>JAYGXS010000004.1:19876859-19890251 GCA_036362985.1 Ligula intestinalis | reverse complement strand
GAGAGTTCCGCTTCCCACCTTATCCCACCTCAAATATTCGTCAACTACTTGGGTCATTCGGCGGGGTTGTTACAACCTTAAATAGCCTTTCCCAGTCCTGGCCTGCTCACCGTTGTAGAATTTTACTCTCGCCTAATGCCCCCCTTTGCGGCCTTTCCAGCCTCAGTGTAAATAGTCGATTTGTTCTGATTATTAGCTTTTTTCCTGTTTTATCGCCGGGTTCGGCTTGTTTCACTAATACTTACAGGTCTTCGCTCGCTAAATTCGAATCTGATTATTCCCTCATCAATCTCACGCAATCTCCCTACTTGACAGTCCCACCCTCCTCCATCTGTCAGCCAAATAGTTTCTTCGCTGATTCTTTAACTGTCCCATCATCATTATTTAAAATATGGACGTGGTGTGCATGCACCCTACCATCTACATCCTTCGTTCCCTTCTGCTGTTTCTGCATGGCCTCAACTGATTCTATTAAAATAACCGTAATATGGACGCCATCCCAGACCTCCCCTGATCTCACTGTATCCGAATATCCCCCGACCTCGCATCCACAATCTCCAACACTTCTCTTCTCCTTAGCCACTAATGATTCCCTTCATTCCCTGTTATTTCACACCGTCCAAGCTTCAGCATCTTCGCGCTGCGTCTCATCAGCCCAGCACACACCCTCAACAGCTACTACGGAACTAGTCTTGTCGACGGGATTGGCAGGATCATTATCGACTATGGGGCCACTTTCTGCATCTGACTGCCTTTTCAACTTAACTGCATCATCTCCATTTTCTCACCTTTTATTGGTCAGCTGCAATGACTTTTCTATGCCTCTACACCACTTTGTTCAAAAGGCATGCTACCAGAGACTTGAGAACACCTGCTGGGTTAGCCTTACAAGACAGCAATCAGATTATCCCCTGCTCACCAGGTGAAGTCCAAGGAGACACCGTTAAATTAAAGTTTTTATCGTAAACTAATTGGCTGAAAGCCATCACAGAACATCTTGGTTATTTTAGCACTCCGGGGATTCCTTCTGAGGTCAATGTCCTTCAGGTACTATCATATGAATCAACCATATGCACTTCTGTGATACAGGACCAGGCTCGCAGCACGTCTGCGAATTGGGTCTCTAAAACTATCTTCGCGGAATCCGAATTTTGCCCGACAGCACATCCCCCACCTCGAATATTTCGGCTTCCCTCGGGCGCCGATGATGTCTCCCCTTCCCCTTCATTGGACTGTGTCCAAAGAACCAGTTTATGGACTGAATCCGAATGTTCCCCGAACACACTTCCAGCATTGCTTGCAGGAGAAAGAATTCAGGAGATGCAAGATCCTGGAGACCATATTGACACGTTGTTGCAGTCGAATGCCATCGTGGAAGGTAAGTTCCATCCAGCCTAATTGCCAAAGTATTTGCACCCATCTTAAAATCCTGTCTTTGGATTTCTTAACATTATTTTTACCATTAGCTGTTTTCTCTATGTTTTTGCTTTTCAGACGTGCCTCTTGGAAAGTCTGCTGTACCCAACAAGGTAAGTGACACTATTTACATATGGAGTAGGCTGTTTTCGGAGATTTAAGGAAGGTATAACATTGAGAACGTATTCCATTCTTCTCCCTGTAGAAACACAAACGGTGGCGGCAGAGACTGACGAGTTTCTTCCGCAGTCTGTGCTGTTGGCGAAAAACATCAGCAGTCGACTGACAAAGCGGTCCTTCCACATACTTTTCTTCCTTTCTCAACCCCTCCTTAGTTGCCCAATTTTTTTATGACGTCAGAAAACAGTTTATAATAGAAATACAATAGTTGAGCCCATTTTAACGTTTCGACTTTTGTAATTTGTCGGTAGTTGCATCTGATCGTGTTATCCGCTGCCTGCGTGTTCTCGATTATTCAAATGCTATCATGTTTGTTACTATACGTAAGTTTCCGAAATCCAGAGCAGAATATGGTTGTGATAGTTGCCCAGGCTGCACGGCCAATCGCCTTTGTAACTTCTTAACAAGGAGTGCTTTGAGACTTTGAAGAAACTGAGGTCAGCGAACATCCGCTTGCTTCATTGTTCGTAATCGAAACTTCATAGTACTCCATGTGGTGATGGGGCAGTGAGCAAATCAATGCGAAAATAAGCCATAATAGAAGTAAATATGCCTGCCCCAGGTTCTTGTTGCAAAGAAGACGAAGAGGCGATCTCTGGAACGATAGTTTTATTCTGAGCTTTCGGCTCCATATGCGTTGCCTACGCTTGCTGTTTTATCCTGTTCTCTAACAATGTTTTCTCGTGTGGAGCCTTAAGCTCAGAATAAGTTCATAGTATATAGTGTAGTATACTATAAGTACTGCCTGTGTGTGCTTTTTAAGAAGTCGCACCCGGTATGTACTCCTAATCTGTGTGAGATAAAGTGATTAGAATTTGGATAATGATGCACAAGTCCTAGCATACCCTTATGTTGTGCATTTTGCCGTTTGTGGACTAAAATGTAAGCCTACTACAGTATCTATCTGTAGCATGGACTTTAAATAACGTCTGATTACTTTGATACACAGGACTTCGGGGAAACGTAGCTTGGGCTATTTTTGCGTACCAGATATTTTCTTATACAATTCATTGCAATTCATCGGTTATAATGTCGACACATATAAAGGTTAAGGAGGTTAACCCTAACGGCTACGATCTTCCATGCCCGTGGTTCCTTAAAGTGCGAAGAGAAGACGATGGAAAAGCCACATTGTTAGGAATAGTGTATTCTGCAGAAGGATAGAAGAATATATACAGAAAGAGTTTTGATTCGCGGACTTCAGCATCCGTTCCCTAGTCGGGTTGTGTCCAGTGTGATGCCTGAAGGCAGACACCGCATTGTTGTCTGCGTCCTACGGATTGAGGCCAACCTACTAAATGACGTCAGTCTACCAAAGCGGGAATCTCGCTGGGCGGATTGAGGTCGAGCCACTGTGGGTTGAGGCCAGAATGGAGGAGACATGGTGCGTGCGTTTGGGTGCGCGCCAATTGCGTCTGGCAGCAGTGGCGGCCGCCCGTCCGTTTGCGCATGCCTCGAGGCACGCAGGAAAGTTGCTTGCAGGCGAGGTCCTAAGCTCTGAGCGACCTTGTCTGTGGCGTAAAGAGGTAGGAGGGCGTCGGACAGACACGAACACTACAATAACACACACTGCACTTTATAGGCCGCATTAATGAATTTATTGATGCTTTAGGCATGGACACGTGATATTTTTTACATTGTACCACTGTGATCGTGCCTGATCTAGCCGGCGTCGATGATGTCACGAACGGTACCTCTCCATGCGTGGCGATTGGTGGCAGCGGATCTGGAAAGCTCCACCCAGTCCCTTCTCCAGCGACGGAGACCGAAAACATGAAGTCCAAGAACTACTTCCATGTCTTGACGGGTGGTGTCGAGACAAGTCTTCAGTCACCCTTCTCTTCAACGTTTCCAGGTAGGCTGTGGCGCCGGGTCGAGGGCAGCATAGCTAAGTTCGTGGGGCTGACGACGGAGAACGTGTCCAAACCACCTCAGTCGTCTTTCTTGAATGGCCTGAGATATCCTCGTGATACTATCGCAGCGGATGCGGACTGTCTCATTTGAGGTGAAGTCGCTATACTTAACTCGCTCGATCGTCCTCAGGCACCGGTGGTCAAAGACCTCCAGTCTTCGCTCATCTTCAGCCCGCAAGTCCCAGCATTTACATCCATAGAGGAGGACTGACCGGATGGATGCACAGTATACACGAACCTTCGTGGCGATGGAGATGTCACGTCAGATCCACAGGCGCTTTCGAAGGAATGAGCAAACCCAGCAAGCAGCATCGATATGAGAGGCAATGTCCTCCTTGCTCTGCCCATTTGGTAGCAGCCTCGCCCCGAGGTATTTAAAGCTGTCTATTTCTTCAAGTTGATGACCATTTACCCCTAGGGGTGCATTCTCCTGGTCAGGGATGCAGCTCAAGAACAACTTCGTCTTTCCAGAATTTATGGACATCCCAACCGACACAGCGATCTCATTTAACCGCAAAACTACCGACTACAGACCACCTAAACTTGAGGCTAACAGCGCAATACCATCGGCGTATTCAAGATCAGTTAGCCGGCGTCCGGGTGCAAGCTCAACAGCGTGCTCTTCATGTAGGGCCTTGCTGAGAATCCAGTCAATGACGTAGTTAAACAGGATGGGTGAAAGGACGCAGTCCTGTCGGACACCAGACCGGATATCGAACAACTGAGATTGTTGTGGACCAGGACTCGTGCGGTGGTAGACCGATAGTAGGCCTTAATCATCGCTATGAGTTTGGTCGGCATTCCATCCAGTTCCATTATTCGCCACAAGGACTCACGATGGATGGAATCGAATGCGGCGGCGAAGCCGACAAAGCAAACGGCCGTCGGTTGCCGGTAGCTATGGCGGAATTCTATAATGCGCCTCAGTGTGAACATCTGATCCGCACATCCACGTCCAGCGCGGAATCCGGCTTGGTTGGGTCGTGGCTTGGAGTCACATGCAGACTGGAAACGCCTGAGAAGAACAATAGCGAATATCTTTGCAGCAACATCGAAACGACTTATGCCACGGTAGTTCTCGCATCTTGTCTTACCTACCTTCTCGTGAACAGGTACAAGGATGCCTGAGCCCCAGTCACCAGGAACGGTTTCATCTCGCAACTCCTGTACAATCACCTCATGAAGCCGAGGAGCCGGGGTGTCGACACAGGATTTTTAGATTTCTGCAGGAATACCGTCCTCTCCGCACGCCTTGTTGTTGTGTCGCTTCTGCATTGCATCAGTAACTTCGTCTTCGGAAGGGAGGTCACACGACACTGCGTAGGCAGGAGAGGGTCGAAACTCCGCTGTGGAGGGGAGGGAGTGTGTTATGGGTTGTTCATCAAAGTTGAGGAGGTGCTCGAAGTGTTCACGCCAGCGATCGATCTTGGCCGAGTTGTTAGCAATAAAACCTCCATTCACATCGCGAACACAGAGTGTCGGAGTGTCGGAGGCTTATCACTAACTTGGCAGATGATTTGGTAGAATATTCGAGTGTCACCAAAATTAGAAGCCTGCTTCATAGAAGTCGCCTTTTCGAACGAATACTTCTGCCGGTCATCTCTAGCCGACTTTGCTGGCAGCTTTCGAAGTTGGCGGAAGGAGGTATCATTTCGGGACCTGGTTTGAGTCGTCTCGGCCGACAGCTGCAAGGCTCTTTCGCTGATCCAGTCACTGCGGCGCTGCTGAGTGAATCAGAGAATTTTCTCAGCTGCCCCGTAAATGGATATTGTTGGGATGATCCGGACGCGAGCCATCACTCGGGCAATCCCGAGACTGCTAGAACAAAGGAAACTGACTGATGGCCAGTTCATGCGGTTAAAAGCGACCTCCAAAGTGCGGACATTAGGCCAGGACAAAGAAGGCTTGCGGAGTCAGACGGCCCTGGAGCCGAGTGCTGCCATAAGGGAGGTCAAGCTGGGGACAGATGCCACACAGGCCTAAGCGAACGAGCGCACTGGGAGAGCCAATGGGGAGCAATGACGGCTGCCCCTTAAATAGCGAGACGCCTAGACGAGACTGCTGGACACGCTGCCGACCAGACGAGACTACTGGACACGCGGAACACTGTTTATGTACTAGTACCAGTGACAGTAAAGTACTAGTTGCTATCCCATCTTGTCTTCTCTTCCTAACATGCACTGGGGGAACATAACCGGTGTTGACACAGAAACACACGCGGTTACAACGGTGGCGACGCAGGTGAGATAACCGATGTTGACACAGGAACACACGCGGTTACAACACCAACAGCCGCTCGGATTTTTTGTTCGAGTTTGTCTCCTCTAGCACTTTGGATCAAGAACATAACCACAAGGCAGTGGTGGTAGTGGTGGTGGTGGTGGCAAGCAAACCTATTTAATGGCGGTTCACGCCCGCCATGTCACAGTGCCGTCATTGGGACTTCCGGCATTTTATAAGGAAGTCGGTGCGCCAGACCTCAGCCCACCGCGCCCTGGTAACACTGTCGCTGCTGCGTCCGCGACTGCTCATTCGCCAGACCCGGGAGCCTGTTTATTTCGCAGCTAACCTTCACTGAAGGCCACGCCACTATCCGCCACCTGTGGACGTGCCAGGTAGCCAGCAGCTAGGCTAACGGGTAACCCTCCTTTCTTGGGTAACCCGCCTTCCTAGGGACACGTGATGGTCTTAAAGATATCAACATTCCCTTTTTAAACAGAAAAACAACCTTTTTCAAAGCATTAAGTGTATAAGTAAAGCTTGCTATCAAATACCTGCAACAAATGATATTTCATCGTGTTTTCTTCAATCTCTATTTGAATTTAAAGAGGTGTTGAACATTAATATGGGGAAGTCATGCTTACTCAGTAGCCATTTTTGATGGAGTGGAAATTTGGCAAACTGCTGATAAGAAACCTATTCAAAAGCTGGGATCCTGAGGTGACAGAAATATTTCAGAACTGTTCTGCGTCATAATTTATCTTACAAAAGTACTTACCTAATCTTTCCGAATCGGAAACACATTTCAGAATTGCGGTTGAAATTTCATGAGATAGCACATCGAGTTTTCCATCTATTTAAGGCAGATGCCTTCAAACAGCATTATAACCCTGTTAATCTTGTAGACAAACGCCAGCTGACATGCGAAACCAGAAATTGGGTAAGATGAAGTGAAGGAGCTGGATGGCTTCTTGGACGCAGTCTCCCGCAGAACAAGAATCTCCAGCAGCCATTAAAACTTATCTATCTATGATCGGTAAACATTCCTATGGCTAACTTTAAAGGTAACTGAACAAACCAAACATGTTTTTCGGCAATTCTTCGCCAGGCTTTCAACTTTGCAAAACAACGAAGATTTGAACGTGTACAAAAATCAATTATTTTCCTAGGCGGGCGCCTATTGGCCACTGCGGACTTTGTCAGTCTGCGCAAGTGGTCGATATTTTGGGTGACCGACTACCACTCGTGGCTGGGGGCGATGTGCTTTAGTCACCTGGCGTTGGCATCGGCCACGGAAGGGGCATTCCATGTCTGATGCATCTAACTTCAGCAACGAATACACTTTTCATGGCTGTCGGACGCTTCGAAGCCTAATGAAATTTCTAGCACCTCGTCCACAACTGTAGAACATGGACACCAGCAACCTCGATCAGGCTTGCGGTTGGCATGCACATCGGTAATGAACAGGTGATAATCGAAGGTTACCAACACCTCATTCTACACAACGCCATCGGATGTGTAGCTTATTGACTTTGTGTATTGCTAGGTCAACTAAATAACCTTTAATACCCCCCCTCCCACCTACCTTCCCCGAATACTTAACAAGGTTTGATCTACTCTTACTAACAGGTCTGCCGTACCTATTGGACAAAATCAAAAAAGGCCTCGTGTGGGTAAAGCTAAAGTTGTTCGCGACACGCGTTCTTGGAAAAGTGTATGCGATACAGCTGATCATGGTTCCGTGGGTTGTGAAGGCTAAGGGCCAAATGATAGCAATGGTTTGTAAAAGAAACGCTAGTTCTTCCTTTCCAAGGAAAAAAGAAAACCCTAGCTTGCAAATAGGGCTGACTTTGGAGTAGGGTCTTCCAAAACACTGCGTTTCTCCACAAGACCACTTGAAAAACTCGGTTCATTTCTTGATAGATAGAGAACGGATCCTGTCTCAAAAAGCTCCAGATAAATGAAAAAAGGTCGACCCGGCCGATTATACAGACGAAATGTTTTCTCCTTCAAGCAAATGACTTTGATTTCACATTATTGGCCTCTGTTTCCCTGTAACTGTACATTATGGGATCGAAGGAGAATCGAACGCTCTAGTTACATTACAAATTTTGAAACGACAACTCTACTAACTGCTGTCCTCTTGACACCTTACAGAATTTCTTCTGGTCATCTAAAAACTTTCAGATGCCAAAAGGAACTGTCCTACAAACTAGGTCTACGTGAAAGACTGAAGTATGTAAACTTCATAATAAAACGTGAGATTTCCAGACTGAATGACCTTTTTGTTAGTCAGCTTTTTACTTCTTCTAAGTCTTCATCTGCTCTTTCCTCGGATGAAATTTTGAAGTCTTAAGCGTCTCGCTGGTCAATGCAATACACTAGCACATGTCGATGCTGACTTAGACTTTTTAAATGCAAACTTATCCACACTCCCACAGACGCCTATCTTCCGACAAGCGGTATTTCCTTATTACCAAGTGTCTTGCTCCTGTGGCCATGGCAACAGTCAAGAAACTCCTCAAAAAGGTTCGAGGTTCAACAGCTGGCGGGCCAGATGGCGTCTCACTGTTCCTCCTAAAATCCTGCTCTTTTCAGTTAGTCCCTGTCTTGACACTTCTTAGCAAGTTATCCTACTTGGAGTCCAAGATTGCTGACGATTAGCGTTCAGTCAGGATCACTCACTTTTCGGATAAACCCTCTACTTCTGGTCCCAACTCATTTGTCCAATTGCCTCCTCTTCTGCACTATTAAAACTTGCAGAACGAGTTGCCTTGGACAAATTACACAGTTTTCCTCCGATTTTTCCGATCCCCTGTAATTTGTATATAAGGTTAGGTGTAGTACACCAGACGCTGTTGCTCTGGTTGTTCATTCTGCTCTAAGACTTAGACAAGGGCTGCTATGCATACACATGCGCTTTTCTTACTTGCCCTCAGTCCTTAATACGATCTTGCGCAATCTTCTTCTGAATAAAACTTCTGCATTTGGCACTCCCGGCTGGCCTGTCTCTTGGCTTTGGGACTATTTTACTTCTCTTACTCAATTCTTTCAGTATGGCAAGCAAATCTCCACGGTCCTTCCAACAACTGCGTTCTCCCAGGGCTTATATTATCCCCTCACCTCTTCTCCCTCCACACTGACGAGCTACGATCGCCAACTGAGTGTTTGTACTATAAGGGGGATTGGCAGATTTGCTTGATTTGAGTTGACATAATTGTGAAAAAAACTGGCGGCGCTCGGCAGGATTCGGACCCGCATAGTAGAGAACGCCTTTACGCGAAGCCAACGCTCTAACCAATTGAGCTACGAACGCTCCACTTTGCGCCATCAATTTACTCACACTTGGGTTGATTTTACCCGCCCAATTTTGTCTCTTGTATGTTCATGCAATATAAGTCTTATGGGCACAGCTCTGACAGATTACAATCGCAAGACTGCATATCTGGGCGATAATAAACTTCAGAATAAACTTTATGGACTAGAGAGCCAGATTATACCTTTTCTTGTAGTTTCTGCACGTCATCCACGGAGCTAATGGCGGTCCACATTTTCATATCATATGCGAATATGATCAAATTAAACGTAAGATTCTTGATGCGGTCGCTTATACAGGTGAAGAAATGAAGATTACCTAAGAATGGTCACAGTGGACGCTAATGTATACTGGTACCCTTTTGATGTTTTGCTGACAACTGTCCTTTTTTGCAGTCTGTATGACAAAATAGTGGGTTCACTTAAAGATGTTACACTGGACGCCAATTTGCCAAATTGCGGATGCAGCCGAACAGGCCAATTTCGGGAAGCAGTTCAGGAGGAGAAGATGCGATCACTGGAACAATCGTTCCTCCATGAAGGTCAGGTTGGGAAAACGTTTCATGAGTTAATGCCGACTAAATAAGGATGTAGGAAACCGATACTTTTGTTTGCTCACCGGTGTCCAGTCCTCCAATTTTGCACCAAAGCAGTGAAATCGACTTGCGATGTTTTTTTGCATATTTAACCTATGACATCTTAAAATGTTTGAAAGAGTTCTGCAATCTGAAACCCATAGAAAATTCCTTGTTTTCTTTCATTTAAGAAGGAAAATTCGAGTTAAGCCAACGGATTAAGGATTGTTTGTAAAGCTACCCAATGGGAAAGATAAGCTGCACCTGGTGCCTTGTACAATTCGTCGTGATATGGGATTCTTAGAGTGGGGCAAAACAACGGAAGAATTGTCAAATTTCGACGTCCGGACTAACTAACGAAAGTCCTAGGGATTATTATCCCAAAATAATAAGAATGTAACACGTAAAAGTGTTAAGAGGGCTTATATTGAAGGAACGAGCGCAACTGTAATAATTGTCGGCAAGTCCAGCTGCGTAGGTGTAAATGTGTCTATGTCCGCGGGTTTAGCGAAGCCGTTTAGTCATAAGCCAATCAGGAAAGTGTGAAGGTATTGACGGCAGATTTCGCGAGGATTCGATTAGTTTCGGCGTACGCGCGGTGAGAGCGGGGGCGCAAAAGTGCAAGAGCGCGCAGAGGTAAGAGGATGAGTCAGCGCTGGACGCGCGACTAGACAAGTTTGGTGGATGAGAAGGGGATGAATACGCGCAGCACTACCAAATTCAGGCTGCCACAGAATAACCGCGTGATTACTCAACATATGTAAGACAATTTAAGCCACCGCTGTAATCTGTCTTACTGCACTGTCGAATTACATCGGTAGACCGCCTAAAGGGCTGTAGGACAATCAGGAAACGGAAAAAAACTGAACCAGGATCCATAAACGGCGACGTATGCATAACCTTCAATTCGCAGGTAGCTTACACAATGAAAAGCTACCTCCGTCAGGAGTTTCAAAACGACGTCCCATTGGGCAAACGCTAACCGACAGTTTATAATGTAATTCGATTTTAGAACTGACGGTGCCGTTGCCGTAAGAGAATCAAGGGGTTTTGGTGTACCATTTAATGCACATGGGTAGGAGTATTGGGGCCAGATGAAAATGTCAAGGTGTGGCAGATGTCCCCTACTTCAGCCATTTAAAAAGGCTACTTGGAAGATCACACCTCACTGTCTTACGTTCAGCTCAACTGGAGCTCGTGCGTGAGGCATTCGATTGCAGTGAACGGCGCCGAAGGGAACCTTTATGTAGGTGGTCATACCGCTGACCACCAGTCCACTTGCCCATTGACCAATTCCACTACTGGAAACAGAGGTGATGAGTAATAAGTAGTTGTTCATATATGGTTGCATCAGGTGTGACCGATGTAGGCACATAGGCAGTATAAGGCACACATGTACGCAGCAGTAACATTAACCGTTTCATTGTAGTACAAACCACTACTTTCGTAGTAAGCGGGTGTGAGGGCACGAGGGCGGAAGTGCGGTTCACTTTTGCTTATGACTAGTTCAGTCCAGTCAATAGAAGCGCCGTAACCACGAATAAGTCCAGTTAACACAATATCAAGATTATTTAGGAGGTTTGGCAAATTTGCATAGACTAGAGCAATGGTCGACCCTTTGGCTCATGCCATTCAATGTGGCAAAATGCAACCTAATGCGCTTTGGTAGAACCAGCACTATGCCTCGGAGGGTGTATTACCTGAATCACACGCCGCTGCCAGAGGTTGAGGCTCAGAAAGACCTGGGGGTGTGGTTCACGCCTTCACTGAAGCCATCACTCCACGTCCTGAAAGTGGCTAAATCCGCAATGTCGAGCTTGTATCTAATCAAGCGAGCCTTTGCTAAGTTTGACAAAGCTGTATTTGGCAAGGTATTCGGCACGTTCGTGCGACCTCAACTGGAATTTGCCATCCAAGCCTGGAGACCTTGGACAGCCAAAGACAAAAAAAACCTCGAAAGGGTACAAAGACGCGCAACAAAATTAGTACGAGGACAACGGAACCTCCCTTATGAGACCCGATTGGTAAATCTTGACTTGTTTCCTCTGGATTACAGGCAGATACGTGGGGACCTAATCCAGGCATTTCGCATGTTGCGTGGTCAGGATTGCTGCCTCCAAACAAATGACTTCTTTGAGCGGGCCACCACCTCTAGGCTGCGAGGACACCCCCTCAAATTACGTGTGACTGGGGCAAGACTTGACCCAAGAAAATTCTTTTTCTCTAAGAGGGTAATCCAGGCATGGAATGCTCTTCCTGCGGATATTGTCATGTCCCCTTCCGTGGATGTCTTTAAGGCAAACCTAGACCGATATAATGAGTATCGTCACGATTAAGTACTCCAAATCCAATCACTGAACTATTCCGATTCTAAAAATTGAAGCGCTCTACATCCAAAACCTGAAATGCTAAAATGCTATAAATATATACTAATAGTAATTTGTAAGTAGTATTATTATTATTAGTAATTAACAAAATGAGTCTCTGCCATTATCTACCTATGTTGTCTCTACTCACTATGCGATCTGCGCCGATCGTGTCTGGGGACGCACCTATCGCACCTATGGTCCTAGGCTACGCGGCCCTGTCACACCCTTTCTCGTATCGACCGACTGCTGACAACGTGGTAGGTTCCTCGGCTCTTGACACAGCAAAGGCGTATCATGGTCGCATCTCCGGTCTTCGGGACGTTCTCGTGACTCCGAGGTCTCCTCCTCGTATGGTCCTTCGGGTGTAGATATTACTCGTCATGGACGCCATGGCTACCGTCAACATTCACAGAAGCACCATGCCCCTATCATTCACAAACTCCCCCACGAGCGACAGTTTTTCTCCTAAAAACCACAAATGACATTCCATTTTGAATTATGAGCCAGTCTTAGGAGTTTTTTCACTGTCTGCTCTTCTTCCTCAGTTACACTGCTGGCTCGTGTAAACTGAGTGTGAGTTTATTACTTGAAACAAGTGAGTAGTTGTTTTAAATTGTGTCAACAACTTCTTTAGAATGTTCGGCTTCGCCGATGCATTTCTTAAATCCTATGTACCAAGAGGGAGTTCAAAGGCGATCGCCTATATTTCCTTTAATAAATTTGACTTGACTTGACTTGACTAGTTGAACCAATCGTGAAATATTTGCGGCGTTCGGCGGGATTTGAACCCACATAGCAGGGAAGGCCTTTACTCAGCCAACGCTCTATCACTTGAGCTACAAACGCCACGCCCTGCGACGTGAATTTAATCAGACTTGAATCGATTTTACCCATCCAACTTTACCACTCCTATGGAATCCACCAATATGCTTACTTTCCTCAAAGTATTATTTTAGACCACTTCCTACTTTACTCAATCCACAATATAGGTTTCCCTTCCTTGGATTTCATGCACATGTGCCGTTTTACAATATTTCTAGTTCATTTAACAAAGACATCTCCACAAATTGCAGACCAAAGCAATTTTGTTTTCCACCCTTTGTTTCTACCCTGCAGTTTTGTTTTCCACCACCAAGTCTTCCTTTTTAATAAATACTGATGAGCGCAACCAACATCTCAGGGGTAGGCTTAAAATATTTACCTTCATAGCGAAATTACTTATAAAAATGATGACAGAGGTTGGAACAGAAGCTTTCGTGTCTGATCCAGATGTGCTGTGTCTCCCTGAATCTTGAGCTCACTCTCTGATATCTGACTCAATGAGCGCTCAAAATAGTTTTTGTTGGGGTTCACACGCTGTCCAGAACCAACAATGAATGCGAGAAGAGATCTGTTTATACTATC
>JAYGXS010000004.1:19857476-19868503 GCA_036362985.1 Ligula intestinalis | reverse complement strand
CCTTCATAGCGAAATTACTTATAAAAAAGATGACAGAGCTTGGAACATCAGCTTTTGTGTCTGATCCAGCTGTGCTGTGTCTCCCTGAATCTTCGACTAACTCTCTGATATCTGACTCGATGAGTGCTCAAAATAGTTTTTGTTGGAGTTCACACGATGTCCAGAATCAACAATGCATACGAGAAGAGATCTGTTTATACTATCATCTAATGACGGTTACCATCTGCAACATTATGGCTTGTTTTCGCATTGATTGTATCACTTCTCTATCACCACGTAGAGTACTGTGCAGTTCTGATTACGAAGAAGGTGGCAAGCGGATGTTTGCCGACCTCAATTCTTGAAAGTACCAAAGATCTCCTTGCTTTGAAGTTATAAAGGCAAATTGGACGTGTCGGGTGGGTGCCTATCAGAATCATATTCTGCTCTGGATTTCGAAAACTTATGCATTCTAACAAACAGCATTGCTGTTTCAGAAATTTGAAGCATGGTTTCCCAGGTACAAAGTTGAAGACAGCGTATGTAGCAGAATTTAATGGCACCATAAATTTCGCAAGCGCGCTTCAGCCGCTTCCACTCGCTGCATAAACAGAATAACGAATGAGTAATTACAGGATGAAATTCATACAGAAAACTCGATCCAACAACATCAAGGTCACTTGAGTTACCTAAGAGGCAATCAATAAAATAGGAATTCAAACATTGTGGGCAGCAAAAAACGCAGTAAACTATCTAAGGCAAAAAACATCTTAGGCAAAAAGGTGGGAAGGGGGTGGGTAAACAAGAAGCCGGTGCTACCACGGCAGGGTTAGGTTCACCACATGCTCCAGTTGTTTACATAGGTCAGGTTTAAACCGCCTTACGTATGCTGTCTCCTGGTAGCGTAAGATACGAGTTGCTCGTGCCCGAACAAATACTCGGAAGGATGTTTTAGGGTCAACAGAATGATCCATGTCCAATTGATGTTCCGTAATGGAAGAACGAGGAGTTCTATTCTCCTATGTAAACAACTGGAGCATGTAATGAACCTAACCTTGCCGTGGTAGCACCGGCTCCCTGTTTACACACCCCGTCCCACCTTATTTGCCTTCGATGTTTTTGGCCTAAAGCGTTTTTACAGCATTTTTGCTGCCCACAATGTCTGAATTTCCTACTTTATTGATTTCCCCTTGGCTAACTCAACCGACCTTGATGTATTTGGATCAATTTTTCTGTATAGATTCAATTCTGTAATTTCTTATTCTTCATTCTGTTTATGCAACGAGAGGAAGCGGCTGATGAGCGCTCCCGAAATTTATGGTGCCAGTAAATTCTGCTACATACGCTGTCTTCAAACAACATTGCATTCGAATCATCTAAAACACAGGCAGCGGACGACACGATCAGATGCAAATACCGACCAAGTATCAAAATTTTAAATACTAAAACAGGCTCAACCATTGTATTTCTATTATTCATAGTTTTAAAATGATTTTGGGGAAATTGGGGTCTGACGTCATCAAAAAGGTCGATGTGTGAGCGACTGGGGAGGGGTTGAGGAAAGAAGAAAACCATGTGGGACGAACACTCAGTCAGTCAATCGTTGGTATGTTCAACCAACAACAAAGACCGCGGGAGAACTCCTCAGTTACAGGATCCGTATCTGCTACTGCTCTCTGTTTATGTTTTCGGAAGGGGTTTAACGGTCAAGCCGGCCATGCTCCACCACCGGCCATTTGCAAGTCCTCTTCAGGAGTCATTTTTAATGCACTGCAGCTCAAACATTCGTCAGATACTTGGACATGGGTCGTTCGGAAAGGTTACAACAACATTGCATATCCTCTCCCAGTCCTGTCCTGCCCAACATGGTAGAATTTTATTTTCACCTAATGCTTCCCTCCACGGCCTTGCCAGCCTTAGTGTTTATAGTCGATTTGTTCTGATAATCAGCTTTTTCCTGTTCTTTCGTCGGGTTCGGCTTTCTGCGCTAATACTTACGAAACATCTCTAACAGTAGACCACTCATCTGTTTGTGATTCTACTTGCGGTGATGTGTCTAAATACGAATCTGATTCTTCCCTCGTGATTCCCACACAATCCTCCTCTTTGACAGTCCCACCCTCATCCGTCTGTCCGTCAATCAATTTTTTCGACAAGTCGTTTCTTGTTCTATCTTCATTCTTCTAAATATGGACGTAGTGTGCATGTGCCTCACCATCTACTTCGTACGTTCACTTCTTCTGTTTCGCCAATGCCCAAATTGATTCGATAAAAGTACTCTTAATATGGAAGCTAAACCTGACCTCCCCTGATCTAACTGTGTCCGAATTTACCCCGACCTCTCATCCACATTCTCAAACACTTCTCCTCCCATCAGTCGCCAGTGATTCTTCCTCTGCCCCGCTATTCCACTACGTCCAAACAACATGTTTATGGACAGAGTGCTGGAATACACCGGTCAGACAGAATTTCGGTGATCGACCACTCACCAGGTAAAGTCCACTGAGACCAGATTTAAATAAGGTTTTCACTGTGAACTAGTTGGTAGCAAACGATATTTGAACCTTTTTTGTCATTTTAGCTTCCCGAGGGTTCTGAACGGTGCGTTGGCTATTCGGTAGTATCGTTTAAGCTTATCTTGCGTAGTGCAGTGATGCATCGCCAAGCTCACAACATGTCTGGGAAGGCGGCCACCAAACTAGTATTTGTCGCATTTTCTGAAGGCAGTTCTTCAACTTCAGGAATGTGCAATCAATCAGAACGTTCCTTCACCTGACAGGCTTCTTCCAATGTAGTGGTCGTTTTCGTAGACATGTTCCGAGATTGGTGGTACATCACTGCAGTACGAAAGATAGACTTAAAGGATACTATCCAAAAAGCTAAAATAACAAAAGAGGTTCAAATATCGTTTGCTGCCAACTAGTTCACAATGAAAACCTTATTTCAATGTGGTCTCACTGGACTGTACCTGATGAATAGTCCATCGCCGAAGTACTGTCTGACCGATGATTTCAAGAATAACGATGGAGCAAGTGATAACTCGTCGAAAAAAGTGATTGGTGAACAGGTGGAGGAGGGTGGGACTGTCAAAGAGGAAGATTGTCTGCGAATCGCGAGGGCAGAACCAGATTCGTATTAAGAGTCATCGCCGTAAGTAGAAGCATAAACAGGTGAACGAACTGCTTTTAGAGCTGACGCGTAACTAGTAGAGCAACATGCCGAAACCAGCGAAACAGGGGAAAAACCGAGTCTCAAGACAAATCGGCTATGTATACTTAGGCTGGTAAGGCCGCAGAGGAGCGCATTAAGCGAAAATAAAGTTGTACCACGTTAGGCAGGACAGGATTGAGAGAGGATATCCAATGTTGTTGTAACCTTTCCGTATGACCCATGCCCAAGTATCTGACGAATGTTTTAGGTACAATGCATTGAAGATGACTTGAAAAGACGACCTGCAAATGGCCGGTGGCGGGAGCTGGCTTGCTCGACCGTTTCGCCCGTTCCGAAAATGGTGTCTCGGGGTTGCAGGCGAACATCCCCGCGCTGATCCCTTTGAAAGAAATCCGGCGCCGGCAGTGTGGATAGTCGTTGGTGGAAGATGGCCGGCTCGACCCTTGCATCCATTCCAAGAACGACTTCTCAGGATAGCAGGCGAACATCCCCGCGCTGATCCCCTTGCGACGGATCCGGCGTCGGACATGTAAACGGCCAGCTGTCAGAGATGGGGGTAGTGCATTTCGTGTTGAACACCGAATATCGTGGCAATTGCCGTTTTCTTTCTGCAAACAGAAAAACAATTAACGTGCTTTGGATTCAAGCACGGAGTTTTGATAACACATTAGAGTTAGCTGCTTTCTTCGCGCATGAGACGTTTGTTGACGAAACCTAGGACGATTTTTTGCATAAATGTAAAACAAATATACTGAATTTATTATCTATGCCACCAGCTGGCCACGGAATCGTGTATAAATTGAGATCTACCTTCCCCGTTACACGATGGCAACCAGTTCTAGTGTGTTTTACTTCCGTGCTCAGCGGAGGGATGACGCACAGAATATAATTCTCTATTAGGCCTCTTTATCACACTATATCCCGATTGTTAGTCTCATTGTAGACACTGGAGGGCTAGCTACTCCTTATTCACACCAATCCAAAACGATTAAACATCGAGGGTGGCATGTCATCCTATAGGTATACATGCTTGATTCAGGTCCTCTCCCACCAAAACTGAGCCCGACTTTAAATTCCTGTTGTGACACCATTCTGCGTGCAGCAAACTCTCTCGCGCCTGAGTGCAGATGTAGTCCCACCCTCAGTCTGGTTGACCGATCATCTTGCTGAAGTTGGCTCACACAAAGGCCGCCCTGTAAGCGCTTTTGGCGACCCCACGCGCTCACAATTCGCACGCTACCACTCTAGTGGCCAGATGTATGCTCGTCCGACGGTCAAGTTTCTCCTAACTATTCCCCGATTCCTCTGTACTGAGTGCACTCTTTATCCCCCGATTCTTCTCTTTTCCTACGGGACTGCGCCAGAAGATCTCAGCGGTAAGGGTTTTCTCTATTTAGCTAATCCACAACGATAGAATTGACCTGCAACATGAGCTGACCCCACAACATCTTGACGTGGCTGGGCTCAATTATCGCAAACTTCGAATTCTGCTGAATTCTCGTTTGTCGTCTAATCTGACCCAGACATTGAGGCTTTCGATCACCGATATCCTGTCCAAAAGCGATATGGAGATCCTCAACCATTCACAGTCCATCGAGTGCAGGTCAGGGTTCCTTCCTACTACAACAGAGCAATTCTTCATGGAGTTCCAGTAAGCAGACCTCCTTCGTAACATCTGAACGGCAATTGTTTTTTAATTAGTGCCCCTCATACACCCCTAGTTCCAGCAATTTGTCCTACGGAAAAGGTTGTTATAGGGGGACTAAGGGTGAAGGAAATTTGTAAAAGTTTAAAGTAGGAACATGCAGTGGAATTTGTTTCCTACGTCCGCTGGGAGTGAGTTGTTCCGCGTGTAAAGAGAAGGATTGCACAGTGCTACGCACCGCAGACTATAGTGCGCTCACTTCAGAAAGGTAAGTTGGATGTCAGGTAAGTTAAAGAAGACGACCTCCTAACCACCATTACTATTCTTTGAGAAATTTCAAGAAACATGCATATTGCTAATCGGGATTTTCCACAGTACGTTAAACGATAATGCAGATTTGGAAAATATACATATATAAATCAACAACATTTCTAAATATAATAAATCAGAATGCATATAGCAGATATTAAAGTATACTTCATTGCCAATCCCATTTCATCACCCCCAAAACCCATATTACCGCCGTTTTCGTAGGACAAATTGCTGGAACTGAGGGCGTGTGGTGAACTACTTAAAAGAACGTTGTCATCTGGTCTTCCTTTTACTGTCAGCCTATCTCTCCCCTCTCAACTCAACCAATACTGACACTGTATACCAATCTGCCATGGACGTACAACTCAACTAAACAGGTTCACTCATGCAACCACAGCTATCCACGCTTTCCACAACTCTATCATTGAAGAGTACCTCATGTACTGAATTTACGTATTCTTTCACCACTAGGACTGCCTCATCTCCCGAACTTCGGTCTGAGAAAGGGGCACTTGCAGCGACACCATTCTGCGCAAAACACCTAACCTTTGGCCTGTCATGACTGGCCACACATATGCACGTGTAGGCCTTCCTCCAGTCTGGTTTAAACATTCATCTCCTCCAAAATGTCTGAGGCTGACTCACACAATGACCGCTTTGTAATGTTGCATCATCCATGGTCATCCATGTACACCAATCTTAAAAAAGCCTGGAAAAGGGCCAATCACCAACACATGCTATCAACGATGGATGACGCAGCATTATAGGTTTTTTGACACGTTTAAAAATCCTCACTGCTCTTTACACATTTCCTTCCCGTCCGAAGACGACCAGGTGTGCCAGCGTCGAAAATTTACAATAAAGTTCATTCCCGTTTCCCAAAGAATCTTTTCTATCAAATTATATTTCTTGGGTTGCCTAATGTCAAATTCATACGAAGTTTATTAGTTGTCTATCCACCTGAGGGAGAAGTGACTATACTACCTTTTCCTTCGGGTATTAAAGCACACCATTATCGGCAAGGATATGTAAATCTCCGTTTTCAATCACTACTCTACATGACCATCCAGAACCACGTCACTCCTAAAAGTGTACTCTTTTTTATCGCTAATTCAATTAAAAGAGGTAATTCTTTTTGCACTGCCACGAAAGTCCTTCAGGCCTTCCCTCACTAGAAATATGCTGTCGTCTATTCTTCAATGCGGGAGCAAAAACTATGCAGTCAGATGGTATTGCTAGCAAAGACTACTAGCTACTGTGTGGATGCTGTCAGGGTCCGAGAAATGAAATCCAAGCAGAGCGGGAGGAAAGATTTCCGTTAGCGATCGGTATAGGTTCATCAAGGAGTGTCACTATGGGGTTAGTTGAGCTACTTCCCACCATTTACGCCATGCATATGGGTTTGCAGAACAACAGCATGCCTACATTCCCCAAGGAAGCTATTTCGTTTGAGGCAAGACCGGGTCGAATCTCTTTAAATTAAGAATAATTATGGTTCTGAACACGTATTTAGAATACCCAAGTTAGACTAGCTTCGAAAAAATGATGAGGACGATAGTACCTTTTTCTTTCAACACTTTCTATCTAGCAGGGCATTACCATGTACTACATCTTAGAATAAACAGGTAATCTAAAAGCTGCTCTAATGCCAGTGAATTTAAGTAGACACACGAAACCTAATGTCTGCATTGCATGTGCGTATTTTTAGCATCTCGTTCAAAGAAGATTGTAGAATTCTGTGAGGAATCACCAAATCTTCGAGAAACCCATATGAGACTAGCCACTGTCTACTGCAATATTTGGAAAATTTTAAGAAAAAATACGTACCACTCTCTGCCTTGATGATGCTTGGTACCTCTTCAGGAATTGCAACTAGTTGTCAAATTTGTCAACTGTCGGTTCGATCGATTTCGTTTGAAATGAAATTTGACGACAAAGTGCCTTGGCGAAAGGCGATAGCTCACCCGTGCAATAGGCGAAAGAGATGAATTAGAGTTCATCTTCTGCGCACCGGACTACATTTTTGATTTGCTGACGTTTCAGGCAGCTGGGCTGGCTGTCACTTGTCGAAGCGAATACTGACTTTATCGATCAACAAGTTCAAAGTTGTGGCTGTACGTGTTGACCTTGGGGCAATCGATTTTTCTACGTTCGCTGTCCGGCCATGCGTGCGGATTTAGGCTCGGCGTGACGGCAGTTGGTGTTCTGTTTCGTCACCACGGTAAGGGATGCTGGTAATCCTGCTGCTTCTTCTTCCGGTGGTTTCGTCACCTTTGTTGATGAAGGCCCGTATACCACCTGAGGTGGGGTATGGCCGGCTGATGACGGCTAGTGAGTTATAAACGGCAATTCTAGTCTGTCTTTTGAAATGGCTTCACAGTCCACGCTGTAAAGGGAGACGCCACAGGACAGTAAGATGAACAGCTACACCGTTTTATTCGTTATGTAGAACAATAAACTGATACTGATACTGATACTGAATACAACTTCATACACAAATTTTGTGAAGGTTACTTTGGAAACCGGGCCCCTCGGATGCACTGGATTGAATAAAGATCAAAAAATTCCTTAATATATTACGATATTTCGACCTTCGATTTCGACAATAACCACCGCCTGCTAAAGCAGGCTGAAGGCAATACCACTGACATACGCGTGAGTTAGTTTAATGTGTTAGTAAACATGCGTTACAGTGGTCGCACTCTCTCCTCTTCCCCCACCTGGACACGGTGTCATGACCAAGTTAAGAAAAAACCGGAGGTGGGAGGAGCTGCATGTGGCTGGCGTGGCCGCAACCGTCCGCAAGCCTGTCATCACACCTAAGTTGGGTACTACGGAAAGGTTGTGCCATAAAGACGGCATTTAGTAGGAGCTGTGGGACTCTCGCCCCCGCTTCCCCCCCCCCCATTCAGTCCTCCCAAACTGAACTGACTGCGGGTGCGTTCGTCGCCACTACCTAGGCCACCAAATGAAAGAAATCTGCGAGATAAGCAAGTAATTTTCAGAAACTGTCAACAGACAGACCGTATTATAACTAATGCGTTAACTTAAATCCTTTTCTTTTGAGGCATTGGAGTTTTCTTCTGTCTGGAGCCAATAGTTTCGTGGTTCATGCGTACACGACATGAGCATAGGTAAATGTTCTTGTTTATAAGACCAGCAGAAGAAATTAAGGTTCGGGTTTGAAGCGATTTTTCAAAGAAGTTTACACGTGGAATATTACAAAAGTATGGTAGCGATGTACATGTGACGCCCTAGTATGGTGGTTGCAAATTAAAAATTTGCGGGTTAAATCAATAGTGGATAGCATTTTCTGCGCATATTTCCAGACCTTAATAGTCTTGTAATGCTACCAAAGCCCAGATATCACCGTCTAATTACACCCTGTTCAATACCCAGGGAAGAACAAAAGAAGGCCGCAGTCTGGCAAGTTCAAGTTGCTCTTGGGCCCACGCGTGTGTGCACACCTATGTGTGCAAGTGAATGTCGGTCAGGCAGTTTAAGGTTAGCGAGTGGGGACAGTGGCCTGCAAAGGTTTGGGACTGTGGGCTCGGTATGTGGACGACACCTTCGTCGTAATTGAGCGGGATCGGATGCTGACATTCAAGGAACGTCTAGACGCCGTCTTCCCGGACATTCAATTTACGATGGAGGAAGAAGAGAACTAATTCTAGGGTGAACAGTGTTCTGTTTGCCATTAAGCGAATTTTGTCGACATCGATAAAGAAATATTCGGCAAAATACACGACACATTTATTTGTTTACATCTAGCATACGGAATTCAGACGTGGCGCCCATGGCTGCAAAAAGACTACCAGCTGCTTGAAAGAGTCCAAAAGAGGGCAACAAAAATCGTGAAGGCCCTTAAGTTCTCATCTTACGAATGCAGACTATAAGCATTTAACTATTTCCCTGTTGAGTACAGGCAAATCCGAGGTGATCTCATACAAACTTACAAGCTCGTGAGGAAGCGGAACTGTGCCCTGCAGATTGCTGACTTCATTGTATTTGCCACGTCAACTAACCTCCGTGGGAGGTCTCTCAAACTCTGGGAAAACTTAACCCGTCTGGAGGTCCGCAGACATTTCTTTTCACAGCGAATCATCGGTGTCTGGAACGGACTGCCCAAGGAGGTTACAATGATGAACTCTGCAGATGTATTGAAGCGCAAAATGGATTATTTACTTTAAAGATACCATTCATAAGCACTAGAAAGCATTGTCAGTAGTTACCGACGCATTGGTCAAACCTATGGATAAAAATTACACATGTGTATATTTTACTCACTATTTTATAGTAGCAGATTTCATGCTGGCTATTTTATGCATACAAGCAGGCATTGACTGCTCTCACCGACACATTAGTCATACCTACAGCTAAAATGTGCACCTGTGTATATGTTGCACACTATTTTATATTTAAATATTTTATGGTGGATATTGTATGCATGCTGATTTCAATGGGGTCTTCAAAGGCATTGCCTACTATCCTAAATATACTGAACTATATCAATTGAGATAATTTTCATCTTGCATAGCCTCTTCGTTAATTCTATTTTTCAGTTGAAAAATATTGATATTTCTACTTCAATAGGAAATGTCAGTCACAAGTTAGACGCAAATCTCCCCTAAGTGTACAATTTCCTCATGACCAACCCAGCTTAAGCATGAAGAAACTATATCTGGACTCCTTGGACCATTTTCTATTTTTTGTCTCCATATGGGTGTCTGTGTACCACCCTTGATACCGTCTCTGATGAGAAGATATTTTCACTAACTTCTCAAAAATGCGAGAAACTGGAGCCTTTTGTCAGTATGGTGTTTACTGAGGCCTGTGGCCGACAAAAAAAGAAGTTCTTACTTTATATTTAGAAACTTCCCAAAAAGCAAAAACCCCTTAGACGTAGCCTTTGAGTTCCTTCACCCTTTCGGCTTTCACTTAAAAATCACAGGTTTCCTTCTCGGAGTAAACGCCCGTCGATTCTGGTCAATCTTTCTTCGGCGATTTAAGTAGACAATATCTTCTGTCTGTATGAGGATTCCGTTCAATATTTGAAGAGGAACAAGTGTTTTAAATGCAGAGATAAAAATTGCGTGGAACTTCGGGTTTTCCCTCATTAGCAAACAAGAAGCCTGGGTCTACGTCTGCAATGCCAAAGGTTGCCTCCGAGGTTGGCCCTCTAGCCAACATAAGCCTACGTCCCACCGGACCAACGGTAAATTCAATTTTATCTGAATCTTCATCCGCTAACATTATTTCTGATTTGAGTGAAATCGCGGCAACGTCAATTCCTTCCCCCTCCAAGCAAAACACACCTGGTATAGCTGTAAAATTTGGTAAAAATAAGAATACCCCTCGTAACTTTTAGTCAGTCGCTCAACCACTTGTCAAATCTGTAATTTCACTACCCATGGGAACCTCGTCAGCACCTCAGTATCTACAACGTATGCAAAACAGTCACGGTAGCACTTTTCCATCCCAAAAATTGTCCAAAATTCCCAAATAGTTAAGTCTACTTATTATGTTAACAGTTTTTCGAAGTCATTTATGCCATTCTAAAACGTACGTTTTCCGACAACTTATGCTAGCTTTCCACAAAATCTTGTTCTTAGGCGACTTTCTACTTTTCTTTACGCACAATATAGGCTTCTTTTCCTTAGAGTTCATGCATATGTGCCGTTCTACAATATTCCTAGTTCTGTATAAACTGGAGGGCAGGCATCCCAAGAACAGTTTTTTGCACATTTTTCTCTAGTCTGACGACGACCTGGGGATCCAGTGTAAAAAAGTTACTGAATAAATTTACTCATCTTCCCAACGGAGCCCTTTCCTTAATCCTAGTTCATTTAACAATAACATCTCGATAAATTGTAGACCACAGCAACTTTGTTTTCCACCTTTTGTTTCTCCCCTGCAGTTT
>JAYGXS010000004.1:19834409-19857466 GCA_036362985.1 Ligula intestinalis | reverse complement strand
CCTGTATCTCAGGGCTATGCTAAGCATATTTACACTCCATGCGGGATCAGGTATGAATAAGATTACAGAGCTTGGAACAGTAGCTTTCGAGTTTGCTCCAGATTTGCTGTGCATTCTTAAACCCTAGGCTAACTCTCTTATTTCTCATTCGATGCTCGCTATAGAAGGGTTTTGTTGGGGTTCACACGATGTCCGGACTCAACAATGCATGCGAGCAGAGTGCTGTTTATACTCACATTGAATGACGGTTACCATCTACAACATGGCTTGTTTTCGCATTGATTTTATCACTGCCCTATCACCACGTGGAGTATTGTGCGGCTCTGATTACGAAAAAGCGAACAAGCGGACGTTTGCCGACCTCCATTTCTTGAAAGTCCCAAAGCTGTCCTTGTTAAGAAGCTATAAGAGCGAAGTGGCCGTGCCGAGTGATCGGGTGCCTACCAGAACCATATTCTGCTCAGGATTTTTTTAATTTAGGTATGCTAGCAAACAACATAGTATTCGAAGTATCTGGAACACACAGGCAGCCGACCACAGGATCAGATGCAAATATCGACCAAGTTAAAAAGAAGTCGAAATGTTAAAACGGGCACAACTAGTGTATTCCTCTTATAAACTGTGTTCTGATCATAAAAATATCATTTGCAATCGTATTGGGGAAAATTTTGTCTGACGTTATCGAAAGGTTCAATGTGTGGGCAACTAGGGAGGAGGTGAGAGAAATCATGCGGGACGGCCTCTCAGTCAGTCGACCATTGATACCTTCCGCCAACAGCAAAGACCGCGGAAGAAACTCCACAGTTACGGGACCCGTGTCTGCTACTGTTCTCTGTTTGTGCCTTCGGAAGAGGTTTAACGGTCCACCATCATGGACCGTTTACACGTAGGGCGCGGACCTTTCGCAAAGGAATCAGCGCAGAAACGTCCGCCTGCTATCCCGAGCCGACGTTTTCGGAACGAGCGCAACGGTCGCGCCGACTATCTATGACCACCGACCATCTGCATGGGCGCGGGACCCGTCTTTGATGGCGCTGCATGATGGTAGATGGTCGGCTTGACCGTTGCACTCGTTCCGAAAACGGCGTTTGGAGGTAGCAGGCGAACGTCTCTGCGCTGATCTCTTTGCGATGGAGCCAATGCCAGGCAAGTAAACAGCCAGCTTTCAGCGATAGAGGTAGTGCATTTCCTATTGAACAGCAAATATTGTGGCGAATGCCGTGTTTGCTCACATCTTCTGGTCTTCAATTTTCTTTCTGCAAACAGAAAAACAATTAACGTGCTTGGGATTCAAGCATGGAGTTTTGATAATGCATTTGAGTTAGCTGCTTTTGTCGAGCATGAGGCGTTTGTTGACGAACTATAGTACGATTATTTGCTAAAGTGTGTAGCAAATATACTGAATTTATTATCTATGCCACCAGCTGGCCACGGCATTTGCATCGAGCCAATAGCTGCCGATGTCACAGTGTGGGTCAAAGTACCTCTCCTATACAAATGTACTTTTAGAACCATGTGCAAACATCTTATATATTTTCAGGTCTGACGCCTGTTATACCAGTACTCCATGCACTTTGAGCGCTCTCAGATGAGGCATTCTATTGTATAGGTCTATTCCAAAGGCATTTCTTTATAAACCCTCTCAGCTTCTTGGTTTCCTACATAGTAATACGTTAATTCTAAAATTACTTTCTACATCCGTTGTGTTTCTCCTTATAGTTCAGAGGGCAGTGTTTCGGTTCCTTTACGATACTCGCACTTCAGAACGTTCTTTACTAACGCTTGTGGTATCGGCATATTTTGGCTGACTGATAAAATCGAAACTCCGATAATTCGCCTCATTAGATGCAAGTAAGATTGCGTTCGCATTAGCCCTCATCCCATTGAAGAGTAGATGGGGCGGTGAGCCGGGTGCTACCCTGCAACTGATCGGTCAGAAATCATTGGCTGATGAGACTGGCTTACCGTTCAAGCGCAAGGCCTCAACAATTTCAACAAAAGCATTGTGTAAAATCTCGGAATTTCCTTCCATTGTGTTTTACTTCCATGGTCAGCGGAGGGATGACACACCAAATATAATCCTTTATCAGCCCACTATGCCACACTACATCCATATTGTTAGTCTTCGTGTAGACACTGGAAGACTAGTTTCCCAGCCTTCACACGAATCCAAAGCGATCAGACAGCGAGGAAGGCATGTCATCCCATTGGTATACCGGCCTGATTCGGGTCTTCTCCCACCAAAACTGAGCCCGTCCTTAAATTCCTGTTCTGACTCCATTCTGCATGCAGCATCCAAACTTTGGCTTCACGCGACTGGTTGCAAATGCGCACATGTATTCCTACCCCCAGTCTGGTCTGACCAATCATCTTCCTGAAACTGGCTCACACAAAGGCAACCTCATGCGCTCACACTTTGGACGCGACCACTCTGGTGGCCAAATGCATGGTCGTCCGACGGTCGACCTTCTTCTTACTATTATCTGATTGCGCTATGAAGAGTACACTATTCCTTCCAATCTTTCCCCACGATAGTTCTCTTTCCCGACGGAACCGCACCAGAAAATCGTAGCGGTAAGGGTTTTCTCTATTTACCTAATCCACGGCGATATTATTGAACCGCGACATGAGCTGACCCCGCATTTTCTTGACGTAACTCAGCTCAATCATTGCAAGCGTTCTTTGACTTCTGTTGAATTCTCCTTTGTCATCTCATCTGACTCCGACATTGAGAATTTCAGCTACTGAAATCCTGTCGTACAGCGATATGGTGATCCTCAACCAGTCAGTCCATGGAGTCCAGGTCATGGTTCCTTGCCACTACAACAGAGCAGTTTTTCAAGGAGTTCCAGCAAGCAGACCTCCTTCGCAAAATCTTAGCGGCAGAGGTGATGGTGCACCTCGTATACCCCCTAGTCCCAGACTTTTGTCTTACGGAAACAGTTGTTATAGGGGGGTTTAAGGGTGAAGGTAATTTGTGAAAGTGGAAAGTGGAAAAAATGCAGTTGAAGTTGTTTACTAAGTTCGCTGGGAGTAAGTTGTTCCGAATGTAAATCAACGGTGTGCGCGGCGCTTCGCACCACAGTCTATACTAGTCTAACTCAAGAACGGTAAGTTGGACCTCAGGTAAGTTGAAGTAGCCAAACTCCTACACAGCATTTCTATTTTCAGGCATTTAAAGAAACCTGCATTTTGATAATCGTATTTTTCGGCAATACAATAAACGATGATATATACTAGGAAAATTGAGCGATATAAATCAACAACCTTCTAAATGCAATAAATCAAAGTGCATATAACATTTATTTAAGTATACTCCATTGTCTATTCTATTTCATCACCCCAAAACCCCCTATTACCCCCGTTTTCGTAGGAAAGAATGGTGAGACTAGGGGCATATGTGGTGCACTACTTAAAATAATGTTGCCATCTCGTCTTTCTTCTACAGTCATCCTATCTCTTCTCTCTCAACTCAACTAATACTGACACTGTATACCAATCTGGCTTTGCCGTACAAATTAACCAAACGGGCTCACTCATGCCCACCACGGTCGTCCACGCTCTTCATGACCCTACCGTTGGAACGTACCTCATTTAACTAAATTTACGTATTCTATCTTTAATTGGACTGTTTTATCCCCCGAACTCCGGTCTGGAATGGGAGCACTTACAGCACTTTGGAGCACTATGTAAAATGCCCAACCTTTGGCCTTTCACGACTGGCTGCACCTACGCGCATGCAAACCTCCGTCCAGTCTGGTGTGACCACTCATTTCTCTCCAAAATGTCTGAGGCTCACTCACACACTGATCGCCTTGTATGAGCGAATTAGGTATCTATCTAGCTGAAGGAGAACTGGTCTAACTACCCTACATGCTGTTATCGTACTAGTATGGCACTCGACTGGACGTGTAGATTAATATTAGTACTATGCGTAAAGATTTTTGATCCAGATATGTTATCGTTTTCATCGTCCCCCAAAGAAGACGAAAAAGAAGGTACAATTACACGGACGGAATTATATTGAGACTAACGTTTCGGACACTCGCTTGTTTCCATCATCAGAGTAACGTGGTGATTGTACCTGTTTGCGGGGTATTTTTCAGCCTTACCGTATGCCTGCTATTACATCCGTGCTCGACCCACGAACTTTGACCAGTTTGTTATTCAAATCTTTTCTTCAGGTATTCGGCAAGAATTTGTTCATCTCCGTTTTCAATCACTAACCTACATGACCATCCACGACCACAACACTCCTAAAACCGCACTCCTGTTTATCGCAAATTCAGTTAAAAGAGGCAATTCTTTTTGCAGAGCGGGAACTGCCACGAAATTTCTTCAGGCCTTCGCTCATTATTAATATGCTGTCATTTATTCTTCAATGCGAGGGCAAACACTGTAGTCAGAGGCTACTGTGCGGATGCTGTCACGGTCTGATAAATGAAACCCAAGGCAGCGTGGGAGGAAAGATTTCCATTTGCGATCGGTAAAGCTTCATCAAGGATTGTCACTTTGGGGTAAGTTGACTTACTTCCCACCGTTTACGTCATGCATGGGGGTTTGCAGAACAACAGCATGCCTACATTCCCCAAGGAAGCTATTTCGCTTGAGGCAAGACCGGGTCGAATCTCCTTAAATAAAGAATAATTATTGCTCTGAACAGGCATTTAGAATACGCACGTGGGACCAGATAAAAAAATGATGAGGACGGTAGTACCTTTTTCTTTCGACACTTTCTATCTAACAGGGCATTACCATGTACTACATCTTCTTAAAATAAACAGGTAATATAAAAGCTGCTCTAATGCCAGTGAATTTAAGTAGACACACGAAACCTAATGTCTGCATTGCATGTGCGTATTTTTAGCATCTCGTTCAAAGAAGATTGTAGAATTCTGTGAGGAATCACCAAATCTTCGAGAAACCCATATGAGACTAGCCACTGTCTACTGCAATATTTGGAAAATTTTAAGAAGAAAAAATACGTACCACTCTCTGCCTTGATGATGCTTGGTACATCTTCAGGAATTGCAGCTAGTTGTCAAATTGTTCAGCTGTAGGTTCGATCGATTTCGTTTGAAATTAAATTTGACGACCAAGTGCCTTGGCGAAAGGCGATAGCTCACCCGTGCAATATGCGAAAGAGATGAATTAGAGTTCATCTTCTGCGCAACGGAATGCATTTTTGATTTGCTGACGTTTCAGGCAGCTGGGCCGGCTGTCGCTTGTCGAAGCGAATACTGACTTTATCGATCAACAAGTTTAAACTTGTGGCTTTACGTGTTGAACTTGGGCCAATCGATTTTTCTACGTTCGCTGTCTGGCCATGCGTGCAGATTTAGGTTTGGCGTGACGGCTGTTGGTGTTCTGTTTCGTCCCAATGGTAGAGGATGCTGGTAATCCTGCTCCATCTTCCGGTGGCTTCGTCACAGTGCCGTCTTCGTCTTCAAGTCCTGACTTCGGTTTGACCGTGTCCTGTCCTTTACTTACGTAATTGCCTAGGAATTTGTAGGCCACAAGGAGGTTCAGATGTCTGTTGACAAGGTTGACGTCTGAGTACCATGCCTCAAGCGTCAACCTTTTAGCCTTTTTAGGCTCCTCGGCTTGCAATGGTCGTTCCTTGAATATCGAAGTTTTGACCAGTTTCTCCGATATGGTTTGCAAGCTGCGAGTTAGGGTCTAGTCTCCGGGCCGGCGCTTTGTGTTCCTGCAGGCAGGTTTGCAATATGCGCCCTGTTTCTCCAACGTAATTACAGACTTATTGTTACTGTTTTGCTGCCCACCGTCTGTTCACTCGGCGCTTGCTTTGGTTTATAAAACGGTTCGGTATCCATTAGCTCGAATGCGGTCATGTAGGTATTGTTGTTCCACCCTTTTGTCAGCTTGTGTGCTGTAATGTGTTTTAACATCAGCAAACCTACAAAGTTATTCCGATGAGCAGATGAACCCTAATTCTTATCCCGAAATTCTGACTATCAAAATTGAAGAAGATGAATGCTTCACGTAAATTGGAAAATGACTTGCGCATGTACCCGTCCACTTTCTACTTCCGTGCGAGGACATTTTGTTCAAATTACTTGTCTCTTCTCAAGTAAACAAGTTTGCCAAATTAGTTTACGTGACATGATACCGAGGCGGACTGGAATTGCATCTACATTTAGGAATCCTATTCTAAGCAAACTGTTGTTTTGCCCTTAAAAATAGACGAAAATTTGCAGAGTGCAGTGTTGAACTTTCGGTTTAGGCACATATGAAAGCTGACAGTTAACTGACCTGTAAAAAGGGATATCATAAAGGTGTGTAGGAAAAGGGCAGAGGAGGCAGACAACCTTGTACTTAGCAAAAAATGGGTAGAAGTTCCCTTGGTAGCAACGAATGTTCTTATTTATATTTACATGCCTACACCCACGCTTCCAGTAAGACAGAAACTTGGGTTTTTCTACATATGATATCACTATCCCAACCTAACCTTAACCCTTATTCTTACCCTAACCCTACCAGAAACTAATTGAGTAGGCATGTAAATGTAAAGCTTCTTTTCCCTGGTGAAAATTTGAAGACTGTATAAACAGCAAGATTTAATGGATCCATAAATTTCGAGAGGGCTCTTCAGTTGTAAATATAAATAAGAACATGCGTTGCTACTAAGAAAACACTTGCCAAAAATGTCCTCAATTGCACGATTCTGGTACAACGTCTTCACCTGAATGTTTAGTGATATCAAGTACAGTGAAAGTAGAAGTATGAGCCTGCCAATCTTGGTCGCAGATGGCTTCTCATGCGTAGGTAGTATAGTTTACAGCTGTACGACATGTTTTCATATCCGTTATGTCCTGCATACGTACAGTATAGCAAAATAAGTGTGTACCTTATCGGTAAAAGTGGTGGACACCTGTGCGTCTGCGAAGGAGAGACCGCGTTCGCCAGGCTACACAAGATATCCCCACATGCCTACAAAATCCGTGAACTGGGCTGTATTCAATAATGTTTCTCAGTCATAATCATTCCTACCAGTACCTGATGTTACTCCTGCTGTTTGTCAGCAGTGTCCTGACATTTGTTGATGAAGGCCCGTATACCGCCTGGGGTGGAGTATGTCTGGCTGATGATGGCTAGTGAGTTAGAAATGGCAATTCTAGTCTGTCTTTTCAAATGGCTTCACAGTCCACGCTGTAAGGGGAGACGTCACAGGAAAGTAGGATGAACAGCTACACCGTTTTACAGGTTATGAAAGCAATACAATTTCATAAACAGATTGATATTTACACAACTTTCGTGAAGGTAACTTCCGAAACCGGGCCTTTCGGATGCCCTGGACTACAGAAGATAATAAAATTACTAAATATATTAAGATATTTCGACCTTCGATTTCGACAATAACCACCGCCTGCTAAGGCAGGCTGAAGGCAATCCCACTGGCTTACGCGTGAGTTAGTTTAATGTGTTAGTAAACATGCGTTACAGTGGTCGCACTCTCTCCTCTTCCCTCACCTGGACCCGTTGTCATGGCCAAGTTAAGAAAAAACCGGAGGTGGGAGGAGATGCATGAGGCTGACGTGGCCGCAACCGTCCGCAAGCCTGTCATCACACCTAAGTTGGGTACCACGGAAAGGTTGTGCCATAAAGACGGCATTTAGTAGGAGCTGTGGGACTCTCGCCCCCGCTTCCCCCCCCCCCCCATTCAGTCCTCCCAAACTGAGCAGACCACAGATGTGTTCGTCGTCACTACCTAAGCCACCAAAGGAATGAAATCCGCATTAAGTCAACAACCCTACCGGGACTTTTCAACAGTGACTCTCTGACATCCACGTATGAAATATCTACTTGCGCCGTGTTTAGCCTATAATGCATGCGAGCAGTTACACTGGTTTAGGTTCTCGCAGGGCAATGATTGTATTTTGCTTTGGTCAGTGCAGTGAAGTACTGACGATATTTGCAGCGTTTAATCATCTGAAACAAAATAACAGAACAGTATATTCTTGTGATACGGAAGATAGCAAACAACCTGGAATACCGCAAAACTTTAACGATACCACTGAGCGTTGCCTTATGCAAATAAGTTGTACTAGTGATTTGTGAATATCGACGACTATGGTTTATCCATCATCATTGGACATGAAAACCCTAATTTCAGGAAAAACCAAAAACTGTATTTTTGCATTGTAAACGTTATTTCAGTTTTTATTTATTCACTTTGAAATAAGTTGCTGATCCAGCTGCAAATCAGCAGTTCTGTAGGTACAGACCGAACGTTGCTGTACTTATTTGGCACAAAGGCCCTCAGCCACTGCGGGATAGCCAAGTAATTTTCAGAAACTTTCAACAGGTAGGCGGTATTATAACTTATGCTTTATTTTAAACATTTTGCAATTAAGGCGCGTGAGTTTTGTTCTGTCAGGAGCCCACTGCTTATGCGTCAAGACATGAGCATATCTAAATGGTACCGTTTGTTAGACCAGCAGAAGAAAGAAAGGTTTGCGTATACATACATTTTTCAAAGAAGGTTCCACTTGAATGTTACAAAAGTATGGTGGCAATATTCATGTGATAGTTTGGTATGGTGCTTTCAAGTGAGAAGTTTTCGGGTTAAATCAATATTGGATAGCATTTTCTGTGCATTTTTTCAGACCTTTATAGTTTGATAATGTTACCAAAGTCGATATATCACCACCTAATCACGCCTTGTTGGATAACCAAGGAAGAACATAAGGTTGTTAAGGTGGAAGTGGGGGGATTTATTGTGAAAGAAACCCGAGGTTGCTGTCTCAGACATACGTTTTTTTTCTGCCTCGATGTAGGCTTGCCTAAGATCGGTAAAAGTCTGAGTTCCGGTGTGCGCTTCCGCTGACTGAGCCTGTAGTGCATAAGTAGTAGTAGAACTCGGAGCACTACAATCATCAGCCCAAATCCCAGATGATAGGTATAAGGCAGAAGTCACTGGGAGGAGGGATTTATTGTGCACAAATTCCTGATTAGCTGTCTCAGACAGCAGTGACCGCTGGCGAAGCCAGGACTGAGATTGACTGCGTCCAATCGTGCCCAAGAGTGTCCGCCAGTCTCGTCTGTGAAATGCGACAGTCGCTTTTAAGTTGCCATTAAGCGGCTTGAAGTGTTGCATGATTGGTATGTTATATTGCTCGGGGTTGTCGAGCATTGCCGTCCCATACGGCATGGCCACAGTGTGGCACGTTCAAAGTGCTCTTGGGCCCGCACGTGTGTGCGCACCTATGTGTGCAAGTTAATATCGGTCAGGTGGTTTAAGGTCAGTGATTTGGGACAGTCGCCTGAAATGGTGTGGGAGCCTGCTGTGCTAACTCACGCTGTCTTCCTTTGCCATGCTCGCTGTCTACCCGCACGTGAAAAACTTTACCGAAATTTGTCAACCGCTGCGAGAGGCCTGCGATGTACTGCTGTTCCCACGCTCTCGGTCGACTCGCTAACGGAGGCGTATGCTAATTACAACCAATCGATGCGCGCGGTGCCACCTAATTGGCTAAGAACACACTCCACACGCGGCTTCGCAGCAACGTACACAATTTCGCGGACACATCTGGTTAACACAAGTTGTTGGCAGTCGGCGCACAACACAGCCTTTGTACTGTCCACTTTCCGGCAGTAAACCTCTGTCCGCCAACACTGTCTTGCTTGACTTGTGATTTGGGGGAACCTTCTGCTTATTGACGCCACTACCTGCAACAAAGGCACATGACCTTGAGGCAGTTTGCATTGAATAAGGAATCGCTGTTAGCTATCGGCCGCAGGAGGGACCTGCCAGTACAACCTGCAAACAAATCGGTTAGGCTGACTCCTAACAAATAGCTCGACCTAATAATCAGAAAAGTTGTTTCATAAAAGTGAGATAATTTTGAGATGGAGTAATCATATTGTCGCAGTTGACTTAGATGGTGGACTCACGCGAGTTCCATGTAATGAATGGAGGACTCAGCCCATCCGTATTTTCGTTAAGCTCGAAACAGAAGAGTTTCAAATGCCATTATAACAAATAGTATACTTCTTAGTTAGTCATATCTTACCAAGTGCCGAGTTCCTAGGCCATACTGTTTCGACATTTAATACCGTAGTTTCTGTGTGTTGAGGAAACTTATACACATGGTAGATAGGTGTTAATAATGTGAGACGTTTACTTCTAGCATCTCGTTACGTGCAGGTCTTGAGCATTTATTCCGACATATTTTTCTTTGCCATCCACGAGAGGAAATGCACGAGTACGCAAAAGAAAGTTGGAAGCGGTTAGTCGTATCGGTAAGTAATCTCATATTATGATATATGCACGTTACTCCGGTCACATTTTAACTTGATTTGAAAGAAGCATTAGATTGCTTGGTACCTTCCTCTTTCGCTGCTGATGTAAAGATATTTGAGACTGATTTTCCTAGTACATGCGCGAAATGAGTCTTGCTGATAATTAATAACATAAGCCGATTATGTTGTCTGTGAGCGTGCACGAACCCGCGTCCCTTATATGTCTGGACCTCGAAGACCATGCTGTCTTTAATGCTCATTGCAACTTATACATTGATCAAACTGAGTACTCAGTCCCTTTTGGCCAAAGTGATGATTGCGTTTATGTTTGGGGGCACAGCCATTCCTCGGTACCTGTCACACGCGCAATAAGCGAGAAAATGTATGGAAAGGGGATTACACTAAAGTTAAAGAACTACTTAACGAGACCGACTGAAGCCCTGCATACGTTCCGACCCGAACGACGCCTGGTGCTTATTTAGGAAATTAACTCAATAATTAGTCGAGAACTATTGCCAATTTAAGAAAAGCTCACGCGCCTCCCGGCCGAAATGGGTGACACCGATCATAAAAATGAAATAAGACTGTGGAAAACATACGCCATATTACATAAACCCGAACACTTCTCCACATTTAAGAAACATTGAAATCTATGTCGAAAACTCCTATGGAGAGAACGATGGACCTTTCAGACAGAAATAATCAAGGGAATGACTAACAACCCAAAAAGGTTCTTTTTGTACGCGAATAGGGCGAAACGCGATTGAGATCCCCTTCCCTGTCTGAAAGATAACCAGTGAAACAAGTTTAGCGATAACTCAGATAAGGATCACCTCTCATCTTACTTCTTTATATCTGTGTTTATCGAGGAGCCGCCTTTTAACGAGGATGAATTTCACTTTCCACATGACATTGCTATATGCATTTTCTTCGAATCTACTAAATTCGCTCCTAACCAGTTGCACTCGTGACGTAGCTGTGGACTACCGATACTGTTTTTTAGACCAATTATTCCTAAAACTTCCTGTTATCGAATTTTTTGGTTCATTGATGAGGCCCAATGGGCCTGAAATATACAACTGATTATTATTGTCCAGCGGCAGATACAATTAGCATTGTATCGTTCGCAAAAGACATGGTAAGGAAAAAACCTACGATAATTACAGCCCTCTAAATCACCTGGTTTGTATAGCTAATCAGTGAAACTTCTGAATGAGCTCACAGAACAAGTGGCCTCTCCACTTTCCAAGATCTTCGAAAGTCCATGGAGAAGGGGGCTCTTCCTACGGACCAGAAACAGTCCAACATACCCCCTCTTTATAAATGAGGAGAGAGAAAGTCGCATAATTGCTTTAGACCAGTTAGTCTGGCAAGCATTTGTTGCAACCTTAGGAAGAAAGTAATCAAAACGGGACTGATGAGACATATTGAGGAGAATAAATTGCCAAGCGCAGCGAAAAATCGATTCCGAAGTGGTCGATCTTTTCTCACTAACCTGCAGATCTGTGCATGTCTCAGACTGCTCTTCTATAACCTATGATAAAGGATTCCCGAGGAAATCCGAAACGTCAGGACAATAAACCTCTTGTTCCAGTGATCGTTTCTTCGTCTTCCGAACTGCTTCCTGGAACTCGGATATTCTCTTCTACTGCTAACATCCATTGAACGCCAGACGAATTCATTGGAAATGGGTTTGTCGGTCTATGCGATCTACATTAAATTCAGCAACGCATTCGACAAGATTCCACACAGACGAATAATATTATAGCTGCACCAAGTGGGTGTGATTGGAAATCTACTCAAATGGTAAGCCGATTTTCTAACAGGCAGGTGGCAGCGTGTTTGTATTGGAGACACCAAATCAGAATGGGAAACCATTTCCAGTGGGGTTTCGCCGGGATGCATTTTGGGTCCCATTCTGTTTTTAGTACATATGAACGGCTGTCTTGATTACTTCACCTGCGATAATGGCATGTTTTCAGACGATCTTAAGATTTGGAAGTCAATCGAAATTTCGGAAGATTGACAGAGCTTACGAAATTACTTGCAACAGTGGTGTGAAATGTGGCTACTGCAGCTCAATTTCAACAAATGACAAATCATCCGCTCGTGGTCTAGTCGCAGAACTGTGACAGGTAAAAGGATATCCAACGGTGAGATAAACCTAAAAATCAGAGATTACAGAAAGATTCAGATAGAGAAGGCATAACTGTGGGCAAAACCCGTCACAATGAAGACTGTGTCTCTGCAGCGCGACGATCGGTAAGGGCAATCGTCAATATCATTTTCACGAAGGATTCATCCTACATAGATGAAGTGCATTCAAGTGCTCCGCTCGGTAAGAGTGACCATATGACGCTAATGTGGAATTACTCACTCCATACTCAACGGCTGAGGAAAACGGAGGACCAGCCAAACATATGGAAGGCAGATATCAATTCAATGAAGAATGCACTATTGTCCGTGAATTGGGACTGCCTACTCAAGGGGGATCCGGAGGAGGATTGGAGATCACCCAAGAGGGTTGCATTAGATCTGCTTAAGCGCTTTTGTCCGGTGAAGGTACACAAGACGACTAGTCGTCCTACCTGGTTGACGAGAGACCTTAACAGGCAACTGAAGAAGAAGAATAGGAAATGGAGGTTATTCAGGAAAACTGGATCGCCAGTGTACCTCGAGAAATTCCGACGCCAAAGAAATGCAGTAAAAAAATCAATTCGCCAGGCCAGGAAAAACTATGAATCAAGAATCCTCCAACAGGCCGAAGAAAAGCCGAAAATTCTATACCACTATATAAACAGTAGATTAAAAAACAAGGATCCTATCACAGTACGTAAGAATGATGATGGCGGAGAAGTCGTTGAGAATGACGAGAAAGCCGAGTACTGTAGCCGGTTGTTTGCCTCGGTATTCACTAGGGAAACCGAGCTTCCTTTTGATAATGCCAACAGTGCTGTTGTAAACGCTGGTCCAGCACTTCATTCTCTACTATTTCCAACATCTGTAGTTGAGAGGGAGCTGCAGAGCCTCAAAGAAGCAAAGTCATCCGGTCCAGACAATATACCAGCCAAGTTCTTGAAAGAATTGGCAAGCGAACTCTCAGAGCCCCTAGCACATATCTTTCGTTCTTCATTTGAACTAGGAAAACTGCCATCTGAATGGAAAATGGCAAATATCTACCCGATATAAAAGGGCGGAGCCCGAACGAATGTTAACAATTACCGGCCCATTAGCCTTACTTGCATTTGCTGTAAGGTGATGGAACCGATAATTAAGAAGACGAAACTGGAGTTCTTGGAGGAGAACAACCTACTGTCAAGGCTCCAACACGGCTTCAGAAAGAACCATTCTTGCCTTTCCAGCCTTCTACTCTCCATTGAGCAGTGGACTCGCGCATTGGATGAAGATGGTAAGGTTGACGTCATCTATACGGACTTCAAGAAGGCATTCGACAGCGTCCCACATAAGCGTCTTATGTATAAATTGTCAGAAATTGGCATAAGAGGAAACCTGCTGGCATGGATCACAGATTTTTTCACAGGGCGATCGCAAACTGTGTGCATCGGTGACTCAAAGTCAAGCCCTACATATGTTCTGAGTGGCGTCCCCCAAGGCTCTGTCTTAGGGCCACTGCTCTTCCTTATCTATATCAACGACTGTGTCAACGACCTGGGTTGCAGCGCTATCATGTTTGCCGACGACGTCAAACTCTGGAGAGCCATCAGGTCTGACGCCGATAGGAAAGCGCTTCAAGAGAGTCTCAATCGACTTAGCTGCTGGTCTGCTCGTTGGCTTTTAAACTTCAACATTAGTAAGTGCGTGGTTTTAAGACTCCGTACTAGAAGGACTGATGTGGAGAACGATTCCTTCCAATACTTCCTCGATGGGCACCCGCTTTCAAATGTGAACGAACAAAAGGATCTCGGTGTTCTGATAAATTCCTCACTTAAACCATCTACTCAGTGTGTAAAGGCAGCTAAACGCGCGACACAGGTGCTGTTCGCGATTAGGCGGGGATTCGTCAACATTGATAAGGATTTCTTCAGGAAAACCTACGGAGCGTTTTTTCGGTCCCACTTGGAGTATGCTGTCCAGGCCTGGCATCCGTGGTTCAAGAAGGATTACCTGCACCTGGAACGAGTGCAGGCGAGGGCTACGAAGATGGTCAAGAATCTTGGTCATCTGCCTTATGAAGACAGACTGACTGAACTTGATCTTTTCCCTCTCAATTATAGGCAACTCCGCGGGGACCTCACACAAACCTACCGTATTGTTGGAGGCCAAGACTGCGCCCTAGAATTTGATGATTTCTTCAAATTGGCTCGGACTGACCATCTGCGAGGTCATCCTTTTAAACTACCGAGGAAACCGGCCGGTATCGACGTTCGACGAAACGCCTTCTCTCAAAGGGTCATTGGAGCGTGGAACGGATTCCCGGAAGATGTGGTCTTCTCAGATACTGTTGACATTTTTAAACACAAAGTTGATTCTCATTTGCTGAGAAATTGTGGCAAATATAATGAACAAAGTGTCAGTAGCAGCACTTTTCAACTGGCTCACACTTATCACTGATGTTAAGCTTACATTTGTGCATTTGTATTATGTACTATTGTTACGGTGGACCTATTATGCGATTTTGGTTATGAATAGGGAGCTCAAGGGCGAAAGCCTTCTTCCCTTAATAAAGTGACTTAAAGTGACTTAAATAGAAAAGCCTGTTTAATAGGTAGGATGAAATTGAAACCTTAGGTGAGTAAATAAAGCCATACTTCATGGCATTCACAATGATATGGCAAACCGCGGACTCTGAAATAGCCATCAAGGGCTATCAGTATTTCAAAAATGATCGAGTGAACAGAGGAGGAGGGATTATATTTTGTGTCATCTTTACTACGAAACAGTAACACCTATAATATATGGCTATTATATTTGATATGTTACTAGTATTTTACCTTTGAACTTGGGTATTTTTCCACCTAAAACAAACTCCTTATTTTTCACACTAGGGAACAAGCATAAAATAAAACGAAGCCAATAGTGACTGCAAAAGAAAGGGCTTGTTTTGTGTTTTTTCCTGTCTTCCGGGCTTTTGACGGCACCGAAGATGTGCTTGACATATAAATATTATCAAGATATAGGCGTAAGGTTAAGGTAAGGGATATAGGCAAGGGCTGCGGTTGAGGTTTTGGATGTTTTAAATGTCAAAGTTGGTGCAGGCGAATAGTTACGTTTTCAAAAATCTAACGAAAGGTCACGTGTACTACGTGGGGGCTTTTCTATGGATCTTCTTTAACAGTGACAATAATCCAGTTTGATAGTTATTTATGATTATTTCAGTTTGCTAAAATATCCCTCAGCACGTCTAGCAACACGAATATTTATTCTGATGGTGACCCTCAAACTTCTACCAACAGTTTCTTCTCTTTCTCAATTCTCTGGTATCCACAATTCCATTTTAGCCCTTCCTGATTACGCGTTTCCTGCTGTCTGTAAAACCTGATGTTTTGAAATATTTCCTCAATACACTCACCGCAAGAACCTTATTTCGAGTTCAATTATACATTTGCATGCGCATGCACTTCTCCTAAGGGCTAGGCTAAAATTATAATCACTACTTAGAAGAAACATGAAAGACCATCACATTGGTTGACAAATCATGTAATGCACAGCATTCGCCGAATTTGCTAAGAAGACGGAAGCTATTTATTTGGCCATGAGAAGCACTGCCTCACTGCACCTTGATATATTTATTCAGTGCAGAGCAGTCTAGATCACGACACTGAGATCCTCCATTAGTGCAAAGCATGAGGCTCACTGGCCATTTCATGTTATAATCATCAACAGGTTCAATACACTAGGAATTACTAGAAGCACGCTTTCCATGTACTGTGCAGACTCGACATTTGACTTCTTTTTTGTACGCAAACACTAAAGGTTGTGCACACATAAGATGATAAACCTCAGACGAGGTTAACGTCAGGATGTGTGACAGTTCTCCAATGCTACAAGTGAAGTCGAATTATGAAATGTTCTACAAAAAGTGTTCCGATATTATCATCGGCCGTAAACTTCGAGAGATTCCTACTCTTATGCAGCTGAAAACTTACCCTAGACGATCAGATATTATACATTTTTATGCAGACATAACCATTATTTACGTTCTGAATAAGGTATGGAAGGCTGTAGTGGCTTTATCACTACAAATATACAAAACTTCTTAGCAAATACGCGATGAAAACTTTCGAGGGTAGACTAACTGCTAATAAGGGATTTACCAGACTATTCTAGTGGAAAAATTGTAAAGTCCAGTAAAGAGATTGACGATGAAGATTAGAAATGATACAACTCACTTAGATCCTTCACGATCCTAGTCGGCAGTAGTCAAGTAGTCGACTTGCCAAAGGATAACTCTGTGAGGACTGGATCCAAGTTCGATGGGCTGTGAGTTGCAAAATGGGGAGAAAACTCGTTTGCGAATTGTCGCTGGATTCTCCTGGAGCCCGAGAGTGATCACCAGAGAGGTGTCGTTGAAGGGAAAAATAAACAGCGGCAGGTGAGGAGGGAATTGAGCTGTGGAGAGTGATTAGCAAGATAGTTGCTAGCACGCGTCAAAACCGAAAGTGTGAAAAAAGTGTTGTATTTAGTTTTAACAAACTTGGTTATTGATAAATTTAAACAACACGTAAGTAGGGCCAAGAGCCCACATAACTCCCCCACCAGAGCGTTGGTGGGTTACAAACGCTCGACAAAAGAGGATGTACAAAAAGGTTAAACCACAAAGTCTCGCAAGTTGGTAGGAAAGCGAACATGTCTACCAGAACGAGTGGAAGGGGGGGAATGAGTGGGAGTGGTTAGAGGGGTGGGGGTAGGTTCGGGTGGTGAGGATGGCGGTGGCCGGGGCTGCAGGTGGAGTGCAGGGTGAAGGTGCCCCGAAAGTGGACGGACCAGGTGATAGAGGAGTGCATTCAACGTAGGCCGGCTTTGGTCTATCGATGGAGACTGTATCAGTAGCATCAGCCCTTTGAATGACGAAATATTTGTCTTTCCGTTCAAGTACTTTGAAGGGGCCATCGTATGGTGGGCAAAGGGGCTTGCGAACTGCGTCGTGCCGGATAAACACGAATGGGGTTGTGTGCAAGTCGTCGTGCACGAAAACGCGTCGAGTTGTCGCGCGGGTGGGGGTTGGGCGTAGTGCGGCCATGCGTTGCTGCAGCTGTTGCACGAAGGTGTTCGTGGCGTCAGGGGTGACGGAGGAAGACTGCACGAGCTCACCAGGTAAACGGAGGGATGTGCCGTAAACAAGATCGGCGGCAGTGCACTGAATGTCTTCCTTAACAGCCGAGCGAATGCCGAGGAGGACGAACGGCAGGTTGTCGCTCCAGTTGTGCGGGGCAGGTTGAGACATCAACGCGGACTTCAACTGACGGTGAAGGCGTTCCACGAGGCCGTTAGATGCTGGGTGGTAGGCAGTGGTGGTGATATGCGAGCACCCAAGCAGTTTGGTGAATTCACGGAAGAGTGCAGATGTGAACTGACTTCCGCGGTCAGTGGTGAGTGTAGCTGGAACACCGAAGTTGGCTATCCAGTGAGTGAGGAAAACCATGGCAACATTCTCTGCCGAGGTATCCGAGATGGGAACGGCGATGGGCCATCGTGTGAAACGATCGACAGCAGTCAGAATGTGCGTGAAACCGCGAGATGGGGGTAATGGTCCGACTAAATCCATGTGGACGTGTTGAAAACGGGCGTCGGGAACCGCGAACGTGCTGGGAGGTGAAACGGTGTGTCGCTGGACCTTATTCTTTTGACAGGCTAAGCACTGCCTGGTCCAGGTAGCAATGTCGGTGTTCATCTTTGGCCAGACGAAACGGGCTGCGATGAGTTTGCGGCCGGCACGAACACCGGGGTGGGATAGCGAATGGAAGTGGTCGAAAACAACCTTCCGGTAGGATTGGGGTACTACAGGACGAGGGGTACCTGTAGAAAAATCACACACGATAGAGCCTGGTGCCGCGGGGAGCGGAGCCTCACGCAGCTGAAGCACAGAAGACGCAAGCATTTCAATGATGGAGTCATCAAGCGCCTGCGCTTCCGCAAGCTTCGCCAGATCTAACGTGGTGATAAGAGCATTGACCTCAGGACGGGACAAGGCATCAGCAACAACATTCTCATCACCGCGGACGTAGCGTATGTCTGAGGTGAATTGAGAGATGTAATCCAAGTGACGTACTTCGCGCGGCGAATACCGATCTGGCTTAGCTTTGAGGGCGTAAGTGAGAGGTTTGTGATCCGTGTGGACCTGAAAATCTCTCCCCTCGAGCAGGTGTCGAAAATGACGGATGGCCAGGTAAATGGCGAGAAGTTCACGCGAGAAAGTACTATAGCGAGTCTGCGCCGGCTGAAGCTTCTGAGAGAAAAAAGCTAGCGGCTGCAACTGTCCGTGGACCTGTTGCTGCAGAACTGCGCCTACGGCAATGTTGGAGGCATCGGTGGTCAGAATAAGTTGTGTATCAGCATCGGTGCTCAGATGATGAAGCAGGGTGGCGTCCGCGAGTGCTTTCTTGGCTGCCTCGAATACTTCAAGAGCACTGGGTGAAAGTTCAAGCGACTTGGACTTTGACTTCAAAAGATCCGTCAAAGGTGCCAGGATGGCGGCGCAATTTGGTATGAAACGCCGGTAGTAGTTGATTAGGCCGATGAAACGGCGAAGCTGGGTTATGGACTTCGGAGCTGGAAAAGACAACACGCTTTGCACCTTGTCTGGGAGGGGTGTGATCCCGTTTTGGTCAAGACGATGGCCAAGAAAAACCAGAGAAGTGACGCCAAAAAGACACTTATCGACGTTGAGCTGTAAACCATTTTGTTGAAAACGATCGAAAACTTGGCGTAAGTGTTCAACATGTTCTTCGGGTGACGAGCTGGCGACAAGGATGTCGTCGATGTACACGAACGTGAAGGAAAGACCGCACAAAATGTCATCGACAAAACGCTGAAACGTTTGGGCCGCATTCCGCAAACCAAAGGGCATGCGAAGGAATTCAAACAGGCCGAATGGAGTCGTGACGGCGGTTTTAGGGATGTCCTCCTCCGCGACCGGTATTTGGTGATATGCTCGCACGAGGTCAATCTTGGAAAAAATCGTCTTTCCAGCCAACATGTGAGAAAAGTCATGAATATGGGGAATCGGGTACCGGTCCGGGACTGTAGCTCGATTGAGAGCACGATAATCACCGCATGGCCGCCAATCATCGGATGACGTTTTGGGAACCATGTGCAGTGGTGAAGCCCATGGACTGGACGAAGGACGGATAATCCCCAAATTCAACATGTGCTCGAATTCGTTCTTCGCGATTTGTAGCTTCTCGGGATGAAGTCTACGCGGATGAGCATGGATCGGTCTGCCGGTGGTAGTGATATGATGGCGGACAGCGTGTTGAACCTGCTCCGTAAACTGACAAGGCTTAGAGAGGGAAGGATAATCCCTCAAGATGTCAGAAAATGGCGGGCTTGGCACGGCCAAGTGGATGCCAGCGGAAAGCTCACGCGAAACTAACCCGACAGTAAACAGCTGAGTGGCAGGATCTAGCAACTTCTGATGTTTGAGGTCGACTATGAGGCCGAAGTGGGATAGGAAATCCGCTCCAATGATAGGCGACCGGACGTCGGCCTGGATGAAAACCCATTGGAAACGGCGACGTAGCCCAAGGTCTAAAGTTAGGGACCGTTGACCGAACGTGGCGATAGAAGTGTTGTTCGCAGCCTGCAGTGTAAACTGCGATGGCTGGAGATGATGACGACGAGGGGGCGGTACAACGCTAACTTCTGCACCTGTGTTGATCAAGAAACGGAATCCTGTGGACTTGTCGGTCACGTAAAACAGGCGACTGTGTCCGGAGTGGCCAGCACCAGTCGTCGCCATTACTGGCTGACGGCGCCGTTTCCCGAACGTGAACGTCGAGCATAATAACAAGGCGGGTCGCATTTAATAGCATCCGGGCCGAATGTTCGGTGGTACCAGCAGACTTTGTCGTCTGCACGCTCTTTTGAGTTAGAGCGGTTGCGGCTTGTAGAGGGACGACCGGTTTGAAGCCGGTTGAAGGTGGAACACATCGTGCTCACTTGAGAGCACAATAACCTCACAGTATCTTTAAGATCCTGCAGGTCATCATCTCTGTGGTCTGTAACGTCTCGAATCAGTTGAGTGGGTGAAGTAGACCGTGAGGATGAGGTACCAAGCGATTTAGTGGACTTTCGCTGTGTACTGCTGTCAGGTTTACGGTCGGATCGTGAGGCCGAAACCTGGGAGACGGCATGCTGAGGTACTGAGGTCGAGGCTTGGTTTACGGCGTACGAACTAGTACCGGGGTAACATTGTTGGATGCGGTCTGCGTGCTCCGCGAGTTTGGTCAGCGGAACATCATCATCGAGTAGGGCGAGTACTTGTTGCATTGAATGGGGTAATTTATCCATCCAAATGCGACGAAAAATAGAATCATCTAAGGTGCGACCAGCAAGCAGGTGACGCATGTGGCGCATTAGAGCGGAGGGGGTTTGGTCGCCAAGCTCGACGTTGCTGAGGAGTTGACGAAGTTTGCTGTCGGCAGATTGTGCCGTACGTTCGAGAATAGCCTTTTTTAAGCTAGAGTAAGGTTTGACTTTAGGGATAGGATCAAGGAGATCCTGAACGGCGAAAGCGATGTCGAACGGTAAGTACTGCACGACGTACGCGTAACGCGAACGCTCGCCAGTAATCTGACGTGAGGCGAAAACAGCTTCGATCTGTTTGAACCAGACTGTCGGGTCGCGCACTTCGTAAGGTGGAAGCTTAATAGATATCTGAAAAGCCTGCGGCTCGTCGTGAGCAGATGGTGCACACGAGTTGTTAGAACCAGCGTCATCGTCGTCGCAATCGTGAAATGGGTGGTATTCGTCGCCCATGGTGAAAAATTTATGAACGGCAGATTCAAACGGAAAAAAAAGGTGAATGGAATAAATAATAAGACGTGGATAACAATAGAAACGGGGTCACCAAATTTGTAGTGGCTTTATCACTACAAATATACAAAACGTCTTAGCAAATACGCGATGAAAACTTTCGAGGGTAGACTAACTGCTAATAAGGGATTTACCAGACTATTCTAGTGGAAAAGTTGTAAAGTCCAGTAAAGAGATTGACGATGAAGATTAGAAATGATACAAGAGAACACACTCTAGCCCTGGAGTATGAGTCCATCTGGTTAAAGATCAAGAAGGCGAATTCACAGAACCTTGAATTTCTGGCCGTTTACCGGCCACCAAACATTCTGAGTGGAGCCGACGACTCACTCCTTGGTCTGGTGAAGGAAGCTGCTAGCCACCAGGAGGTTCTCATCGTTGGTGACTTCAACGCCCCTGCAATTGAATGGAACAACCTGACAGTTGAGGCGGCGTCAACTTCCTTTAGTTCCAAATTAATGGATCTCACGCTTGACCTGTCTCTAGTTCAGAACGTTAAGGGCATAACCAGATTTCGAGAAAACCAGCGGGCTACCTGTTTGGATCTCATTTTTACGAAGGATTCGTCCTACATAGATGAAGTTCATTCAAGTGCTCCGCTCGGTAAGAGTGATCATACGACGCTAATGTGGGATTACTCACTCCATACTCAACGGCTGAGGAAAACGGAGGACCAGCCAAACATATGGAAGGCAGATTTCAATTCAATGAAGAATGCACTATCGACCGTAAATTGGGACTGCCTCCTCAAGGGGGATCCGGAGGAAGATTGGAGATCACTCAAGAGGGTTGCATTAGATCTGCTTAAGCGCTTTTGTCCGGTCAAGGTACACAAGACGACTAGTCGTCTTGCCTGGTTGACGAGAAACCTTAACAGGCAACTGAAGAAGAAGAATAGGAAATGGAAGTTATTCAGGAAAACTGGGTTGCCAGTACACCTCGAGGAATTCCGACGCCAAAGAAATGCAGTAAAAAAATCAATTCGCCAGGCCAGGAAAAACTATGAATCAAGAATCCTCCAACAGGCCGAAGAAAAGCCCAAAATTCTATTCCGCTATATTAACAGTAGATTAAAAAACAAGGATCCTGTCGCAGTACTTAAGAATGATGATGGCGGAGAAGTCGTTGAGAATGACGAGAAAGCCGAGTACTGTAGCCGGTTCTTTGCCTCGGTATTCACTAGGGAAACCGAGCTTCAATTTGATAATGCCAACAGTGCTGTTGCAAACGCCGGTCCAGCACTTCATTCTCTACTATTTCCAACAGCTGTAGTTGAGAGGGAGCTGCAGAGCCTCAAAGAAGCAAAGTCATCCGGTCCAGACAATATACCAGCCAAGTTCTTGAAAGAATTGGCAAGCGAACTCTCAGAGCCCCTAGCACATATCTTTCGTTCTTCATTTGAACTAGGAAAACTGCCATCCGAATGGAAAATGGCAAATATTTACCCGATATACAAGGGCGGAGCCCGAACGAAGGTTAACGTTTACCGGCCCATCAGCCTAACTTGCATTTGCTGTAAGGTGATGGAAACGATAATTAAGAAGACGACAATGGAGTTCTTGGAGGAGAACAATCTACTGTCAAGGCTCCAACACGGCTTCAGAAAGAACCATTCTTGCCTTTCCAGCCTTCTACTCTCCACTGAGCAGTGGACTCGCGCATTGGATGAAGATGGTAAGGTTGACGTCATCTATACGGACTTCAAGAAGGCATTCGACAGCGTCCCACATAAGCGTCTTATGTATAAATTGTCAGAAATTGGCATAAGAGGAAACCTGCTGGCATGGATCACAGATTTT
>JAYGXS010000004.1:19819340-19834399 GCA_036362985.1 Ligula intestinalis | reverse complement strand
AACTCACTTAGATCCTTCACGATCCTAGTCGGCAGTAGTCAAGTAGTCGACTTGCCAAAGGATAACTCTGTGAGGACTGGATCCAAGTTCGATGGGCTGTGAGTTGCAAAATGGGGAGAAAACTCGTTTGCGAATTGTCGCTGGATTCTCCTGGAGCCCGAGAGTGATCACCAGAGAGGTGTCGTTGAAGGGCAAAATAAACAGCGGCAGGTGAGGAGGGAATTGAGCTGTGGAGAGTGATTAGCAAGATAGTTGCTAGCACGCGTCAAAACCGAAAGTGTGAAAAAGTGTTGTATTTAGTTTTAACAAACTTGGTTATTGATAAATTTAAACAACACGTAAGTAGGGCCAAGAGCCCACAAGGCTTCTCCCTTATTGTCTATTGTATTTACAACGCCCATTGGTAATCATTATTTACGACGGACGAACTATCGCCTCGTTAATAAAGCACGTTCAAATCTTGTAATGCCATGGCTTGTATTCTGCTTTTTACGTTTTTGCTTTCGAACGGTACTTTAGCATCTTGTGGTGACATTCTGCGTTTGAATTTATCTGAACGTTTACAACACAAAGGCCGGTCTGTGGACCTTCTTTATATGCTAAGGTGTATTCTAACAGATAAAATATGTTTTACATCTCTAATTAAGATGTAAAATTGCACATACTTATGTCATTTAAAGATTATTGTTATGACGACTTCGAATATTGTACTTACTTCAGCGAGGCCTCGTTATACCCACCCGAAAGTTTGGCGCGCCATATGAATTAAATATCATATGGAGCCTGTGAACGCGGATAATTCCAGCTTAGACAAGCTTCGCGTCAACGAATTTTGTCATCTTCTTGAAAAATCCAAACAACTTTTTAACGGCCTCAGGTTGGTTTCTGGGAACTGTTTCGATAGACTCTCATGCGCAAAACTTGTTCATTTTCGTTTTGTATTTTTCCTTTGCTTTTTTGCTTACTCATTTTAGCTGTAAATTTTTGCACGGCCCTTTTGATTGCTCTGTTGTTCTACATGTTCAAAATCCCCTCACCGCTCTTTTGTGCTCTTTAGTTTCTTTAATATCAGTCATGGACAGTACAGTTTAATAAACTGTGCGTATTGCTCATTCTTTTTGTCCTTATGCGAGAAAATGCCAGCAGCTTTCAGAGAAATAAGATTGTTCATCCTTCTCGATCGTTTTATGATAGCAGTCGTTTTCCTTTAATTGAGTAATGCTCTCAATGGAATCGGTTCTAAATAGCAATTGCATACTGTGCAAGTCAATTATCTTATGCGTGCTATCTGACTTTTGTTCAGTATTATTTTTAGTACATACATTTTCTTCACGCTGTATTCATGTTTGCTCACGCATTCTACTATACCATACCATATTGCATCCTATTTGTGGCATATCTATGTTTTACTTCACTGCGATGTTTTACTAGTGCAGTTAAAATGGTACTCAACCTACTTGTCTGTTTGTTTTTACATGTAGTGTCTATGTTTGATGATACTTCGTATTCAGTCTAGAATATAATTCTCCTTTCAAAACAGAAATGCTCTACCGTTTTTAGCTTAACGGCCCTTTTTGTTAATTGCTTGTCTTTTTTTATCTATTTGCTTATCCAGTATTTTGACTCTGGTAATTGAAAATTTTAGGGACTTACCGCTTTACGGTCATAAACAATGGCAGACGTATTTTGGACGTACTTTCGACGTCTATACCAAACTCTGGAAATTCCAGCAGCAGCACAGGCAGATATTAGATGAGATTTATGGACTAAAACGGTGGCAGATCGGTGAAATTGCCTCTAAGATTGGACAACTCTACTATCATTACTAGTAAGTTTTTATTAATTTATATAAGCCATGCAGCCTAAGAACCAGCGATACTTACTACTTGCAAGAATCGTTCTCATTCTTCTCAGCCATCCGCACCCGAGATTATTTTTCCAGTTCAAAAAAAGAAGAACGGGCAGAGCTGGCTGTGAAAACCCTGCGGTATTATGCAAGGTTCATAATCGTCTGCCTGCTATTGAAAAAGCTGCGCCTTGTCCGGGATTTGACAAAAGTATGCACCGTTATTATAATCTCCATTTAAGTGGCAATCAGGAATTTTCCAGACACATAAGTGACTATGCCCCACTCTATGGCCCAGAGGATCAAGCGGAATGGAATATTGTCGTGCAAGAAATTCGTGACTTCGTTGAGGCAGATAACATATGTACTGTTCTAAGTGGCGAGTCAACTCCGGTCGTTATTACAAATCGCCTGACTCCCTTCAGTTGTCTGCCGCCTGAAAAAACAAATATTCCCTCAAAGCAACTTCATTTGGCGGAAATCCTCATTGTCGGCAATTGCTTTGACCAAATCCGCTTCAGCGAACTCACTCTTGATATGTTTCGAATCCTGCAGTGTCTGGAACATGATACTCAAGATAACTTTGGCAATACACCCCACCCCCTTTCCAGTCTCAGTCGAGCCCAAAAAAGTGTAGAAAACGGCTCCGGCAGTGGTACTCCTAACCAATCAACTCCCATCCCTCCACAATCGAGCTCCCCCGGCGAACCCCGCACGTCAAATCCACACAAATATCTCCTATACAAACCGTCTTTCTCACAATTCAACACCTTTATGGCAGCCGGTTTCATGGACTTGCCTAGCAATGGTGTGCTTTTGTTGTATATTTCCGCAGAGGGTATCAAGCCGGCCTCCAAGTGTTCCCCTGGTGGTAAGTAACCGATAACTCAGCACTTCATTTCTAATGTGTATGTATCTTTATGCCAGTATTCATATGTAAGCACACTAGTAACTCGAACATTTCGACAGCATTGTAAATGAGGCAACACACCCTGTCCTCTTAGACTCCTATGAGACGTGTTAAGTCGTCGCGAAGTTCCAGGTCATTAAAAGTGTTACACCGTTTGTCCCTAGTAATTGCAAAACCACTTGCAAGCTGCCTTCATTAGGTCAATTTTTGATTGGTTGCGACTTCTAGATCTTAATCTTTTGAACCAGCAAGTATTGTACTGTCATCATTTTTTAAAGACCGGCAGTCTTAGGCCAGTCTGATCCTGCCCGGCTCAGCTGTGAACAATCACGGCAGTTGAACAGTCAACTTGGCCGTCTAGTGCAAGCTTCTTTATCGCGATTTGGTTACTGGATGTTTGTTTCGGACTTTTTTCGCGTTCCATTAATTGTCATTAACTTCTAGGTGCTTGTCTGTTGTTGGTTCATTCCAGTTATCCCTGATTTTGCCAGTTGCTCTATTTAACATCTTGTGTCTGTCTGGATGTCAGCTATAGCTTTTGTACCTTTTGCTAGCTCATATCTACCATTTTTTGCATCAAGTAAATTACGTAGTCTAAAACACAACTGACAAACCTGATAAGCCAAGGGCTGCATTTTTAATGGTGGTTATATTTCCTTCATCATTTCCTCTTTTTTATGTACCCACATATCGTTATTATGAACCCACAGGACCAGTCTCCAAAGCGTGCACCACCCGTGGGTTATTGGTCGTGTTGAGGCACTGTTGTTGCTATCAACAGAGTACTAGATGGGTGGCTTAGAAAACGCTCAGACGTACATTCTCAGAGTTTTTATTTGCGTTTGTCTGTGGTCAGCCCCCCCCCCCTCTGGATTTACAGTAAGGTGCATGTCGAAACCAAATAGAACGTTTTGCTTATTAGTTAATCTGGGAGGTGAACCGGACTCGAATGCTGATGTCACGTTCTCTGTCTTTCGGTGAAAGTTTAGTATGGGCTGTCTGCACAGACGATCGAACAGGTATTTAATAACTTTTATATTTACCTAAGTGATTATTCGTATTATTCACAAACATAAGAAGATTAGACGACTTCTTTGCAGATTTAAACCCGCACATCTGTAGTTTTTTTCAGAAATTTAAAAGGGCTCTGTCCACTAATCGAAGTCTTGCTTGTTTATTGGGCGGAGGACTGCGACTCAGAAGTTCGAAGATTTAAGTCTCCTCATCGGTACCGGGGTAATTTCCTCTTGGAGGAAGTGTATTCCGCTTGCAGTGTTTACACACAAATTGTCTGAAAGCGATACGGGACCGCAAATGTGAGTGTGTGGCGGGTGAGACAGGAGATATTGAAGTAGATGCTTCGCAAGACTGCCTCGCTGCAAACTAAATTCATGTTAAAGTTGCCTGTACTTCACCCATTCCATGATACAACGGGTGGATATCGTTGCACGTGACTGGTCAATTAAATTACGTATCATAGGCCCACAGTTTCATCCGTGTTTGAGCTGTCCCTACGTCTTCTAAAGTGTTTCAGAAAGGGGTTAATTGTTAACACCAGTTTAAACGACGCGGCAGTTTCAGAACCATCACATATTTTCCAAACACCGCTTTATTCCCTATTCTGATGCCATTTTCCAGTGGCTGTAATGACAGTTCGGTCGTTAATTACAACGATGTCCACCGTGCGCCCCCCTAGCAGGGTGAGCGCAGGGACGGTGACTTGCGCGTGAATTAGTTTATGGCCGTAATAGGCTTGCACAGCATCTGTTGCACTCCATCAATCCACCTGGGCGCTTCGTCAAGATCGATTTATTCCGTGACTTCGTAATATGTAGCATTATCGCAAATATTGGTCAAGGTTGTTTATAGGATGAAATCAAGTCAGCTTTCTCCTTCCTTTCAGGCAGTATACATTCTACTCGTTCTGCCCACAGAAGAACTTCTTTTAGATGTATGGTAGTTCCACCATGTCAAGCATAAGGTCCACTGCGCCGAAAGGCGTTAAAGTCCTCGTGTGACACTTTAGAAAACTAGAGGAAGTTTTTGAACGCGCGTTGAATGTTTAGACACCGGGTGGTGCACCGCCGACGTTGGGTAGGGCTGGCTGATGGCGGCTAATGAGCCAGAAATTGCCATTCCAGTCTCCCATGTCTGTGTCGGCAATGTTAATCTGCGGGGCTGCTGGCGGGGCTCAAGCGTGAGTCTATCGGTGAGCGTTCGTTAACCAATGTTTGCACTGTAAAATTATGCGATTAGAAGACGTCTGGTGAAAGGCGAATTCAGATCACTAGCTCTTGACTAATTCAGAGTAGGATACTGTGGAACGCGAAAGGGGCCAATTATCCTTGAAGTGGTTGTCTGAGGCCTTGTTGCAGCCGAAATGGGCCCGTCCGCGGTCGACGAGAACTGAAAGAAGGTTGTTATGTCAGACTAAAGCGGATGCGGTGTGGTTTTTACGGTCGCAATTTTAACTTAAAAACCCCTTTCCTCTCGATTTGTTAAAATTTCCGGCCGAATAATTCGCCTTTTGTAAAGGCAGGCGTTGAACCCACGTCTCTTCTTGCCGACCGGCCTCTCTGATTCAATTGGAGCCAAAAAAATTACCGGAAGTAGACGTATTTAATTTTCCTCTCTCTCTCATCAAAATGGGCCTGCAAATAGGAGGGTGTTGACAGCAGACCATGCTGGCTGCTTGGTGGATGACAGGCCGAGGGGTCAAGATGAGTGTGGACAGCTAAGAAAAAATGGGCGGGGGTGTTGGTGACTGTAATAAGCCGAACGGCGCATGAACAGCCTGTGGGCGGTCTCGGGATCAGTGATGTGGGTTAGCTGGACGTAAAGCTAAGCAGGGGCAGTCATCTCTGTTAATTTCATATTTTTTGATCTTTCGAAATGATCAACACCTCCCCCGCCTGTTTGAATCTCCTTTCCTTTTCCTAGACTACCAATGTGGATCACAATGTTGATTTGTGCGTGCGTTTTGCGATCTTATTTGCTCACTAGGCCTACTTATCGGCACTTTAATCACTCATAATCTCTTAAGTCTTTCAAAATTTAGGCTTTTAGCAAATCCGTGGATGTGCGTAACCCAAAGTAGTGATATCACAAACGTGAATTTAAAAAATTTCATCTAGCCTTTGCATTTTTACACGAGGCTCCAAGACATCAGACAGTGATGCCGTCCTCTCGTAAGACATTTCATAAACTGGTGGGCTGGTCATCGGAGCTGAGAAGGCACTCGAACTCTTCATCCTCGTTCCCAATATTGGTTGATTTGTCGACAGTAAGGTCGCCACTGACATTTCAAGCAAACTCCATCAGAGTTTTCGAGTATCATCGACGCTTAAAGCCTGCATAATGCGGAAGGGAAGGTGGGTCCCATTTTAAGCTTTTTTTCTCTCGTTTATAACTGACTTTGCCGTTATTTTGCGAATCTGACGGAAAGACGTCTGGCCAGCACAGTTTTATGAATTACCCTGAAAAGCCTGAATGCTAATTGTTAAACCTTTTCACCAGGTCAAACAAAGTATAAACGCAAACTTCAGTAAGATTAACCTTATTGAAACGTCCGGTTTTGTACTAGTCCAGCCAGTACTGTACCGCTGGATAAAATTGAGAATTATCTGTCTTTCGAGCTGAGAACTTTAATAGTGACCATTTTCTACTGTGCTCAGAGCCCTGCCTCTAATGGACCATCCTAGTTTTCTAGCACGACACATAAAATTGGGTTCGAAGGAAGGGGGAACCTTAGGTCTATGCGAGCAAGCCATGGTCTGACGCGTTATCGCTTTCAGTTGTAATCAGCCGAGCTAACACTCCTTGAACTGCCGAAGAGGTATGGGTCTGGCTGTGACGGTACGACCATTGTCTGAATACAGGGTTAGTAAATATTTGAGACGATGCCAGCAGTAAGTATTGGTGACAAACGGACGGTTCCGGTCAGGTAAACTCAATTCCCTTTCACTCTTGCGCGGACAGTCAAACTGCAAGCAGTGATGGTTTGAAGCGTCGTTTGGGTCTGTCAGAACATTTCAGTTCTTGCAGCAGCTCACAATGATTGGCAGTTGTTGATGGCGCGTAGACATGAACGACAGAGTAAAGTAAGTTTTCGCCCGTACGAAAATTAGCCAGTCACTGGATGGTTTGTCTGTTAGTATACGGTAATACTTCGGGCCTACCACTAAAGCCCTATTTGAGATTCCTGCTTCGGTCGGGTTGACGTTCTCGCCCACATCACCTGTTACCAGGCCTCAGCAATTCCAAGCCATGGTGCCGGGCGCCTCGCGTTCACTGGCTGGCTGGTTGGCCTGCTGCAGCAGTGCTGTTTGACCTGAATAGTGTCGTGTTGCCACGCCGTTCTAGTTGCTGCCCCCTCCCCGCCCCCGCCTGCGATAGTGGCACAGCAACAAGGACCTCTTTTCCGGCCCGGCAACAACCCAGTCGCTAAGCCGTGCAGCCTGGCCTCGCTGTCAGGGGCCCTAGTCACCAGCACCGCCTCCCCTCCCTCCCCCCCGCGTCATGCCCTTACCGAAAGTAACGTCGTCGCCTTGATCTGGGGCCTCGATCCTGTGTGCGTTGCCATGGCACCTCGCTGGTTGAGGGCCGCGTCTCGCGCCCTGGCTGCTAGGCCGGACAGCACGCACGCGGGCGCGCGCGCGGCTCTGCGTACCCGCTTCGTGCTGTCAGAGGCGACCCAACAGCTGTAATCGGGTCTGATGACGCCGCCCCGGGGGCGTAGGTTGGAGGGGCGACGGCCTGCGCGATTTCACCAGCTGAGGTTGGGGCTTAGGGCGCTCTACTGCTGCTAACGCCGCGGCTCCAGGCTAGTGACGCATCAGCTGCATCTAAACTTTGTTTTCACGCGCCCAAAAGCCCGTTTTTTTCCGGCTCGGCTTTCGGTGGCAGAAGAAGCAGGCAGTCTACAGCGTTTTTACGATCACGTCCATTTCGTTGCTGTGAGCAGCTGCCAGTGGAATGTTGGTATCGAAATTCTGAAATGCGTTTTTGGGCTAAGGAGGATGACCTAAGAGAGGTTGTTCTGTAAATTGTATTGCGGTATACATCCCAGACATTTTGGGTCACGCTAGGATGGTGGCTTTTGACTGCAAACGCCTTACTTGACAAACAATAACAAGAATTTAGCTATACTTTATAGCATATATTCCCAACAGTATTCTCTCCTGTAGCCATTGCGCAGCAAATCATGCTTTTTTTCAAAACTTTATAGTTTTTTGGATATGTTCTTAAAATCCGCGCAATGTTCATTCGGGTAGCACACTATCTGCCTGTTTCTTAATGCATCCATTGCGGAATTTTATGAGCACTATATGGTGATTTCCTTTGCATGACAAGTGTGTAGTTTCTAGGCCTTAAGCCCTAAACACAGCTCGGACCCCAAATTATTTGGGAATTTAAAAAAAAACAAACTTGTTAAAACCGAAGTTATATCATTTAAACGCGTTATTTGCTATCGAATAAGTGCAAGAAAGTATGTCTTTTTGCATTTTTTTTACTATAACATATATTTTAATTTAACACGGCAGCGAAAATCAGTAGGAAAAAAAGCATAATAACACTACGTAGTAATTTTTGTCGAGTGCTGTTTTCGCCGGCGGCCGGAAACAAATTAATTCAAAGGCTGGCATTCTGGTGTGCTCGGATGCCTTTGGGATGATACTGGAGGATAATCGATATTACGATTCCTGTCTAATTGAGAACAGATTTAAGCATTTCGGTTCCTCTTTTATGAGACCGTGTCCCTTCTCCGACGTGATTAACCTCCTGGCTGGCGGGACTTTTGTGCTGTTGGAACGCGGTGCTAGGGCGCACGATTAATTCGGGCGCAAACAATGAGGTAGAGAGTTGGCCGGGGGAAGCTTAACTATGGCTAACATTCAATTTCCGCCACGCAAATGTGAATTAACGATGCCTTGACTAAAGTCTTTGTTCACGGCTAACTGCGTTCAGTAATTGCTCTAGTCAAGATCCAAGTAGGTCAGGTCTTCTGCTATGTGGCTTTTGCCAGATTTATTTTAGGGCTGTGGTTTGTGACTGCTTCTTTGTTTGTGTACACGCGCCGAGACTACTAAATGTCGGAAAATTTTTAAGATTGACTAGGATGTTCGGAACGTCATTGCCTTTACCAGGTTATGAAAACGAATGCACATCGTTTTTATCTGCACAGTTTTTATCAGAAAATGTAGTCATGATGTCATTTTATATAATTATATCTTTTGTTTGCATTTTTTTCATTCTGATCTTGAGGCCTCCACTAATGCAGTCCTCTGTCTTAGGCCGCGTAAAAGTGCATTTATTGTATTGAACTCTTTGATGAATTGAATACTTAAGGTAGGGAGAATGTTCCACTATAGATGTTGATTACAAAGTGTACAGTGTGATACGCAAACACACGCAATTAGCATAATAATATTAGATCGGTAAACTGTCCCACATGCAGTTTGCTCCCTCCAATCGTCGTTTTGAGCCTTTTTAGAATCATGCGGACTGTCAATCTGTTTTAAGTTCTCAGCATTTGAGGGTGTGTTGAAATGTCGCTTAGGGTTCTTTTTTGCATTTCGATGCAAAGTAGAAGACTTCGCGGGTCGAGTAGTGCAATCGGTCGACTTAACGCCTTCGCGAGGTGGGAGAGGGGTGGAGGGGCGCTGGATCGGACTTTCTGATTGGACCAACTAGCTCTACTTTCCTCTTTCTCTTCAATGCATGCTGGGCTGCCCTACTTACAGTCAACATGTCAGGCGGTCTAGTGAGGGCTATTAATTGGGGCGAGAAAACAGTGAGCTGAGTCGCTGGGCGACGTCTGTTTAGAATCCGCTCCCTCCCCACATCCTTCCCCGTCCTCTCCTTACCGGTTACATATGCGCACAGGCTGCCGTTCATATGAGCCATCACTTCGCAACTGTACATTTTTGTCCTATCCAGTAGCGTTCTGGGATTGGTTGTCTTCTCCTACCTGACAAGCTCATGTCATTATCTTTTTTGACACCATTTTTCCAGATCACCACCACCACCGTGGGTGCTTTTAAAGTGTCATCCTTTATCTTCAGTCATATGTGCTCAAATCACGTCATTCATCAAACGGTGTTCAGTGTAAAGTTTGTGTGTGTGTCAAGTTATTTTATTTCGTTGTGTAACTTCGTCTTTAACCCCCAGAAAAATCCGATAAAATGATCGTGTTTCTTCCAAAGGAGGGAAGAACTGTATATGCATTGATGTTCTCATTCATCGTGCGGATCACGCTATCGCCCTTTTAGGCGGAACCCGTTTTTTAGTGATCTGCTGTATGGGCAAAATATTATAGTCGGAACCGTCTGGAGACGTAGGAACTAGGCTACCCTTAGTCAAAGATTGTTATACGAGAATAGCTTTAGCGTTGAACCTAATTTTCATTCAGTGGAGCATGCTATTGGAATCTAGACGCAGCGCTAAAGGCACTAACTTCTTGTCAGAACACGCCTTCTTTTTCAGCCTAACAGATATCCTTTTTCCACAAATGCTGACTGCTGCACCTATCTACCCTGTTTTCTTCTTTTAGGATCTTCAGTCCATGTCCAGGGTTACGAAAGTGGGGGCTTGGTGACCAACAGTCGCCGAGAACAGGAAGCCGGCATCAAGTCCAAAAAGGCTCGATCTCGGGAACCTCACTGGTGAGTTGTGCTGCACTACCTTGTCTTTTCTGGCTGGCTAGTTGCCCTTGTTGGATCAGGAGCCCCGCCGGCGAGTAGGAGGAGGAAGAGTCGGAGCAGCGTGTCTCGGAGGGGCTGCTCCGTCATCAAAAACACAGATGGAGAGGAGGGTAGATAGATCTATCGTAGGGAGGTTTGGTGTAGCAGACTTTGGCCGCCGTGAGGGCGGGTGGGAACGCGGTGGAGACGCGTCTGCTTTGGTTCTCTCTTGATTTTTTTTGTCACCCACTGGTGATACTTCCTTCAGCGTTTTCCGTGTAGAGCTATGTTCGCCTTTTCTCACCTGTTTAGTCCATTGTCATTGTTCTTGTAAGGAGAACCGCGTGTGGCATGTGCCATTTGCAAGCTTTGAAAACCTGGTGGCCTCTTACCGCGCACTCACAAAGCTGGCTTAGGCCAGAAATACTGCACTTTGCGGTGTGTGTGGGGGGGGGGAGCGTTGATTCTGCTTGGCTTAAGGCGCACATCGGGATCACGTCCTTCAAATAACACACTCAGATGCAACGGTTCAATTTATTGATCGAAAACCTTGCAGGCTTGGATCCGCTGCACTACTTACTATCATTGTTTGTAGTCAAGGGACTTTAATCTCGCGAGTAATTGTTTCTGTTCTCGGCATCCCCAAACTGACCGTTACCTTCAACTACAGTTGCGTCGGCGTTCGCTCGGCAGCGGTTACATAAGGCGTTTCGGAGGAGAGGTGGCTTCGTATAATTCCTGTGATCGAAACACCAGTTTCAGGCTCCAGGATTTTGCCGGGTGGTAGTTGCAACTCTGGCAACGGAGGGATGACCTTGATACCAATTGTAATATATTTTTGGGAGGCAACCGGTTTTCCAGTCCAGGGCCTGAAGATATAATTGGCCGTAGTTACTTCTTCATCCTTGTGCGCCCTAGCGCTGGGGTCCAGATCAGGGCCCTGAGGTGTTATTCAGATTGCGTTGCCATGGCAACTACCGAACGTGGGGCGGGGGTGGCACGCGTGGGCACAGACTCATGCGCCAGTCACCCGTGGCATCGCTGATCTCGCCTCCGCTCTTAACACCAGAATCGAGCGGATGAGGGCAGAGAGAGAGAGTCAGCAGCTGTGGTGAAATTCGCTCGATAGGAAGGTGGAATTGTTGCATAGGTAAGGGAATACCCTCCGTTATGCAAGGGCACGCCTATAAGTCGTGTCGTACCCAATAGTCTAGCGGAAAAAAATCAAAAACTGAGGTGTTAAAGTGGGCGAATATAGCCTTATTACTGTATTAATTTACTTAGGCAAACAGTAGTCAGTTCATATTAACCGAACGAACGAGTTTTACCGTTGCTAATTTCATGGTCGAGTAAAGGTACACAAAAAACCTTGTTAGTTACAGGGTCTCAACTGTCCTCACTGCTATAGATACCTGTCATCATTCCAAACTCTGCAGCCGTTTTGGTGGAATATTACTGCTCTTGTTGGCCACTATGATGAAAATCTGAGCCAATATCCCTTCTTGCGCGATTACCGCTTCGTTCATAAATGAGTTATTATGTCCTATGGAGAATTCGTCCGCTTTCTCCAGCTTTTCGTGTCTAGTCTCCATGCATGTACTGTCAATCATAAAGGCTCTCCTTTCCTCAATTAAGCGAGAACGCAGAGGTACTAAATAAAGCATCCTTGCCCATAGTGGGATGTAAAGAGCTCAGGACGACAACGTTCTTTGGTTACTGGAATTATCGGGCCTTGGTCAGTGGTAACCACATAACGCGTCACATCTCCGTTTTGTACGTCGGGAAATGAGTATACGCATTTAGAACGTTTACCTGTTAAAAGAACAGAAAGCCTATTTTGACCCTTATGCACTATGGTATGTCATTCTCCTTTGAGGAGACTGCTTTGCGGCTGCATGTAAGCAAGCAAGTTGCTCATGGCATAACTTTTTCGGTATACACTGAGTCGACTGTGACCATAAATATTGCTGCACACGCGCGTGGTGAAGCTCAAAAAAGAGGAAGACGCTACGTCAGTCGCTGCGTTCTGCTTTTCCCAAACCGTTTGCTTCGGGCGGCCCAATGGTGTATAGAAGAGGGAAGGGGTGAGAGGAAGAGATGTGATCCTGCTAAGACAGCGTCTTCTTCTGCCTCCGCTCTTCTTGCTTCTGTCTTAACACCAGACTCGAGCGGATGAGGGAAGAGAGAGAGAGAGAAAGAGAGAGAGAGAGAGAGAGAGAGGGTGCTGTAAATGCAATGCAAGGCTATTATCATCTAAAACTATTCCATGTCTAAGTCACCGTTCTGCACTACGACACGGTGGACATTACCGGAATCGACGGTCAAACTTCAACTTATTCGTCATGCCCTCACCGAATGTCATCTAACGATACGTCACCTATGTAGGCCGTGAATAAGTCCCACCTAGGCCAGCGGACACGCCCTGCCTCCTTGTCTTTACATCTCATTTTCTGTGGTAGGTGTAGGAGGATACAGCCACCAAGGTAACGCATAGCAATAAAGTCGTCTGCCCCCGCGCGCCATAATCCAGCTCATGCTAGTAGCACCACCTCTGTTGTCAGAACTCGTGATGCGCATCGTCATTATTAGTGTACCATGTGAGAGTTAAAGCGTCAGTTCGTCTGTCAGCAGCCCTGGCCTGAGTACGCAGGGGCTTGTCTGTCTATCGCTAATTCCACATATCCCCAATCACGGCACGCATATCCGTCCCCAGGCGTACTGACCCCCCCCCCCGTTCACACAGACGTGGCCACTGCTGGATGTCTGTGGCTTGTCAGCCAATCAAACAGACGGGCTGGTATTTTGTTGACCTTTGATTCCTCGCCAGCTGTTCTTTATCAGTCCGGGGCAGGGAATTGCGTCCATATTAGGTCAGCGAACCAGGGCTCCAGCAATTCACGGCTTACACGATTGTCATCGCTTGCGAGGACTTCGCCTCGCCTACCCTGGATATGGTTTCAGGTCGGGTGAGGTGAATTAGAGAATGTAAGCGAGCGCAATCTTTGTTCATCACGGATTTCTGAAGGGGGTAGGGGGCAGCTATTAACCATTGGTTATTTCCCGCGAAGCACCCTCGTCTCACTTTCGTACACGCTTCTCACTCCCTCCAAATCTAATACATTAGACGGGTAAACACAATTTTTACCCGTTTGAAACTTAGTACTTTGATCTCATCTTGTTTGTAAAGAGACTTTTCTGGTGGTATCCTTAGACCATGAGGAGGAGTCAACCATGACAGCTGTGTGAAACTGGTAACCGGAAGCCGTGTCTGGCTAAGAAATTTCGAATTCCTGCAGTATGCTGATATTGGGTAATCTGCAGAGCTTCCATTGCTTGCCGTATGCTTTCTTTGAATGGCCGGGTCGTTGTGTTTACCGTGATCTTGCGTTTATTTGCCCTAAAGTCAAAGGGAGGTCCGCAGAAGTTGTTGCGGGTCGCCCCTGATCAGATCATCAAAGAGGGACTTGGTAGGAATGAAACTGAGGTCGTGCTGAACGTAATAACATATATCAGACCAAACCAATACTGTTTAGAAAAAGCCATATACTTCCTGGGTGGCCTATTAGTCGTAGAAACTGTTCTTGGGTTTCTTTACGGATCGGTTGTTGTATTTTCCATCTGCGTGTCATTCCTTCATCATAAATACAGGCGCCATCATTATTGCTTAACGGTTCTGTCTGATTTTTATAATCCTCAAGTGTCACATTTTCTCACTCTGACTGGTTTATTTATATATTCCTAGTATACATCCCGGTGATATTTATCCCTACACACGGAAACCGCTTTTCCTCATCGTGGACAGTAACAACAGCAGTGGTTTCAAGGTGAGCCTCGGGTGAAAGCCCAACTACTAACCTCCCTCTCTTGCTCCTTTTTAAGTCCTTAATGCCGGTATCTTTCTTACTGGCTATCGGTATCGTCAGTAGGACTTTATGACAACAACCTTCACTGTCAAGACCGATGATAATTCTGTCTCCTGCAGGTTCCCCTGTCAAATCTCTCTTTGCTAATGAGGTATCGAGAGAGTAAGGGAATAAAAAGCAGGTTTTCGGGTCGTGATGTGTCATCAGTGAATAATTTTAACCCGAATTCTATCCAGTCAGAAGTTCTAGCCTTCGAACCGCGGGCATGCGCTCGGTTGTTTCCAAGGTGACCTGTGGAAGCGGCCACTGCATGACCTGGCGATTGAACCTGAACATCCTGCGTTCCCACCCCTCCTACCGGGGTCAAGCATGGCATTACCGACAAAGAGAAAGGATAGTGCTGTGGTTATATCATCAGCAGGCTCGCAGCATCTGGACTCCGAACCCGGGGTCTTTGGCCATTGAGTCTAAAGCTCTACCATTGAGCAATGGGCCCCGTTAGTTTTGATGCGTATATTAACTATGGCAGGGTGTTCAGCCCGTCGCGCTATTGAGCTCGATCTAAAGCATTCAACAATGAGATTCCTTACTTGCTGTGTTCGAACTGTCCGTATTTCTAAAAAAGAGCATGCTGTCATACGTCGTCTCATAAAGATATTACCAGCCCACCTCCATATTAGCTCATTTTTTAGGGCGCCCTTGCCACACTTCCTTTCTCATCCACCACGAGTTGCCTTTTCTCTCGATACTTTCCAGAA
>JAYGXS010000004.1:19801796-19819330 GCA_036362985.1 Ligula intestinalis | reverse complement strand
ACGGATGTAAGCCGCCAACCATCGGACCAGGCCAGTCGGGACGTTCAGCGAGACCAAGTCCTGCAGGAGCTGATCGTGGCGGACGCAGTCAAAGGCTCGTGACAGGTCAATTGAGACTGCCACGGTCCGCGAAGCGGGCTTCTGTTGATTGAAGCCCTCGAGGAAAGCGTCGCTGAGCTCGAAAAACGCCGTTGTAGTCCCACGACCCAATCGGAAACCATGTTGGTGGCAAGATAGTTCCGCCGCAGACGTCAGAATTGGGTGGATGAGCCGTTCCAGGATCTTCGCCAATGGACTGAGGGCGATTGGGCGATAGGTCGCTAGGCTGGGGTCCTTGCCCGCTTTGACCAGGGGGATAATGATCGACTGGCGCCAGCAATCGGGGATGATTGAGGTTCCGAGTGAAAGGTTGAAGAGGGCGGCAAGGTAGGCAGCCACCTTCGGGCCGATGTGGCGCACATGGATAGGCGCCACACCATCTGGTCCTAAGGTTTTCAAAGCTCTCGTTTTCTTGACGGCCGTGAAGATGGCATCAGCCGAAAAGGAAATTTCTGGGGCGGGGCTTTATGGAAGAAACGACGAAGGGACCACTGGCTTTTGGAGCTGGGCGCCGAGCAGGGCGAAAACAACTTGTTCATCTTTGCGGCGATCTTACCGTTGTTGGAAATGAACTTGCCGTCCCCGAAGCTAATAGACTGGTTAGATTTATCAACCCGGGGCTTAGTCAGGTTGCGTAAAAGCTCCAAGTGGCAGCTGAGTTTCCGCTGAAATTGCAATCTGAAACTAGTTCATGCCAGCGTTGGCGTTTGCCATCGTTGATAGTCTTAGTGATTAAGCCATTCAGTTCGCCAACGCGCGGGTCACTGGCATCACGCGCTCGTATTTCGTCTCTCTCTCTCGTTCCAGGCGGGAGGCTTCGGGCGGGTAGTTAGGACGGAGAAGGGGAATCCGGCCGTTAGGGATGTGGTGACTTGCTGCTGCCAGGACTAGTCGATGAAGGGCTGGCTCCGCCGTGTGGACACAGGTGGGAGGCTGTAGGCCATCTCAGCTTCACATTCGGTCGTGATCGCTGCCCAATTGGCTTTCTTGAAATTAATGAAGTGCCGGTTGGGGGCCTTGATACGCTCGGCGGTAGTGGCCAATTCGAGCACAATGGGGAGGTGGTTGCTACCCAGGCTGATTTCCGTGCTCCACATGGTGGAGGCTACCAGGCTGAGACTGGCGAGGGAAACATCGGGAGAACTGGAGGCGCCGTTGGTTGGGAGCCACGTTTGGCTGTTCTCGTTGAGAACGGCAAAGTGGGCCTGTTCTATTTCATCAGCCAGTGCTTCTCCTCGGGGGTCGGCTGCCAAGTTAGAGCACCACAGGTCATGGTGGGCGTTGAAGTCACTTAGCACCAAACTGTCTCCAGAAGGTAAGTAGGGAGCTATAGAGGCTCCCTACTTACCTGGACGTTGGAGGGATGTATACGTTCACGACGGTTAGCGGCACCGGGCCAATGTCAAGGGAAATCGCTAGTACTTCCGTGGGATCGGTTCCAAGCAGGGGAAGCTGGTGATGGGCAATGGATTTGTCCACCAGGAAAACCAAACCTCCGCCTTTTTGCAGCCGTTGTCGCGACGGACAATCGTGTAATCGGCACAGGAAGGGACCTTACTGGAGTTAGACCATTTTGTCTTTTAGCCGCCACAGCTATGCTGTGCGAGCGCATGAAGGCCAGGAGCTGGTCAAGCTTCCTAAGGAGGCCGTTGGCGTTGAATTGTAAGATCTTAAGACCAGGTGGTGAGGCAAGGTCGGAGACCAGAGGATTTGGGTTCAGGACAGGACAGGACGGGCTGGAGGCATGGAGATCGGTGGGAATATGGGACAGCTGGGACGCGCGAAGGCGGGCGACCGATCGGCAACCTTGGCGAGGCCACTTTAGCGGAGATGGCACCAACCATTGCAGAAGCCGCAACGCACAGACCAGTAGCGGCGGCCCAGGCGGACTCTGCAGAACGAGCATCGCCAGAGTGGTCCAGGGTTGGCCTCAGTTCTGGTGGCGATGAGTGGGAGTCGGAGCAGCGTGGCCGGGAGGAGCTGTTCTTTCATGAAAAACACGGATTTGGGCGGAGGGGAAATTTGATCCAACGTAGGGAGATGGGTGTAGCAGACCTTGGCCGCCGGGAGGGCGGGTGGGAACGCGGTTCGTAGACGCGTCTGCTGTGGTTCCCAGCTCACAGTGGTCTGCCGGTATGGTGGCTTTTACGTCCCCGCCCATCTCAGTGAGTCCGACTTAACCTTTTTTCCACAAAAAATGGTCACTTGCCTATTCGCCCCATTCAGTTTATAAATAAACAGTCCGAATGTTAGTTGGAAGGTCAGTTTCGCTGTATTTCTTTCTCAAGTGCTTGATTAGACATCGTTGTGGCTTTTGTAAGTTTCCGAATAAATGAAAAGGTTTTGTCAGTTTACCAGACACGTGTTTCGCCGGTATTCTGCGGCTGCTTGACACAGCTGCAAGGGGTCCGGCTCATTATTAGGTCCCCCCAGCTTTCCCTGTTCGCTGTCTGGTTGATATACCGGTTTTTAACGTTCGGCAGCATGGCAGCGTGTGTATATTACGCAGTAGTTGATAGGTTTCTGCGCAAATATACCCTTATAATTTTGGTCTTTGTCTATAGACCTTAAATATACTGAAGTATACTGCGAGCAGAAATTAATTTCTAAGGAAATAAAAGGCTGCACTTTTGTTAGTTTATTAACTGATCAATTATCGTCTAGGTGCGCTCCTTGGTCACCTTGGTCGTTTCTTCCGGTAGTTGAGTTTTCGAGTACTTTTTAGAATCTCCACTTTTTAAATATTTCATAAGACACAGACATAAAGGAGTTACGGGGAGTCTGACGACTCGACACTCTGAGGCAAATTAGATGACTACGAGCTTCCTCTGTAACACATTAATCATGGTGGCCAAAGAACCCCGATGGCCTCAGTTAACTATCCCGCGAGGGCACATAGCCTCTGAAATTGTCGCCAGATGCAATTAACACACGCACGCCCATTTACTTACTACCGACTGCTTTATATGTTGCCAACTAATCAGTAGAGGGAGAGAGGGAGGCTGAGCAATGACGCAGCAACTAAGTTCGCTAAATAGTGTGCCGTGATTCTTCAAATATCACTTAAGTTAGAAGTTTATCAGATTATTTGGTGCGTAATCTCAATGTGCTTAAGACTGATTTACGCTGCGAAAATAAAGATGCGTCATCCTAAACCGGAACTGCATTGCCTACTGAAAATACGGACACCTTAGCGGTCAAGTAAGCAATAATTGCACGAAAATAATTTCTGCTATTGAAACTCTGATCAGTAGTATTTCTCGGGGGTTCCATCTAGAACTCTTGCAGGTAGTCGCGAATGGGCCAGTGACATCCTCAAACAGTACCGACAAAGAAAAGGCAGACCGGGAAAGTCACTTCTGACCTATTAGCTGTCTTCACCCAGCAACGCCCAACGTCAGGTAGTGATGACCTGGGCTGGAACGCGACCATTTAGTCTACAGTCTATGGTGTCACGGGTGAACGAGGTCGCCAAATCGGTCGAATTGTCCATAAACGCTGGGAAGACCAAAATGTGCTCATGCTGCATCCCTGCCCAAGAGAAGGCACCTCGAGATAAGTGGCTGTCAACTTGAAGAAGTCGACAGTTTCAAGTACCTCGGAGCGAGGTTGCTACCGAATGGACAGAGTAAGGATGACATTGTCTCCCGAATTGACGCAGCACGAGAAGTTTTCTCCAGCCTTCGGAAGTGCTTATGGACCCGACGCGATATTTCTATCTCAACAAAGGTCTGCGTTTACCGTGTATCTGTGCGATGCGTTTTCCTATACTGAGTCAAATGTTGGGCTATGCGCGTGGAAGATGAACAGAAACTGGAAGTCTTTAACCACTGCTGTCTGAGGAGCATCCTTCGAGTGAAGTACACTGACTGCGTCTCAAGTGAGACAGTCCGCTCTCGCTGTGACAAAATCACAAGGATATCCCAGGCCATTCAGAGAAGGCGGCTGACGTGGTTTGGACACGTTCTTCGTCGCCAAACTCAAGAGCTCAGTGCTACTGCCATCGACTTGAAACCGTTGCCTAATTGGAAACGTCGAAGAGGGGGTCAACTCAAAACCTGGCCAGACTCAGTCCGTCAGGACACGGAAGTGCTTCATGGGCCTTCGGTATTCGGTCTCCGGTGCTGGCGAAGAGAATGGGTCGAATTGTCCAGGTCTGTGGCCACGGATCGTCGCGCATGGAAAAGCACCGTACGGGACGGAATTGAGGCCGGCTAGATCAGTCATGAACGCAGCAGTAACAAGTAAAACTACTTGCTTTTGTTGATATCCCTTCTAGTCAGTCTTCTCTGTGCGCGGAGTCAGGAGACCTTGCATTGCAGCATCTCCTGCATTCATTAGCGGTCTACTGATTGAATACCAGGCATTTAGACTCGGCCTCTACTGGGGATTTCCAGCCGGAACACTTTGACATTAATTCTACCAGTCTTCCTATTTTGCAGACATTTCTAAGCCTGTTCGTTACTTCACCTTCAATTGCATCTATGTTTTAGGCGACTACTCACGCGACTGACCGGCAATGACGCACAACTCTCCAAAAAAATCCTTTCTTCGCTTTTACCGCCTTTCCACTTGACTGATTTCGGCCGACGAAATTTGCATTTTCCCCTACCCGCCCATTCTCCCCCCCCCCCCCCTCCAACTTAGTACAGCAGTCTTGCCGCCACAGATGACCCCAGGACAAGGTACTTTTTCTTCTTTTCCCAGAGTGGCAGGACTGTTGTATGTCGCATTTACACATATTTGCATACAGATATCTATCTATATATACATATATTTCTGACAGCCTGACTTCTTTTTGTTATGTGAGCCGGTGAGCATATTTGGGCTGCAATGAGCGGCGTTTACTCGTCGGGGGCATTGCCGGATTCTGGCGTGGTTTATGACTTTATATGCAGTGAAATGAGAGTATTTTGACTGATAAGATGTGAATGCTGGGTGCTCTTGTAGCGGTAGCCAAGGTCGAGACGTCACCGCCTAATTACGTCTTGTATGAGCTCCCAAGAAAGAACATGACAAGAAGAGGGGCAAAAGCAGAAGTCTTTGAGTGTTAAAGGTACAGCCTATTTAGGGCAACAAACGAGTGTAAGCTAGGTCCATCGAGCCAATCAGCTTATTTCCTGTCTTGGCTAGTGGCACGATTGAGCGGCGACTCGACGGCTGACTGTAGCTTGAACTTTAAATTATTGATTAATTGACGGCCAGTATGCGTTCGTCGTGTGTAAGCCGATCGATAGCCTGTTGTGAGCACAGCTGCCTGCTAACTGCCTGTTGGGCGTCTCCTCACAGGTGCGAGGACTGTAAACCCATAGGAGACCTTTGTTGAGAAAAACAAACAGGCGAGCTCCAGGAAGCAGTTCAGAAGATGTGTGGAATGAGAAGTTTGTTGGTCTGAAGTTTCGGTGTAAGAGACGGGCTAACTGCGGTCGATTTTCTTCCACTGGGGATGCTTCTTGCCTCTCCATTGTTAAAAAGCTTTCGGTTTTGTATCTTTATCCACTATGCGATCAACACTTTCACAGTCAGACCCGGAAGAGCCGAATGATAGAATTATCATATGGTTGCTTATTGGAATGTGTAGCGACAAAAGAGGAATGGATACTGCCGCAGGCTTTCAGTTAACAGAGGGGATACGTAACATTAACCTTCTTTAGTCGCCGGCTTCCTGTCTCCTCGACTGAACGACATCCAGTTCTTCGAAGGGCTCATGCGTTTGCCAAGCCTTGCGAGAATTTCGACCTCGTCAAACTCGAAGTTGTGGCCGGGTACCGTCACATGAGTCGCAATCTGAAAGTTAGCGTCCCTCCTCACTCTTATCTACGATTGTCTCTGGCAGTGACTTCAAGAGAGAATGCGAAACGTCAGGCCAATAAACGTCATTTCCCGAAGACGGCATCTTCTTCTGAGGCTTTTATGCAACTAGTGGCTATTTTGAGTTCATAGGGTCGGTTCGTAACACTTTAAGGGAGAAGACTGTCGAACTCGTTAACTTCTTGGAGTTATACGGATAGTGCAATTGAGGGGAAGGGGCTAGCGTCACTGACATGCGTTGCATCTGTATCTAACTGTCTCACTATGAGTGGATCCATGTTTGATTCTTGGAACAGAGTCCTCCACCGGCCCCAGGTAAGCACGTTTAATCCCCTTGCAATTTAGGCTATCGGGATGGTGCATAAAAATTTTGACATGATAAAGTCGTATGTTGGAATATATGTCGGAGCCTCCAGACAGAAAGAGCCTAGACCTATTTGAATTTCAAGCAGTCATTTCGTGGAAAATCGATTTTGGATAAGGAAAACGGATTTTCAAGCGCCGGATCAATTTTTTTTACCATACTGAGCTTTCGAAGTCTTACTGGAGTCCATCTTCAGAGGCAGGAAACAGCAACAAAAAGGAAACTAAATATAAACCAATCAACTGTCAAGTTTTAAGTAGTCAGAAATTATCGACTTTTTATGATCCTGAACTTTTGAATTCTCACAGGAGTCCATCGTCAGAGATAAGAAACAGCAAAGAAAAGGGCTTATTATAGTTGGTGTGGGGAAGTTGTGGTGGGGGAAACGTCAGGTCATGAGGAGGTAGGAAACCTGCGAAAAAAAAGGGAAGAGGGGTGATTATAGAGGTATACGTTAATTAACCGACAGTGATTTCAATGTTCGTCAGGGCGTCAGCAACGAAAACAGGAGCAATTATAGGGGACGTGGGCAAATTAACTGTGACGGACGTCTGGGCGTGGCTGCACGTGATTGCGCAAGGTTCTGCACCCCGGCACCATTTCAACACATCGGTTGACTGAAGCCCCGTCTGTGGAACAGGCTTCAAGTAATTCTTTGCTCGTCTTGTTTCCGGCGTGGGTGAGTACCTTGATGGCCGCGAAGTTGAACTCATGGCCTGCTGCAACTTGAGATAATTAATCACCTCTTCGTACTACCAGCCAGTGTTCATGCATGCGAAATTCGAGCATGCGTTCAGTTTGGGCGGTGCAGTTTCAAGGAAAGCCTAGGCGTCTAATGCGATGCACTATCCCAGATTCTTCATTGGGAGTAAGCCGGTCTACTATTTTCAGTACCCCTATTAGGCATGGTAGTTTTGGGCCTGTGTGCAATTCCAACATCTAGTCCCGCATCAACGCGCTTAATCGCTTCTGAGACGTCTTTGATGTATGTTAGAGCGTGTCATATCCTCGGTGTTTCTTCCGCTTAGGTCCAACGGGGCCGAACGAGAAGGCATCAGTACTGGCGCCAATTCATTTAATTATCTTCAGATGTGGGGGCGGGCAGGTTGGCGAGACCCCTCTTTCACAAGTGGTCAGCCTGTAGCGGTTGCGCTTGCCAACGAAGTCTCCGCTGGACCAGGAAATGTATTAGGCTAGTGTTTCCGATTCTTGCCCGAACCCATAATCTACAACTGTTCCCGATGGCTGGTTCGAGCGAAAATCCGGAACCTCTAGCCACCAAACGTCATGCGCCAACGATGAATACATTCTCATTATGACCACTTGCATGCTGCCTAATTCATTTGCTGGGGCTTCATAACTGCGTAACGTGATGTTTATTTCGACCCTTCACGCAGATGTGTTGATTTGCGAAGGTCCAGCGAGTCAAAACAGAACTCAGCTGCCATAGAGACCGCCCTGATGTTTGCTTTGGTGGTTGATATGCTCCCACGAAGTGCATTCTGTGCGCGAAAGCAATCGCAGTTGATGAAATAACTGCTTTGGCCTTCTAAGCTGGCAACAATAAATCTGCATCACGTCGTCGATGCCACACTGATTAAAACCACAAAACGTATGTGGTTTACCAATATATACTTACTTCTACAACTTTCCTTCATTGCTTATCCTATTTCCCTAGCCACAAAACCTTTAATATCGCCGGTTCCGTAATGCAGAATGTTGGGACTGGAAGTATATGAGCTCCACTACTTAAATTACTTTAGTCAGGTTTGGTAGAACAGCGAGAGCTAGGAAATTTGTAAACAGTAGCTAGAGGAGACGGTGGTTAATAGTGTTAAGAGGTATCGGGTATCATCACCAAATCGCATACTTTCTATGTCTCGCAGAGGCACTAACGTATTGGGTGTGAAAGCATAGTCACCCAAGTGCTAGTATGCCGCACTTGCTATTATTTTCCGCCATTCTCCCTTCTTTTTGCATATTCGTCCGACATGCTTTCGCTAAATGGCTTGCAGTATTGTGCAGTATTGACATATATGTACTAAAACGTAAGCCAAGTTATATCTACTTTTTGAAGAACCTTCTACCACGGTCCTACCTGTCACAGGGAATTCCTGATCTTCTAATGACTGGCAGTACGTGGGCAAAAAACAGCAACCATCGTAGACCTTGCGCCACCAGGCCGTACATCACACACACACACACACATGCGAATCCGCCTCAGTCCACCCATCCCCTGCACGAACAGGACATGCACCGCTCACGTCAGTGTGATTCCTAAAAAGGTCATGTGCGGCACATACAGGCTGACGGCATGCTGCAGTTTTGGCAGCTACTGCTCCCAACATCGACACACAGGACGATCGACCGTCCCAGACAGTCAACTGGTGCAGAGGAGGAAGATAAGATGAGGCTGACGCTGGGGAATTCACCAACGGAAAATCCACGTATTTAATAAATCAGAGGCGAAAGTAGAAGATACGATCGCCGGTACAAGAAGTTTACTTGCCTGACGTTTCGGATTCTGTTGAGAACCTATCGCGTGATGTTGAGGCTAAGAAGGTTAACCCTAACGGCTGCGATCTTCCAGGCTCGGTTCCTTAGGTGAAGGGCGAGGCCTTGGGAAGGCCAGAGTAGTAGGAAGAATATATTCTTTACAGAGTGAATAGGAGAAAAGTTAGGACGAAGTCTTGACCGCGGGAGTGCACGTCTAGCCGTGAGGCGGGCTAGGTCCGGAATGATGTCTGGGGGCAGACATTCGAGCGGCCACCGTTGGCTGCAGCCTGGGAGGACATTGGGTGGACCGCGTGAGGTTACGCACCGGGACTGGGCGTGTTGGTAGTTTGCGCCAGACGGGGTGTGGACAGTCAGCGTGACTGCAGCCTTGGCGTGATGAGTCAGCGATCACCAGTTCCCACTACAAACCCCTAACCGTAGAATAGTGTGATATATGCACAGATTGTGCGGTCTAGCAGCGGCAAAATAGGTTAATTCACCTGCCTTCTTTAAATTGCAGTGGTTATCTGGTACTTGTGGTTTGACCTTGTCCGCTTGAATTAGAGGTAGTTGCCTAGGGGATGAAGACGAAAGCAATGCTATTCCAGTGGGTAAGATATACTTGGTTGATGGACACTTATCGGCCGGTTACAAGACTCTCTCGTCCCGTAATGCCTCGAGGCTCGCTCCCCAGTCCCATAAGCAGCCGCTCAGCGACTTGTAATATAGTCAGGAAAACGTTGCCGATAAAGACCAAGGAGACTGCAATGGCCATTTATGCTTCATTAGCCGTAATTGGCCAGTCATAACCAACCACAGCTTGTGCACCACCCGAGGCTAGAAGTCCAGTGCTCTCATCTTGTTCTTGTCGAAGCAAGTGAATTCACCATCAGTGACAAAATCAGAATATTTTATGCACAAGGCAATGCGTTATTTGTGGGATGCAGTTGCTATGCCATAACATGCTTTCCAAAAAATCAGCTCATCGCAGATTTGTTTTTCGATAATGGCTCATCCAAGCCACTAAGTGTCGCAATTTATTCACCCGCGTGTGTGTGTTTGTGTCTGTGTGTGTGTGGGGGGTATGGGGTGTCCAGCTGGGGGTTGAACGTGAAGGTCGTGGCAGATCGCATCATCTGCCTCGCGTAGGTGGTGGCTACGCCTAGCGTCCCTGGCTGGCATCCAACTCTCACTTGTGGCTCCCCGGAGCTAGGCTTTGCCTGGCGGCCGCCCCCCGGCTCCCCGCCTCGATCAGCGGGCTAAACCAAGTGAGGGTCTCCGGTGTGTGTGTCCCCACGCCCGGTATGTCCCCGGGTTGCAGCGGTAAGCATCCTAGTAGACGTAGTTGGTGAAAGGACGCTACTTACTGTACACGGTACCATTGTCTGTTTGTACTTTACTGCTCTCTTTCCTCACTTGTATACACTCTGCCACGCTTGCTATCTCTAGTTGCTTTTATCATCATTACCACTGCTGCGATCATTGCCTACCTAACTAGCTTCAGCATCTTAGTACTACCGTAGCGTTCCCTTATCTGCGTAGTCCACTCGATATCCGTTAGCCTTAACATTGCGTATGTATGCGTGGCTCTACATCTAGTTTATCTTATCTTTTTACTTTTTCTGTTTGCTATCTGTTATATGTTACTTTGCCTGATATTTCTAGTGTTGACTCTACAACCATACCTATACCATTCTATTACCGTGCTCTTAAAGTGACCTTATTCCATCGTAGCGATTCCTACTCAAATAGTAGTCCTACCGCCATGACTAGCACTCTTAGTCCTCACAGAGTTTGCCTCCTCAGTAACATGAATAACACCTAACTCGTAGCAGCAATTCTACCCACAGTCAGATGCCGTAGCACTAGAACGCTTATCACTTATACGTAAGACACAGTCCCTTCATCGCTACTGCTACTAGGAAAATTACTGCTTCTCCCACCCCCTACTTCCCAAATTCTCCCGCCCCCCTAAAAGTCCTCAGCAAAGCTGAAGGCAGGCTCACAGCCAAGTGGTCGTTCGGCACCAAAACACTCACGGCCCATGGTGCAGTTTGGCAGCAGTTGTGGGTGACCGGCAGTCCCTTGTGGAGTAGCGCTGCTGCCCCTCGCGAGAGGGTTGATGGACCTAGAAAAAGTGGTTACCAAACACGCTGGGTTGCGACATCTGCCAGTTGACCGTGGCTGACAGAATGCACACACGCGGTCGAAACACTACAAACACAAAGCAAAACTTCTCTCTTCCCCACTTTCCCTCTAACCCGTTTCCTTCCCGCAGGACAGCTCTCAGAACTCACAGGATGACAGCTCAAGGAGCTCAGGTAAGTCCTACCACCTTCGGCGCTTGGAATGTTCGTTCACTTTTAGATAACACGAGGAGCATTCGACCGGAACGGAGAACAGCGCTCATCGCCCGGGAGCTGGCGCGCTTCAAGGTGGACATCGCCGCACTCAGTGAAACCCGCTTCTCCGGTGAAGGCTCCATAGAAGAGGTGGGTGCCAGCTACACCTTCTTCTATGTGGGCCGTCCGACGGCAGAGCGACGCGAGGCCGGCGTCGCCTTTGCCATCCGGAAGGACATCGTGGGACGACTACCCTGTACACCGCAGGGTATCAACGAACGCCTGATGAGTCTCCGCCTGCCTCTGTGGGATGGAAAATTCGCCACCATCGTTAGTGTCTACGCTCCTCCGATGACCAGCTCTGACGAGATAAAGAACGAGTTCTACGAGGAACTGCACGGCCTCCTGGCCTCTGTGCCGAAGGCAGACAAGTTGATAGTCCTTGTTGACTTCAATGCCCGCGTCGGCACAGACCATGCCGCCTGGAGAGGAGTGCTCGGACCCCACGGCCTCCGAGGACTCAACGACAATGGCCTACTCCTCCTTCACACCTGCGCGGTGCCCCGTCTCATACTGACCAACACCTACTTCAGCCAACCGCTGCAGCACAGGGTGACCTGGATGCACCCCAGGTCTCGTCAATGGCACCTTCTGGATTATGTCCTTGTACGGCGACGCGACCAGCAGGATGTGTTGGTGACAAAGGCAATGCCGGGTGCCGATGGTGATACCGATCATCGTCTCATCATCTCCAAGATGCGGATCCGTCTTCAACCACGCAGGAGACCTCAAGGTAAGCGACCCCCAGGTAAGTTGAGTACTGATCTGTTACACTTGCCTGCCAACCGCTTCCGTTTCAGCAACGAGCTGACTCACCAGCTCGATAACCTCCCAATCGCAGAAGAGAACACCTCCGTGGAGACCCAATGGTGTCAACTACGGGATGCTGTTCAATCCACTGCAAAACGGATCCTTGGGCCCGCGCCCCGCCCACACCAAGACTGGTTCGACGAAAACGATGCAGCCATCAGTACTCTCATCTCTGAGAAGAATCGCCTCCGCAACGAATATATCGTTCGCCCTACCGACGCCACGAAAGCAGCCTACTACCAAAGTCGCCGTCTTGTGCAGCAGTAGCTGCGGGAAATGCAGGACGCCTGAATGGCTCGTAAGGGTGAGGAAATCCAAGGCTACGCGGATCGCAATGAATGGAAGAACTTCGCAGCGCTCAAAGCAGTTTACGGCCCCGTAGTGAGGGGCACAGCCCCACTTCTCAGCGCGGACGCTACCACCCTCATCACTGAGAATAAGACCAAAATTCTGAGCCGCTGGGCCGAGCAATTCCAAAGTGTACTCAACCGGCCCTCTACCACCTCTGAGGCTGCCATTGAGCGGTTGCCCCAAGTCGAAATTAATGCTGATCTCGACCTCCCACCAACCCCTGATGAGACCATGAAGGCTGTGAAGCAGCTGTCCAGCGGGAAGGCACCCGGGTCCGACGGGATCCCGGCGGAGATTTACAAATATGGTGGCCACCAACTCATAACTCATCTCACCACCCTGTTCCAAGAGATGTGGCGACAGGGCCAAGTTCCCCAGGATTTCAAGGACGCCACCATCGTCCACCTCTACAAGCGTAAGGGGAATCGCCAGGTCTTTGACAACCACCGCGGCATCTCATTGCTGAATATTGCCGGAAAAATCTTCGCACGCATTCTCCTCAATCGTCTGAGTAGCCACCTGGAACAAGGGCTTCTGCCTGAAAGTCAGTATGGTTTTCGACGTCACCGCGGCACCACTGACATGATATTTGCCGCGCGTCAGCTGCAGGAGAAATGTCAAGAGATGCGGACCCACCTACACACTACGTTCGTAGATCTGACAAAAGCCTTCGACACCGTGAACCGGCCCGGACTTTGGAAGGTTATGCAGAAGTTTGGCTGTCCGGAACACTTCACACACATGGTTCGACAACTTCATGATGGGATGATGGCGCGCGTCACGGACTACGGAACGCTGTCTGAAGCCTTCGCAGTGACCAATGGAGTGAAGCAGGGCTGTGTCCTCGCACCCACCCTCTTCAGTCTCATGTTCTCTGCCATGCTGATGGACGCCTACCGTGACGAGCGTCCCGGAATCCCCCTCAACTACAGAATGGACGGAAACCTCCTCAACATTCGTCGGGTGCAGGCCCCCACGCGCGTCTCCACAACCACAGTTCATGATCTGCTATTTGCGGACGACTGCGCTCTCAACACCGCCACCGAAGCAGACATGCAAAGGAGCATGGACCTCTTTGCAGCAGGTTGTGCCAACTTTGGCCTCACCATCAACACGGACAAGACGGTTGTTATGCATCAACCGCCGCCAGGTGCTGACTTCAACCCCGCACGCATCAACGTCAACGGAACCGTACTGCAGAACGTGGACAACTTCACTTACCTCGGCAGTACGCTTTCCCGCAACACTAAAATAGACGCCGAGATTGCCCGCAGAATCTCCAAAGCCAGTCAAGCCTTCGGTCGGCTCCAAGCCTCCTTATGGAATCGTCATGGTCTTCAACTGTCAACGAAATTGAAGATGTACAAGGCTGTTGTGCTGTCAACACTCTTGTACGGAGCGGAGACTTAGACTGTCTATGCTAGTCAAGTGCGCAAACTGAACCATTTTCACATCAGCTACCTACACCGCATATTGAAGGCGAAGTGGCTGGAGAGGATTCCGGACACGGAAATCCTGGAGAGAACGGGAGTTCTCAGCATCCAGGCCATGCTCAGGTAGATACAACTGCGCTGGAGCGGACACGTGGTACGTTTGAATGATGAACGGCTACCCAAGCGACTGTTCTATGGCGATGTCGCCGTAGGTACTCGTCGCAAAGGAGGACAGAAGAGACGTTACCAGGACACCCTGAAGAACTCTTTGAAGCGTCTCCAGATCAACACGCTGAACTGGGAGGAGCTTGCCCTGGACCGAACCGCGTGGTGAAGAGCGGTCAAAACGGGCGCCGCAATCTACGAAGCTAGTCGGATCGCCGCCGCCAAGGCAAAACGGACGGCACGCAAGTCTCACAATCCACGGACGCACGCTGCCACCACCCAAGCCCTTCCAACGTGTCCGCGTTGTCAACGCACCTTCCGTGCACGCATTGGCCTGGTCGGTCACCTCCGGAAGCCGTGCAACCCTCCTCCGACAGCATCCACGTCGACTGCACCAAACACTCCGCCAGACCCTACTCCACCCTCCACCTCGACGGCAATCACCGACGCGAGAGATGCCTCGTTGCCCTCGTCCACCGACTCCAACTCACCCACAACTTCTTCCACTCCCTCCGACACATTACCGCCCGCAACAACTTCCACACCTGAACCCCCCACCAGCTCTGATGGCCTGATATGCCCTCACTGCAATCGCACATTCACCTCACGCATCGGTCTAATCGGTCACTTGCGAATCCATCGCACAGAGACAGGTGAACTTGTGCCTGGAGCACCAACACACAGACGAGACCACCGTCTTCACTGCCCACACTGCTCCCGATCATTCGCTCATCGCATGGGCCTACTAGGTCACATGCGCATTCACGACAGCGGCACTGACCGTGATGTCGGCACACCCAGCACCTCACACATCCCCACCACCAGCCTCAGCCACACTCACTAGTTGCCTCGCGTCACGATTGCGTCGTCAAGTTTGCTCGGAACACAGGTGAGTGCCTCCTCCCTCAGGTAAGTGGAGGCCGTTCTTGCTGAATTTGTCGAATACTGTCTTGCCTTTACTGCCCCATAATAGCTCCTGTAGTTTATATTACTCGCTCCATTACCGTAATCATACTCATAATAGCGGCGCCTGCAGTTCTGTCTTTAGCACAAACGACAGCCTCAGTAGCTACTGAAGCTTCTCTGCTGCAAGGTAAGCTGAGACTTTGCTCTCATTGTTCTTTTCTATACTTCATCTCCTCCCTTCTCTCTCGGCCTGTCTGCGTTCCTCCCTCACCTCCTCTCCCTATCTCCCTCTTTCCCTTTTTCTATTTTTCCCCTTCGTCCTTTCCCCTCCTCCTTCTTCCTCTTTTTCTTCTACTTCATCTTCATTCTACTCCTCTTCTTCTTCTTCTTCTTCTTCTTCCTCTTCTTCTGCACGTCCACACTTGCAAAGTTCACCAATTGCCTCTTGCTCTCCTTTCAGCCTCGCCCACGGACGCCGACCGTCAACGGAGCAGGGGTAGTGCCTTTCAGTCGTTGAATGACTGGTTACGCCCCTCTGGAGGGTGTTGGCCCAGGCTTCATGCAGGGCTGCTCTCACCCTTCTGAGATCCAATGGTCTTTATGCACATGCAATGCCAGTCTTTAGCCAACCACGGTCCCTGCGGCCTGGAAGGCGCTGGCACTTTCTCTCACTTCTGATTCCCTGTTGGTGACTGCGCTCGCGCTCCCACTGGGTTTCAGGCCCCACTGCGGGTGCCCGAAAAGCTAGGCGGTCACTATGCGGTGGGGGAGAGAGTGAGGTCGACCTCGGCGCGTTTCTTCCCTCACTATAATAAATCTGAATGCGTCTGAATCTATCACGGTGCGCTAAAACCCGTGGCTTGGAGGGTCTGCCAACTGACGGGAAAACTCGGGCCCCCACGTAGCTGCTCCTTCTGTACGCCTGTGTCTATGTGTGCGTACGGGAGGAGAGGAAGGACTGAGAGTCAGGCTGCAATGGCTCCCTCTTAATGTGGCCTTTATGGCGCTCCCGCTTAGTCGGGAGCATACCTAGCGAGATGGCTGTGTCAAGTGTGCGCGTGCTGAGTGTTTATCGCGCCAGCCATCTACACCCTCCCTCATCCCCGGTCTTATTGACTTTGTCTTTAAACCGGAAACGGAGGTGCGAGTTGTGAGCGAGTGGGTAGATTCTGTGCAAGTCTGCCTAAACTCCTGTTTTCTCTCGCACGAGTTCTCTGCGTTGCTCCTGCTTGCTGTCGCTCTCATGTTGCTTGCCCAGCTCGCCTTCGTGTCAGTTGTGGCTTGTTTCAGCGATTGCTGCGGCTTGTTGGAGCGCGTGGTGCCCATCGTCGAAATCGACGGGGGAACTGTCGCTACTGCTACTAAGGCAGGTACTGCTGCTCCCTCCCCCTTCTCCCCAAATACCTTCCCCCCACGGTCTAAAAGTCCTATGGCGGCGTGACAGCAAAGTTGTAGGCGGCTCGTAACCAAGTGGTCGTTCAACATCAAATCAATCGTGGCCCATGGTGTTGTTCGGCAGCAGTTACTTGTGACAGGCAGTCCTATTTAGGAGAAGCGCTGCCACCCCTCGCGAGAGGGTTGATGGGCCTAGAAAAGATGGATTCCAAACACGCTGGGTTGCAACATCTGCCAGTTGACCGTGGCTGACAGAATCCAAACACGCGGTCGAAACACTACAAACGCAAATCAAAACTTCTCTCTTCCCCACCCTCCCTCTAACCCGTTTCCTTCCCGCAGGACAGCTCCCAGAGCTCACAGGACGACAGCTCAGGGAGCTCAGGTAAGTCCTACCACCTTCGGCGCTTGGAATGTTCGTTCCCTTTTAGATAACCCGAGGAGCATTCGACCGGAACGGAGAACAGCGCTCATCGCCCGGGAGCTGGCGCGATTCAAGGTGGACATCGCCGCACTCAGTGAAACCCGCTTCTCCGGTGAAGGCTCCATAGAAGAGGTGGTTGCCGGCTACACCTTCTTCTATGTTGGCAGTTTGTTTAAATGAAATGAAAAGAAACCAAGGACACCTTTGTCTTCTGCTCACTAGCAAGTTACCGTGCCAGTTTTCAATGACGGATGACTGTTTAACTTTGGCACTCGTTTATGAACGTTCACTGACCGCTACCGGAACTTTTAGCGGGTCGTGCCTGGCTAACTAGCTTGCGTCGAAGTTCACTTTCTCAAAGGCTTACCGATGCGGTTTCTCGAGGTCTTGATCAGCCAATCGTAGTTACCGCATCTATGAGGCGAAGAATGGGGAGCTTGCACGTGTGCCAAACGCAAGTTGCCTCTCTGCCCAAAATCGCCAGGCCGACCAAGCGAATGAAATCTTTCTCTCTCTCTCTCTCTCTCTCTCTGTCTTCTGGCCCGACTACTGATAGACCTCACTTGGAAAACGGCTCTGAGCGAGATGGGTTGGAGGCCGCGCGCTCATGAGCCCTCCGGCCGTACAGCCATGCCGGATAGACTGGCAACTTTCCCATAACTTTTCTGTAAACAATACACCGTTCCGTCTACTCTCGCCTTTCCACCGTTTTCTCTCCAATTTCCTAAGGAACCAGGGTCTGCAAGATTGTACCTGTTAAGGCCATAAACGTCGTAGCCTTAGCTCCTATAAACTCACTTGCCCCACTCCGCCTTTGCTTTGGATCCCATCCGTTGGGTCCTAATAGCAGCTAGTAGTAGCTAGTAATATAGGCAGAT
>JAYGXS010000004.1:19742817-19786796 GCA_036362985.1 Ligula intestinalis | reverse complement strand
GCAATGAGGAGGAGGAAGAGGAGGAACGACGCTTGCTCTCAGTTTGCACCTCATTCCATGGGACTTGGTCAGATTTTCAGATTTCCTGGGGCCGAAATCCTCGGAAGAGGTGACAACCGCGTGAGTCGTGAGCTGCTCGAGTCATGGTTCTCCGGCCCCCAGTCTATCAACAAGCGCAACGATTTTGCGTTCCCATACGGTGTACTGAGACATGTCCTGAGCAAGAGAATCAGGCACGTGGGTAGGGCCGGGCGCAGCAACAACTCTGACGACAGTGGGCATAATTGTCGCGCATTTATTAGGCCCTCATCTGACGCTGACAAGGCAAGTGTGGCAAAAAGTGAGTCGAACACGAAGTTTCAAGCCAGTACCACACCAATTAAGACCCGAGCGGTAGCTACAGAAGTGAATAATTATCGCACGCACGCAGATGGCCACTATAAACTGCAAATACCGTGCAAACTGTACATGTTTCAACCCTCTCTGTGCATGACTATGACTGTGCTACCATTACCTATGATTAAGGATCCCCAACGGAATCCGAAACGTCAGGAAAATAAAACTCTTGTTTCAGTGGTCGCATCCCCTTTCTTCTGAACTGCTATCTGGAACTCGCATATTATCCACTACTAACATCCTGACTGTCATATGCTATTGCCTGCAACTACTTCATTTTGATCGGGTTCAAAATCTCTCGTGGAATTATCATCAGAAACAATAGCAGAAACGGATAATTCATTCGCAGGGAGTTGCTGTATTTATAGGATACAGTCGATATGCTACTGCATACCTATCACACTTAACGACTTCCCCCTATTGAGGATAGCTGTTCGCTTCTGCGCTAATGCCTTGATTACCGACCTAAGGGCCGTGATCTGCTGAACTTTCATCACACAGGGTGGACTAAGGTGTGATTATTGCTCGGCCACCTGGTTCTCTGGCGCAGGCATAAGACGACGCGTTTGCCTCTGCGTTCCCCGAGTGGCGAATTGCTTTGGCCAAACTGAACCTCAGCACCGAATATGGATTGAGCAGGTCGTGGCACTTGTTAATATGCTGAGAGCCGGTGGACATTGGTTTGAGTAATTTTCAACTCACAACATCGTGGTAATAAATTACTGGAAAGCGAACTGCCAAGCCAGCACCGCACCAATTCCAACATCAAACGAAGGTTACAGGAGCAGATACTTATAGTATGCATGGGGAAAGCCGCTAAGAACTATAAATGCCGCGCAATCCGTGCATGTATCACCCAACCTGGGGCCGAAATCCTCGGAAGAGGTGACAACCGCGTGAGTCGCGAGCTGCTCGATGCATGGTTTTCAGGCCTGTAATCCATCAATGAGCACAATGACTTGCCTTTCCCATATTCTCTACCGAGTCTTGGCCTGAGCAGGGGAATCAGTTACGTGGGGGAGGGAGGGCGTTAGCGACCAACACTTCCAATGACCGCGAGCCAAACGGCCGCGTAATTAGCACGCCAATATTCGTCACGGATGATGATATCGCGACAATTAACGACGCGAAAGCGGACTGTCAAGCCATCGTCGCACCCATCATGACCCCCAGCGTTGATCTAGCGAAGGCTGCTAATGGTAGTACGCCGGTGGTCGCGTGGTAACGAGGTACGGCCTATCAATATTACGTAACTTATCACCCTTATCTGCGGCTGTCTCCGATGATAGGTTCGAAGAAGAGCAGAAACGTCAGGCCAGTCAAATTCTTGTTCCAACAATTGCATTCTCTCCTTCTGAACTGTTTCCCGAAACTCACCTTTTCACTTCCCTCAACAGTTTTTTTATTAACGTAGGCTAGAGAGAAGACAGCTGCAATCTCAAGCGCAGGCGTATGCCTAGGTCTCGACGAGGATATCAGGAATTCCACATTTTTTTGCTTGAAAAGTGCAATGACTCACTTATAACTTACTCTCATGGAAAAAATAGGATGCATGTCAGCTATTGATACAATTATGAGGATCTATTGCTAGAATATACTATCCGCTGGTCTTAGTAAGTATGATGAAGAGAAATAACACTCTTAGCAGTGGCATATTACATCTAGCGACAGTATCCTCGCCCAAACTTAGTAAAATGTGACACAGCTTCTGATGGACAGCAGTGAGAGAGCGGAAACCGATGAAAACCCTGATGTGCTCCGGACCTCAAACATGTGGCTTCTCGGAAAAGTTTTTAACCCAGATTCACATGCTCTGTCGGGATCGAGGGGTATGAGTAGACGTTCTGTAAAGTCGAACCTAGAGCTAGGTACTGTAATAAGCCAAACGTTATGACATAAAGTCATGGTAGGACTTGTGCTACTATTTAAAAATGCTTCATTTTAACCCATAAGCTATTAACTTTATTTCACACAGATTGGGAGTGCATACTGGGTGCGACTCCTTAAAAAGCCCACACAGGCCGTACTTATAGTATACTATCTACTGGCCTTAGCAAGCATGATTGTTAGAAATAAACACTTTTAGCATAGGCACGTACCTGTAGCAGCAGTACTTTAGTCCATACAGCTCGATGGATAGAGTTGAGAGTGCGGAAACCAAGGCAAACGCTGCTGTGATCAGGACCCCAAACATGTACTTACTCGAAATAGTTTAAACCCAGATTCACACTCCTTGTTGAGACCAAGGGAGTATGAGCCCCGGCGCAAGCTTCAAAACAACGTCAGAATAGTACTGATACGTCGAAGACTCGACTACATTGATAGTCAGTAATAGTAGAAACAGTAGTAACCGTATCAGTCTCAGCCTCACTGGGCCTGTTTTCACACCTAAAATGCGTGAGTGAGGGTAAATAGTACAGTAGTACCAGCGCAAAAGTCTAATGTCACTGTAAGACTAAATTAGGCGGTGTATTGGCTTGCATTTGATACAGCAGCCCACGCCCGACCCGTCTAGTCTCTTCGAGACTCATGGGAGAAGGTGAAGAGTGCGGAGCCGCTAACTACGTCCTCTATCACTTTAAACTAACCCCTGAAGTCGTCACCTCATGTACCAACCTGTTGGTTCAGTTGGTGGACACGCACACTTTCATGGAATTTAGTTGCCCGGGGCGTGGCTGAAATATCTGAAGAGGAGGTATAAACTTGTCAACAGTAAAACCCTATTAAAGTATTTTTTTCCGATCAAAAACAGATTTCGGAATTTCCGTCGACATTTCATGAGATCGGGAAGTTGCTGCATGTTCGTAAATGTCGGCCAGAGAAAGGCAGTATGCATACGTCACCAGCCGTAATGCATAATTCTGAAGCATGCCAGCATCAAATTTGTATGGCTATATTACGGCCGACTATGAACTTCAAATGCGCATACCTATTGGAGCAACCGCCACAATGGTAGCAAAGCTCCAAGTAAATATAAACGAATACGGCAACCGTGCTTAGCACGCAAACTACACCCTGTTACTTTCACCTCCAATAACCGTTGCTATTACTACAGCAAATTCGAATGGCACAGTTTACATAAACTGATTTGCAAAAGGAATGAGTATTTCGTTAGGAATTTTGGTTGAAACGACTTACAAGCATGAAGTTGGACAGAAACACTGACTGATGTTTTCCCCCAAGAAACCAAAGCTATTTTCACTTGTATTAATGTCGGGGTATGCCATGGAAGGATTCGTATCCCAAGGGTCCTTTTCAAAGGCTTCAAGATTTGTCGCTCAGTAATGAGCAGCCACGCGATTCTTCATTACCATTGAATTTTCTAATGCTGATGCTATTGACAACAGATATTCATTCAGTTTCTTCATAAACATTTCGAGGTGTAATATAGTTCATATTTATCGCTCATCTACAGTTCACCCACAAGTGGTGTGAGCCTGCACCCTTCCCGAAAGTGGCATGATGAATTGTCATCATGTAGGTTTGTAGGGGTCTAAGTAGGGGTTGTACTCCGATCACAAAAATCATCAGGCCGAATCCCAGGCTGGAAGTTAAAAGGCAGAAATCAACAGAAGGAGTGGCTTATTGTGTACAGAGCTCCCAATTGCTGTCTTAGGTGGCAGTGGCGACTGGCGAAGCCAGGGATAGAGCTGACTGCGTTCAGCCAGACCTGAGAGAGCCGACTGTGTGTTGTGTGGGGTGATGACAGTTGCTTAAGTAGGATTGTGAGGCAAGTGCAAGTGTTATTTATGTTATTGGTGTGTTGCATTTCCCCGAGGGGATGTCGCCTGTAAAGGCCCCCTGCTGCATGGCCATGGCTTGTCGTGTTCCGGTGGCACTTAGGCAGGCGTGCTTATTTGGACGCGTGTGTATGCGCGGGTGTGGAGCACGTGCGTGAGTGAGTGAATATCGATCAAGCGGTCTTCAGGTCAGCAAGTGGAACAGCCGCCTGCAAAGACACGTGACGTTGACGTTGACGTTGAGAACTAATGGAGGTGGGATTAACAGACATTCTGGCCGTCCGCCACAGGTTTTATCCATTCTCAAACTGAAGCGCGAGTTATTCGTCCACATCAATTAGCTATCGCGCAGAAGGCTTCAAGTCAAGTCACATCGGTCATTAACCTGGAAAGGTGTCTGCGACTCAAGTACGGGTCATTTACTTGCCAAACAAGACGAATAAACATGTCGAGAAGCAAACAAAAAACCATCTAAAGTTTCGTGGTTCATAGCGACTAACTGGTTTCACGGTTGGAGGCTCCTGTGGCCGACGATTTATCAATATTGTCCTAACGAGTACGTCTGAGGCCTCGATCGACCTACCACTTGCGAGCGAGTCCGTCTTTGGGACAATCTAGCCTATTAACACTCTCACTGCCAGCAAATGACTGTTGTCTCTTGAGGTCATCCGTGTTCGTGAGCTGTATGTCAACAGAATTAACAAGTGTCGTTATGCCCAGTTTGAAATTAAGTCACTCTTAGTTACTACAGGTGCTGCTGCTGCTGCTGATACTACTACTACTACTACTACTACTACTACTACTACTAATACTACTACTACTTCTACTACTGCTACTACTACTTTAAATCTGAAAAATCGTTAACTTCAACACAGAGGCATGTGGAGTATGATCGAGGGGGCACAGAAAAGGATCCGTTTTTTCTTGAGGAAGCTATTTTGGCGACATGTGTATATTGTGCTGAAAGCAAGTGCACGTTAAGTGGAAAAAAGATTCAGAAGTGTAGTTGGCGAGCATATATAGGCATCCCATAAATGCTCATCGGGCCATTAAATCTATATGGGAAGGGACTAAAAAGTAAACATTCGGGCAATTACGTTCATCATTACATTCAAATTAGTCATGGGGAAAAGAGGGAGAGGAGTTTGATGCTGATAATAGGCGGCTGGTTACGCAGCGATGAAGGTTTGTTAGAGCCGGGCCAGGGGGAGGGGGGGGGCGGGAGAGAGAAAGCGCGGAAAAAATGCAGACAGGCAGACCGTTGGCCATGCCAAGCTCAGAGCTTGCAGGAGCTTCTTTAGCGCGCACAACATCGGTTTCATCAACTGGATAGCTGTTGTTTTCGCTGTTGGTAGCAAACGCTGACTTTGAATAGTTTGGTTGTACCTTATAAATCCCCTTTACAGCTACGTTGGGGTCCACACGATGCCTGATATCAACCATGTGGGCGAGCATGGCGCTGTCTCTGCTCCTGACTTCTTCTTTGTTCAGCCATGCCAAGAGGTGCTTGTTATAACGACGAGTTCAGCGTCGCTAGTATTATAACTATAACATCTGACGTGTGTCACCGTCGAATTACTCCCTACTGAAATCCCCAAGGAAGAACACAATAAGAAGGGCAAAATTCTGGAATTCAACCCGGAGGTGGGTTTATTGTGTACAAAACCCAGAGTTGCTGTCTCGGGTGGCTGTTGCCGCTGGTTTATCTCCAGTGTGCTCTTTGTCCCGCCTCGGGGGCAAGCTCCGGCATTGAGAGTGGACTAGCGTGCCCTCGTTGTTCGCGTGTGTGATTCAACCCTCCATGTGTCTGGGATGACAGTGTCTTATAAGAGAGTGCCTGTTGCCAAATTGGCACATTGGGACAACTGCGACCAGTGGCGCGCGCGAGCAAGCGCGTGCATCTGTCCTCTCCAGAGGTTAAGGTCATCTCGTGTGGACAGTCATCGCCTGTATGCAGTCAGAGCTAACAAAGACACTTGGCTAGGCTAGACGTCTCAGGAAAGCCTGCACATGTTGCTAGCACTTAGTCAGGCTACCATCGTAGCAGTGCTCACATATTCTTTTGGGTAAACTCCGACTCGTGCGACCGACAAAAAAAGATTGCCAATACAAGCGAACATGCGAATTCCAGGAAGTAATTGAGAAGATGACTCGATCACTGGGAGAATACTTTTATTTGCCTGACGTTTCAACCACCATTATGGATTCATCCTCAGAGACGTAGTCAGATAGCAGTTGTAGATATGGGTATCGTATGCACAGGAGTTTGCAGTATTTATAGGATACAGTCATTACTGCAAACATACAACGACAATTGATGCTAATTGCCTTCTTGTGTGTTGGTAGTTTGTTGAACAACATGCAGGCTCTGTCCTGCTGAATTTTCATCACGCGTGGTGGACTCGGGCGCGATGACTGCTCGGCCATTTGGTCCTCCGGTGTTGGCGTAGGATGACGCGGTGGCCTGTCCGTTCCCCAAGTGGCGACCTGCTTTGGCCAAATTGAGTTTCAGCACCGAGTATGGATTGGGCAAATCGTTGCACTTGTTGAGGGATTGGGAGCCCGTGAACCATAACTCAATTAATTCTCGGCTCACCCGATTGTCATCTCTTTCGAAAATGTCGACCTCATAAAATTTGAATGTGTGGCCGGGTCTAGTCGAATGAGTCGGAAATTGAGAATTGGCATCCTTTCACCGCACTGGTGCCGCGTGTGGATCACCACCATGCTGTCAGCAATCATTAACCAAACAACTTATGAAAGAGAAGAGTGGTTTGCTCGCAGTTTGAATGTGGATGACAGTGGATTAAGGTCTAACTTAGACGGTAAGAGGCGGGGGGGGGGGCAGACCTTGGGGTCCTGATTGGATTTCGGCGTTTGCAATTCTTGTCAGGATTATAGTTTATGAATAGGTTACCCAGTTGTGAGCAAAGATTGCATAAATTGTTAAGGTTTAGGATTAGGAGAATCCCTAAGGTATTCTCCAAACATAGAAACTCAACATTTAAAAAGTGCACTTTCTTCAAGCATCAGATTTGAAAAACAACGTAATTTTGTACCAAATGAATAACAAATAATATTTTCGCGCATGATTTAGGTAAAATATATTTGAATTTATAAACGCGTCGAAAATAAATGGTAAAAACCCTTACACCATAAGCAGTTATGTTTTACAGCGTGTAGTTTTTACAGGCAGCCGAAAAGAAGCTCATGCAAGCCGCCAGGCACCCTAGTGTAACTAAAATATAGTGGGATTAGGCTGTACGATACTTAAGAGTGATTTTTTTCAGGCAGGTTTAGCATTCTAAAGGTTCTGTACACTGCGCGTCTGACGACGATCTTAGTTACCAATGTCGAAAATTCACTCAATAAAGTTTGTTATCACTCCCCAAAAAACTTATTCCGATCAACTTATACTTCATGGGATGCCCACTTTCCAATATATTTGAATATATAAGAGCATCGCAAATCAATAAAGGAAAACGTATTACTTGAACAGTAATATTTTCACACAGTGTAGATTTTTCGGGCCGAAAGGAAGCTAATTCAGAAGCCGGCACCATAGTGTGACTAAAATATACTGGGATTAGGCTGTGCGGTATTAAAACTCTATGGAAATATTCTTTCTTATACGCATTTTGTAAATAATAATTTATTCTTTAATCTTCTACTCGAAGAAAGGTGTGTATTCGGCTTGGCAAAAGTTTGTGAATATGCTGTTTCTTAGGATCATGGTATGTCCAACCATAAAGTATAATATCTGCCTGTTTACTAATGCTGCCTACGAAACAGCATATCCGTTGGGAATTATTTTGAGTCTCCATATGACGTCTTCGTAACGGCGTGCACAAATGCAACGTTTTCTCTGCACGCAAAGTATACAACATGCAATTTGGAAACGCAAGATTCAAAACCGGAAGTCGTACATAAATGAGTACACTCGAGAACATTTTTTATTCATATTTCTATAAAATATATTCAAAATAATCGAAGTTCAATGAGAAAATTCCTGCTGCTCTAGCGATAATGTTTTATCGAGTGTGGGCGAACGGAAGAAAGCCCTTTCAAAAGCTGCCGTCCTGCTGTGACCAAAATACTCCTAGAGCACAGGTTCCAAAACTTTTTCGCACTCGGCAATCCTAAAATTGTTTTATACGTCCCTGCAGCGCATGAAACACTTCCTAAAAACGAATCAAAATTGTACAGTCAAATTTTAATACTAAACAAAATATTGAAGGTCTCATTTGTTCCTGCGGTTTCGATAAAACTTTTTCAACTTGCGTTACTTTGATGCTATTAGCAATTCACATATCTATTTGTGCATCCAAGCAATTCCTGAATTTTGTTTTGTTTGATAAGGGCAACCAAATCGACACCTGCAAAAGTATACCATCGCAAATGGGATGAGAATAGCTAGTGAATTTTCAATTTGAGCGTAGTTCTAAAATATCTTCCTTCAATTCTTTGCCATCCGACATATTATCCCAAGTGAAGGGGTGCGAATTTATCATCTACGCTTCGGAAGTTTTAAGTTCTCTTCCTTTAAAGTACCCACCAAATAACTGATAATAATTTCAACTGATGGCATGAAGACGACAATTTTGAGCCAGAGTATCCATTCTCTGAAGATGGGTAGACGAAACCACTACCCGAAACGTCAGACTTGTAATTAACCTCTCCCGGCGAACGCTCCCATTTCTTCTGATCCACAATTTCTTCCCATGCACTCGGAGTTAGACTTATTATCATCAACCCTTTATTTAAGTGATGGAAAATTAGAAAGATTCTCGCTTTTTCCCCGTCGAAAACAGAGTTTTAACTTTCGTTTGGCAACGATATCTTATGTAGCCACACTCATTAATCCCTACAGCATGTTTTCCTATGAAAACGGTGTTTATCGGGTTTTATGGGTGGGAAATTAGGACACGCAATGAAATATACTTCAAGAAATGCTAAATGCATTTTTATTTTGCTGTATTTAGAAGTGTTATTGATTTATATCTGTAGATTTTCCTAATCTATATTATCGTTTAAATTATTGCGGGAAAACCCCATTATCAAATTGCAGGCTTCTTGAATTTCCTGAAAACTTGATATGATGGTTAGGTCGTCTACTTCAACTTACCTGGGGTCCAACTTTCCGTTCTGGAATTAGATTAGTATAGTCCGCGCACCTTCAATTTACATGAGGAACAACCTACTCCTAGCGGCCGCGGGAAGCAACTTCGACTACATTTTTTCCCTTTAAACTTACTGCTAAAAATTCACTTCTCGGCCTATCCTATTTCCCTATTCCCCTCCAAAACTCTACAACCACCGTTTTTGCAGGACAAAATGCTGGGACTAGGGGAATATGAGTGGGGCTATATAAGCTACTTTTGCCTTTCATTTGAAAAAAATACTTTCTCGCGGCAAGTCAACATCTTTAAATCTTTTTTATTCTCGGATAAATACATTCATCCCAGTGATAACATCACTCGAATAAGCTTACATTGGGTTGAATTCCTGTGATTCCATTTCGCCAAGCAGAACGTAGTCTCGTTTCCACGTGCACCTTGGTCGACTTCCCTGTAGCCTCAAGGGTGTGTCAAGACAATCAGTATTAAGACCCAATCTACGCAATCCTTTCAAATGGAAAACACCAAATAATTTCGGTTTGCAATTTATGAAACAGGCGAGTTACCGTGCTCAGTTTCTCCAAGACTTTGCTTGGTATTTTCCGTGTCTTTTCGGCAACACTGCTCGATTATTAAGTTGGCTGAAAACGGCTTTAAGCCCCTCTCCCCATAATTTCGGGGGAGCAATTACATAGTATCGGGTTCTGACACTAGACTCAATCCCTCCTGGAATTTAAAGCATGTCTATCCCTACTACGGGGTACTTATGACTGTGGTCTATCACTACTTTCATATTCCACTGCCTGTTTGGGCTCTGGATGAGGAATCGGCACCGTACAAGGTGCAGAGACAGTGACTTGTGCGGGAATTAGACTAGAGTACAGTACGCGCCAGAATTCATGCAATATGCCGACATATGCGAACGATTGATACTCTCGCTAATGAGCATTGATTCAGGTTGTGATACTGGGTATCGCGTAGTCTATTGTGAAGTTATTTCAGTTATGATAGAATGCGGGCTTTTTGATGAGCTTTGTTCTGACCACTAACAGAACGCATATGCTGTAAGGCGTAACTACTTAAGTATGCGTTTTTACCATTGATTTGACTACCTTTATAAATTAAAATATATTTTATGGAAAACATGCGGGAAAAATTATTTCTTTTACTCCTTTTTATTAAATTACGCCCTCTTTAAATGTTATGCTGAAAGCGAGCGTATCCTTCGGTTTAAAACAATTTCTTATCATGAGCTTTTTTACGATTGTGAGGTTTCCATTCATAAAAAATGGCATTCGTCAATTTATTAAAGTTGCCTATACTGTAAAAAGCATGCCGTACATCTATTGCAATATTTTATGACAACTATGTGACTTCTTCCTCAAACTGCAGGCGAAAACGTACTTTTCCTTAAACACGATATGAGCAGTGCGCAGTTTGTAAACGTTGAATTCTAGTGTAGCAGTCAGTAGGTTTCAAAATTATTCGGAAATTTAGAAACTTTTTTAAAACCGAAGGATACCCTTTCTTTAAGTGTAACATTTAAAGAAGACGTAATTTGCTACCAAACGAGTAAAATGAATAAATTTTTCCTGGATGCTTGCCACAAAATATATTTATATTTACAACGACAGTCAAAATCAATGATAAAAAGGCATACAATTTAAGTAGTTACTTTTAACAGTACATGCGCTATGCTAGTGGTCAGAATGAAGCTCATTAAAATGCCCGCATCCTATCATGGCTAAAATAGCTTCAGAGTAGACTACACGATAATCAGCATCACAACCTGAGTCAATGCCGATTAACGAAAGAGTATCAACCTTTCGCATATGTCGGCATGTTGTATGAATTCTGGCGCCTACTGTAAAAGAAGACTTGCGTTACATCTTCCCCACTCTCCCCCTATCTTGGTCCGGCGTCTTGAAAGAGTAAAGGCTGGAGGCTAGAGGAGCGCAGGTGACTGGCGCGGTCAGAGCCGCCCCTAGGCGCGCTACTCACCTATTGTAAAATAAAAGGCAACAACTACTGAATGCATTATTTTCCGAAGCTCAACACTTTAAAAAACTCTCAACATTTCCTACAGTTGCCAACAAATACCGAGTTTGTGGTTCAGCCGGTATAACCAACATCTTACCGGTAGCGGATACCCTGTACCCGCCGTGCAGTTAGCTAGTTAACTGTAGGAGCAGCACTAAAGCCGACGTGTTCACAGGTTTCAGGCCCGGAGCGTAACTTCGGAAATTCAAGCGGCCATAGTAACACTATGGTGAACCAAAAGACAAGGTTTACGAACTAAAATATCTTCGAGGGGTGTTCTGGGAAAATGCCTACCCACACAACCTTGCCAACCAGTGCATGCGCAAACGAGAGGAACGACAAATTCGCAAAGACTGACGAGAGATTCCATACGTCAACGACAACATCTCAGGGACATTCAGCTGCTTTCTCGCGCCACTTGGAGTCGCACACAAACCAGAGGCAAACATTCGGTGTCAGTTAATGAGACCAAAGGACCTACTTCTACGACGAAAAATATCTGGAGTCGTTCATCGGATCTGGTGTAGTTGCGAGCAACCTGTAGTCTGTTCTGGACGCGAATTGTCCAACACACAGCAGCAGTGCGGAGGAATGGCGCCGATTATCAAGTCGCGGCTCACTCGATGGGTCTGGCTAAACATGCAGCTTCGATGAGGCCGAAATCCTCAAGAGGCGGCAATCGCATGAGCCGCGAGTTGTTTGCGTCATGGTTCACTGCCTCCCCCCTGCTTGCAATGACTTTCCCAACAAATATCCAGTGCTGCGAATTGGTTTGGCTAAATCAATAAACCGCTTGGGAAGAGCGCGCAGAGGAACACATTTTCCAACGCCAATGCCGGTGGCCGAACAACCGTCACACCAACTTCCAACAGGGGATGATTAAATTTCATCAGAGAACGCCCCGCATGCTGGCCACTACGAAATTAGCGCGCCAGAGGGCAAGCATCCTCGGTGAAAGGGGGGCTGTTACTTGTCATAGTTACAGAGTGGCATAGCAGCTGTACCTTATATGTACTACAATTTCCCTGGTGTGAAAATTATCCTTATCTGATACTGTCTCTGAGGATAGATTTGAACTGGAATTCTAAACGTCAGGCTAATAAAGTTGCTATCCCAACGACCACATCTACCTATTCACTTCCAACACTACCTCTCAGGACAGGTAATGACACTTCCAAATGCATCACGGATTTGTAGAGCCCAACAGGACAAAGAGATTGATGCTTGTTTAAATATACATGGGCGTGATTACTTTGAGTCAGACCCAAGATGGTGTAAGTGGTGTGCCCTCGCAGTGGAGGGTCAGGATGGTTGTCCCTACCCTGATGGCGGTCTCCTGCCTAACTCAACCCTTTAGACAATGATTCATCACAGTTGCAATCCCCTGTGAGAATCCCACAGTGTGGCCTGATGGTAGCCTGCAGCTCCAGTTTCCCCTAGGACTGTCATTGTTAGGTTTTGGTATGATCGTGAAGTTTGTTTAGTTCGGAAGCCTATTGGATCGGTGTTCGGACATTCCTGAGTGAATATATATATATATATATATATATATAGTAGCAAATACGCGTACACCGATCTGTTAGAGGAGCCACTCGTCCGTCCATGTTGTCATCAGAGCTCTCACTCGAGCTTCCGTCGCGAGGCGGCGGGGATATAGACAGAAGGACATTACTAGCAAAGACAGGGGACACTAGGAAGGCCTCTTCTGGCTCATTTGCCATCGTCAGCTAGGGATACACAACTCCAGTGTTGCCAATAAAATTGCTGCCACACTCGGTTTTTGAACTCGCGTGTCTCCGGTCAGAGATAGACGCCCTAACCATTGCCTATAATGTCCTGCTGCCCATATCCTAGCCGCCCCACGGTGGAGGCTCGGTTGAAAGCTCTACTGGCAACATGGACGGATGAGTGTGTCCTCTATCAGATCGGTATACGCGTATCTGCTACTGTATATCCCCGATATAATACCGGCAAGACTGTAAGCTCGTGGCTTTCTCTGCCGGAGAGACACAAATTGAAAACTCAAGTGCGGCAACAATTTCAACGGCAACATTGGAGTTGGGTATCACTTACTGATGAAGGCAAAATGACCCAGAAAAGGCCCTCCTAGTGTCTCATGTCTTTGCTAATGAGGTCCGTTGATAAATATTCTTCTTGTATTCATAATAAGGACTGCGTGTTGACATTCCACCTAGTTTTCCACCCCTTGGCTGTTTGCTGCCATTATCGAGCCTTCTAGCGGATTTATAGTGTGAGGACACAACCAGAGGACAACGGACGCAGACGAACAACTGAGTACCGGCCCTAATCAGAAGGAAAACGCGCTATCCAAGAAAACAAGTGTGTTCCGGGTATTACACCTGAGGTACGGCTAAGGTCAAACTTTCCGGACTCCCCGAGTATCCAGCTCATCACCTGCATTATAAATATGATCTCCAACAGCTACCACTGCGTCTAGCACCATAAACGGACTACTGGGCCATTCACATAGTTCGAGAAAACTGTCTCATAGGACGAACAACATTGTTTGCAGGGTCCGAGACTGTAGTTAGTCTGTTGGTATAGCACAGAAGCCGATGCTACCGCAGTAGCAAATATAAATCATGTACCTCTACTAGAGAAATCTATGGACAGATCAGGGGAACCCCAATGATCTGCGGTGTAATGGTCCTGCAGGAAATAGAAATGACTGCTTTCATTCAACATGAGCCGGGCTTACGGCGCCATTACTTTGACTAAACGTTGCTGCAAAACTTCCATAACTTCCTCTACAAAATCATCCTGGATATACAACTCACGAAGAAGGAATAAGAACAAGAACAGCAGCTACCTTTCCATAAAATCCTTGTCAAACGGAAGCATAGTCGTGAAATTGAGAGGACGGTTTATGGAAAGGCCACGGACAGCACATAAGGTCTCCGCTGTCATAGTATCAAACGAGTGACTCGCAAGGGAAACTCTGTGAAAACGCCCGACAACCGAACGCAATCTCATTAGAGCGCGTCGGAGGAAGAAGTACGTGAAGTCCGCTGTTCCAGTGACCGCTTTAGGCGTTTATAAACTGACACATACGCTTTCGGTCACGGAGGACCCCAACCTATACATCAAGGACGCCTCAGAAGGGAGTGAACGAAATTTTACCGGAATAAGTGTTGGAATCGCATACCGACTCAAAGCTAACATGCGCAGTAGAGTCGTGAAAAAATCAAATACCGACTAAAACTCGAGAGGCAATCTCGGGCAATTTATCGCACGAGGTTGCCGATTATCGCAAGTAGTTGCCCAAACGTATGAAACGGGCCATAACTCCAACTTTCCAGTCGTCAAGATAATCGCTCACGCCAAAAGCAATACGAGCCATGCAATTGATTGAAGACTGGACCTCGGATAGGGACCCAGTCAATTTATGCATCGGCATACAGTGCCCTGCACAGCCCCTCCAGGCTTGAGTCATTGATTGGTTTGCCCCCCCCCACCCCCTAAAGTAGCCCTTTTCCAGTGCCGCTAATATCTACGAAGATGGGCTCCTGTATGAGTTCGAAAGATCAAAGTAATAAACCCGCTACTTGATCAGCCATCCTTCTTACTCACAGAACAGATTATTTACTTCAGGAGAGGAACAGGGGTTGCCTTTATTAGGGCAAAAGAAAGGTAAGGTCGCGTACCGGTATAAACAAGGTCGCAAAATCTGCAGACAAAATACACAATTCTACCATCTGAGGTGCACAGATAAAAGCACACACATACACAAGGGGAGTGGGAACTTTCAGTGCACAGTGGCCGCCGCGTGGGGTGAGGGAGGCCGGAGGGAGATGCCCACGGGTATTGCACATAAGAGTCGAAAGGCAGCGCGAATACAAAAAGAGCGAGCGAGCGAGCGAGCGAGCCAAGTGTCGGATCTTCCTCCTTCTCCTCAGGAGACAATGGAAAGAGTGAGAGTAATAATCACTGCACACGCGCTCGAATACAGCAAAGGGGGCGGCAGCGAAAAGAAATACTGGGACTGCGACCGACTGACAAATAAGCGAGAGGGCGGAGGAAGAAGAAATACGAAAACCTTGCACGCCTACTCTTCCTCGCCAAATGCACGCACTCACGCGTGGTGCATGTATATATATATATATATATATATATATATATATATATATATATATATATATATATATATATAGATGGCTTCATCAGAGGGAGAAAATGCAAACTAATGTGTGCGCATGTGTGTGCATAAATATCACCAGGATTGATCACCAGCAGCAGTGGTTGGATGCCGGAAAGACAGACGAAGAAGAAGTCGGTAGATGGTGGGGACGGGGAGCAGTTGGTCTACGAGGACGAGTTTGCTGGTGGTGGCGGTAGTGAACGGACAGTACTCACTCGTTGACGTGCCGTGTTTTCCGCGGCGCTGCTCAAACAGTCTAACCACCTAAAAGTAAGAGGAAAAGAAATGCAAGTGGTTCATGTGAACCGCGAAAAAAGGCTACTGCGAAGAGTCAAATCACCTGGGGGGAAGAAGGGTTAATTCTAGTCCGTTTTTGATTCTCGCAAAAGGCAGTGATCCTACTCAAGTGACGCCGAGCCTAAAGCACGTCCAAGCCGTGAGGGTAATTGAATGGAGGAAGGCCAGTTCAATACCCTCAAGCGGAAGTAATCATGTCTCGGCTGAAATTTGCTGACATCGTATGTACACTACGATAACCAGTAGATTTTTCAAGTTCGCAGGTTTTCTGGTCAACGAAGAATACTATGACAACCAAGTGAAAAATGATTAACACCGACCGGTTCCCGAAGTCCTATGAATGCATCCGGGCCTCGTTAGTTTATTAACTTAATGGCATCCCAGCTGAGTCATTGTCTCGCACTCCTTTGCATCGCCATCGTTAATAATTATTAATAAAATGTGTGAGGAAGTATGACGTTCCTCCATCTGGCCGGATGGCAGAAGAGATTCCCGTTTAACCTTGCAGTTCCAGCCCAGAACTCACGCCGGCTATTGTATAAAGAAGAGCACTCTTTTTTGACGGAAAAAACATTGTAGACAGACAAAAAGAATGTAGGATGAAAAGGCCATTTTGCAGATTAACGGTCGTCATCAGAAACCTATACACATCTCCGTACCGGAGGGTCTTGGTGTTTGAAAATTGGCTTACTCGACCCCTGTTCGTAGTGTTCTTACAGTTAAGCCACAGGTTTACGCTCTATCACCGATACGCCTGTAACGTCCACTCTCACTCGGTACTCTGATCTTCAACACTGAACAATGAGCCAGAAATAATCAATAGAGTCTACCTTGGAGTGCAAAAGACAAAGATGACGGAGACCGGAATGGCCATTTCTGGCCTGTTAGCCGTCATCAGCCACTCATACGCAATCTAAAGGGGTCGGAATTCCGCGAGGTTAGAACGCGGCACCTCTGGTCATTAATGTTAACACTCTATCACTGCACCTCGGGCTCGTTGCTTGTTCGATTGCGATCAGGAATATGATAGAACTGGGGCATTCATCCGATCTATCTGATTAGGGAATATATGTGTCCCGCCGATGTGCATTGAGGCTCGTACTTGAGTGATTGTAGGTACTCGCTTAGCAGCTTCAGGCATATAATGGAGTGGAATCGACAAAAACAAGGGAGACCGGAATGGCCATTTCTGGCTTGTTAGCCGTCCTCAGCCAGCCAGCCATATCCTGTTGATAATACTTCTCAAATGAAGAGGAGCACACGTCAGAATTGCGAAAAAAGCCAACAACAATAGAATTATGAACGCACACACACGCACACCTGTCAAAAGAGGACTGACTGTCATCACGGAAGAAGTAAACATGATTCTTAAACTTCAGTTTGAAGACAAAGTCCTTGCGAATCTGATCCTCCGGTTCGGGCACAGTAATCGTGTAACCCAGGAGGGGGAGACTGGCGAGGGGGAAGGTGTCGTGGCAGCTCTTGTGAAAGAACATGCACAACTGGGTAAAAACGACCCAGAGGCGTTGCCAGCCGTTGCTATTCTTGAATTTACGCAGCAGGTATCCACTTGTCTCGTACTAGACGTGAAGAAGAAAGAAAAAAGGAGAGGCAGTGGTCCAGGACAAAGTTAAAACAATCTTCAGACAACCTGTGTAAATGTAAAGGAGAAGGAGGGTGATGCATGTGTCCGCATTTTTTTCAATGTTTCGAACGCTCATTAAAACTCATTTTCAGGGCACAGCTCTGTTGCTGCAAATGAAACTCATGTCCCCCTGAAGTGCCTTTCATCCCAGTTCTAGATATGTGCCCGTGCCCTCTAAAAGGGCCGCGTGATAGACGCGTTGTGTTAAGACGGCCTAACGAACAGCCGTGGCAAGCAGTAGCTTGCAAGCGATAGCCCATACACAGTAGGCTATCGATCGGCCTACACGCAAGCGAACGCATTGTGCAGTAAATCAAACAATCGATGACTTAAATTGCAAGCTACGTTCACACACTGAGCCACCGGCGACTACGTTAAGAGAGAAGCCCATTGGCTCGATGGACATCGTGTTACACGCGTTTGTGGAGCATACGGTTGGCATAGTCGAAATCGAAGGTTAAAGTGTCAGATATGTTTCCCGCAGCGTTTAGCAAATCAACAAGACCGCTGTGGTCAAGTCGTCCTTTGAAGACCAAGCATTTTTTGTTGAAAAATTGGTCTCGCACATTTTCCGCCATTGGAAACGAATGCATTTAGGTACGGACGGAAAGAATTCGGTCTAGAGGGTGTGTTAAGGCACCTCCCCAAAAAATCAATATCGGAGGTATCAGACCGTGAAAAAGGGTGCATACTCCTCTTATAAAACCCCGTTTCTGACTTCCCTGCTTGGCTATTTAGAGGGCGAACACCAGGCCTAGAGGACAGTTGGAGCTATGTGGCAGTCTACACTGCACTGGAAGGGCTGCAATACTGGGGATAGGACGTGAATGCACACATCTGGGTTTCCGCGCGCATGCGCGAGCGCGCGGCGCCAGTAATTTGCAAGTCCTACTGAAGATCGGGCCATTAAGGGGTAGCGCAGTAGTCCAAGCGGCAGATAATGGTAGCAACAGGAGCAGCAGACGTAATAGCTAGTGTTAGAGTTGCAAAAGCGGGCAGCGGTAGCGGAACGTTGGCCGTTAATTTGCCGACTAGCATGAATGCCCAAGCAAGAACCGAAAGAGAGGGAGGCGGCGTACAGAGAGAGAGAGAGAGAGGGAGCGACGGCGACCAATTATCTTTTGCTCTCTGTGTCCGAGCAACAGGACGTACCTACCTACCTACCCAAAGAGCAGCAGCATCGCAAAAGAGGAAGGCTGCGTGTCTTTTTAGGAGTCATGCACTAAGTGGAAAGAGTTGATCTGCACCTAGCCTATGAAATCGCACCAGGCATCACACCGACAGCAGTAAACGATTAACTGCAGCGATCCGCAAAAAAGACTCAATTAATTCTTGATGCAAAAGCCTAGTCTGGCGGGTGTACGTATACTTTCGATAAATTCTCGTCAGCCCTTACATTCATATGGAAACTGGGTGCAAGTTCAAACGTATTGGTCTTTTCGGACAAGTGAGTCGTGGGAGTGGGGGGTTGGGTCGACAAGCGGGGGCTGGTTGTGAGGGTACGGTTTCATAGAGGAGTCTAGAGGAGGGAGGAGGGGGGGGGAAAGGAGACAACCAACCCAGTTTCCATATAAATGTAAGGCCTGACGAGAATTTATCGAAAGTATACGTACACTCGCCGAAATAGTCTTTTTAATTATTTGATGGGAATTTTCGCAACTCTAATTCTTTACGTTTGTTTTTCTTCAGCTCCTTAGCTCTGACGATGGTCTAAGGCAAACACGCAAGGACGAATCAATCCTCTTACTCTACAGAAATTGGCTGCATTTGAGTTGAAAACTTTAAAGGGCTTAGATAGCTTATGTAGCCCCACTCACATACCCCTAATCTCAGCATTTGTCCTTCAAAAACGGTGGTTACAGAGTTTTGTGAGGTGGGGAAATAAGATAGACAGAGAAGGAAGTTTTTAGAAGGAAACGTAAAGTAAAAAAAATGCAGTCGAAGTTGCTTCCCGTGGCCACTGGGAGCAGGTTGTTCCGCGTGTAAATTGAAGGTGTGCGCGGCGCTTCGCGATTTCCTTTTTTCGTTATATTCCGCCAATATAAAGTCGAATTTACAGTTTTTCGTTGAATTTCCTTCAATTTACATCGGTATCCTGAGCAACAGGAATGTATGTTGATGGATTTGATCCAATTTAGTACATTGAAACAAATAGGTTTCTTCAATTTAATATTTTCTAATAACTTCTACCACAATTACATATTCACTTACACTCACTAAACAAGAATTAAATGTTCTAGCACCAAATACGTTAGACAGTTGGGCGAGGGGTGAATAGATATTTAGGCGGCTCTACAAAACAGTTTCTATTCAATTAGGGAACGCGCCCACGAGTCCTTCCACCTAAGGACTGAAAGCAGAGGAAAAGCCAGAAAATAAAACAATTACCTCATTGGCGCGTAAAATGTCGGACATTGAGAAGGTCAAACTACGGTGCCAGCAGACGTGGACACTAGTTGTTGCCCGATGGAGGATCATGCTGACGTCGTGCTGAGGAGCTGGAACAGGGGGCAAGAGAGAACAGTAATGTCAATGTGAAAAGTCGATGACAGAGCAGAGAAAAAAGTACTGTTTTTTCCCCTAGGACACAACCCAAGAAACCTGAAGAAAGCACCATACACTGCCATCCCAAATGCAGGGTTTACAGAGCCCTGCGTATGCTGTTCAGCAGTGAACGCGATGTACTTTAAAGCCACACCCGAAATGACCCCTGTGGCGTTAACAGCGATGCGTGAGCAGGTTTAATGGTTCCTTCCTGAAATTGACCCTTATGACACTCACACTTCGAGGGGATCTGAGTCGACCAACTGATTGTGTCAAAACCTGACTCATTGCGCGGGAACCAAATCACGTGCGGCAGGCCAGGACAGCCGTTTAGTTGTGGCCGAGCTCACCGCTATTTCTGATACCCTCGCTGGTTATGGGTTCGAGAGTGAATCCGAAAGGTCAGGTGAGTAAAATTCCTACCTCTGCGATCGCGTCCGCTTCTCCTCAACTACCCCCTGAGACTCATATTTCTGCTAGTATCGGCAAGGTTGTGCTCTGTTAAATACCCAATTGCCGGGATTTTCACTTCACTTTCTTTCGATCTGCCCTAACGAAATAACTGCATTCCAAAGTAATTAGGAGACAGAGCAACCGAAACTAAATCCATCCTTTTATGCATATCTCTGGCTGTCCTGGAACAGGTCACCACCGCCGTCGGCTAACAGCAGACGCGTCTTCGACCACGTTCCCACCCGCCCTTACGGCGGCCAAGGTCTGCTACACCAAACCTCCCTACGGTGGATCTATCTCCCCTCCTCCATGTTTTTGATAACACAGCAGTCCCTCGCGACCAAACTGCTCCGACTCCTCCTCCTCGCCGCCCGAACACCTGAGGCATTAAGGTAGTCGCATCGCTAAAGTGTTAGGAGGGCCAAACACGCAAGCCATATCTCGGGCTGTCCTGAGGGCATTAGAACATAGGAATCGGGCAGGCTGCCGATGCATGCAGAGCGGGCAAAGAGAGTGACCTTGAAAGGCCAACACGCGAGCACGCAAGGACAACCGCGGCCAGGGTCTGCCATCGGTGAGGTCATGCCTGGCCAGGGGCAAAGTGCGCGCGCCAAGCGTCACGATGAGGACACGATGGCTGAGGCACGAAGGTCACTCGTGGAGGGCCAATAGGGAACAGCGACTGCTGGCCCTTAAATAGTGAGGCTGCGAGCAGAAGGGCATTCTGCTGCTGGGAGACACTGAACTCTGTTACTGAGACACGCTGCTGACGAGCCGAAATTCTGCTGCTTGTGACACGAGACCTGCTGTTGGTCGAGACGAGCTACCGACGACGAGGACAGGCTGCTGACGGGCACTCAGAAGACAATGCTGATATACAAGCAGAACTAGTGACAGTAAAGTACTATCTGCTATCCTCTTATGCGCTCTATTACTAACATGTAAGTGGGTGACATAACCAGTGTTGACACGGGAACACACAAGGTCATAACATAAAGTTTGAGGTCAGTGCGATGACTAAAGAAAGAACAGTTTAACAGAGACTGAGTCTGACTCCAACACGAAAGGTTAGACTTTTTATTTGGCAGAGACGAGCAAAACAAAAGCCGGGGGTGGGGGCACCCTGGAGGCACGTAAACAGTAAGGGCGCACCTGTAGTGCCGGTGTGCGATCCCTCAGCAGAGCCAGCGCTGCGGTTTGCAGCAGCACCACCACCGGATCCTCCGGCCGCCGCCGTCGACGCCTCCTCGTCCTCTTCCTCCTCCTGCATGTTCACGGCGCGCAGGTCGTTCTGACTGCTGCCACCGCCATCTGCTGCACCAGCAGCAGCTGCGGCCGCCGCCTCGCCCAGCAGGGCAGCGTTGAAGGGAGTGAGGGGCGAGGCGAAGCGGTTGGTTTTGGCCGCGAGGATGGCTCGCGAGATGTCCTCCAGCCAGCGGTCACGCTGCCATTCTGAGGGTGCGGCTACCAGGAAGCACCGGTTGCCCGAGTAGATTGTGAAGCTGAGCGGTGTCTCCGCCTCTTCCACCATTACGTCGCGCAAATGAAACTGACCATGCACCTACAGTAACCGGCGGCAAAGTAAAAACTCGAGCATTAATTTCTCAGGATGGAAGAAATATTAACGAAACATAACATTTTACTTGCTATATGTTAGTAGTAATTGTTGTCGACATTTCAATAGTCTAAATACCGCCCAATCTAAGAGACAACATGAAAAGTTTGATAGGGTTGTCAAGTACACTGCCTAATGATAATCAGTGCTGGCCAAAGTTGCGGCCCGAAGGGAGGCTCTTGGATTTATGTTGTCAGTCAGCTGCACACCCAGATATTAAATGAATACTGGCAGAGTGGATAACCACGACACCCGACACAATCACTTATGACGATTCAAGGACGCATTCAAGGAGTAGACAGTGCGGCTGCATGGCGATAAAGAGCTGGCTTGACTCCAGGATGGGACATAACGCACTGGTCAGCTTGAAGAGTAATTTAGTACTCAGTAAAGATTCAGTGTTAGGTTTTTCAAATTTGAAGAAGTGAGAATTTCGGGATGAGAATAAGAATTCATCTTCTGTTCACCGGAATAAATTTGTAGAGTTGCTGACGTTTCGGACAGCACAGCCGCAAGTCTAAACTTGCTGACCGATAAAGGCAGAAGTCACTTCGACAAAGAAAAACCGCCCCAGCTATAGAAAACTTCAGCAAATCTACCAGTTTATTCCGGTGAGCAGAAGATGAATTATTAGTGACATGTTTCGGCTAGTTGTTTAAATTTTATTTCGATTAGCGTCGATGGCGACTGTTAAGAATTTAGAGGAAGAATTCTGGACCTGGTACGGATGATTTGTTGTCCGTGCGCCCGGACAACCGCACGCAGGGCGGTATGACTTAGCCCACATTGCGTCCAAACGGGCTTTTGAAATTCGGTCATTATTTTTTTCTGCTCACCGTTTGCATGTAAATTTCGTATGTTTACATCGGTTGGCCTAGTTTGCCCATTATAAACTGATTTCTATCTATGGATGTTTGTTCGAACTAAAACAATGAGGTCATCAGCGCACGACGCTAGTACCGTGTTGAAGGAAGTTTAATTTTGCCAAAATTTTACAATGCAGCCAAGGACGATCCTCAGTGATGTTGGCAAGTACATTCTTAAACCATTATGCACGATTTGTGATCTCCTGGTTTTATGTGGATTGTTTGCCTACTTTTATTTACGGTGAATAAAGGACATTTTTGCTGAACAGTTTGAAAAGATAGTTTCAAGACAAAGCATGTCCCTCTCACAAAGGCACCCTAAACAGGTATTTACAAAGAAACGGTTTTTATCCGGATCGAGGAACCAAAAGGCGCGCCACCAAAGAGCGAGATAGCGCGGTAGCCAGACGTGCGCAATTCAAAGTTGACAGGTAACAGTACTGACAGACAAAGTTATGACAGCATGAAAGGAAATTTTAGGAAATAGAGTCTCAGGTTAGCGATTAAAACGAAGGACGCAAAGATAATCGTGGAGCAGCAGAACACACAATGCCCAGTTAAGGGTATTTTCGTGAGACGGGTAAGAGTAACAGAAGCCCCCCCCCCAACCCCCCTATTGCAGATTACGCAACGCAAGGTTTCTTTTGGGGTAGGGTCGTGTCCTTAACGAGCGCGCTTGTACATCAAATAACCGGTAACATCTTTTCGGCGAGAGTCCTCGGAATACACTGTGAGGAGCGCAGTAACGCACTAGCGACAGGATCTTACCAGCCACTAGTCTCCAGTACCAACACCGACTCGATCCGTCCATACCCGACTGTTGTCCCGACTGCGGCGTTTCTCCGCATGACTGTCAGCATCTGTTCGCCTGCAGTTCCCGGCCAGGCACCCAACTCACACCCGTGGACCTTTGGCTCAAGCCAGCTGAGGTCGGGGCTTTTCTCAGTCTTCCAACTACTACCAGTTTGGGCTCCGGTGGGGACTCTTGATCCAACAAGGGCTACCAACTAACCAACCAGTCATTAGTGCAGAAACAATAGTCAGCCCGACACATAAGACTTTTCCAGCGAAACAAAAGCTCCATGTGTCGATATGCACGCCTGCGGTGTACTCATGATAATCTACAAAGACAGCACTACCAACAGTAACTGAACGGAGGCTAAGCATGCGGGTACCACGCCAGGGACAATAGTGAAAGGTCTGGGTTGACTAAGGCGCCCAACGCCTTAGATGCAGTTGATTTCACATAGTCTTCCTTCTGATACACACCGGAAGAGAAGTTGCTCACATAGAGTGCGGAACGGCAGAGACGAATGTCTCGTCGGGTCCAGGCGCATCTTTAGCCGTTCGACAGACAAGGAAATGAGAAAGGGGGGGGGGCGATTCGATGACAGCTTGTGTAAAAGTCAGCACCATTTCCAGTTCAATTCATCAGCGGCCTGGCTCATCGGTGGACTTCACAGTGTCCCCGCGTAGTATCTGGTATAATCTTAAGTAGGAAATTATGTCCGCCAATTCGACCAAAACTTATGCAACGAGTATGAATTACCCTGCCAGGCATCCCTATCGATCTCCGAGACGTACGAGTGGGGGGAGGGGGGTGGTTGAAACTCATACAGACACGAAGCGCGCAGGCTTTACCTTGAACTGGAGGAAGGAGGCGTTGGTCCGACTGGCGTAGATGAGCTGATCTGAGAAAAGGAAAAAGATGCGCTGTTGGTAGCCGCGTTTGGACAGCTTCTGGAGGAGACCCTCTCGAACGAACTGGCGTGAGGGTCGCGCCAACCAGCCAACCTCAGCGTCCGCCGACTCGGTCGCTGTTGCACTTGGTGGTGGTGCAGCAGCGCCCGCCTTCGCCGGAGCAGGAAGGGTCTGCAGACCCACCAGATCTCGTTCAACTTCCAGGATTTTGTAAAGGTTCTCGCTGCGTTTGTAGCTGTCCCATTGCGATTGGATGGTATCCAAAAGACGCGCGTGAGCGACTGGTGAAGAGGAGAGGAAGGAAACGATTGTAAGTAACAGTTGGGCATTGAATATTGGATATTGAATATTGGTCTAGGTATCCTCACCCCTCAGAATTGTTGAAACGATTAAAATTTCAGAACAAGAAAATGAAGAATATGCTGCAAGAGATTCCCATGTTTAACTTGAAAAGTCTATTTTGCAAACATACGCTTTCGATAATTCATCATCGGACCGGTACAATTGCATGGATAATGAAATTTGTACAGTTCGACAGGATTAATAAGTGTCTTATGATTACAACTCATCATTTTGATGCCGGCTGCATGGAGAGATCGATATGTAGAGGTCATTGCGTTGGGGAAGGAGATTCTGATAGGCTGGGAGCATGGGCTCTGGGTCGGCTACGTAGAGCGAAAATTAATGTCATTTGCAGCGAGTGAAAGACTGTCACTTAAAGGTGGAAACGATATGTGATCGCCATCAGGCGTCGGCCACGGAAGTAATAGTGCTTGCACTAGCGTTTTCTGACAACATAGCACCAGATTCGCTGGCTGTTTAGCCACTGCTTCAGCTGTTGCTAGCACCCATTAGTGTAGGCCCTTGAAGAAGTTAGCTGGTGTCCGGTAGACAACCTGAAAAGCTTCGTTAGGATCAACTCGGTGATTCGTATTGACAAGGTTCACGAGAATAGAACTCGAGATCGATCTAGTTTCACCTTTACTTAACCAGGCAAGTATGTGACCATGTACCCTCTTTTCCAGGGGAAAGAGTAAATTCACATAGACCTAGCTACGTAAGGGTGCAACGCCAAGGAAAGGTGACCTTTGGGAAAATGAGGAAATTTATTCAGTAAATTTTCGACACTGGATCCCCAGGTCGTCGTGAAACTTGAGAAAAATGTGCAGAGGGCATTAAACATTTTTCTTAAGTCTAACGACGACCTGGGGATCCAGTGTCGCAAATTTACTGAATAAATTTCCTCATTTTCCCAAAGGACGTCTTTCCTTGAAATTACCCTTCGTGGGATGCCTGCCTTCCAGTTTATACGAAATGTGAAACTAGATCGATCTCGAATTCTAATCTCGCACGCATGTCCGTGCACGTGACATTGACTTTCACACCGCGTACTAAAACCAAAACCAATACTTATAGCCTATATTACTCCCCCTTTCACCAGTACCGCATGCCGATCTCGCCAAGCAAGAGGTGTGAAAACGATGAGTTTTACTCATTAGACATTAATTAACAGTGTCCAACTCTACTATTTCCATTATCAGTGCAACTGTAGGTCCGATGATGAATGGCCGTAAACAGATGTTTGCCAAATAGAATTTTGAAGCAGATGTTGCTGGAGTGTAAAAGAAGATCCGATAGAAGGGGTCTCGGGGACAAAGCTCGCCTTCAGGTCTGCAGAGCAGTCCTGACGATAAAAACACCGGTACACAACCAAGGAGGGGATGGAAGGCGACTCACCTCGGCAATCCTGCATGTCCACGTGAGACTCGCTGTATTGACGCATCAGACGCTCCAGAATGGCTCGATACTGGAGCAATCGGTGCATTGGTTTCAGCAGAAAGGCGTAAAAGGGCAGGTAGCAAAACTTCTGGGACTCTATTTCTTGGATCTTCTGTCCGAAGGCAGGTCGCGATCGTGCGAGACGTTCCAGGTCCATCAGAAGACCCTCCACCTCCGAAATGTAGGCTCTGTACAACTGCGTAGAGGGTAAAAAGACAGAATTGTTTGAACCACCACGCAGACTGCAAAGCAGGCACCTTTTCGACAAAATAATAAAACATTCATTATCGGCACTGACCAAGCGGGCTATGCAAAATTGTCAAAGAAGGTGGCCTATAGGGGCATAAGTATCATCGGAAGTTGGAGAGAGGGAACAGAAACAGTTATTACGGAGCACGTGAGTCAAACACCAAGAATAAGAATATTACTGCGCTCCTCTCCGTAGAGAAAAAATACTGTCAGCGAATGTTATTTGAAATACCGAAATGTGTTTTCGATTAGAAAGCATCATTTAAGGTGCGGTTGTAACAGTGATTATCGAGTAGTAAAAACCAAAGATGTTTCAGTCACGACAGAATGGCCGGCATAAAATGAGCCTCTTTCTGACCTCCGGCAAATTTTATACTAGAGAAAACTACCATAATTTTAGGAAAAAAGCTCATTATTATTACATCTCTTATATATGATGAAATTTTTATTCATGCGACAATTCGACCGTTGGTTTCGAGGATGCCCACCACGTGTTTCAGCAAGCTGAACACAAAAGCGGTGACTTGCGTAGCGTTTACCGCACTCTGTTTTCTCACCCATTTGTATCCGGTGTCATGAAGATCAGAGACGGTATCGAGTGCAAGCGGCTGGCGCGGCCGAAGCTGCCCCTATGCTTGCCACCACGCCCCCTCCCCCTACGTGAAGGGAGCGCAACCCGAATAAGGCCTGCCATAGCCTGACCTGGCTCGCGTGTTGGCCCAGCGCATCTATCAGACGGCCTGTTTAGGGCGCACTTACTTGTACTTGTTACGGCTGTGATCATGCCTGATCTAGCCGGCCTCAATGATATCCCGAATGGTACCTCTCCATGCGTGGCGATTGGCGGCAGCGGATCTGGAAAGCTCCACCCAGTCTCTTCTCCAGTACCGGAGATCTAAGAACTGCTTCCATGTCTTGACGGACGATCCAAGTCTTCAGTTGCCCTCTTCGTCGACGCTTCCGAGTGGGCTGCGGTGCCGAGTCGAGGTCATGGGGCGCACGACGGACAACGTGCCCAAACCACCTCAGTCGCCTTTCTTGAATGGCCTGAGATATCGGCGCGATACGATCGCGGCGGGTGCGGACTGTCTCATTCGAGAGGAAGTTGCCATACTTAACTCGCAGGATCATCCTCAGGCATTGGTGGTCAAAGACCTCCAGACTTCGTTCATCTTCAGCGCGCAAATCCCAGCATCCACATCCATAGAGGAGGACTGACCGGATGGATGCAGGGTATGCATGAATCTTCTTGGCGATGGAGATGTCAGGTCCGTAGGCGCTTTCGAAGGATTGAGAAAACCCAGTGAGCAGCATCGATACGGGATAAGATGTTGTTCTTGCTCTGCCCATTTGGTAGCAGCCTCGCCCCAAGACATTTAAAGCTGTCTACTTCTTCAAGTTGATGGCCATTAAACCCCAGGGGTGCCTTCTCCTGGTCAGGGATGCAGCTCGAGAATAACTTCGTCTTTTCGAAATTTATGGACATGCCAACCGACATAGCGATCTCATTTGACCGCGGCACTACAGACTATTGACTACCAAAAGTTGAGGGAAGCAGTGCAATATCATCGGCGTAGTCAATATCAGTTAGCCGGCGTCCGGGTGCAAGCTCAACACCGTCCTCTTCACGTAGGGGCTTTATGAGAGTTAAGTCAATGGCGTAGCTAAACAGGATGCAGCCCTGTCGGACACCAGACCGGATATCAAACGATTGAGAGAGATTTTTGTGGACCAGGACTCGCGCGGTTGCATACCGATAGAAGGCCTTGATCATGGCAATGAGTTTGGTCGGCACTCCATCCAGTTCCATGATTCGCCACAGGGACTCACGATAGATGGAATCAAAAGCGGCGGCAAAGTCGACAAAACAAACGGCCGTCGGTTGCTGGTAACTATGGCGGAATTCTAGAATGCGCCTCAGTGTGAATATTTTATCCGCACATGCACGCCCAGCGCGGAATCCGGCCTGGTTGGGTCGTGTCCTAGAGTCACATACAGACTGGAAGCACCTACGAATAACAATAGCGAAAATTTTTGGAGCAGCATCGATAAGACTTATTGCGCGGTAGATCTCGCATCTTGTTTTGGCGCCCTTTTTGATAACGGGTGCAAGGATGCCTGAGCCGCAGTCATCGGGAACGACCTCTTCTTACCACGCCTGTACAATCCCCTTACAAGGAGCGTATACAGTTTGGAAATCCTAAGCGCAATTACAACTGCGAGTCAGGAATCCAAGAATTAAAAACATTTTTGGAACCGCATAAAATTGGAAGAAGACGTTTGTTTTCGATGAATTCTCGTCAGGCCTGTACATTTACATCGTGCCTAGTTACCCACCACATGCATGCATGCCAGAGAGGCCTTCCGAGTAATCTATAAGGTGCCCTCAAACTATTCAAAATTCCTTGGACAGCGTCTGTTGCCTACGGCAGAAGCGGCCACCATCAGGCGACGTCGACCGGTCCTGTACACCCAATAGAATTTCGTAACGGCGCCGCAATTACCATGGCCGAAAGTCGCCAATTCAACCGCCCACAGCTTACCACCTTTTTCAACTGCCAGGCTCCCTAACGCGCGTCTGAATTTTGACCCCAACAATCACACTATTCTTTCTACCAACCCGCATAGTGTATGTACGATATAAATGTACAGGACTGACCAGAATTCATCGAAAGCAAACGCATGTTCGCCAATTTATCGTCTGAAATGTTTACTGACTTCTTGAAATCAGCTATTGTTCAGGCGGTGACGCGCGTCTTTCCAGCCGGGCTTGCTTAAGATCACATACGCGCTAAAAGCAGGACCCTCAAAAATAAACATATTTCCCAGACGGTATATAGGAAAAAATAGTATTTCTCTGTGTGTACAGTAAAGCACGTTCTTCTCTGTGGCGACTAACGCGAGGGCTTGCTGCATCTCTTCAGGAAAGGCGTAAACACGCTTCCCACAACAGTCTGTTGTTAAGGGTCTAGAGAATGTTATGCACGCGGGCACGGGGGTGGAGAGGTTTATGAAGTGACGGGCTGGCTGGCGACCCAATCTGACCGCAATGGCTTAGCCCTGCGCCTGCACAAAACTGTCCTGAACGCGCTGATAAGCGCGCACACACACACACACAATTCAGCGACAACATCAGATGAGGGCTGGCTGGCTAGCCGGCGTGTCGCGTGTACTCCGCGGGGGAGTGGCAGTTTCGTGGTGGATATAGACGGTACAGTACACACAATGTCTGGGACAAGGAGTTGTTTATTCGCCCAGATGTTTCGGATTTATGCACGAACCCAAGCTCAGCGGGCAGGTGATTCATACACAAATAGCTAAACCCAGAGTCACATTCCTTGTTTAGACCAAGGGAATATGCGCCCTAGCGTTGGCTAAATCAGCGTCACCTCTGACAAATGGTAGCGTCGGTGCCAGCACCAGTACAACTACACTTCTTGCCGAAATTGAGCGCATATGAACCCAGTGCTGACTTTAATCAGCGTTAATTCTGACTTACAAAACGTTAAGTTATGGTAGAAGCAAATACTATCACTCAGCTACACACTAGTAAGAAATATTAGAAGTGGCAGTATTGGTAGTGGCAGTAACAGTCCTGGCTTACTAAAGTCTGACTAGACACCTACTATAGGTGAGTGAGCGCAGACAGTGCAGTAGTACCCGCGCAAAGTCTACTGTTACTGAAGGCTAACCTAGGCGGTGTTTCAGGCTGCATTGGAGAAAACCGCTTCTGCCCGAAGCCTGCTTCGGTCATCTCCACTCCGGTCTTGCCACAAGTCAAAGGGATAGAGTGAGGTAGACACTTGCGCGTCTCATTCCACTATAATCTCGTACTTAGCTCCATTACCGTCTCTGCTCTTGAGCATATGGTGGACTTCATCGAAACCGATGGTCATACTACACACAGACACTACGAAAATTAGCCTCTCCTCCTTCATGATCAGGAATGGTTGCCCTCTCTTGCGATAATGGCTTGACGGCTGAAAGTTCGTGTTCGAAGCTGGCGTGATGACTGTTAGGCCAGCCACACCACCGGCAGTGGCGTGCGAGCTCCCTGAGTGGCTAATGACTTCGGCCAAACTAAGTTTTAACACCGAATATGGGGTGGCGAGGTCATTGCACCGGTTATTAGAATGGAGAGGGGGAGGGGATGTGAAAAATGGCTCAGATAGCTCGGCAATCAGGCGATTGTCAACTCTTGGGAAAATTTAGACCTCGTCGAATGAGCCGCGCGACTTGAGAGGCTATCCGCACTACTGCAGCTGCATATTCGGCCATTCGAGGATGGGTATGAAAGACCAGTTAATGCATCCTGTGTCTCTGGCACGCTGCGCTGACGACACTTTCGTTGTCATCTCAACCAGAATAGAATCATTGTACTTGGAGGGTCGTGAACCAGGACTCAGATAGCTCGGCAATCACGCGATTGTCACATCTTGGGAAAATTTCGACCACGCCGAGTTGGCGTCATTTATCCGCACTGCTACCGGCCATTCGAGGAAGGTAGGAGAGACCAGCTAATGCATCCTGTCACAGCCAGCTAGAATCGCCCCACAAACATTTGATTCGCTCCTCGCCAGATTTCAATAAATGACGTAGCAGACGAAGCTTTGAAACGCTTCCACACGACTAAGGTAGTTTTGTGTTTCTCTCACGAAATGTTATAGTCCTGAAACACAAAACGCATCGCATCGGTTGAGAGACCATAGCTGATTCTTCATAACACCACAAACAGGTAAGAGATTCGCGGTCTGGAGTAAAATATAGGTAAACAATTTGTTCTAGAGAGAATCCGGCTAAAGGTTTCTACTCACCGGAAACAAACCAGGCACTTAAACAAATATTAACATTCAGAAGTCGAGTTTGGCGAGTATACGTGTACTTTCGACAAATTCTCGTCAGGCCTTACATTTATATGGAAACTGGGTGCAACTTCAAACAATAAGGTGGGAAAATCGTGGAAAATACCGAAGCTCAGACCACCTCTATGTGCATATACTCATTTACTTGCTCATGTTGAGCAGGCTATATTGGTCGAACGAGCCGTTGCCCATCCAAAAGAATAAAGGAACACCTCCCGGCATGGCTGAGAAAAGATGAAATCAGGAGCATAAACAGCTCTTTTCTGGCGCACATGGTTGATTCCGGACATCGGGTGGACCCCAACGACAATTTCCGTGTGATCTACAGGGTCCCACAAAATTATCCAAAGTCACCGGGTCAGCGCCTGCTAGCAACAGCAGAAGCGACCGCTATCAGGTTGATGAAACCCACGTTGTGTGCACAAAAGAACTTCCTACAAGCCCCACAGTTGGCGTGGCCCAAAGTCACTTAGCCGCATGCAGTCATCCATGCTCTGTTCGCCTCCCTCCCCTAGACTGCTCCATCGAACCCTACCAGCCTTCGCTTATCGACCCCAACCCCCCACTCCCACGAGTCACTTGTCCGAAAAGACCAATACGTTTGAACTTGCACCCAGTTTCCATATAAATGTAAGGGCTGACGAGAATTTGCCGAAAGTACACGTATACTCGCCAAATTAGACTTCTGAATTCTATGATGGGAATTTTCGCAACTCTAAATATTAACATTATTAACTAAATTATATACGGGTTTTTCAACTTGAGCCACCATTTTCTTCTCCCAGTAGAAACCTAGTTTTATCCCTCTTTGTTGATTTTAATTACTATGAGGACATTACTGCACGAGGCTAGCGCCATTTTGAAAGCAGTCCAACTTGGCTTATATTTGACGCATTTTCCAAGGACACTTATTCACGATGTCGACAAATGCAGCCATTGACGATTAAGCATTGCTTTTGAATACCCGGTGTTATAATTTTGTGCACCTCATTTTATTCCTTATGAATTGAGGACGTTTTTGCTGAAAATTTCGGAATTATATTTTCAAAATAAGGCGTATTTTTCTCATTATGAAATTCAAGCTATAGTGAGCATTCCCAAACTCGATCAGAACAGATTTTGAGGATTTTCAAGAAGCGGGATAAAATTCAGTCAACAAATTGGCGGATCTAGGCTGCATTAGCAAATACGAAGGCTGCGGCCAATTTAAACCAGCCACAGAAACCTTCAATAGTCCCAATGAAACAACAAAATAAGATCATTCATACTACAAAAGCCCTCTACGTCTCCGAATGGGGCTGGGTGCGGCCTGACCTTCGCGAGCGCTAGACTTTCTCATGAAGGAAGAGAAAAAAGAGGAGAACAAGGGCTTTGCGGTCATCAGCTCACCTTAAGCATTTTCAGATTGGTGACAAATAGGTCACCAACTCGAATAGAGCTCACAGGAGTATCCCCATTGGCTGCGCCTGTGGAGTTCGCAGGGTCCGCAGCACCGCCGCTGACATCCACAGGCTTACGCGAAGTCGACTGGCCGGACCAATTTGAGAAGCGAAACTCCAGGCCACGCAGAAAATCCGTGTGATGACTACGGATTGGCTCCAGGAGAGTCAACAACCGGTTAAGCACTGGTCTGACGGCAGGAGCGTCGGAGTCCGCGATGGACTGGCCGCTCAGGTTGGCCGAACAGAAATTCTACAAAAGCACAGGATGAGGGATAGAGAAAGATCAGGAATCGAGAAGGCGATCACTGAAGGCAAGCGCGATTGTAGAAGCAACTGAATCAAGGCCAGCCCTTTGAGTGGAAACTTTAATTGACTCCCCACCCTGACAGGTAAAAAGTAAGCCTCGATTCAATCATTTGCATAAAATACACCAAAGCGCAGTCTTCAGCAGCTATTGTTACTGGGTAAGAAAAATTGTGATGCCCGCATGTTTTCATGTAAACTCGTCCTACTGTATGGCCGAAAGCTGAGACCCCAACTCGTCTGATCGCAGGCCAGGTCGACTGTGACCCCAAAACAGGACGGTGGATGGCACGTAATGAGGTTACAGCAGTAAAAGTAGACCCGCGTAGCAGCTACCGTACAACTCTCCTTCACCCCCTTCACCCACCTGAGCCCGGTGTCAAGATGACCTGGGAGGGGGAGGGAGAAAAATCGAGGGCCGGCAAGCGTGAGCATGCGCCTATGTCCGCCAACACATCCCATCCCCGTTTCTTATGTGCAGTACTTGTTGTGGGGCGCACACCCCCAAATGAAGCCTGTCGTACCCTGATCTGGGCCGATGTTAGTCTGATGCACCTACGACGCATGGTTAGTTTACACGCAGCTGACATAACAAACCAGTCTTGTCCAACGCGGTTCTTCGTCGTCTACGGCAACAGCAGCAGTAGAAATAGTGCTGATTTACTTCTTCTCTGCGCCGTCTGATGTTCTGATAAGGAGTAGATCGCCAGAGAGCACGGATGACAACAACTCATAAAATCAACCAAGTTCGCCAACAGGGATTTGCGAACGGACTAGCGGACCTTTTTTTATTGCCGTCGTTGTCTAATCTTGTTGGTAAGTAAGAATGATTGGAACGCGATAAGGTTTTATGCTCAATAAAAGCTAGCTGTTTTTAAAGAAAGCTTAGGGTTAAAAATCCTGGGCGAATGAGCAGCCTATGAAAAATGACATCCTGGATTTTCAAAATGCGGATAAATGGAGGGAGCGATAAGGAACTTTTCAGAGCCGTGGAACGGTCACAGCAACTAAAGGGTCGAGCAGAAATGCTCATTTCCTTTAAATAAATAGGCATATGTATAATATGACTGCTTATTTTGAGGAAAGCTTTCGGAAACGTGCAGGTTTTAAAACGGGGTGAAACGTCGTAATACCAAAACTCACAGGAGGAGCTTCAACCTACACAACCGCTCCGCGTCCGTTACAGTGACAAAGCAGCGATATGAACAAATTGTCGGACCCTTGTCCCTCGCTGACCCCTTGAAAGGACGGGATTCTGACCACTTCATTTCTGAACACCATCTCCTTCCTACTGTTGATTGGATATTAAAATTTTTGTCACTCTATCTTCCCCCATACTACTGTATTTGCCTGATGATGAATAATCGAAAAGGTACGTTTGCCAAACTCTACGCCTTGAATTCTTACATAGATATAACCGCTGAATCATTTACAAACGCCAAAGATGTGCGGACAAGTATGTCCAGGTAATTTTTCACCGTCACGGAAGCTGGGTCGATCAGGAAGACAGTGTCCTCTGATCGTTCCCCCCCCCCAAAAAAAACTACGTAACAGATAAGGTCCTAGTGATAACATTCTCCACTGCTATGAGAGCCTCCATGTAGAATAAGGGTTCCTTTCTTGATCTGAAAAGGTGTCGAAGACATCGTTCCGCAAGAGATCTTCTTCGGGGAGACAGAATCAACCTCTAGCAAGTCTGTCGTTAAGGCCAAGAAACTGGACATCGGTCGGAGTGTTTACCTCTATAAGAAAACTCAACACTAAAATATTCCCCACTATCAACAAACTCTTACGGCTAATCGGACGCTAAATACCGGATTTCAACGCACCACCCAACTCACAAACAATCAGCTCCAGAGGGCGATCATCGATAAGGCTGGCTGGCTAGTAGCCCTTGTTGGATCCGGAGCCCCGCCGGGTGGGCCTCAATCCCGGCGGCGAGGAGGAAGAGCAGCGTGATCCGGAGGGAGGGTTGCTTTATCATGAAAACAGAGATGGAGAGGACGGAAGATAGATCCACCGTAGGGAGATTGGTGTAGTAGACCTTGGCCGCCGTGAGGACGGGTGGGAACGCGACGAGGGCGCGTCTGCTGTGGTTCCCATCATGGGCAGCACACTTGAGTCCCTATCATCGATAAGGACTCAAGTGTGCTGCCCATGAGATTTTGTTGCATTTTAAAAGATTGTCGATGCTGACAAAATCACTCATACTGTAATCCAATTAAAGCACAATTCACAACTAGTCCACTGGCAAAGCGATAGCCCGCCGCGTGGAGTTCGATGGACTAAATAGCGCACAGGCAGGAACCCATAAGCCCCTCAAGGGACTGTAAAAGTGGGAGGTAAAACGCCTGCCTCTACTTACCGCGCAAACCACGTCCAAATCTTTCCTGTAGGTCCGTTCGGTCATAGTTAATTCGCGCAGGAGATGGTATGCCATACTCATGGGTTCCCTCGGCTGAAAGAAACAAAGCGCACATTTACGAGGGCTGACTCAGGGAGACAAAGAAAGCGGGTAATGGAGGGAGATAAATAAAGTGCACGGAGGAAGTAGAAAGAGAGTCCGCCTGCGAGCATACATTTGTAGGTTACTTGATTTCCCAATTTTACTTATTTTTCTTCAATACCAACTGTTTGACTACCCTTAAACCTATAGTTCAACCATCAAGTGTTGGTGACGACCTTTGTATGAACCCACTTCTGTTGAAACACGGTATTTGTCTCATTCACACAGGGGAAAGTTCAAATAGGGACGGGTTGAAACAGCAAAGTCCTTACAGTGTCCTCTGTGTTTTCAGGCTCTTAAAGGAGTTCATCATCACAGAAGAAAACACAATTAGAGAGTACCGTATCCAGTCAACGACCAATGCTACAGGTCTTAAAAGATGGCTACACAGAACTCTGTATGCGGAGACAAGATCACAATAGTGTTTAGTTCGCTTCAGCTCAGAGGCGTTTTCCTACACTCGACTTGAGAAAGTAGCTAATTGGCTGTGAAATTGCGGTCGTGACACGCGTTGGCAACCGCCCAAAATAATCTGTCAGCGGTCAGCTGGCATTTGTGCATTTGCTATGAGTCACTTATCTTGATGTCGCTGCCGTGTCTGTACGAGTACTAAAGGCGGGAAAGACAAGCACATGGTTTTGGTGCTTGATTACCAGAGGGTATTCAAACTTTTACAGTAATCCTAATCTCCCTTCGAATTTACCACGAGGCCGCCGCCTAAAATACTGGGACAGTATTTATAAACTTTCCTGCCGCTACTTCCACATCAAGCATCTTGCAGTGATGGCAGGAAATGCCAAGATTACCGAGGACAGATGTGAGCACAGCGACCTACTGCTGTGACCGGCTGCCTGATAATTGTAACACGAACTCTGGGCTTGCCCGACTGTTCTTCCAAAGCCAACACAGAGGGCGGAAGAGAAGACAATCGTCCACGATCAAATTGTATTCAAAAAAAGCAAGTCCTTCTTACAAAAAGGCTGCGTGTATTTATTGCATTCGCTTGATGAGAAAGAGCCGAGCGACTTAGCACAGACATGAACCAATCAGATCTGACGAAAAATATGGGGCCAGAGCCCAGGTGTACACTGTCATGACAGGCAGCATGGCGGCCCACGCAAATGCCTTTCTGTAAGATCGTGTGAATGAAGACATTCACACCACCTTCAGCAAGAACTATCCTGTATACGCGTACCACACACGCGCTTGTCCTTAATTCTATACACGACCCCACCTCCGAATGAGTTATCCTCTTCAACAGAACATACGTGGGAGTGCCTTAAGGGCAATGACAAGGAGTCGGTGGGCCAAGTTTGTGCATAACCTGACGACCTTCAAGGTCAAAACTATGGGCGCGTCGTGACAGTTAAAAAAACGCACTTAGCCGCGACAGGAGTTGAAACGATCCCACTTTCTTTTCCACCCGTCCACAGGGGAGCGACAATTCAGATTCAGGCCAACTGTAGGAGGAAGTGATTTGGGCTCACCGGATGACAGGAAGTAAACTCCTGTTCGATAGGTAGACCGTCGTTTTCGACAATGAATTATAGTGAGTGTACACTTGCAGGATCTACCCCACTCCCTCACCTGTGCCCGGTGTCAAGACAAAAGTCGAGAAGACCGGAGATGGTGGAGGACGCAGGTGGCTAGTGAGGCTGAGGTCGCCCCTAAGGGTGCCACCACATTGAGAACAGCCACTTTCGCAAGATAAGCATGATGCGACTGGCCGACTGGCTCTTGCAAATACACAGACGATGGCGTTACAGCCACCGCCACCATCACACCGTCCGAAAATTCGCTAGGCGCCACCAGCCTGTATTTACTCCTCTGGAGCAGAGACAGAAAACACGATTAACCAGGCAACCATGCATACGGCCTGTAAACCCAGTGGGAGCGCAAGCGCATACACCGACAGAAAATCAGATCCAAGAAAACTGCCAGCGCACACCGCCTCCGTTTAATGCGTGTCACATGCACACACGGAAAAAGTTAAGGAGGCACATCGACACACTGGAGCTCCCTTGGGATGCTACTAAGAAACACAGAACGCCACAATCACCTGGTAGACAATTAAGTACGAATTTTCCTTATCGTTAGTCCAATAAAACTGAAAGTTTCGATCCATCGTTAAGAATATTACTCAGCTGTCAATAGATCGAAGGAGTGACAACGGAGGCTGAGTGAGAGAAACGGGGCGGGGAAAGACATACCGCATGATGCGAACTGGAGACAGAGCTGCGACGCGAGTTGCTTCCACTGGCTCGGTGACGAGAGGTCTTGGATACGGGGACCAAGGGTGTCTTTTGCACATCAACACTTGAAAGGGCTGAGTTCACTACAGAGTGACAACGAACATGACGCGCCTCTCCACCGCCACCACCACCACCGATTGCCATATCATCCTGCGTAATGCTGGCGCGTTCTCCGGTGGCATTGAGCGATCGGCTCGAAGCGGAGCCCGAGCTGCGATGCAGACTGGCACTGCGGGAAATCGGTCGAGAGGAGTCACTGCCCTCTACACTTACCACCCTAGCGGCCCCACCGACCTCATCGCCGGCTGCAGAGGGGAGCTCACTGCGACGGCGGCGACGACGAAGACGTACGGGCTGGGAAGCAGCTGTAGTCGAGGCTTCGTCCTCTATGTTGGTCTCGTCTACAATGCTCTGGCAGCTAGAACGTGTACTGCGCGCGGCCAGACTCAGGCAGGAGGCCTCAAAGGAGCGTTGGGCAAAGAAGTTGACCGGGATCACGTTGAAGGGGTAGGGGTGTGCTGGGTCGGGTTCGGGTAGTGGCGGCGGTGGCAACTCCCGCCGAGATCGCTTATCGTCGCCGCCACCGCCTTCCTCTTGGGACTTGGTAGCCACGGCATCGTCCATTCGGGTTGGGACGGCGCCGGCAGTGGCCTCTGAATTGTCCAGTCCCTCACGTGGTCGTACACTGTCTCGGCGCTGTACGGATTCGTGGGGAAAAAAAACAAGAAAAGAAAAGCAGCAGCATTAGTAACTGGCGCGACTTTTTCACAAAAGGTCACAAAAACACGAGAGAACAGTTGAAGTGTAAGAAAACAAACTACCAGCGGGTCTAACTACAATGACAGAAATCCGTTTGTTGTGCTTAGTAGAAAGCGACAAGCTGAGATATCTCCGTCTAATTACGCCCTGTCTGAATCTCCAAGGAAGAACACAACAAGGGCGTAAAAGTGGAAGCCACCCGAATGAGGGTTTTATTGTGTACAGAGCCCGGAGTTGTTGTCTCAGGTGGCAGTGGCCGCGAGCGAAGCCCGAGCTGATGTGTGGGCTGCGTCCAGTCACGCCTGAGGGTGCCTGCAAGTCTCAGCAAGTCCCTGTTTGAAGTTTGACAGTTCCTCCTTCATCATCCCCAGAAGAGGAAGACGAAGTAGAGACGATTTCTTCTTCCTCTTTTGGGGACGATGAAAGGAATATTTTATCTAGACCTCAAATTTTTCGCATATTAATTTGACAGTTGCCTATAAGTGATTGTGAAGCGAGTTCAAGTGTTGTATGATTGGTTCGTTGGATTACTCGAGGGGTGTCGAGTATTGCGGTCACCTGCTGCGTGACAGCAGGGTGGCGCGCTCACAGGTAATCGCGTTCGTGCCCACGTACGAGTGAAAACCCGTCCAACGGTTTAGGGCCAGCGAGTGGGGGCGGTCACCAGCGCAGAAACATCACTTTCGCGCCGCTAGCAGTGAGCAAGGAAGCATGGGAACCACAGCAGACGCGTCTTCGACCGCGTTCCCACCTGCCCTCACGGCGGTCAAGGTCTGCTACACCAAACCTCCCTACGGTGAATAAATCTCCCCTCCTCTCCATCTGCGTTTTTGATGACGGAAGAGCCCCTCCCGACCATGCTGCCCGACTTCCCCTCCTCCACGCCACCGGGATTGAGGCCCACCCGGTGGGGCTCATGATCCAACAAGAGCTACTAGCCACACAGCAAGGAATCCCTGTTGCCTATCGACCACACAGAAGCGATTCGTCAGGACAGCGTACAGAGTTAGTCGGCAATCGGTGAAGCTGAATCCTAACAATATGAACGCCTAAATCAATTTTGTACACATCTGAGTTACCAAACTCGCAAAAGAGTATATCACCAGAGAAAAAACACCAAAAAAGTTTTTAAGGAGTAGGAGCCAAGCAAACCTTCGTCATGTCCGTTCGGAGGTGGATGCCCACACGGTTTCATGAGCTGACGCCTTATGGTTGTTTCCGACACCGGTGCTTTCGCAAACGAGGTGGCCAACAAAGTCCTACCGACCGCAAAATTTGGCGAGAAATCGCGTACGTCAAAAACGTCCCGGAGGCTGTTGGCCCACTTCTCGCACAACTTGGAGTTGGAGTTGCACACAGGCCGGAAGCAGCCATAAGGCGTCAGATAATGAAGCCGAAAGACCCATTGTCACGGCAAGAAACATCTGGGGTCGTCTACAGGATCTGGTGCAGTTGCGGTCAAAGCAACTATGTCGGAGAAACTGGCAGACTTCTCAGGATGCGAAATGCCGAACACGCGGCAGCAGTGCGGCGAAATGCTTCCAATTCTCAAGTTACGGCTCATTCGACGAAATCCGGCCACACATTCAAATTTGATAAGGCCAAAATTCCCACAAGAGGTAACAATAGGGTGAGCCCAGAATTACTTGAGTCATGGTTCATGGGCTCTCAGTCCATAAACAACTGCATCGACTTGCCCAATCCATATTCGGTGCTGAGACTTAATTTGGCTAAAACAAGTCGCCACTAGGGAACAGACAGGCTACTGCATCACCCTATGCCAACACCGCAGGGCCAGATGGTCATTGCTGACGTAGTGAATCAGCACACACTCCGAGCATTTACCGATTTTTCCTACACGTTTGAATTTTACGGCAGACTCCTGTGCACAAACCACCTGTATCTGCTGCTGTTCTGTGACTATGTCTCTGATGATGAATCCGCGACGGATTTCGAAACGTCAGGCGAGTACACATATTGCCCTAGCGATCGAGTCGCCTTTCTCTCAATCTGAATAACGCCTGCCACTTCTTGATCCACCCCCTTCCTCCCCCCCTCGTGTTGGTCCAGTGCATCCACTACGCGGCCAATTTAGAGGGCACAAGTACACAGACACAGGAGTCTTCACAAACCTTACGGAGGTAAATTTCATAATCAAAATTGTTACACCAAGGAAAGCACACATCGGTACGATTACTGGTAGTGAAAGAAGTCAGGAAATAGAGAACGCTAGGTATTTTTTTAGCAACTACCAGTAAGTTGAGGTCAAAGACCGGCCAAACGTCTTCACAATTTAGACTGATAAGATTATCAGTCAATTTATCGTCCAAAATATGCAGAAGGCCTGAACTTGCGAGGAATGATTTGGCGCACTACAAACCACGATTTAAAAGGGAGATAGAGAGAAAAGCGAAGGGGGAAAGAGAGAGAAGGAAATGTAAAACGAAGTTCTGGACGGATGGAAAAAGTCACCTCTACCAGCAAAAAAGACAACTGCAAAGGCAATGTTCATACAAACTTTCACAAGAAAAACACGCAGTCTGCTTGTACAGCAGACACGACGGTGCTCTTACAAGGGGAACAAGTTCATCAGTCCGGTCAGTTTCCGAGAAATACCAAAAATCGACAAAAAAAGGAGTTGTATACACATATTAAGAATGGAATGACATGCACAATTCCGATAACGTTAAATGTCGGGGAAGCAGAAAGATCAGTCAGTTAAAAAAAAACACTGCACAAAAAAATTAAGCAAAGGGACTGTGCAGCAAGGCGATTTGATCGACCAAGTAAGCGGAGCAGGCAACCCTTGAAAAGTTGACTGTGTAGACATCGACCAGGCGAGAGAGCAGAGCACAGTGAAACGGTCAAATTCTAAGAAGGGGGAGTGGTACTTCTAAGGTCAAATCATAGCTTAACGGTCTTGTTTATGAAATGGATCCCCGATCTCAACCGACAAAGCAAGGAGCCTGTGGTAGAGTATTGAACTTAATGACCAAAGGTCCAGGGTTCACAGCTCGGGGTTCCGACCCTTGAGATTGGGTATGACTGGCTGATGACGCCTAACAAGCCAGAAATGGCCATTCCAGTCTCCCGTTGCTTTGTTAGATCCATTTCAAAATATCATCATAGTCACGACGTGAGGGTCTGGCGGGTTCACGTTGTGAGCTCCTAGGCAAAGCGGAGCATAATTGTTCCTCTACTAGATCGGCGAAGCACATATATTCAGTCTTGGTTATGCCTAAAACCGGTCTAGCCAACTCCTAAATCAATGTCATCACGAAAATGTGCGACCCAACAGCTAAATAGACAGCAATCGCTGTCCAGATAGCGATCCATGTCCTGACTCCAGAGAAATTGACGGGCAAAGAGCTCATCGAAGTGTTAAACTTGACTTCGCTTTTCAGATTAATTGGCAGCGGAGAAGGTGGCCGCACCACTTGACTGTGTCACCAGCAAACATTGCTCCCGATCGGCGGTGAAGTTCCTGGTGACCAGCCAAAGTCGCCGCATTCACGGTTTAAACTGCAGTTTGCGACGATATATCGTTTTCGGAACATAAGAGAGGACCCACTGACGCTTTCAGGGACACCATAAAGTGCTGTGTATTCCATTTCTTCATCTGCCGACAGAAGAGGGAAGACTCAATGTAAGTGAAACAGGCGACCGCCATCCGCCGATAAGCTCGCACCGAGGCAGGGGAGACACATCCTGGTTCTTTACTGGATTCCATTACTTGGGCTTAGAGTCGGAGTGTTCACAGAAGCAAGGTTGTTTCGGTGTTTAAGTCAGCATTCAAAGGGCCTAAAGGCGTCCGAATATGCGACGTGACAGGGGAGAGGCTCGTGGTTTGCGCCGGATTAAAACTTCTGGCCGGTGAACATGATGAATACCTACATAAGAGGGACACCTTCGGTGTATGTAGGCTATTGGGGAACACGGGACCGATTCGTAGATCCTCCATCCCAGACTCTTCGGTTGGTTCGGACAATCTCGCGGTTCGATCGAGTTTCAAGTACACAGCTCGACTCTGTGCAGATGCTGAAGCTTCGACTGATTAATGGTCATGGTCATTTTATCGAGCGTGTCTTGGAGCAGAAAAAAAACTCGCAAGGCTTTTCAGGCTAACACACTGAATGTAGTTGCCGTCATTAGAAGAGCCTGAATCCCACAACCAACTTAATCCCATCTTTTCTCCCAGCCCCGCGCTTTAGCGTAAGTGGTGCTGCGAGGTGACACGCTTCCTCCGTAGGGGAAGAGGGGGGGGGGGTGCAGGCGTAGTGGGACAGCTACCAATTTTTTAAACAGGGCATGGGAGCAGAGCGGTGATGTGGGCCTGGGAGTGGCAGAAGTGCGAACAAAAAACGCAGATGCATGCGCAGTGCCAGCAACAAAAGTACACACACACGCACGTCTATACGCGAGAGCTAATCAGCAACGAGGGCATTTAAGGCGAAAAGATCGCGCAAAAGGAACGAGGCTGAGTGCACAGGAGGAGAGCGGGCAAAATTCATAGCTCCAATTGGCCTGATCAGTGGTACTGAGATAGAGTGTGAACTTTTTCGGAATCCTCGTGGCGCTGAGAGCCCAAAAATGGCCAAAAAAAAAAGGAATCGTCAAAACTAAGCAAGCTTTTCGGTGACCTATTTACGTATATATCCCGATCATGATCCCCGAAAGAAGGTGAAGAAGAAAACAAGGCGCTGTCATGGACTACACTGCAATTGTGCTGACGGTTTGGAAATGTACTATCTTCCATCATCTACCCACAGACGAGCATGGATAATTGAACGGACACCGCACCTGGAACGACGGCTGATCCGCGAATTCGGTTCGAAGGAGAGGTCGTACAGTTGTCACTCTACCGGGCTCGCTGACTTAAATGCGTTAACGACACATGGACAGGCAACGGATGACACACAAGGGCGCCAGCCATCCACAATGGAGGGGCTACAGCCAATCCGCGGACAGCAAGAAGTTCAGAGCTCGTGCGTCAGTCATCGCTACAACACGAGATGGGCGGCGCGGTATTTCAATTCTCGACAAGCAGGAACACACAACTCACCACTCTGATGATGGAAAATAGTACATTTCCGAAACGTCAGCACAATTACAATGTGGTCCATGACAGCGCCTTGTTTGCTTCTTCATCTTCTTTGGAGGTGGATGATCGGGATAATTTATCTGGACCTCGTACCTTCATCTATGTCAATATATATATATATATATATATATATATATATATATATATATATAT
>JAYGXS010000004.1:19697662-19742807 GCA_036362985.1 Ligula intestinalis | reverse complement strand
ATATATATATATATATATATATATATATATATATATATATATATATCCGCGGAATTCATTCGTCGATGCATGAGACAACGGGAGTCATAGAAGAAGGACTTAAAAAGTGGAAATCAAACGCCCAATTCATACACTTGGTCAAGCCTTCCTTACATCAAGGTGTCTGAAATAGTTGAAAAGCACCTAAGGAAGCATAACATTCGGGTGGCTCATAAGCCAACGACGACTTTAGGCAGCCAACTGGTACACCACAAGGATGGGGGTAAATACTTGGTAAGAAAGAAGTTATCTACAAGATTCCGTGTGGAGTGTGTGATGCCACTTATTGCGGTCAGAGGGGAAAATCCGAAACTGTGCGAATCCACGAACATCAGCTGGCAGTAAAAAGACCAGACCACTTTTCTCAAGTTGCCATGCGCACCCCGGATACCGGGCACACCTTCGCGTGGGACAAAACCCGTACTGTCGGTGCCTACCCTTTCACGAAAAGCCGAGAATTCCTCGAGGCAATGCACTCGGAAGAGTCATATCTCAACAGGCACATCGAGCTCGATGGTGTGTACAGAAGTCCCAAGAAGAAATGGGCGCGACGCGAGCCAATACGAACGGGATGAGAAACATGGCAACAGCAACCTGGCCAAATCGCCACGCCACTATCGATTTTCCCATACAGTCTCGATGTTAGCTGTTTTTTCGATACTCTCACTTTACTCTGCGTCCGAAGACGAGCTGGGGCTCCAGTCTCGAACATTGACGAGATAAACCTCGCTTCCCAAGGAATGGCTTTGACTTCAAAACAAAAGGCGACCAGACAGCAATTTTTGGCTTATAAGCTGACAGTTCGTACATCGAACTCGGGGTGTAAGAAATGATGGTTTATGGAAAATGAACTCCACTATTCGTATGCATGAATTTCTACTCAAGTTCTGCGAATATTCCCATAGTAGACTTTTAAAGTCAATTCGGCGGACATAAGTTTCTGGCATATAGGTGAACAGATAAGCATTGGACAGGGTTTATAAATGTCTTATGGTTAATAGTCATTGTTCTCACACGGCCCACATTATGAGGTTGGCATGTTGAGGTCACTTGGAATGGGGAAGAGGGAAGAAGGGAAGGCTTTGAACAATGTATGTATGCCGACTTTGAGAAGTGAACGCCACCGTCAGGCACATGAAGATGACAACTCTCGCATTCTCATAGTCTATGCAATTGTATAGACCCGATTATAGATTGTTGAAAAATATGCTTGTCGAATGGACTTTTCAAACTGCTACTTCCTCAATATGTTCAAAACAGAAACTGCTTTAATACGTTAAAATTACTATCTCTAGGCAGCGTTTCGTAAGGAATATTGTGTTAGGACGGCATAGAACATGAGTCAACACTTTTGTCGTCCTCGGATCGGGATGACAACATATGATAACGCAAAAGGGCGAGGCTACGCGCAACCTTCAAGTGCTAACATCATAGGAGGGCCCAGGGAGTTACACGTACGCGAAGCAGTGCGACCGGGTCGTATCACCCTGAGGTCATCAACATCACACGACGGCTATCTGGATAAGCGTCCCGCGCAGGGACCAATGAGAAGAAACATCGGTGGCAAAGACTGCTTGCGAGGCTGTGGACAGATAGCGGATTCTGCTGCCCACGAATAGAGCGTGCTGCCGAAACACAGGACAAGCTGCAGACGAGACTAAGCTGCCGTCAGTGACGCTGAGAAGTCGAGGCACATGCGCACAAAAGCTGATGTACACAAAGAAAGACTGTTGCAGTAAACTGTTCTCCACTATCCTGTCTGTTTTCTTTTCCTAACATACAACTGGGGGACATAACAATATGGATGTCCTTATTACAGGCGGCCGTATGCTAAATTACAGGGGTTAGGCTTGAGATAAAGTTATGACGTAAGAAAGTCAACCCTTCTGGAATTTAGCGCAAGACAACTTGCAGTACACAAGGTCAGTATGTACGTGTCCGCCCAAAAAATGTCGTTTAAGGGGACGGACTCATCTGCAATTTGATGCAAAAAACGCAGATGTATTCCGACATTTTACAGAAATAAAGGATAACTTTACGAGTTACGGCAGACTATGAGCAATGAGCAACTTTCCACAGCTACACAACGCTTTGCTTTATCCATATTTTTTCTGAGCGAAGTAACTGAAACCCGAAAGGAACTATTATCGATGACAACAACCAAGAGAGCAAGTCAAAACGCAAACAGTAATGAACCAAACTTCTGACTGCAAATAATAAAAGAGTTGGTGATAGTGTTCAGACTAAAAAGAAATTTCTCATAAATCTGCCCGAAATGTTCACTGGAATAAGCTAGGGTTGGACAAGAGGAGTAGCAGGGTTGTTAGTCTCATGTACCTGCTTGAGCCAATCTTCATAGGGCCCAGCTTAACTGCGAGTGCACGCCGCCCTGACGAGTCGTTCCCACGACAAACGACTAGTCCGCCTACATAGAGAGCATGTGACGACGCGCACACCGCGGCCGGCGCAGGACTCTAACGCGCCTGCTTCATGAGGTAGAAAGGCAATGCAGTCACGTCTTACTTGAGACCACAATCTCATTGGTCCAATCTATATGCAATCGTTCGCTTTAGCATGTTGCACTACGCTCGCTCTAGGACTTCTGCTTTCTGCGCTCTTCTTGTTGTGTTCTTCCTTGGGGGCTCACACAAGCGTAATTACACGGCGATATCGCAGCTTTGGCCACATTTACAACACCTAATACGTCGCTGGATAAAAGACCAATACGTAGGTCAGATCGGAGGTGTAATCTGGACTGTTCCGTAATGCAGACCGAACACATTTTCCGAGGTATAAAAGAGAGGTAGCCACAGTAAGTGGCCAAATTGAACAGTGGGTTACTGAACAGAGAACAGCAGATAGAAGCGTCGCTATCTGCCGGGATTGTTAGGACCCAGCTTAACTGCGAGTGCACGCCTCCTTGACGAGTCGTTCCCACGATAAGCGACCGGTCCGCCCACACAAAGTGCACGTGATGACGCGCGTAACTGTGCCCAAGCTCAGGACTCCAACACGCCAACTGCATGAGTCACAAAGCCAATGAAGTCACTCCCTTACTTGAGCCCACAATCTGATTGGTCCGATTGGACATGGCTTGTACACACGTTCGCTTGCTGTACTAGGTTTGTTCTAAGACTTCTGATTTCTGCGTTCTTCTTGTTGTTTTCCTCCTTGGGGGCTCACACAAGGCGTAACGTAGACGACGATATCGCAGCTTTGGACATATAACAACAAATTTAAGCCAAGACAGTTCTCCGGAACATGACTTATCAAAATCAAGGATCTACACGGCAACAAAGTGCACATAAACAACCCTAACTTCCAACATATACACGCTGTTAGTTGAACAAGAAAACCCAAACACTTACCTCAGGAGCGGGAGGAGGTGCGCCACGAGGACGCAGGTTACCGGTTGCTCTGCCTATACTGCCTACAAGTGCGTCCCCAGTCGGATCAAAGCCGAGACTTGAAGCCATTGTCGTTGTTGAGGCGGCGCCCGCAATGGACACCAGCGCATGACCGCAGCGGGCGCCTGTGGCGTCATCGTGTAGGATGGTGGTCGAGACGTCCTCACCCGCCTGATGCAGGGTAATACCGGCACTGGATAAGTCTGCAGCAGCACCGCGGGACTTCGGCGCAAATGCAGCAGCAGCAGCAGTAGCAGTACTTACAAGGGGCCCAATATTGCCATTGGAGGCCGTGGCATTCAACAGGCCCAATGAAGATGCGGGTGGTACAGCCACAAATTGACCGTCTGATAGGAGCTGTAAGGCAATGAAGTCGGTGAAAGGCATGAAGGCCAAAGTTGACGTAGTAAGAAGCAAACAACCTATTAAATGATAGCTAATCACACAGTAAGATATTCCCTCTGTTTATGATGGTACCTCGTCTTTTAGTCATATGTAACGCCTTTGGCGGCAATCTAACCGACAGCCATCACTTTTATATGCGTTTCTTCTTTGTATTTGTACTTATTCCCACTGCGCTAATGACTGATCTAGCCGCCCTCGATGATGTCCCGTACGGTGCTTCTCCATACGCGATGATCCGTGGCCACAGAGCTGGACAGTTTGAGTCATTCTATTCGTCAGCGCCGGATACCGTATACCGAAGGTCCAAGAACCACTTCCACGTCCTGACGGACGGAGTCCAGCAGGTCTTGAGCTAACCCCCATTTCGCCGTTTCCAGGTAGGTAACGTTTTCGGGTCACGGACTGGAAGACTGAGCTCGTAAGATTAACGACGAAAAACGTGTCCGGACTACCTTAGTTGTTTTTCTTGGATTGCATGGAATATGCTTGCGATTTTGTCGCAGCGACTGTGGACTGTCGGTGTAGTTCACTCGAATGATGATCCTCAAGCAGTAGTGTTCAAAGACTTCCAGCTTCCGTTCATCTTCCACGCACATAGCCCAACATTCGCACCCGTATAGAAATGCGGACCGCACGGATGCAGGATACACGCGGATCTTTGTGAAGATAGAAATATCGCATCGGGCCCATAGGCAATTTCGAAGGCTGGTGAAAACTCGTCGTGCTGCGTCAATCCGGGAGATAATTTCACCTTTAGTCTGTCCATTCGGCGGCACCCTTGCTCCGAGGTATTAGAAACTGTCTACTTCTTCAAGTTGAAAACACTTTGGCCTTCCCAGCATTTATGGACAAACCGACCGATTTCGCGACCTCGTTCACCCGTGACACCATAGACTGTAGATCGTCAAAGCTTGAAGCTAGTAAAGCAATATCATCAGCGTAGTCGACGTCAATCAGCCGACGTCCGGGTGCAAGCTCAATATCGTCATTTCCCTGTAGGGTTTTCCCGAGAACCCAGTCAATGGCATCGTTAAAGAGAATGGGCGACAGTACACAGCCTTTTCGAATGCCAAGCCGCGGTAGCAGTACTTACAAGGGACTCAATATTGTCATTGGAGGCCATGGCATTCAGCAGGCCCAATGAAGAGGCAGGTGATGCAGCCACAAAGACCTAAGCTGACGTGGTAAGAAACAAACAACCTAGTAAATGACAGCTAATCACACAGTAAGGCCTTCCAACGAAAGAATCACACGCGGACTCTAGGCCTGTCTGCCATTCAATCAAATCTGGCAACGCGCTGTTAGGTCACACCGGGAAAGGCCCAAGGAAACGATTCAAAAACAAGCGCCATGGCCACCCGCTGGTGAACGGATTGTTGCAGGTACTTCGAAAGGTGCCAAGTCCATCAAAAAATTCAGAACCAGGTGCAGGACGAAACACCCGGGCTCCGTCCTGTAATGCGACCACATCGGTTGGCAAGGTATGCATGCCAATAGCCTAGGGAAAAACAGCCTACACAGAGTTTATTTTGCATTTTCAGTCGGTAAGTGCAATCTAGGAGGAAAACCTATTTTTCCCGATATTTTGGTCACACAAAATCGAAAAACGAGGGTGGGGAGAGGAGGAGGAGGAGGAACAGAACAAGAATAGGAGGAGGAATTCTTACTCGACCGGTAGCGCTGTCTACGTAAAAAACACGTCCAGCAGAGCGCTGGCTGGGGAGGACAGCACAGGCTGAGGAGAGGCCTGGAGCTGCAGCCAAGAGGTTAGAGGGCACCAAGCGAATACCCGAGGCAAGGTGGGCGTGGGGTTGAGGACTGACACTGTTTCCCATTTGGGGATAGATGGCGGCCTCTCCTCCTGTGGCAACATTTGGCAGCGGAGCTCCGTTGCGTGTCCTGTTCATCAGCAGAGAGGAGTGCATCGCGGCGACACAGTCTGTGAGACGAAAACATCGACATGTATTGTGATGTATACCACTACTTCTACTGCTGTTACTACCAATACTACTATTACTTCTGCTGTTACTACTACTACTACTACTGTTACTACTACTAATAATAATCCTGCTACTACTACTACTACCAGTAAAAGCTGAACTCGTTGAATGCTATTTTTCGGCAACTGATTGGCTAGATTTATCTGCGTATTTTATACCAGATTCCTCTAGGCCCTCTCGTGTTCTGCATTGCGCCTAACCTTCCAAGCGGAAAAAAGGAAAGAACACTTCGGCACAAAAAGGGCCCATCTTCAAAACAGAATCGAATCAACGCCTGCGATGACAGATGAGAGTTTGTGAAAAAGAAGAAGATGACTCGATCGCTGGGACAATACTTTTATTCGCCCGACGTTTCGAGATCCATCGCAGATTCATCATCAGAGACATTAGCAGAAAGCAGTAGCATTCATGGGTAATTTTTGCGTGTCCCAGCGATCGAGTCGTCTTCTTCTCAATTACTTCCTGGGACTCGCATGTTCACTTGTATTGACAGTTGATAACTCTAACGGTCAGCACGCCAATCGACCGGCGACGTAAGGTCAACCGTTTTTATTCATTTCAACAACGTAGTACTCACCCGGTGTAGTGCAGCGTCGATCACTGTTAATTCCAATCCTCTGATCCGCGGCGTCGCGGGCCGCTGGGTGAACTGGATGCGTCGGCAGCATAACCAGGAAGTCCGGCCTCTGCGCGGCCACCTCCTTGGCGGCACCAGACGCCGAAGTTGTCCCCCCGCATACGGAGGCCTGCGCAGTCGCTGCCGCCGTCGCTGACGTTCCATCCATCGCTCTAGTGGTCAGCACCTGCGCAGATGAGCCCGCAGGGCCTGCTGCGGCTGAGCCGACAAGAGGCACAATGCTGACGCCGCCAGCCGCGCCGGCTACACCAGGACGCATGAGCAGCATGACACGCTGGCCATAGGACGCGCCCCGAAGAGAGCCCTGCGGCAGCTGGACATAGGCGGCGGTGACAGAGGGCGGCCGTTGGCTGCTGCCATTGGACTTCTGGAGGACAGGGGCGGCACCGGGAAGACCGTCCTGCGGGGAGCTGGAGGGGGAGAGGGGCCGGGTGGCGTTGCTGCCGATGGAGGCCAGACTGCGAACGAGACACTGAGCGCCGCCGGGTGTGGAAGAGGAGGAGGCCGCCTGCTGCATTACCATGGAGTCGTCTGCACAAGTTAGCGAACCGGATCCTATGCTCTGTGAGGGGTCCAACTGATTGACTGCAGTCGAGGAGAGGGTGCCATGGTGCCGACGATTGTGACCGACCCCACCACTCATGGAAAGGGAGGGTGAACGATGTGCTGGCACACGACCAGTGGACGCGGACCTAAAACATACACACAAAGGGGGTTAATGACAGTCTCGGTGGTAACAAAATTCAGGCGTTTAAAGAAAAAAAACCAATCAAAGGGCAACATAAAGTCAACCACCCCCGCCTCCCCGGCATGAAAGCGGGATTAAAAATATGCGTGATATAGGCAGCGGATGAAACCGTTTTTGGTGCATGATGACACTTCACAGTTGGAGATATTTATTGATATAGCTGAAAATTGAGATAAGCTGTCAAAATAGCTTATTATGGTATGATGCACGCTAGTCCACTGCTTATTTTTCGGGATCTCAAACTAAACTATCAGGTAAGGGCCTCATCAGACACCATTCCGGGACACAAAGTAGGCCCGCGGGCGGGATAATAGGCTAAAACTAGTCTCTCCTTGGGGCGTAATTGATTGGAGAAAAATGCAACAGACTCCTTAGGTAAATTCAGAAACACACAGACGAAAACCAAGAGGCAACGGAAAAAGACGGACGTCTCACAGCCGCATGTTACAAGGAGAAGAAAGCAACGTTTTAGCAAAAGGTAAGCTGATAATAATTATGACAGTTCTGGTGACACAAATGGTTCGATCGCGTTAGCTTTGTGTCTGTTAGTGTCAGTCATAATGAACGATGGATAAGGAGTATTTACATTACTCATCCTCCACAATCCGGACAAGAGAACAAAAACCGCCAACTTTCAGGGAAAATAGGGTTAGCTTAATGGGTAAGTTTCGGGTCAGGCTTAATCCTACGGATAAGGTGAGCGTTCAGGCCAGTTAGATTTAGATCATTGTAGATGAAGGTACAGTTTAGGGTCAGAGTAGGGCTACGGTTTCGGCTCCTGTTAGGATTAGCATGAGTTTAGTTGACCCAACTGTGAAAAAAAACTGGCGCCGTCGGCGGGAATCAAACCCGCACAGCAATCTGAGACAGCAACAGGGAGTTCTGTGCACAATAAACCCCTCATTGTGGTGACTCTTGTCTCTTCCCTCCAACCTGGGATTCGACCTGATGACTGTAGTGACCTAGGCACAATCACGACTTAGACCCCTGCAAGGTAAGGGGGCAAGTCTACTCTTAAACACTCGCTGCCGGCAGAGCATCTGGTGCAAAAGATGTCAAGCTTTTGACCTCCGTTCTGAGGCACACGCGCTTGCCGAAAATGAGAGTTAAATTCGTTTCCCCCGTCCCCCCCCCCGCCAGAGCTTGTCAGCAGAAATTTCTACGTGGAGTTGCAGTTAGTTTGAAGAAGGCGGCGGCGTTTTCGAGAGAGCAACGGTCTCCCTCTTTGGCGTGCCGATGATTCGTTCGCTCTCCCGCCCCCGGGCTGCACAAGTCTGCCAGATAACAGACTATTGTTGCTGGACGGCGCGGCGCGGCACGGGGCTCAGCCACCTTCGAAACGTGCTCGCGGTTTGGTATTTTTACCCGTAGATTTCGAAACTGTCAAAATTTGCAAGTCGTTAGAGCGGCTGGTATCGAGGCGCGTGCGTACGTGTGAATGGGATTTTACTTCGGAAGGCAGCAGGTCTGACGGCGTAAGCGGCCAACATAGCGTTTACCGGAATTACACCACATCATATAGAAAAGCTGTCGCGCTTGAAAGCATACTTCTATGAATGCATCTTCGAACGCCATGTGGAGGATGTGGGGTAATCAGTGGGAAGAAAAATTCATTGGAACGTAAAAGTAGAACTACTGAATGCGGCAGATACGACACGCTCGAGTCGCAAAAGAAGCTCCTAGCAGAGGAACAGTTTGAAGCCAGGACTCACAACTTTTTCAAATTCATACACTTAAAAACATAATTCTCTGCAAAATAAAGGTTAAAACGGGTACTTTTGCAGGGGTCTAGGTAGTGGTAGTGCCTAGATCATTACAATCATCAGGTCGAATCCCAGGTTGGAAGTTAAAAGGCAAGAGTCACCAGAATAAGAGGTTTATTGTATACAGAATTCCCAGTTGCAGTCTCAGATGGCAATGACCACTGGCGAAGCTAGGGCTGGTCCTGACTGCGCCCAGCCAGGCCTGAGGGTGTCGACTGTGTGTTGTAAGGGGTGATGAAAGTTGCGTTTACATGACTGTGAAGTGAGTTCAAGCGTTCTGTCATTGGTGTTTTACAGTTTCCCGAGGGGATGTTGTCTCTAGAGATCTTTGCTGCATCGGCCGAGGGATGTCTTAGTCAAGTGGCCCTTAGGTAGGCGCGGCTATTTGGACGCGCGTGTATACGCGGGTCTGTGCGCACGTATGTGCGTAAGTGAATAAGTTGAGGTCAACTGTCGGGCCCGCAGGAACGCCGAAGGACGCTGACGCAGCTGTTATCGGTTAGCCGGAAGCAGATGCGAGGTCAAGCCTCGGGGAACGGGGACGCCAGTGGAGCAAAGCACTGGAACAGTTGTTTGTGACGACACGACTTTGGGGCAGCGAGCCTTGGAGAACGAAGGGGGGAGGGAGGAGAGTCATTGTGGTTGAACGCCACAGTTTTGTGATGCGCCGTTGCATGCGTTTCGAAGATTTAACAAAATGCATAGTCCCATTGTCAAAATTACACTCTATGAATGGAAGGGCACTTACCGAGCTGGTTCCGCGGAACATGCTCGCCTCGTTTTGTCTTGGAGTCCAAGCTAGAGCCCGCGCGGCAGTTGCAAAGCCACTTGTAGAATATGATAGAGTGGGACCCAAAAAAGACTAGGGAGGTCCCGGGGATTGGGTATGACTGGCTGGTGACGGTGACTAAACCACAAACGGCCATTCAGGTATCCCTCGCCTTTGTCGTTCCCACTCCATCATTACACACTATCTCAAGCCGTCTGGGGTTGGCTGAACAAAGTGTCCCCCAAATCTTCAAATGCTGACAAACGCCCCGTTCTCCAGACAAGGGCTAATAGACACGTTTCTAGAAATGGCGCTATCTAGAGCCGTGCGTGCATTTCCGGTATGCATCGGTTTGCTGATTGGCCTGGTTCAAAGCCAGCAGGCTAAAAGTGCATAAAGTAGGTAAAAACTGCTTATCCCCTCCTATCGAACGAAACTAGCCGGTCTGGGGGAAAGTAGCTGAGCTAGCGCGTATGATGCCAAAAGCCGGGTAGGTTGCCATGAGCCAGGGAAAAAGGGGACGGTGGCATACAGAGTACGCCAGCGCGATTTTACTCAGGATTACGTCGGTCGGTAGGCGGCGACCTGCATGCGGCTACGAGTGTGAATGCTGGCAAAGTTGAAATATCGTCACTGAACGACTGCGGTTGGAGGCGGGTAGGGGAGGGGGGAGGCAGCCGCAGGACGAAGACTCCGCCGAGTCACCCGGATAGTGCTGACTGCATTTAATCCCAAATGTTGGACACACTGCCGGGTGTGGGTGTGTGCGTGAGCGTGCCAATCCACCAGACACTAGTGGGACAGACCCGGCGGAAGGGGGGGGGGAGAGAGAGAGAAGGGATAGAAGCCGCAACCCAACTGCTTAAGCGTGCTAAATTGCAGACGCCCTCGAGAAGCAGATGACTGTTGCTGCTGCTGTTGCTGGGATATTGAGGGCGCAGAGACCATGGGGCTGGTCCACACGACCGCCACCACCGTCACGCCACCGCTTCTGTGTACCACAGAAGAACTTAATGCCTTTTCGGGGACAGTCGCAACAGACGAAAAAAGTAATAATAATGATTTTGCTCGATTGGCGGTTGGCGGCTGCTGTAGTTCGCAGCAAACTGTTTGCTCCGAATTTGCTCTGGTGCAAATAGCTCGTCTAAAGGTCTAAAATTGTGAGGGAAAGAGTGCTGCCCGTCATAGCACTACGATCACAGAGTCTCCCATAAGTAAGCAACTGGTAAGGATTACAGTGAAGCCTCGGGAGTGATGAGCAGCTCCAGCAACGAGCTAGCCACTGGCAGAAAATTTGTTTCGATTTACAAGCTTCCGCTGAGTTAAAGAGTTGTCGGTACGCGTGTGCGTGCCTGCTTCCGCCGTTGAGTCCTCGGTTGCCTGCAGCAACCAAGGGAACCGGCGCAATTTGATTGGCTACGATTCGCATAAAGAGTGTTTCACATGACGAATTCGGTGCTGGAACGGATCAAACTCGTCAACCGACGTTCCACTGTATGTATATGGCCACCAAGACAGGACACAGAAAAAGGAGCGTTCTAAGCAAGTAATAAGAGCGGTCTTCTGAACAATTCCAGAACGGGAAAAATATTCCCAACATAGAGCTAACTCGTAGTAGTACTAACATTAACCCCGACCCTACTCTAAATCCTTACTCTGCAGTTAGCATATGGCGGACAGTCACAAGGCCTTCCCCTTCCTTCTCCAAAGCCCGCTGCCCCAACGTCATGTGCCTTCGCAAGCACCTGTTCCACTGGGTGACCTGAAGACCACTTGACCTATATTCACGCATTCACGTACGTGCTCCACATTTGCGCGTCCAAATAAGCACGCCTGCCAAAGTGACACTTGACCACGACAAGCCACGGGCACGCAGCAGGGGGCGTTTACAGACGACATACCCCGGGAAATTGCAACACACTAATAACATAAAACCGAAGCTTGCTTCACAATCCTACTTAAGCAACTGTCATTATCCAACACAACACAGACGACTCTCTCAGGTCTGCTGGACGCAGTCAACACTAGCCCTGGATTGGTCAGTGACCACTGCTGCCTGAGACAGCAACTTTGGGTTCTGCATACAATTAAACCCTCCTTCTGGACATTCTTGCCTTTCTCCTCCAACCTGGGATTCGACCTGATGATTGTACAGTGGAGTCCGGTTAATGTGGACACCTCCGTTCCAGGTCAACTGTCCATATTAACCGGTTGTCCACATTAAGCGAACTGACCCCAAACCACTCGTTTCTACTATGGAGAAATTCCGTTCCTGGCCAACTGTCCACATTAAGCGGTTGTCCACATTAACCGTGGCCACATTAACCGGACAACCATCAACCCTAACTATAAACGTTATCCTAACCCTAACCATAAAAGTTAACTTCAATTTTCCCAAGAGTTTGGCGCAAAACCACCGACAGTGCTGGGCGGTATCTGCTGTTGTGTTTTGTGTATGGGACTATATAACAAAGCCTCGTCGTCTGAGTGTCTCAGTCAAAACTTGGTATGCAAATGCGCCCGCATCACTGTTATCCAAGTACCTACCTGAATTCGAATTTCTGGATGCGCAAATGTGAACGGACTCAAATAGACCGATAAACGGAAAACCATAAAGTTAACTATAGCGACCTCGTATGCTAGGTCATGCTTTTCTCGCACGCTGCTGGGACAGGCCGCATTTCTGGTATGTCCACCACGCGTGTGCACGAGACGATGTCAAAACTCCTCGTTCAAGGCCACCCTCTGTCTGGCCTTACTGGCCAACCACTTCTCAAGACCAGCCCACAACAGGACCTTAGTGCAGGGATTGTTTACGATCAGACACTCCCAGAGCAGCCCGCTCATGGCTAGACTTGCACTCGTCTGGGAGTCGCTTACCCATTACTCATGTTCAACACCTTCAACACTTAATTAAATTATTCCTAAAACTCTGGCCTTTCAGGCCTTATCTTGTCAACTAGCTCATATTCGTTGGGATACGTTCAATTGTCTATTATCCGGCCGAAGCACTTCGCACCCCACATTGTTTACACCGACGCTTCTATATTCCACATAACCATGACTGTCGATAAAAAAGTGCATTTTGGTGGCTCAGTGAAGTTCGAGTGGAGCTGTTAAATAACCAGTTATATTTTATTGTCGTCGGCTATCCCGAAAATTCTACTGACGTGGCTGTACAGAACTGGTGCTGGTGCATACGCTGAGTAATAACGCGGTATGACAGGAGGGAGTACCAAGATGTATTAACAATGATGAGGAGCACTAGCATGATCAGTCAAATGGAAGGGGCGTGAAATCAAGACTCGGGTTCACTGGGAAGAGAGGAGTTGAGTCAGACGCTCTACCTGCTGAGCTTCGGGCCTATATCCAGTTGGCCGCGACCGGCCAAGCGACCGCAAACCCAAGTTGGTCTTGCCAGTCGTAAGGCGGTAGTGAGTCGATCAATTCCAAAGGTTCACGCGAAAAGGCGCGTCAAAATGTCCTGAGACGGTTCTGGAATGCGCGTACTGTGAGCTCGCCAACGGTTCTCTGCAGTGAATGACACCGATTCTGCATAAACGCCACCGCTGAGGATATGGTCGCATTCGATGTCAGAAAGCAGAGAGCACTGTCACGCGACGCTTTAACAGTTTCATCTGAAAGGCGTCTAAGCCAACGAGCGTCGCAGGCAACGCGCTTTTTCAACTTTTTCCCAACGCAACTTCAGGCTCAGACAAAATATCTTCCAAATCGGCCCGGCATGCTGGTGGAAGAAAACTGACTGGCTTTTGTCTCGTTTGTTTGGCTTGCTTTGTTTTTTTTCGTCACTTGGTGCGAACTTTGGCATAGATGCGCAAATGATTGGTTAAAAAGATAACAACTGGAGAGGCGGGGGGCAGGAGGGAGGTGGGGGTTAGTAAAAACTTGCCGATCATAGGGCCCTAACTTTCTGGTATTTTCCCGGACGACTTCCCTTAGCTGATTTTGTGTGCGTCCCAAGTATCTGAAAGAAATAACACGAACTTTGACTCAGTAAGCGTAAAGGTGTTCAGATGCCAATGATAAAAATTGCGCCTACAAAGGATGTGTGTGTGTGTGTGTTTAAAATGACAGGATAAATCACCAATTAATGCATGTGTAGGGAAAAAAGGACTGAGTGAATTGAATTACAGAAGGACTTAAGAGAGCAGTAGGTGAGCAATCTGGCGTCATTTAATAGGTGCCATGTCGCGACTGTTCTTGCCATTATACAAGGCAGCCCGGGCGACGACTTGGCTCGCGAATAACGGAGCACAGACGGGCAGTGCGGAGAGGCGACCCACTGTCTCAGATCGCTATCCACATTCTGGGAGAAGACCACGAATTCGCCTTCTCGAACACACGGATAATGGCACGAGGCAGTAATAAGACAGGGCGCAAACTGCTGGAGGCTTGGGTGTCAGATCCTAACTGCATAAAGAGGCATGTGGATATACCGCCCTGTGATTTTGCCATCCGTGTCCGTGACCAGAAACCAGGGCCCAGTTCCTCTACAAGCATGCAGGCTGCCACGTCAAGGTCACACGCCGTAACTCCGAGGATGCGCGCAGGAGACACACGATAAGATAGCGTGGGAATGGACGTGGCGTGGACATGGAACAATCACAAATTGCCACCCCCTCCCAACCCCATTTACGCGTAGTCAACGCTTGCTGTTTTTTTTAATTTTCTCTGACGATGGCTTCTCACGTGTAGCCGAAAGCTCAGAATAAAACTATCGTTCTAGAGGTCGTGTCTTCTTCTTTACAGACAATAATCTCTTTTATATCTGAGACACGCCGGCATTTTAATGGGAAGATTCAGCCAAAGGAGGGCTGCAAGTTATACCACCCATTGTATAATCTGGGGTGCCAATAAAAGTCCACGCAGGCGGCAGTTTGTCCTTCAGACGGGAGCATGATCAACCAGATTGCTGACTTACGCAACATGAATTTCCCCTCCCTTAAAACACCGCTCTAGCTTTAATGCCCTAGAAACAAAGTGGACGAAATCCGGTATATTTATATGGATTTTTCCAGTAAGATTCCATGATGGAATCTGCTTGGATTTGCTACTAGGGTGGACGTGGATTAAGTAGACTCCGAACAGCTGGACTTGCCCATGATTACGGTTGTCCGTCCTGTTTGGACAATTATAATTACATAGTCGCTCTTGGATTCACCAATTTGCCCTTACCGTCGTCAGAAGAGAGTAAAACCAGTGAGAAATTTTGATTGGCACACTAGACCGGTCGGCGTAACAAGACAGGCGAAACATTGGCCTGTGAGAGAGTGAGTCATGTTAGGTTAGTGAGCGAAGGACAAGGGAGAAGAATCGCAGTCATCTGTGCTAGAGGGGACCTAGTAGCAAATCCAAGTGGATTCCATCATGGAATCCTACTGGAAAAAAATCCGGATACATATGCCGGATTTTGTCCACCTGATCTGCACGTAGTATTAGGGTAGCAAGACAAGGTCAAAACTTCGGGGCTTGGGCATATACCAGTTGGCCAAGTATCTGCCTTTGTACTGCACAGACAGTAAATGTGGTGGCGCCTTAAGTCACAACCATTACATGCCATGTCATGCACGAATTATGTCCGCGAGTTACTCCAAAGAGTAAATAAGAAGCCAATTGGAAACCCTCCAAGTCACGACTTTCAAAGACGGACCAGAGAAGAAAAAAGGTAGTGCAGTATGATTCTTATTCATAAATCCAGCTCCTTTAGGTCAGAGTGTGTAAAGGGGCCGATCAGTCACTACACTTCCGGTTCTTACACGCTACGCACACAGGCACGACCTGCTCGCTTAATGACCATGGATTAGCCTTTACATCAGCTCTTTTTGGACAACAGGATGCCTAATCTCCCCCTATACCTAATAGCCCTGCCTGACGCACTCATACACATGCATAAAACTGGAACTGGTTATTGTTGGCCCACACAAGCCAAGTGACAGTTCGAGCCTCGTTTTCGCCGATTTCTAAAACAGCAGGGTGGGCGCATAGGGACGGTTGCTTGCGCGTGGATTATTTTGGTAGTTGCAGGACCTACCGCACTCGTGCCTTCCCACCTGGGCCCGGTGTCAGGCCTAACTGAAGAAGACCGAGGGTGCGAGAGGGCGCAGATGGCCGGCACGGCTAGTACTTGTGACAGTTTGGCCCTCGTTTCGGAGGATGCCCACACTGTGCCCCACAGCGGGGTAGACGCAGGGACGGCGACTTGGGCGCGCGTAAGATAGTTTTAAATGATAGCAGACATGTGCCACATCTACCGAACTACCTCAAGGTCAATACAGAGTCAAAAAGGCCGGAGACAAGGCCGGATCAATCAGTCGATAGCAGAGTTAGACGGTCCCTCTACGCGGGCTACACATGATCCAGGTTCCCAACGCAGGACATGAGGCTTTTAAACAAAACGGACTGAGCTGCTCGGAGTTCAAATGCCAGAGGCCAGGGCAGAGGGGGACAAAGGACAGGCTTCCCGCGAATGAGGGCAGGGCACTGGACAGTGCAAAGATGTCGACTGTGTGCCGCATAGCGGGGTGGACGCAGGGACGGTGACTTGGGCGTAAGTTAGTTAGTTTTAAATTATAGCAGACTGGTGTTGCATCCACCGCACATTCTCTTCTATCTCAGCCACCTGGGCCCGCTGTCAAAACAGAGCCAAGAAGACGGGGGGGGGGCAGTGGCAGGAGTAGGCACCGATGGCTGGCGAGGCGTGAAATCACGCCTAGGTGTACCACAATCCCATAGGTAGATTTTCTCATGAGTACACATACCCCGATAATGCGTGCCGTAACTCAAACCGGGGTTGGTGGACCGAACCTACCACGTGGGCCTTTTTAGAGGTCAACATAAACATCAAATCTGTACCGGCTGAAACACAAACGTTACTTGCACGCATGCGTATGATGGTAACTGCACAAGGAGAATAACGCCAGTCAGGTAGCCTACCTATGTGGGGGACAAAAAAGGGACGGCTGCAATTGGAGGGTATTGTCAGGAGAATGTGAGAATTCGGTTTTGACGAACCATAAGCCTTCACGAAACCTGCAGCAGTTGCTGGATACAGGCATCTGACAATTCAATTATGCGCAAAACGGTCAGAGACCATGGAAGGTTTTCTTTACCATCTCCCTTCCCCATACGGAGGGGCAGACACATAGACACGTCTACCTTCGAATCTAACGGGCAACAAAATACCCCCTACCACTTAACATAACCGACCGCAACCAAGCTGGGGGAAGAAGCCTGCGGCTCAAGGGTTAGACTTCTTACCAGCAGATCGCGGACTTGATCCTCAGGTGCTGCTAATGAGGGCCGAAAAGTCAGAAATAGTCACCCTAGTGTCCCTGGCCTTTGTCGGCAATGCTATATCCTGCCTCGACTACGTAATACCACCAAACTGGGGGAACCACAGCACACGCGTCTTTGTCGCGTTCCCACCCGTCCTCACGGCGGCCAAGGTCTGCTACACCAAACCTCCCTATGATGGATCTATTTCTCCTCCTCTCCATCTGTGTTTTTGATGACGGAGCAGCCCCTCCCGACCATACTGCTCCGACTCCTCCTCTTCCTCGCCGCCCGGGGTTTGAGGCCCACCCGGCGGGGCTCTTGATCCAACAAGGGCTACTAGCCAGCCAACCATCAAACTGGCGCGCGCACAGTTGCTGTGCTGTGCAGATCGCAATAACCGACCATGAGTGCTGCCTGGCTGCACTCACTAGCTGTCGCTTACGCCAGAAGGAAAATTTTCCCACTGACAACGTCAGAGGAGAGGGCAATTTAAAAAAGCGCAGAGTCAACAAAGAAGGAGGCAGGCACCCAAGGGCTGGAAGAGGAGGCAAAAGTGGCAGGGAAAAGTACTCAACGGGCAGCGGAAGAGATTGGCATGCGGGAAACGGGGGGCGGGGAGGCGGAGACGCAAAAAAGACAGCAGGAAGAATAGGAGGAGGAATAAATCAAATTAGTCTGATAAGAGCTTGAGGCAGTCCTGCGGTGAAAAAAACGGTTGTTGAGGAAGAGGAGGAAGAGGAGAAGGAGGAGGAGGAGGAGGAGGAGGAGGAGGAGGAGGAGGAGGAGGAGGAGGAGGAGGAGGAGGAGGGATTGGCTACTCACAAGCATGAAAAGAGGAAAGTGGACTTTTTGATAAAATCGCACGTTGCCCCCCCCCCTCCGCCGCCCAGCGACACCACTGCCGCTCAGCACAACAACCATCAGGCTCTACCACAAGTACGACCTCAAGAGGCTGTGAATAGTTACTGCGCGGACAGCCGCACTTTTCCCAGGTGGCCACGACTGACAGCGTGATGTGAGGGTTAGCGCGTACGCGGCCAGAACGAGGTGTTGGTATGCTTTACTTGCCCATTGTGCTTACGGTGGTGACAATAAGAAGCATGATCAGAGGGGTGGGGCGGGAAATCCAGGGTGGAACGCTGTCGGTTTAATGGGGGGTAAAGAAGGGAATAAACACAAGTTTTGAGGCCTCTACGGAGAAGACCACGGGAAAGATGCAAAAAAACAAATTGGTAATTCGTTCTACATAATAGCTAGAGGAGTTGTAAATGACCAGGAGGTCGCAAGTAAAATCGACAAAGCCAGCTGCGACCTATGCACTTGGAGGCACAGTGGATCCACACAAACACCAAAGTAACGATGTCCAAGACCCTGGTTGATCTACGGTGCAGATGTCTGAAAAGTCAATTATTACAGCTAAGCCTCTGGCATTTACCTACAAGTGCCTTCGGGTGATCGTAAGAGTGTAATCGAAAGGATGCAAGTGAGGTACCAAGAAGTCGGAGCAAATTGTGGACTGTGACAGGAAAGAAGACCCATTCTGCGCGAGCCTCCACCGATAAAATCCAATCGACGCGAATCTCAGGTACCTTAAAAGTTCTGGCGCATGAAGCCGAGAGAGAGAGGAAGACTTCCAGGCAGCACCGCGAGATATTAACCAAGAATGTACTGCCTGAGACGTGTGGCAAGAGCAGACGTAATACGGCGGCAAACATCAGTCCGGCGACTGCGCCGTTGAACACTCCAAGTAGTCTTACATTTGCCCCTAGCCAACCTCCCCCCCAAAAAAAACGTGTTCTTCATCGTCATGCCAAAAAGTCCCCAGTTCTTATCACGTAGTGTTCCGTCATGCGAGGCTTCGACAGAACGGTTTGAGAGGGTTCATATGTACATATCTGGACCGTCGCAAGTTCGCAACGACTACATTTTAGCACGGCTGATATGAGGAGGGAAGTCTAGACTGCTTATTTTTTACCCTTGAACATAGCGCTGGGCGGCGAATTAAGACGCTTTCCACATAACACCGTATTATTAACGGTGTTTCCGAAACGCTACTGTCCGATTTTTAAACAGCCCGAGTTTGCTGTTCCTTTAGAGCCGCCGATAACACAGCAGCATAAGATTCGAAAGAATAACCGCGCAACTCCACGTCCCGAAACCCACCGAAGCGACTGGATATTCAAAGATGAAGATCAAAAAGAAAAAAAACCGGGAGTAAAATTTTTTACGGTGGGTGTGAGTCATATACCAGAGGCCATAGGTCGGCGCACAGGATGAGTTTGATGGAATCCCTGACGTTGGTTATGGCATCAGCAGCGGTGTGACAGGAACTCCGATTTTACGATGAAAGAGACTGTTGGACACATACACCAGACTGAACCTGCTTTTGCTTACAGACTCGCGACCAGCTGAAGAAACTCCAGGACAAGGCGACTCATTCCTGAGGCGTGGACCGTGGATGTAAATTCAATCAGTGAGCACGCCAGCATTCCACCGACCATCAGATTTTGCAAACATGCCTCGATTAGGAGCTAGATGGCCTACGAAAACGTAAAAGCGAGACGAAATGGCAGTCGTCTCCAGCAACATAAGAGAGTCTGCTAGATCAGTCAACGTGGACTTGACAGCTAGTTTATCGCCCAGGGCTACAACAGGAATAGCCAATCAGGGCAGTGCAAGAGGAAATTATATGGCAATCAGGCCAACCCAGCCACCTTAATTCTGCTGCCTTTTTTGCAGACCTCAGTCTGTTTTAGGAACGAGCAACAACTCCAAGCTGTTCGGTTCGAAAAGTCATAGAGCCGACAGAATTACCACAAAGATTTCTTCAATCTCCACGTGATTGAAAAACAGACAAGTTCACTTCATGAAGCCGCACGCACAAAGGCTGCAGATAAAGGAGGTCGTAGTGGATAAAGAAGAAGACGATTCGAGCACCGGATCATTTGATTTATTGTAGCATCGGTGGTGTATTAGTGGCCTTTCTGAATACTGCGGTTTGCAGCAATCCAGCTGAACACCGGTAACCCGAAGTCTGGGGGGTCATTTCCTACATAAAGGCAGTCGCCGAAGCAGTCTCACGACCGTTACAACCCGATGGAGTATGCCTAGTCTACCGACCTCAGGCGACAATACGCCGCCGTGTGATGCAACCTAAAAACAGACTGCCCCCTACCGAAACCTCTGTAGTTGTCTACAAGATACGAAACAACGATGAAGACTGTAATTATATAGAAGAAACGTGCCGAAAATTGCAAACCCGCCTACAAGAAAACAAACTTGCGGCTGGTAGACTAGACGTAAGCTCACAGCTTGCAGTACTAATTGTAGAGACTGGCCACGACTTCGATATTCAAGGAGTAACCATCGTAGGCTCAGGAAACGAAAAAGGTGAAAGGATGACGCTTGAGGCATGGTACTCAGATGTTAACTCCGTCAACAGGCATCTAGACCTCCCCGCGACCTATTCACTCTTACGTCATTATGTAAACAAATGACGGAACAAGACCAAACCTAAAGTCAGAATTGTAAACGAAGAGGACTCCACGACGAAACGGCCAGAAGAGGAAGCAGAATCATTGGGACCCTCTACCATGGGGACAAGGCATTACACTAATTACTGTTTATGACCCCGACTTCACTGACAGTTAATTAGTGTATACAACTAAAAACGCCCCTACCTCCACCTTGTTTTGGTTGCTTTTGAACCCCGGACGCTCTGATGAACGCTAACAGTCGACTGGCCTATGACCACTATAATAACCCCGTGCTGCTTCTTATCTCTAAGCATAGACACCTGTAAGAGTTCGAAAGCTCAGGACAATAAATCAATTGATCGGGTGCTCGGCTCGGTTTCTTTCTTATCCATGCAAAAATCTGAAACGCGAACTTTTTCATTCAGTAGGTCGTAGTTGCAGATGAATTCTAACTTAACAAATTGTTAAACAAGGCACTTGTAACCAAATACGAAAAAAAGAAGATACGTTAAACGGCTACATAATTATTTACCACAATGAGAGCACAGGTAATCGCTAAAGCCCAGGCACTTGTGTTTCGTCGACTTTAAAACTGTGACGGGGCTCCGGCTCATCCGTGCGTCCCCGCCGTTCCCCGTGTGTTTTCTGGTACATAAACTCAAATCTTCTGTCTTATTTAGCGAGGAAAATAATGCGTGCACCTGTGCGATAAATCCTTTATAACAGATCTTTTAAGGCACGGTCCGAAGGTTGTTCCAAAGGATTTACTCCACAAGTTGGCACAGCAATTTCCTCGCAAATTAAACAGGACAAAAATGCGATAGCTCAAAAAAAATTTGTAGACACCTTTTTCACAGAGCGGGCATTAATAAATCAGACAGGCTTTAACTTTTCCCGAGGAAACTAAAAATGCATTAGGGACTGAAGGAGGGGTAGGAGGAAGTTACGTGCTACACGGCGTTTCAATGGAAAAAATCCATCGGAACAACGGCGCACGACCCTTAGATATGTAGACGAAAAACACTAGCAAAACGTTAGACAAATGCAAGGGGCTCTACCACCCAAAAAACACGACAGCCTTGGCATTCAACTATGCGTGGGTGCAGTTTAGAAAAAGAGCTTGAGCCCGTGGAACGTGGCCAGGGGGACTCGAATTCTCTCCGCCGAGGCCTCAGTAAATTGCATTCGCCTAATAGGTGCCTCAACAGCAGCGTATGTAAACAAGATGCAAATCCACCTACGTTCCACTGAATGCCAATTATTATCTGCAAATGCCATTAATTGGTCTGAAAAGCGGTACGAAACGGCCCACCACCAGGAGGAAGGAAATACGGTAAGCAGGGCCTTTGAAACCGGAGCACTGGCCAGTCACTGACACAGTACCATCTTATCTTTCGGTATTACCGCATTTCTTACGAAACACTGTGGTAGAACACCACCGGCTATACTACATTTCCACGTCATTTTTCACCAGCATCTGAATGAGGCCTGGTCATGACGCCCAACATCACATAACATACGTTTGCAATTAGCCATGCTCATCTGAAAGGGAGGTATGATCCTCGGCTCCGTCCACATGTGGTTCCCCTGTGTGATCCGAGCTGGAGACCACCATGGTGCACCAAGCACAGTGGCTTGGAAGGGGGTCAACTGGCAATAACACTCAAACCTCGCGGTCAGTCCGCGGTGTATTTGTACGGAGTGACCGACTGGCGGTCCGAGAGTTAGGCTACAATGGTTCCTTATTAACACAACGTCTGGCATTCTCACTCATGTGAGATCTGAGTCATTAAAGTCCCATTGTGTAAAATCCTGGCACTTGCGTTTGGGTGGCAGCTCTTGTGCGCAATGCACGTAGACGAAGTCATTAGATATATCAGCAGCTACTGCCATTCCCCAAACCGGTCCACTTACCAGCTTGGGAGGTGTTTGGAAACTATGAATGGGAATAGAGTGAGGTCGACGGCTGAACGCACCTTCCTCACACAAAAAACCATCTGACGCGCTTGCAAAGTTGCCAAATGACGAGATCACTCAGACCACACAGTCAGCCCAGTGTGCGTGTGTGGAGTGGTTGACTGGCGGACTGAGAGTCAGGCTGCAATGGCTCCTACTCAGCTGGGAGGCCCCAGCCAGGCGTGGCGGCGCGTTAAGGAGCGGCTCCGGTCGCGCTAGCCATCCGCGTCCTCTTCTTTATTCGGTAGCAGATATGCGTACACCGATCTGTCAGAGGACCCACTCGTTCGTCCATGTTTCCATCAGAGCTCTCATGCGAGCTTGTACCGCGAGGCGGCTAGGATATAGGCAAAGGGACATTACCAGCATAGACAGTGGACAGTAGGAAAGCCTCTTCTGCCTTGTTAGACGTCATCGGCTAGTGATACCCAACATGGACGGACGATTGGGTCCTCTGACAGATCGGTGTACGCATATCTGCTACTGTATATCCCCGATCTAATGCTGGCAAGACAGTGAGCTCGCGGCTCAATGGTTAGGACGTTCGCCTCTGACTGGAGAGACCCGAGTTCAAAACTCGAATGTGGCAGCAATTTCAACGGCAACACTGGAGTTGGGTATCACTAGCCGAGGACGGAAAATGAGCAAGAAAAGGCCTTCCTAGTGTCCCATGTCTTTGCTGGTAATGTCCTTCTGCCTACATTGCTTTTAATAGTTTTGTCGCATTTTCTTTTATGAGCAGATCGTTCGTTAGTAATAAGGAGTATTCATCAATACAGTTGGGTCGGTTTCGGATTCATTAATTTTTTTGTTAAAATAAGCACAGTTTACGAGGCTTTTCACCTGCTGGAAGAGGAGAAGGAGGAAGATGTGAAGGGGGGAGGAGGAGGAAGAAGCGGCAGAACTGAAAAGAGTTACAAAAAAGATGGATAAAAAACCTGAATGGGCAGTGAAACACACCTGAACGAGGAGCCCTTGGGCACGCCAATGCCCTTGCGCTTGCGTAGATGCTTCACGGCCTGACAGCGGAAAAAGGCGTGGTGCTCAATGCACTGCTTCCAGAAATTCTTGCATTCGTTTCGAGAGTCGAAAACAAACTCGACGGCATCCTAAGAGGAGGAGCAGAGAAAGCAGACTTGAACGACAGGGCCCCGAGGGAGAGAGAGAGGATAGAAACGCAGGCGGCAAATGGAGGTTAGACAACTGCTATGCGGCATTCGAGACACTACAAATACTCCCCCGTGCTTGCCGGGGTATATTCAACAGACGGATGAAGACTTATCCACTAATAGTTTGACAATACCCTGCACGAAAACCCAAGATACATATCTCAGGGCACCAGATCTCTGGTTGTTTATGACTCCCCACGTGGATACAGGTTCTGTACAGACTGCACTCGCCTAGAAAAGGGATCAGCCTGTGAAGTCTATTCTCAATGAGCATGGGATGGAGAACAGGCAAAAATACGCTGCTTTCAATTCCAAACATTTGGGGAGAGTGCACATAAACTGCAACTCTCAAAATTTCCTACTAGGAACTGCATGCAAAGGTATATGTGGCGGATATAAAGCAAAATAGACAGGAATAAATCACTTGTACGTCTGCCCAAAAAGGCGTTTTTGCGACGAATTCCAGATAAATTAGGCTTCAAGTTTAGGGTTTGGGTTAGTGTTGGGATTAGAGCACAGGAGTATTTGCCCTTCTTTGCATCTTGCTCGCAGTCACCTGTTTTACGTGAAGGCGAGCTTCCAATTCGCGTGTCCTGTCGGTGGGGGGGGGGGGAATATAAGCGGCGGCTACATAGTGACCAGTAACCGCATCGCTGGCTAGACACAGTCCGACGCGATGTTAGAACAAAGTCAGGGAAGATTATGGGGTTTCTACGCTGCGCCCGCGATGGCCAAATCAGACCGAAAAATAGGCGGCACTGTAGCATAGGATCTAAAGGGAGACGAAACAGGTGCATGACACGAGAGAGAGAGAGAGACGGCGGCTTTATGTCCGACCAAACAATACACTGACACTTGGTGTAGGAGCCAACCTGCCCGTTGTTATAATTTGGCCTTTTTGATGTTCTTCTTGGTGATCGAGTTTATTGGTTTCCTCAATCCTGCGGGGAATGTGCGAGAATCAGGAACGAAATATAAGGACTGAAGAACAGTGGATGCACACTTAATTGTCGACACTGTTGGTGTTGAGGATTCGCCTGTGTATTATATTTCAATAAATGCTATATCGATCCACGCCCCTCACTCGGCCGTGTGTCTGTGTCCGTGGTAACATGAGTGATTATGGGATGGAATTACAGGATCCGTCCTGGGAAGACTTGTCATCCGAAGGTAACACTGAAGATGTATATTGCCAATACAAGCGAACATGCGAGTCCCAGGGTGTAATTGAGAAAAGAATTCAATCACTGGAACAACACTTTTATTCGCCTGTCGTTTCGACCTCCGCCTTGGATTTTGCATCAGAGACATAAGCAAAAAATAGTAACAGAAACGGGTCTGCTCATGCCTATGATTGAGAATCCGCGACAGATGTTGAAAACTCAGGGGAATAAAAGTATTGTTCTAGCGATCGAATCTTGCTCTTCTTCTGCCTATTTCTATACCGATTGTACCCCTGAAGGAGAATCCAGGGTGAAACTGCGACCTAGCTCGGAGATTACACTACCTCCTGTAGTCGCGGCCCTATTTTATTATCGAGCAATAGAGGAAGGATAGCATGAGTTCAAGGACGATGCTACGAAAATCTCCCTGGCCAGACGCCAACTACGCCAAAACTACCAAGGTTCTTCGCTGGGGGTTGAGGGGGAGGGAGAGTGGGAGGGGGCACGACGCTTTTTGACGGTTGATTTCTTGGATTGTCGGAGAGGAGAGTTTAAATCGCAAAGTGCATCTCTCTGTTGACAATACCAATAGGGTTGGTAGCACTCACTAAAAATTATTTTTATCCGTTAGTTTCCAAGTGGATGACAGTAAGGGGGAAAGCGAGATAGTCGGACTAGATCGGTTGGTGCGACAGGGCAGACAACAACAGACAGATAGTTGGTGTTAGTGAGGTAGGCATATAACTACGGTATGTTTTGGCAGCGGAGAGAACAGTTACGAGGCTCTCTGTGTTGAAGGAGAAAGACTAGTTCCGATTCAGCGAAGCTACGGACGGTTGGATTAGCGGCCGTTGATGCGAGTCGGGGACAAGGGGAGGGGGGCAGTTAGGAGTTTCGGTGGCGGTCCATCAAGCCATTGGACCCTCCATTACTGCAGTAGGGATGGCCTACTTGAGAAGGATCTATCCAATGGATACCCGATCAGTTTGTAAAATATATTGTCACAAACGCTACGGACAAGTGCAAGATTTCGTTTCCAGTAGAGATACAGTTCCACGGAAACTAGATTCCCTACCTTAGATGCAAAGGATTTCTTAAAAAATCCCCAGACAAGAAAGTCGTTCTGCCACCTCTATCGCGCACAAGATTGCACCATCCCTAAGCGCAATCCTATGTCACGTAAAGGACAGCTAAACAGTGCTATTTACCGCACAGCCTGCGCTAACAGCTCTTGCGTTTACGTTGGCCATACGGACCGAAGATTATGGGAGGATCGGGAAACGTGCTCCGTATCCACGTACCTGGGAAAAAAAGTCCCCGCAGCAAATCGATACCGTTTGATTGAGGTCAAGCATTACACTGTGTGTAAGCGTATCATGAACTGTATGCGATGAAACGAATACGACAAAGTTAGCAGCTGGAATCGTGTGTTTGTGTGTGTGGACGCCTACCATTTGCTGACCGACTACCGTGTCTGTGGTTACAGCGTTACCCGCGCCGACGGTTATAACAAAGCCCAGAACGGCAAGGACGCTTGAAGGTAGGGGGAAGGGGATTGTTAGTTTTAGACGTTGAACGACGTGCAGCGATAAAACCGTTTCACGCAGTGCGTGTTTCACGAGCTGAATGGATGCCATCGACCTTAGTTCAGGGCCTAGTGCGCTGTAAACAGCATCCAAGCAAACTACTGTCCAGTATTGGAGTCAGGGGAATTATGGAACCCTTCCTACCTTCATTCCTCCAGTTATACAAACTTTGGGCAGAGCGTGGCGAGGGCGTTTGATCGCTCCCCGGCTGCTGCTTCCCCCTCCCCCCTCCCTCTTGGTTGACAGATGTCCACTAAATACATGAAGTGGATTAACTGCAGATCAAACGATACGCTTAAGTGGCGGTGGCGGTTGTTTTTATCTCTGTAGAACGACAGCGCCTCTTAGGTGAGGTTGACAAGCACACGCGGACACCGTCTCCGTAAACAGGGGACTGGCAAATGTAGAGCAGCTGGTTAATTTGTGCCGACTTACATAGCCTTCAGGGTGGAGCTTGATGAAGAACTTTTTCCGCTTGAAACTCAGCTTTCGTATGCGCGCCCACGAGAAGGTATTGACTTTGGAAGTCTCATGAAAGACCAGGAGGCCGGCGTGGGAGACAGCCAAAGACAGGGACATGCCGTCTGATCCCTGCGAGAGAGAAGCAGGACAGAGACGTTTTTAAAAGAATGCAGCAAATGTGCTCCTCCGCGTGAGCAAAACTCTTCTTGGAACATCACATAAAGCTTACAGGGAGGGGCAAAAAGAGGTTACAAACCGGACAGTAACACAGCTATCAGAAAGAAAGTTAAACAACTACCGTATACCTCGGGCAGTCCCATCTGACTACTCTCCAGGACCTGAAACTGCCAACTTATCTATACGACCAAGCAGCCAGTGAAGGAGGCAAAAACGACAAGAGAACCACCGCAGACGCGTCTCCGTCGCGTTCCCACCCGCCATCACGGCGACTAAGGTCTGCTACACCAACCCTCCCTAGGGTGGATCTATCTTCCTTCCTCTCCATCTGTGTTTTTGATGATGGGGCAGCCCCTCCCGATCATGCTGCTCCGCCGACTCCTCCTCCTCCTCGCCGCCGGGATTGAGGCCCACCCGGTGGGGTTTCGGATCCAACATGAGCTACTAGCCAGCCAGCCAGCCAACAAAAGCTACAAGGGGCGTGTGGGAGTTGCGTCTGTTGCTGGTGACAGAAAACGGACTCATCAAAAGGTGTATGCAATCGACAAACTTAGGTCAGCGATGGTATCCATGTAAGCGTTCAAGTTTTCGATTCTTCACCATCCCTACTACGTCGCAAGACCGCAATGACATGAACTATTTATCGGACGCCTTGCCTCTCCCCAATTCCCCCTTCGCTGACGCCTTGACATGACTAGAATCTGACTTCCTAATCTCTCAACACTTCGCCCACTTAATTACGATTGATTGAATGCTTACATTTTTGTTACTCTGCCCTCCTTCATATTACTGTAATGGTCTGATGATGAGTAATCGAAAACGTACATTCGCCAAACTTGACTCCTTAAAAGTAGGTCAAAAGTGCTCCTCCCCGGCGCGCCAGGACACGGTAACAGAAACGCCCACAACACGTAACAGGAGTGGCCTGGCGCGGGGGATGCACATTCTTGTGTCATAACTGTACACACTAACCAGCAGCGTAACTCTGTCCTTAACTCTGACCTCATCTTAAGGCTGGCCCTAATTTTACCTGCAATTTAGCGCAGTCATCTGCATTACGGACGATTCCAGGTCCCATGTGCTGTCGGGGGCAGGGGGAGGGAGGGGGGCGTTTAAGCATCTCCCACGCAAAAGGACCGGTTGGTACACTTTGTGTATTAGGACCGAATATGCCCGAAAGTCACATGGGAGTGGCATCCTGGCCTGATCGCAGGTCTCTTAGGTGGTGGTGGCCTCGCTCGATGAAGAATCCAAAAATTGCTACATATAAACACGAGAAAGACCGGAATTGCAAGGAAAGGCATCCTTTGGGAAAATGAGCAATTTTATTCAGTAAATTTTCGACACTGGATTCCCGGGTCGTCGTCAGACTTGAGAGAAATTTGCAAAGAACAGTAAATAAAATTACTCATTTTCCCAAAGGATGCCGTTCCTTGAAATTACATTTCTTGGGATGCCTGCCTTTCAGTTCATACGAAACAATTACGATCGCAAAGACCGGAATAGTCATTCCTGGATTATTTGACTTGGTCAGTTAATGAGCTATCCATGCGTCTTCCTATAGACAGCTCCACTGGGTCAACGTCCCGACCAGGCGACTTGGGGTATTGCCGGCAGAACGCTAGTCGCTAACCTAACTGCTGGAGCACTAATGTCGGTAGCTAGCTGGATCTGCGATCATAATCTCATGTTTGCCCGTTCGGTGCTGAGATCAATCTGGCTGATAGCCAGTTAAGCCGCCCTAGGCTTTTCTGATATCATCTCTCGTTGCCAATAAATTTCAATTTGCGTATTTTAGGAGACAAATGAAGCGGAGGTGCTGGGCTTTAGAGCAAACATACTGTCCACTTGACCGTTCAGGAGGATTACTCCGCAGGGAAATGGCCGACCAGGCATCAGCAGTCAAGACAAATAATCCTCACTTTCAAGCTGCGGAAACACATTCCGATGCGTTAGGATATAACTCCTCGCAAAAGGCGATAGTTGGGTGAGTCATTGGCTACTGGGCCGGAAGCCCGCTAAAAAAGCCAGCGATCTCTCCCCTTATCCAGTGCTCAGACTTTTGCCCGGGCAGAGAAAACAGTTATATGCAAATTAAGTGGGCGTACGTTGAGTCCCAAAATCGTAATGATAAGTCAAATAGTCATTAGCGAGTAGAATTCAGACGATCAAATAAGCCTCACGGCAAACACGATGTCATTTGTGATGATTGTCAAACCTGCTGACTTCAGTAGGTGATTGTACAACCACTGCATTTTCCTGTGTCCGATACCGCTATGGGTTAGCGCCTCTGAGGATGGGAACCACAGCAGACGCGTCTTTGACCGCGTTTTCACCCACCCTCAGGGCGGCCAAGGTCTGCTACACCAAACCTCCCTACGCCGGATCTATCTCCTCTCCTCTACATCTCTGTTTTTGACAACGGAGCAGTCCCTCCCGACCATGCTGCTCCGACTCCTCCTCCTGGCCGCCGGATTTGAGGCCTAGCCGGCGGGGCTCCTGATCCAAAAAGGGCTACTAGCCAGCCAGCCTCTGAGGATGAATTCGAGGGTAAATCAGCAGCGTCGGACTAAAACAAAATCTGGTTTCAGCGGTCGAGTCTCCTACTTTTCTAAGGTTCTTTAATAACCCATAGTTTACGGGCTGCAAAGGCATTACTTTGTTTTTACCGATTTTCCAGCTCTTCGCGAAGGGTTTCTACCAAGGCGTGTGGGAAACCACAGCAGACGCTTCTTCGACGGCGTTCCCACCCGCCCTCCCGGCGGCCAAGATCTGCTACACCCATCTCCCTACGTTTGATCAACCCCCCCCCTCAGCCCAACCCGTGTTTTTGATGACGGAACAGCCCCTCCCGGCCGCGCTGCTCCGACTCCTCTTCCTTGCCGCCGGTATTGAGGCCAACTCTGGACCTTTCTGGTACTGCTCGTTCTGCCGAGACCGCCTGGGCAGCCACGACTGGTCTGTACGTTGCGGCTCCTGCAATGGTTGGTGCCATCTCCGCTGCAGTGGCCTCGCAACGGCTGCCGATTGGTCGCCCGCCTTCGCGTGTCCCAGCTGTCCCGTGCCCCCACCGATCTCCATGCCTCCAGCCCGCCCGGTCCTGAACCCAAAGCCTCTGGTCCCCGACCTTGCCTCACCACCTGGTCTAAAGATCCTCCAGCTCAACGCCAACGGCCTACTTACCAAGCTTGACCAGCTCCTGGCCTTCGTGCGTTCGCACAGCATAGCTGTGGCGGCTATCCAAGAGACAAAGTGGTCTAACTCCACTAAGGTCCCTTCCTGTGCCGATTGCACGATTGTCCGTCGCGACCGCGGCCGCAACAAAGGCGGAGGTTTGGCCTTCCTGGTGGACAAATCCATTGCCTATCACTAGCTTCCCCTGCTTGGAGCCGATCCCACGGAAGTACTGGCGATTTCCCTTGACATTGGCCCAGCGCCGCTAACTGTCGTGAACGTGTACATCCCTCCAACTTCCAGTTGTTTTCCCGGTTTCACCGCCTTTATCGCTCCCTACTTACCTTCGGGAGACAGTCTGGTGCTAGGTGACTTCAACGCTCACCATGACCTATGGTGCTCTAACTTGGCAGCCGACCCCCGAGGAGAAGCTCTGGCTGATGAAATAGAACACGCCCCCTTTGCCGTTCTCAACAAGAACAGTCAAACGCGGCTCCCGACCAACGGCGCCTCCAGCTCGCCTGATCGCCGCGAAGATGAACAAGTTGTTCTCGCCCCGCTCGGCTCCCAGTCCCAAAAGCCAGCGCACCCTCCTTCGCCTTTTCCATAAGGCCCCGCCTCCGGACATTTCCTTCTCGGCCGATGCCATCCTTACCGCCGTCAGGAAAACGAAAGTCTCGAAAGCCTTAGGACCGGATGGCCTGGCTCCTATTCATTTGCGCCATATCGGCCCCAAGGTGGCTGCCTAACTGGCAGCCATTTTCAATCTTTCGCTGGCCAGTTCAATCATTCCCGATTGCTGGTGGCAGTCCACCATCATTCCCCTGGTCAAAGCTGGCAAGGACCCCAGTCAAGCGACGTCCTATCGCCCAATTGCCCTCCTCAGTCCACTTGCGAAAATTTTGCAATGACTTCTCCTTCCAATTCTGACGTCTGCAGCGGATCTGTCCAACCACCAACATGGTTTCAGGTCGGGTCGTGGCACAACAACGGCTCTTTTCGAGCTCAGCGACGCCATCCTCGAGGGTTTCAATCAACAGAAGCCCGCTTCGCGGACCATGGCTCTCTCAATTGACCTGTCACGAGCCTTTGACTGCGTCCACCACGATCAGCTCCTGCAGGACTTGGTCTCCCTGAACGTCTCGACTGGCCTGGTCCGATGGTTGGCGGCTTACATCCGTGGCCGCCAAGATCGTGTCCTTTTTCGCGGCACTCTCTCCAAGCCCCGTAAGCAGACCTGCAGTGTTCCTCAAGGTTCTGTGCTCAGCCCGACGCTGTTCAACATTTACATGCGGGAACTCCCACTCCCTCCGGCACCCGCCAAAGTGGTATCATACGCGGATGGTGGCACCATCTTCCGCCAGCACCATAACATTGATCAGGCTGCACAGGTCCTCTCGGAATTCATGCCTAACATTGTGGACTACCTCACTCAGCGCGGGATGTCGATCTCGGCTGCCAAGTCATCCATCACTGTTTTCACGCTGGATCCGAAGGAGTTCAATCGCCACCCGGATATCATCGTCAACGGTGAGGCTTTACTGCTGGTCCGAAAGCCCAAGCTCCTCGGTGTCCGTTTAGATTCGCTCTTCACGTTCGCAGACCATGCGAGGGATGTCGCGAGCAAAGTGAGCAGGTGCACAAAGGTCCTCAAGGGTCTCGCGGGCACTTCCTGGGGTTGCGCGAAAGAGTTGCTGACGACCACATTCAATGCAATGGCCAAGCCGCATCTCACCTATGCGGCATCAATCTGGTCCCTCACAATCAGCTCCTCCAACCTCCGCCGCCTTCAGTCAGCACAAAATGGTGCCCTCCGCACGATCACGGGACGCTATAAAATGTCCCCCATCGATCACCTTTATGCGGAGGTTTCTGTTCTGCCGGTCGCCGCACACAAAAAACTCCTCGGCCAGCAGTTCTGGTGGACCTGTTCACAACCTGGCCATCCGAACCAGCATCGTTGCAACGCTCCCGAGCCAAGCCGTAACGTTCGGACGTCTATCCAAGGTCTCCACAAGGCAGCTGTCGCCTCTTCTCTCTCAGACCTACCCGTTGATGGCTCCGCCATCAAGACAGGCTACCAGCGCCTTCACCAGAGAGCAGTTGTGGACGCAATATCCAGCTACCATTCCCTGGTCCTCCTGGGTGGCTATCCACCTCCGATTGCCACCTCGGAACGTCATCTCCCCCGGCTGACTCGTTATACCCTGGCGCAGCTTCGCAGCGGCCACTGCATGCTCCTTCGCCAGTACCAACACCGGCTGGACCCTTCTAGACCCGACTGCGGAGTTTCGCCGCATGACTGCCGTTACCTCTTCGGCTGCAGTTCCCGGCCAGGCGCCCAACTCACCCCCGAGGACCTTTGGCTCAAGCCGGCCGAGGTCGCGGCTTTTCTCCGCCTCACAACTGCACCCAGTTTGGACTCCGGCGGGAACCCCTGATCCAACATGGGCTACCAACCAACCAAGGCGCGTGTGCCCTTCTTTTAGGAGCTCCCTGCCGATAGCAGCTTGGAACATTCGGTACCAAGACCTCAGTCGCCTATTACACATTTCTGTTGTTTAGAAGTACAGATGCGGACTCCTATGAGACCTCTAAAAGATGGTTTATGTACTCTTTTATAAGCACTTAACGATGCTGCAGTGACGTCGGATTCCGACAAGTTTCCCCCTCAGCCGACTAGGCAATCAACTTCTTGGGCTTAGATGCTTGAGATTGTGAACAGGCTATCAAAGGCGTCTGGGCCCTAGGGCACGCGCAAACGTCCCAGTGTCAAACATGTAAGGCTCAAAAGTAGAGAGCAGCCGCTAACACCGTTGAACGACTAGCTAATCGCCCTTCCGGCATGAATGACCACTAGGGCATGGCGAGAGAGAGTGGCTATTTTATAAAATCAGGGCGGGTAAATATCGCAGGGACAAGTGGGTTAGAAGCAGGGACCGGAGATAAAAGGTGAAAAAAGAGATTTACTTGTTATTGGGTTAAAAGCTGAGTGTTTTAACCCGCCTAGAAGCAGAAGCGGTGTTAGCAATAAAATGGAGGTATGTGACACGCTTCGGTTAAGATGCTACTGCTTACCTCAAAAAGTAACAGCACTGTCTTCAAATGTAGCACACTCCGCATTACTAGGCCGAAATCTAGGGTACTTTTTGGTGTATAGCATCGAGCATAACCACGGTAAGATGGGATTATAGAAGGTGAGAGGTCCAGGAACCGTCTCAGGTGATGGAGTTTGGGACCAAGATGACTTTAAAAGCTAGGGGTTTCAGCGCATCCATTATGAGGAGGCATTTTCAGCCGGTTGCAGGGCTTTTATCGCGTCACTTTATGGAGGCACAGGAAGCTCCCACGACACAGATACTAATACCCAGAGCGTGGCACTGTATGCGGAGCATTCGCATTTGAGAGTGGCTATGCACACATGTTACATGCGAACTTGCCCCAAACAAAGCGGCTGGGAGGTGCGATCTTTGAGAGTCCAATAAAACACAAGTGTGGTGTAGATTTTCACCAAAATATGCAGCCGATAGAGTTTGGACAACGCGCCAACATGGGAGCCAGCTTTCTCTGAGCCTCCAATTTAGACTGACATGTACCCACTGTATAGGGTCGGACACATGACAAATAATTCTGCAAATATCTGCCGGTAAAACGGTATTTATCAAGTGCCTGTGGGGGTTTTTTGAGTGTCAGCAAAGGCTAATTAAAGCGGGAGAATTGTTTGGCAAAGGGGGGGAGGGTCTTTACGCGTTGCGAGCAAAAAAGCGCACAGCAAAGCAAACGCAATACCTTTGGATGCACCGTAACAACGACCGCTGTTAGGGAGAAAAGAGCAAGTATAGACAAATGTGTCCTCATAAGAACCAAGACAAGAAGACTATAAAGGACATGACAGGATGCAAGAGAAGCGGTACTGCACGGTTGATTGTTATCGGGACGGGGGAGGGGGCAAAGAAATGCATAACAAAGAAAGGGTGTTAAGTTACACTCGTAACAAGCCGCTAATCTGTGATAGTCGTAAATCCGAAAAAAATTACTTTAAAACGGCATTGCTGAATAAGATATATAAAATATAACAGAAGCTAATGACTTTGAGTATGGTGGTTGAAGTAGATGAAAGACTGGGGTAGATGCCTCTCGCAAGTCTACTTTATTGGAAACCAACTCATGCGCAAATCGCTTAGACGCCCCGGGGACAGTGAGGCTCCACATCAATTTTGATAGACGACGTGTCAGCACTTTGAGCTGTGATCAGGGCAGTACTGTCCCCAAACCAAAAACACGAAATGACAACGGCAGAACATGACTTGCCTTTACTGGACGCAACCGTACGCCGTACATTTCTACCTTCCGAACCGTGTCCAGGAGACTGATGTCCGCCTCTTCAGGACTCTGACCACTAAATCAAAAGTAAAAAGGGTAAAAGTGAGTTAGGAAAGGTGCCTTTTTTAAAGTCTTTTGTGAAAATTCCAACCGGTCAAACCGAGTCAGAATCCATGCTCAGAGGAAGAACTCCTGGATGGGCAGAGTGGTCTTCTTTTTGTTTGTGTTGATCGAGGAAAGGAAGAGTAAAAAATTTAATCAAAAGGAATTTGAATGCATGCGCATCTTCATCCTCTGTAGGATAGTAGAAACCTGGGCAACAGTAGTTTAAGTAGTTCACCTAATATACCCCTAGTTCCGGATTTTTGTCTTACGGAAACTGTGGTTATAGGGTTTTTGTGGGGGTGGAATTAGGATAGGCAGTGGAATAAACCTTAATAACTGCTGTATGCACTTTTATTGTACTGTAGTTAGCATTGGTGTTGATTTATACCTCGTTCATCATCATCTCCCAAAGGTAAGGAAGAAGAAGAGGGGGCGGCTGAGATGATGAACGCGATAACATATCTGGACCCCGAATCTTACGGCATTTGATTTATATCTGTAGATTTTCCCTAATCTGTATTTTCTTTTAACGTATTGCAGAAAAACCTGATTATAAAAATTGCAGGTTTCTTGAAATTCCCGAAAAAAACAGAAACGGCGGTTAGGAGGTCGTCTAATTCAACTTACCGTTCTGGAGTTAGATTAGTATAGTCCGCGGCGCAAAGCGCCGCGCACACATTCAATTTACATGCGGAACAACTTACTCCCAGCGGCCAAAGGGAAACGAATTGAACTATAGTGTTCCACTTACTTCGAAAAAATTCCTTCATTGCCTATCTTATTGCCCCACTTCCAGGACCCTTAAAACGTCCGTTTTCGTAGGACAAATGCCGGGACTAGGCGTATATGAGGTGCACTAGGTTAACTACTTTTGCCGAAACCTGGAAAGCGCAAAACACAAAAACACTCTGACGGCGAGTCCATGGGCGGTGACTGGGAGATGGGTCCGTCCCAGCAATTGATGATCGAGTGAAGTAAACTGTAGAAACTGAAGGCGATCATCAGCGAGTGGATGACAGAGATGGAGCGCGAAAGCGAACGTCTGCTCAAGCATACACCTGGATTCAATTCAGACCACTGATATGGTGCAAATTATCGATGTACGACTGAGCGGAGGTGTGCGGATTGACTCAAGATCACGCCTCCTAGGGCGCACCGACCTTCTAAGTTAACGCTGTCGAAATTGGTCAGCCAACTTAATGACTTCTACTAGGGGCAGACATGAACGAATCGGGGGGGTTTCTGCAAGTGTGACTTCTGTATCCGCCTGCTGGAATCCTTGCCCAAAAGAACCATGTACTGTTTACGACCGAAGATGACGAAGTGAAAAAGTGAACTCTTTGTTAATTCTTCCTGAAAAAAGTACTTGACAAAAAGCACAACTAAGCAGTAAGCGATTTTATTTCAAGGTTAACTGCAGTAGATTGTCAGCAAGAAGTTGGATTTCAGCAAGGGACTGGGTGGGTAGGTATCTGAGACTGCATATCGCTCCTATAATTATTTTAAAGCTGATAAAGTAAAGTTTGGGTGCTTGAAATCCTATTTCTCGGTTTCAGTAAGGGTCTAGGGCATTTCGGTGGAGATAGTATAAATATCACAGGGCTTATAGATATCTTTCGAAGATTTTCCGTCTGTGTACCATCCGGCAGTCATCGTGATTACCTAATCCTAGAGATGTTCAGCGATGGTATCTGTGCAGAGGTAGCGCCCAACAATCATGAGGCTTTATCAAAGACAAAAGCGACAGAATGACTATGTCTGGCCTATTTGCTGTCATTATTGAGCCGCACCTGAGTCCTTGATTGACAAACGATGTCAGATGGGGCCATTTCAGTCTCTCTTATCATTGCCGACTCATGACAATTCCCCATTGTTGCCTTTTTGTCGCTGGGTGATAACCCGCACTCTGTCCTGAAAGCACAATATGCCTCTGAATGCCGTCCCCGGCTGGATTTGGGTATCCTCAATCACGGTAGGCAGGGTTTGGACGCAAGGTTTAGGAAGCCCAACGTTTGACCTAAGTGCCTACTGACTAAGTGATCCGGGCTAAAATTTGGGTTGCGCATGACTTGGTGGGGTGGGGGGTACGATTGACTGACAAGTGGCAACACACAAGCCAGAAAGGACAATTCTCACTCTTTTTCACTTTGCCGGTAACGCGAGCATTCACCTATTACTGGAGTCGCCTAAAAGGGGTTAGACGGCGTGGAACTCTATTGACTTGTGGAGAGAGAGAGAACGAGAGAGCTAAACGAGTGACGGGGGGGGGTTCAGTGTAAGCAACTCACACGAGACTGCGATGACACTCCATCACCTTGTCCAGGAAGGCTGGAGTCGGAGAGGGCACGAGACGGAGGCCGTTTAGATAGGACCGATCAAGGTAGGTGTCCTCCAGAAAGTCGCCCAGATCAGCTGTCAAAACAGGAAAGTGAGGCACGGTAAGGAAGGGTGGGGGAGGGCACATGCATTGGCTGCTACGAGCAAAATCCAAAAACGACTTATCAGAGCAGGGGAATGGAGGCGCTTTTAGACTTCTACTTCAGCAAAGCAAAACCCGAATATGCTGGAAAATGGGCTCTCTGCTTTGCAGAGGAACGCTACGACCTGAAAGTTGCGGGCACCGACAACCTCCGAGGGATGGTGAAAGAGGAAATAAACGGCCCAGTTTGTGGCCAGAAAGGAATTATCGTTAAAAAGACAGGTAGGAAGGGCATCCCTCAGGGGCACTTCCTGCGGACTATTAGCTGGCAGAACAATGACGCACGCGAGGAAAGCCAAGGGGGCAAGGAAGTAAGAGCACAGGCAGGCAAGGGATCTGCAGTCGTCTTCGCAGCGCAGTCCGCAAAACAATAAAGCTGACGTGATAAAGGCGGTGGCTTTGAAAGTCCCTCAGTTGACAGCTGAACAAAAAGCAGGGGCTTCTGTCATGGCACCTATCACGTGCCCTATCAAAAACCGCGTGGCCTGCATCAAGCAGCGTCGGTAAATGCGTCCACGCCGTTTGCCGTTGGAAGTACATGTTGCGAGCGTCCGCTCCAGATACTTCTTCGCTTGCGGCAGTAAGAATTATCCTAATTATCACTGAAGTGCTGTGACCCTCGCCTGCCTGGCACTCGTTTCACAAATTCATTTCAGTGATCTTGTAGCGGAAGGCTAACAATGCTGTCCGGCTTCCTTTTTCAGTCCCCCCTTCAAGGTCCGTTGCCCCAAAGTCAAGCATCGTCACAGACAGCCGTCTCCGGCTCACTGACCTGAAGACCCTTGACCAACATGTACTTGCATACACGCGCGTCAAACTAGTTACGGTTTCTCAAGGGCCACTTGAACGCGTCACCCTTCGGTCAATGGAGCGGGTACCTCAATACTTGACATCCCCTTCTGGCAATGCAACACACCAATCGCAGTCCACTTGAACACGCTCCACAATCACGTAGAAGAGACTGTCATCTTCCTTCCACACAGAGACACTCTCAGGCACAACTGGACGCAGTCAACACTAGCCCTACTGGTACTTTCTGTATTTTACCTGCAAACCGGGATTCGATCTGGTGATTGTAGCGAGCCGAGTACAATCACTACTTAGACGCTTCAATCTCCTGTAGGCAAGATCACTGTGCTGCCACCGTACGCACCCGCATAGAGGCCGGAAAGTCAAGAACGCAAAAAGAAAATTCACGCAGCCTTACCCTGGATGAGATTTTGCGTGGATCTGAGACCATCTACTTTAGATTATTGAAAAAAATCAGAAGACGATACGTAAAAGGGAAGAGAGCAGGACCCAACCAATGAGGTGCTGACCTTGAGCAATAAACGCCGCCAAAAGCGCTGCTGTGTTCTCACTACATTGCAGACTGCCTGAGTAGAGGTCTTTTTTGATTTGCAGAGCGAAGAGGTAGCTGAAATGAAAAGAAGAAGGGGGAAGATAAAATTTACAAAAGTTCATATAAAGGAGGAAACTGGAAGCCAAAAATGAAGTCTTAGACAATGTTATGTATAGATTTTGGCTTCCAGGAACGGATGCTCTTTCCGAAATAGTCAAAAGCAATTGCATTAGTAGCCATGAGTGGGGAAGTGGAATTATCAGATAGCTCCCGTTTTCCCATGTGGTGCCACATACGCAGACTTCATCCAACAGGGGACCACAGCAGACGCATCTTCGCCGCGTTCCCACCCGCCCTCACGGCGGCCAAGGTCTGCTACACAAATCTCCCTACGGTGCATCTACCTCCCCTCTTCTCCATCTCTGTTTTTCATGACGGAGCAGCCCTTCCCGACCACGCTGCCCCGAGTCCTTCTCCTCGCCGTCGGGAATGAGGCCAATCTGGCGGGACTCCTAATCCAACAAGGGCTACTAGCCAGACGTCATTCAAAAATCTGCTATCAAATATGCACGCTCAATTGGTCGATGTTGCCCAGGTTTTTCACAAACTACCTGTGTCTGCTGCTGTTGTTCTGTGATTATGTCTTTGATGATTATTTTAGTGACCTGCAAACAGGGGAGATGTTCATCTAGTTGGCCGACACCTCCATAATCCAGTTTTTGAGGTAGGTCCGTCTCCAGCGTTGGACACAGCGTACCATCTGTCCGAGAATTCTACTTGGTATTGTGACAAGGCGATTAAGCTGACCGCGCCAACAATACCTACTGTCTATGGTTTGTGTGATTGAGACTCCCTAGTCCGCTGCGGTTAGGCTCTGCCGGCACTCCCCATGTCAACCCCAGTCGCGTGCGAATAATGACCTAGGAGGCAAGTAACAGTGCGGGATGCAACTGTGGTGTGAAGCAGAAATGGGAGTAACTCTCTGCAAATCAGTCTGGGGAGCTGGCATTCCGCAATTTGTTTTCGACTCAGCCGAACACAGCTCTGTACACCATCCAGTAACTATAAACCCCGGGTGGAAGCCGTTAGTAGCGATTCTCCTCTGGGGATTCATAGCAGGCTTCGGCAATCGGTGGCGAGCGGATTTGTAGTTATAGCTAGTCATTACTTCGATGAAATTGTTGCGTCATTTGTATAGGCTTAATTTAACCCCCTTCCCTTCCGTTCATCCCCAGCCACGCCTCACGCAAGTGTTACCAGTGTAGGATTAGAAGCTATAGATTACATTTTAGGCTTAGGAGCTAGGGGACGGACTAAAGGTTAGGACCACGGTTGGGAATTCACGTTTGGGGTTCGGCTTCATACAGCGGTTAAAGGTTAAAAGTTAGGCTGCCGACGTTGTTAGCTGCAGTTATATCTTCAGTTGCGGCCATCACGAGTCAGATTTAATTATACTTTCTCCTTCAACGTGAGCAGTCGTCACAGGCGGGGGGGAGGGGGGGCGCGGGGTTAGTTCATCTCGGATATCCAACGAGTTCCCTCGGCTTTCGTGTTTTTCACCAGTTCACAGCTCGCGTTCTTACGCTTGACTGGCAACTTGATGTTGGTGCAGATGCAATTTTTTTTTCACTTTTTGCTCCCAAAAAAAAAAAACAACGGCTGCCCGTCAATTTCGTTTACACCATTCCAGTCTTATGAGTGGCGCCACATACGCGGACGTCATCCAACAATCTGTTTTCAAATATGCATCGGTCAACTGGTCGATGGTGCCCAGGTGGTGAGCAAGAAAACGCAAATCGATACTCTGTAGCGCCGTTTTTATGAGTCAGTTGGGATCCCACAGAAAGAAGGCGACACAAAAGTCCGCTCCTCCTCCTCCTCCTCCCTGCCTCATTCACAATTTGTTCATCTTGGAGGCTGCTTAAATCGGATGCGCGACATTATCAGAGACGCGGCAGTCACGGGCTCAAAATTCCCACGACACAAACTCTCGCATGCGGAGGGCGCGAGGTTAAAATATGAGAGAGCGAGTTAACGATGCATGCGTTGAAGGCTTCCTCTCAAAGACCGGACGGATAGAGGGGGAGGGGAAAAAATTCATTTTCCCTAATAGGAAGAGGATGCTTTGAGACTACTTTTCGAGATGCTGCTGCTACTGCTGTCCGCGTGCGAAAACAAACTGGATTCTGCAGATTTCAACGCAAGAAAGAAACGGCTGTGGGGAGCGGGGGGGTGAAGAAGTGGGAAGGCGCAGGAGGGGTGGAAGGGGCAGTCTTACCGTGTGTATTCATCCTCGAGGAGGTTGGGATGGGGGGCGTAGAATTTAACGCAAAAAGTGAAGAGAAACTCCTTGTTGGCATTATGCTGCTTGCACAGAAGTTTGATATGATCCAGCCAGCACTAAAACCCAAGCAAGAGGAAGCAGTTAAGGCGGAGGAGGAGGAGGAGAAGAAGAAGAAGAAGAGCAAAGGACGGTAGAGCTGAGCAGTTAGGTAGGCAACCCCGTCAGACGTCCAAAAATGAAGTTAGCCAGAAAAAAAAAACAAGGTAATTGAGCAAGCCACAGATGCTGCGGACGTCGCGTAAATAATCCTTCAAAAAAACTGCGAGTGGTCTTCAAACCCCTGTGCATTCTAAACGGGTGCAAGGCTACGTGTAACCTTAGGACTTAGAAGCTAGCAGCAAGCTGATAGAATAAAAATAACAACATCAGCGCTTTCGCCTATTCAACAAGAAACTTTTTTTCAGACTGCGGTAAAGGGTGTACATGGAAACGCTGGCAGGGCATATGTGCACATTAGAATCATGAAGTGTTGTACAGGCTCTGCAGGCTTAGAGGTTGGCATGTCCGACGCCCGACTGAAATAATCTGCTGCCTATTCGGAATTAAAATCGAGGGGCATTCCGGGCAGGTCTCCTTCTTACTCGGATGAGTCAAAACGCTGTTGAAAATACCACAGTCGAGTTTCTATGCCTTAAATTTCGCTCGGTCGCCGCGACAGGAAAAGGACTGCCTGATTGTTCGAAATTTTCCTTTTTGGCGTGCCCCTACGTGTGACTAGGCTGATAGATGGAACTTTTTTGTTAGACCACTTCCAGCTTGCAGCTGTCGTGTACACGTGATAACCGCCCAAGTCAACAGAACGTCAGGTCAGTGGTTTCGTCGGTGGAATAGGAAAAAATGTAGGTAGCGCAAGAGCGTCCAGTAAATGTGCATTGGGGAAAATGCGGACTACCCAAGAATGGTAGAAAAATAGAGGTTTTTGAGGATAATAAGATGAGGCAGTAGCAAACATTTTTTTCCTACTAAGGGGTGGTCCGAAATTCTTTGCACCCTAATAACACACCCATAGTTTCTAAGGTAATATATATTTCACAGTTTACTTTACAGGAAATTTTTCTTTGACCTTTAGGACAGCTTCCATCTTATTTGGCATCGCATGAATTATATTTTCGGGGGATCTCCAATGGGATCTTTCTCCGGCGTCCTGCAGGAATCAAGTCAGGACTATTTGTTGGTCACATGACTTTCCTCCAAAAATGTGGAGCTTTCTCTGACAGCAACCTCTGGGCCTCCAGAGCTGTAGGAGAATTGGCTCCGTCCTGCATAAAAATAATTCATGACACGTCCGGAAAAAGTTTATTCTCAAAGTTTGACCTGCTCACGTGTATGTTTCTAATATTTTAAGCAGCTTTTGTTTGTTGATCTGCTCTCTATAATATTCACCATTCAATTGGTGACCAAGTCGTATACTGTGGAGGTCCAGAGCCCTCCAAAGGACACTGCTCCCCACACCGTGACTGTAGGGCTAATGTTTGGAACTTCAACATTCCCAACGGTGTTACGACTTGGCGCTCAAATGACTTCAGTCTTTGTGCTTTGTGGACGGAACGGTTAATACGACGATTCATCGAAGAAGACTTGCTTCCAGTCCACCTCTTAACTATTTAACAGAAGTTCATTTTATGTTAGCCTTGTTTTTTTGTTAGTCTAGGTAACCCTCTTCTGTGATAGGCAGTAAAATCCAAACTTTCATGCAAATACCAGTCACACTGGACTTATAACCCTTTAAGCCTTTAGTATTCAGCTTCTTTGCGAGTTTCCTTGTGCTCAACCTTGGCTTACCAATGGCATACATAGAAATCATTGCTCAATATTTACTTTTGAAGAACTTATCTAACTTTTAAAAGGTGCAAATAGTTTTGCTACACCCTATTAATCGCCCAATTTTACGGGAGCAACACGTGGTAGTTGAAGTGAACATTATGACTCACAGAATCCATATTGCAACAAGGTGGCAAATTAAACGTACGGCGTATGGAGGGTACTGCAAATGCCCAATTAGTCCAGATTGACGCGCAAGTTCATGCGATGCTCTGATACACACACGCAAGACAACGGACACCTCATTGTAAAAATCAATTGCTTTGGCTGCCCCGAAGCACAGGCTAGGCCTAGTCAGTAAAAAGTAAGCTCCTGTGAGCAGGGGTAGACAGTGATGATAAAGTGCTGATGTCCGGTTTCGAACGCTGTTACTTACTACTTACTTGCAGGCTGGAATGTTCAAACTCTGAAGGATGACGGCGCCGAACTTTTAACAGCCAAATCTCTTTCTGAATACCGTGTTGGTGTGACGGGTCTCTCTGAGGTCTGCCTCCCTGGCACTGGCCACAAACTGCTACAAGTACCAGGAGCTAATTCTGCGTACCATATCTACCACAGTGGTGTCTCCGATAACTCCGGACTGTATGGTGTTGCTATAGCTTTGGCCGATTAATTTCGCTCGAGTCTGTTAGAGTGGGAGGCTGTCTCACCGCGGATAGCTTTAATTCGTTTGAAAAGCGCCCCAGTCAACGTTTCCATCATCTCAGTATATGCGCTTACTCTGGCTGCTGATGACAGCGTAAAAGATGACTTCTACCGCGACCTCCAGCGAACAGTTGACCGCATCGCAAGAAGCGATCTACTTGTCATTGCCGGTGATTGGAACGCCCGACCAGGTGTTTGTGACGCTGAAACCCGTCATGTGGTAGGCAAATTTGCTGTCAGAGCGCAATGTGCCAACGGTGAGCGCCTTGTCAACTTCGCATCGTCGAACCACCTCGTTGTGTCAAGCACCCGTTTTGATCATCCGCGCCACCACCTTGTCACTTGGTACTCAAATGACGGGCATACCCAGGCCCAAATAGATCACATCCTTGTCCGAGCACGCTGGGACAGCTCGGTCTTGGATTGTCGAGCCTACCGCGGTGCTGATACAGGAAACGCTCATGCATCGGACCATGTCCTACATCGGGCAACCCTTCGCTTGCGTTTGAGAGCTATTCACAGACCCTCTCGACCACAGCGGATCGATGTCGCAAAGCTTAAGTCCCCTGCTGGCGACGCCTTCCACTTAGCACTCCAGAAACGTTTTGACGGCCTGTACCCTGACGCCCGAGCGGACCCAGAGCCCGCGTGGCAGTCCCTGAAGGCTGCGATGTCAGAGCTGGCATACACCCATCTGGGCAAAACCCGGCGGCGACGTCGCGACTGGATGACTAGACCCACGCTTGAGTTAGCTGAGGAGACCGGCCGAGTCAGACTCACTGGCTTCCCACTTACAGAGAGCTGCGGCACCAAACGACAAGGGCCATCCGAAAAGATAGGAACACCTACTGGAGCGACTTTGCTACGGAAACAGAGCGAGCAGCTACCAGAGGTGATACCCACGAGCTCTACCGACTCTTAAAGCAGGCCAGCAGACGTTCGGGGAACATCACCGAGACTTTACTGGAGCGCAACGGTGCTGTTATCACTAAGATCGATGACCGGTTAGAGAGATGGCGCGAGCATTTCTGTGACCACCTTAACCATGATCACCCTGTGATGTCTGACCTGTCGCCCATTGCGGACGATCCTCACCATCCGTATGAGTGCAACACAGAGACACCTAGTGTAGAGGAAGTTGTATCCATTCTCTTGAGGCTACGCAACAACAAGGCACCTGGTGAGGATGACCTCCCGCCGGAGCTCTTTAAATGTGCACCCGAGGTTATTGGGCCCTGGCTACAACAAATATTTGCCAAGATATGGGACATCGAAGTTGTGCCCCCTGACTGGAGAAATGCAATGATCTTCCCCTTGTTTAAAAAAGGCGACAGACGAGCGTGCAGCAATTATAGAGGCATTAGCCTTATCGATGTAGCGGCGAAAACATTCACGTCTCTTCTTCTCAAACGTTTCCAAACTGCGAGAGACCAGCGCACCCGCCCAAACTATAGTGGATTTCGACCAGGTTGTGGCTGCACCGACCAGATCTTCAATCTCCGCCGTGTACTGGAACTGAAATGGGGTCACCAACAACCCACTGTTCTACGCTTCATCGACTTTGCTGCCGCATTTGACTCTGTTGATCGCAGTTCGCTGTGGAACATAATGAGGACGGACGGCCTACCACCTAAGCTTCTCAATCTCATGCAGGCATACTATCGTGGCACTTCCACACGGGTGACGACGCAGAACGGCGACACGGAAGCCTTTAGCGTCAGGACGGGCGTCCGCCAAGGCTGCGCCCTTTCACCAACCCTGTTCAACTATGCGGTGGACTGGATCATGACCAAAGCACTGGATGACTTCCCGGGAGTGCAGTTTGATCGCTCGAAATGGGTAATGGTGGTGGTGGTGGT
>JAYGXS010000004.1:19672370-19697652 GCA_036362985.1 Ligula intestinalis | reverse complement strand
GTGGTGGTGGTGGTGGTGGTGGTGGTGGTGGTGGTGGTGGTGGTGGTACTTTTACATTATACGGCTGTGATCTTGTCTGACCTACTAGACCTCGATGATATTGCAGACGCTACCTGTGCACGCATGTTGGCCTGCGGTAGCGGATCTAACGAGCTTAACCTCCTAATTCTGTGGACGGACACCGAATACGAGAAGTCCATAAACAACCCCCATGCGCTGTGTTGGAACCAATTTCAAATTGACATTTTCAGTTCAATAACGGCAGCAAACCAGCAAAACATTCACGATTATATAAATGGACTGATCGAATGAATGTGCACAACACGTGGATCTTTGTGGAGATGGAAACATCGGAAAGAGTGTACTAACACGTTCTATGGTTTGGAACAAACCTTGCCAACAGCATCGAGTAGGGGAATTATGCAGTGGTTAAAACATAGGCTTGGCGGCAACTTAGCGTCCCGAGGTATCTGGACCTGTCCATTTCTTCAAGTTGACGGTCATTAGTCGCGAAGAATACCTTCTGGTTAGGGACGCAGATCAAAAATACATTGGTCTTCCTAGCAGCTATGGTTAGCGCGGTAAATCCAGCAACCTTCTCCACCCCCACAACACGTCATCCAATAGGTCATCATAACTTGATGCAGGCAGGGCTTCCGCGTGGTTAAGTATGTCGGCCGGGGCCGGAAGCAAAATGGACATCAGCGAATACGCGTTTAACCCTCGCGAGAGTCCAGTCAGTAGCGTACGCAAGCAGCATGCGTGGCAGAATGCAACTACTTCGAACTCCGGACCAAATATCTAACGAATGGCATAGACTATCGAGAGTCAGAACCAGTACACAGGTGGAGCGACAGTATGTCTCCACAATATCGACGATTTATGCCTGCCTGATCACCAAATTAACTCTAACGCTGCGGCAAAACCAACAGGGCACACTGCCTTCGGTTACTCGGAAGTGTACGTAGAGGCTGGCGCGGTCACGTCTAGCTCGTGACAGGACATGTTTGAGTATTGCCTTTGAGTCCGGCACATAAACTGAGGATGACGACTAGCTCTACCGCAACATCAACAAAATTTAGTTTGCGACAGTTTTAGCCATCTTTCTCCCTGAAGACAGGCACAGGGAGAGCCGAATCGTACTCATGTTTTTCAACCACCTCATGGAGTCAGTGCGACAGTGTCAACACAAGACTTGTAGACATCATCAGTAGCGTGTCCTTACCGAACGCTGCGTGATTGTTTGGCCTCAGTGCTGTGTCGATGGTATCTTCTAGGGAGGGAAAGTCAGAATATTCTGTATGAGTTAAAGCAAGATTTAACTCTTCCAAATCCATGATGAGTCATCACACAGAAAGACGTCTGTCGTGAGAGCGTGCGCTTCGATAGTGGCTATCGATTTCTTGTCTGATATGATTGGTCAATGCCTCCGACATTTTCTCGCCGGACGGATCGATAAATATACGCAGCCTTTTTGTGAGAATGACTTACAGGTCTCCTCGTGCTTAATTATCTTCGCTTCGTCTACCGTACTGACATTGGGAACAATCGTCAGGCAAGCCCACAGTTTGTATTAATTACAAGTACTAGGCGCAAGTCATAAAAAATGCAAGCCGCTAAGGAGAGAGGGGAGGTGATGGGCTGGTTATCGCAGTTAAGAAGTGGCTACAATCGTCGACGTTCACCTTGTGGTGCGCAATATAACAAGCACTGATATTGTGAAGGCACTAACTTGATGAATACAAGGAATTTTTCGGATTTTAGATAACACTTGCAATGTGTGTCAAAAAACTGACTATTGCGGACCATGGAGTTTAATTCAGAAAAAACGTGAGGTGGAAGAAGCACCTCCGATTAAACCAAGGATCTTACTTCCACTTTTTGTGGCTGCGATCGTACCTGATTTGGTCGAGTACCTTAAGAATGAATTATATCTGAGACTGGGGTGACTAATTGTGACTTCAGATTTTTCTGTGATAGCACAATAAAAGCAGACGGAAGGGTAGATACAAAGGTAAAAGAATAAAATATGAAATTCAAATGACTTTTCAGATATTTGTAAAAAAACATTTGTTTTATGTGACAAAGGGCAAAAGGCAAGCTAAGATTTACTGACGGCTTACCAGAATACCGTCCTTGTTGAAGAACGCAAGATCGAAGTATTCTGCTTCCAAAACACCTAACCGATCCATCAAGGTGACGTACAGATCCTGACCGGAAGAGCGTGGCTAAGGGCACATAGATAAAGAAATACAATCTACGCTCGTGTTTACAAGCTCTATATTTATAGCGTATTTCAATCCTGGAGTAGAGCTGAGCAAGTTTCGTGGGATTTTTTGACGTGTTACAGGAGTAATTGATATAAATATATAAATACAAAGGTGTAGAATACAAGGAGCGCAAATTATGTTACACAGAGCCCTGTAAAAGCAGTCCGACGACTTTAAGATCTCTTTGCACAAGCATAAAGCCAAAATGCTTTGTGAGGCTAAAACTGAGTTGACTCTTACTCTTGATAGAGCTGGAAAAAATGTGGATGTCTACGAAAGTTATCCAAGCCTTCATACTTAGGTTCGGTGATAATACTGATCACGAAATTGGAGCATGTCCCTAACAAAAACAATGGATACTAAAAAGCTTTGTTAAAACAGCGAAAAAATCACTTCGAATCTCTTGGCTCGCTTAAAGCTTGAAATTCATTCTTAATCTGTTTTACGGTAGTGCCGAGTGCTGTTCCCTTGGCTCCAGAAACCACAGTATGAATAGCGAATAATGGAGGAGATTCCCGGGGGTGTTGTATAGATGAGATCATCGGACATAAACGTCAGACGGCGCCGGTGAAGGAAATCTCGCTGGATAGCAAGTAACATTCGTGTGTAATGTCAACGTCTTGAACTATCATCCTGTCAGGCCTGTTTTCAAACAATGCTGAAGGCATTCAAGAGTCAGTCTGCGCCTGCTTATTCATCAGACCCAATGAGTACGCTTATTTCAAAACCAAATCCTCGAAGCGGCGCCTAATAACCATGATGCCAAGTTCGCAAAAACGGGAGAGGAAAGATCAAACGGTTTAATCGATCAGATGCGACGGGAATAACAGGTGGATTGAAGAGAAGAATCAGGAGCATCACGGGATCAACGGAATCAAAAGGAAGGAAAGTATGAGGGTTGACATTATCCGGGGACTATATCACAATTTCAAGACTAGACAGCTCCAGAATCTCTAAAAAAACTAATCAGTTCGGCAATCTTGCTTCTCATGAAGTTCAATCCGAGTACGCAAACCACATCTCGGTAGTCCAAACAATATTTTATACCGTGGTTTACTGAACGGTGAGTGCTTGAGCAACATTTCGTTTTACTCTAGGTACCAGAAAGCCTAAATCGACCGTACGAAATGATTATGACAAATAAAAAATTCATGCAGCGTTGGGATGGGAGCGAATGGGTTTGCTCCTGTAGCTTTTTTTCGTCCTGCGTAATGGTGGATGGACGCTTCACCGATCGGTGACAGGAACCACTCCTTAAGTTCTGCGCAGACTTTGGCTCAGCAAAGGCCTTCCCTGTTGTGTGGGGGTGACCCCCAACGAGGCAGCGAATTTTTCACAATTGCGTCAACTAAATTATTAGGCGTTATCGACTGGCTATACCCAATTCTTGATGGTGCACTGCCGGGGGTTTGAGATCGCGGCATAATTATCAGGAGTCTGAAACTCTATAAACTGGGCCATGGGCTCGTTTATCTGTCTACGAAATCTCAACTAAATCCAATTTTGCCGAAAACTTCGACGATATCGATCATTGTCACCGACCTCATAACCAGCTGCTTCAAATTCTTCGATGACCTACCGAGCACACCGGTCAACGACAGAATACACAGTGATCAAAGACTATGCATATTCTTCAATACAAAATATCAGATAATGAGTTAATATTTAAAACAGTTTTCACGAAAGGATGGCACTAATTTACCAGGGTGAAACCGACTGAACACAATCAGCTCTACGTGGGGCTACCATAAACTGTTAGTCTTAAGTTATATAAAGCAGCCTTTGACAACGCTTTAGAAAAATCACTAAAGTGCGCTGCATTTTCTAAAAAAGGTGGCTACCAGAAGATAAAATGCGCCGGAAACATAGAAAAATATTTGGACAGGCTCGTGGAGAATCTACAGAATACCTCACAGGAAAATGAAGATGAAAGTCAAACCAACGCAATTCACATGAATGAAGAATTAAGATTGGATTAAAACTACATGTTAAATGCAAGTAGAGAACGAGCAAAGTGGATCTTTATAGGCAAATATGCACTCACGTGCAACTGAAAATGTTGAAAGGTTGTGTCGAGCATTTCAACACGTATTTGCAAACTTTTTATATGCGATTTAAGAAGATAACCCGAAGAATTGGCTTCCCCTGCCATGGAGAATGGATAGAATCCCAAAATAATGATTATAAAAATGACCAATGGCGACTACAAAAGGCAAGAAAACACTAAATCCAAAGACCCGCAATCTGTTTCACGCATAAAAACAAATCCACTTGACCCGCTGGGAAACAGCCTCGATAAAGTTTGCTATTTAGTGATCCCATCTGAACCCTGCTAAATATTATGAACTACTTAACGTGAAAACAACAGAATAATCATATGAAAGCCGAGATGTGAATAATGCATCAAGTGTTGGGCCTATTTAATGTCATTTATTTAAGCTAATGTTTATTCTTGACCAATTTCAACGGTATCATTTTATCGTATTGATAGCGAAGATGATTCTATAGGGGAAATAGCACCTTTATATCCCTGCATCCTCCCATTTTTCGCTTCCAATTCCTCCGATACCATACCCTTTACGTTAGCTATACTGGGCATCAAACCTGTGCCACTTTATTCTGAATTCCACAAAAAATACTTGTGGCAGCATCATACGTCCAATTCATGCATGTGGTAGGCTGTCTAGTCCTACGTTATGGGTACCAGTCTAATCTTTGGTGAGCAACGAATGTTCCGTGCTATCTTATACAATCAACTTTGCGGCAGGAATCGATAGTTGCTCATATGGTTTTTAATTGATAACGAAGATCATGTGTAACGCCCGAGTGCGCTGTTGTCCTTTGGTAGCGTATCTTCTTCCTGATTATGGCTGGTACTTAGTCGTTCGTCTACGTCCGTTGTCTTCTGGCTGTGTCCACGCACTGTTCTTCCACTAGAATGCTCGATCACAGGAACAGTCACTCATCGAGATGATAAGCCGAGGCCAAGTATTAACGCGCGCATTTATTTCGAGTACAGTAGAATAATTACGATAATAAACTGCCATGCAGGCAAACACGTAACCGAAGAATACAAACGGGGGAAGGTGGAGCTGGAGACTACCACCGGGGAAGCGAAACATTCCGTGGGACCCTCGCAGGAAGGGCAAATGTTATTCACAACTGTCTACTTGGGAGGGTGGGGCTAAGAGCACCACTAGGAAAGGGACAACCAATACACCACTTTACCTGCCAGGGCACAACACCTTCAATAACCTTGAATAGACTCAAGGTCACCGCGCCGACGTAATTAAAACAAGGATCAATCTCATTTTCCTCTGGATACTACACGTGTACTTATGTGGTTGTAGTCAAATTCAACGCAACTTAACTGATTTTAACGTCGGCCCAATTGGTTGGCTACATGGTAGCCGAAGCTTCACTACAGTAGCCACCGAAAGCCATGCAACGCTAATTATGAAATTTGCATGGGCACTTTTGCATAAATTTGAAAACTTTATTTTAATTCATTCAGTTTATTGAATTCTGCAAAGCCTTTTACTGAGTTAAATCCTCATGTTAGTTAGGTTTATTAAGAGATACAAACATTAGTTTTGGGGAAATTAGGAGTAGGCTCAGATAAAAGAAATTTCCTATGCTATTCCGAAAGAGCGAATCAATCCGCACGTTAAAGTTCATAATACTAAGAAGGAACTCCAAAATAAGTAAAATAGGTATAGAAGATATCCCTTCCAGAACTGAAAAAAATTTTATACAAAAGTTTTCAGCTTGAAGCGAAGCCAATTTAAAGGAACTAAATTTTTGCAGTAAAGTTGAACTCTTGTGTTTTATAAATTCTGCTTAGCTATCCTGCTAAGTTTTATTGCACAACAAGGTCTGGCGTCCGTGGTTCAAGAAGGATTACCTGCACCTGGAACGAGTGCAGGCGAGGGCTGCGAAGATGGCCAAGAATCTTGGTCATCTGCCTTATGAAGACAGACTGACCGAACTTGATCTTTTCCCTCTCAATTATAGGCAACTCCGCGGGGACCTCATACAAACCTACCGAATTGTTAGAGGCCAACACTGCGCCCTAGAATTTGATGATTTCTTCGAATTGGCTAGGACTGACTATCTGCCAGGTCATTCTTTTAAACTACAGAGGAAACCGGCCCGTATCGACGTTCGACGAAACGCCTTCTCTCAGAGGGTCATTGGAGCGTGGAACGGACTCCCGGAAGATGTGGTCCTCTCAGATACTGTTGACATTTTTAAACACAAACTTGATTCTCATTTGCTGAGAAACTGTGGCAGATATAATGAACAAAGTGTTAGTAGCAGCACCTTGTAACTGGCTCACACTTATCACTGATGTTAAGCCTACATTTGTACATTTGTATGATGTACTATTGTTACGGTGGACCTATTATGCGATTTTGGTAATGAATAGGGAGCTCAAGGGCGAAAGCCTTCTTCGCTTAATAAAGTGACTTAAAGTGACTTAACACGGAATTACAGAAAATTGTTTGTTTGAATGCAGCAATAAACCTTAAATGTCCTTTAATAAAAAAAACCAAATGTCTACATGTTTTCGTAGATGTAAGTCGTGAAGAAAACGTTTTTGGATACTTTACAATTTAGGAAAGGAACAGTTGAAAGAATAATAAGTATTTCAAAAAATGGCAATGTACATGGCCAGTTTTTTTTAATTCACCAAGATATACCCTAGTAGCATTTGTCGACTATTCCTAGTCGGTCCCGTCGACTAAAAGTCGGCTAATTTGGCCAGAAATTAGTCGATTTATAGTCGACTTTTTCTATTGGACTATTATTCAACTAATTCTAGTCGCCTAATAGTCAACTAATTCTAGTCGCCTAATAGTCAACTACTTCTAGTCACCTATTCGTCAACTACTTCTAGTCGCCTATTAGTCAACTACTTCTAGTCGCCTAATAGTCAACTATTTCCAGCCGCCTAATAGTCAACTATTTCCAGTCGCCTAATAATCGACTTATCTTAGTCGGTCTATGTCATTTGCGGTAACTTCGGTTTGCGCTTGGCAGTGAATCCCTTTATTCGGCGAACGACCCCATTTACACGTTTAACTCACATCGAGTTGTAGAAAAGTGAAGTCGGAAGTCTTCTATTACTGGAAAACTATATTAAAAACCAAAAAGGGAAAAAAATATGGGCAGGCAACGTCGTTGTTCACGAAGTTGAAGCTTCATCTGTGGTGCCTAAAGGTCAACAGTACTTGAAGACGTTGTAAGTGTACTTACCAATTGTCTTATTTCTTTTCTTCTCTCTCACTACATGCTGAGAATGACTGTCAAATAGAGCTTTACGCCTCCTTCGTATGGCGTCGTCAAGGTTGCTCCGAATGTACTTGTTGTCTTTATTCCAATTATCGAAAAGCTCTAATCAAATGCAGTCCAGCAGTTAATAGGAGACATACCCTCTATGACGTAATAAAAGGAGGATTTATAGATTGACATTTTATCATCTTCTCCTTTCCAGTTGATGATGGAGGTTATCTCATCTTCAAAAACTGCTGAGAAAATCCTCTTAAGGAAGTCTTGGAGCGTCTCTCCACCTAGACATTGTAGGTTTGAAATCTTAGGCAAGTAATCATTATCCAGTGTACAGCTTACAAGCTGCTGTCAGATATATCTGAAAGTGGAATTAATCTACTCATGCGGAAGGTAAACCACTATAAAGAGAAAAGAAATTTCGTTTATTTCCAGTCAAATTGAATCGTTTACCTTCAGAAAACCTAAATAAATTCTCAAAATTTTCAAAGAGGGTACCTTTTATGGAAAGTTTTTTTTATCTTAAGAATAGCAATTTCAGAGTTCAACTGCTGACATGATTTACTCTTGACGATGTGGTTTGCTGTTTCCAGGCATTTCTACAAAGAATAAACATGGTCATCATTCTAAGAACTAATGTCCAAAAACGCTGTCCTTCGGTAAATATTATTTATGTACACCTTATTTTGAACGTTGTGGTGTAAACGTCGAACAGATAAGCAAATTATGAATTGATCAGTGAAGATAGTAAAAACAAGCAATTTGATGGCACACCCATGCCAACACATGGCCGCGGCCACTTGGTGTGGCCAGACTAGGCCAAACGCGGCCATGGCCATGTCTGTTTTACAGAAATATATGGAAACTCCCTTAATGGTTAAATTGACTATTTATATCTAAAAACTTACTGCTCTTATCATAATAAACAATAAATACTCTAATTAATCCTAGGAAATCTCATAGATTGGCCATAATGAGTGATCTATATTCATTGAGGCCAAATAACAAAAAAAACAATATGGCGTCCAGTCGTCCACTTAGACGCCTCATTACCGATTGGTTTGTGGTAAGTGTCGCCTCTTCATATCCGGCTTACGTTTGTGCGGCCTTTGGTGTGTTATTCTGTGTCTATTTCCTGTGCATTATGCATTAATTAAATATGTTATACCATTATTGGTTTATTATACGATTATTCAGTTATAAACAGGTATTAACAGATTATAATTTCTACTGCCTAAAAGTACAGATTAACCGCTTCTTTATCATTTTTTATTGTTGGTGGGTAGTGTAGCACCCTCCACTCGTAGGGTATGTTATGATGTTGAAGCAGGAGTTCCTTCGTGCGTCTTCAGTATAATCTCAGAGCTAAAAGGCTCACGTTGGAGGTTCTCAGCGTAATCCACATTAATATCACGCATACTTCTGATAAGGAATGAAGCAGTGAGAGATATAAGAAAGGTTTATTGTCTATACAGACGGAGAAAGGGGAATCGGGGTATACAGTGCTGGAAAGTGGTTGAGGGGAAATCTCACGGACAATACGGTCCGGAATCGTAGGCTGACCTTCCAACGGGAGTGTAGAGCTGGAGGCTGCTGCGGGGGATGGGATAAGGTTGGCCACAGTTGATTCTACAAAAAAACCACAAGATAAACACACTGTACGACCTCTGAACAACCGGATCCAGACCACTTCAGCAAAACACAGGAAAACGGTTGTGCCAATTCAGTTCAGCTGTATTACACTCTCCCTCTTAAGACGGGACCCTGTCCTCAGGGTCCGGGTGTACCTGGAGGGGTGCGTCGGTTACATTGACCTCACGAGACATTTCCGGGAGTAGGTGTTGGGGAATAATGGTAAGGTGGTTATCCGATGTGGAAGGTACCCGTCCGCGGAACGGTGTCAAAATATGCCGTAGTTGAGGGACCATTGGACAGTCTGATTCCTGGATGATATATGTAGAAGGTAGGATGACGCGGAGGATGCGTAAACAGCCTTCCTACGGGTGGTGTAGCTTCGCGGGTGTGCCGAGGGGCGGTATAGGTCGTTTACGCAAAACCAGATCACCTTCTTGGTGTGAAGTGCCATGTACGCGGGAGTCAAAATTTTCTTTTTGGTGTTGGTACGCTGCACCTAAGTGTTTGCGCGCCATATTATGGGTGAGTCGCAAGAGTTCCTGTAATTCTAAGGCGTACGAACTGGGGGAGTAAATTTGAGCTTCCGAGATGGGTAGGTGGGAATCGATTGGGAGGCAGAAACTTCGTCCAGTTACCATGTAGAATGTTGAGTAGCCGGTGGATGAATGTACGGTGGCTCGGTAAGCCATCAGGGCATAAGGAAGCCTTATGTCCCAATTGAGTGGTCGGTTGTCGGCAAATGCATTTTATAGGTTACCTAATGTCCGGTTGGTACGTTCTATCTGTCCGTTACCCTCCGGATGGTACGGTGTCGTTCGGGTTTTATGGATCTCTTATTGGTCACACACGTCCTGAACGAGTTGGCTGTCGAAGATAGCCCCACAATCTGAATGAAGGGATAGGGGGGCTCCGAAGCGGCAAATCCATTCGCTCATGATAGCCGAGGCCACGGATACTGCGTCTTGTCGTCCGAGAGGTATGGCTTCGGCCCATTTTGTGAAGTAGTTAACCATGACTAATACGTACTTATATCCCGAGGTGGAATACGGTAGTTCAACTATGTCCATGCCAAGTCTTTGGAATGGAAAACCAGTCGGCATGGACGGTAAGGGTTCGCGAAACCGTTGCGGTGGTGACTTGAAAGATGCACAAGTAGTACATGTATTATAATAATAATTTGTATATTTAAGGCCCAAGGGGCCCTGTCGTTACAAACTTAGTGCTATCGTGAAAATAAAAATAATAATGATAAGCAGCGAACTCTTATAAATAATTGTCATCGGCAGTAAAAAAAACTCCTAGATCGGTGGATGAGTTCAGCGGGCCACCGAGTTCAAAAAAGTTTAGGAGAAAAAACTGCCTTAATAGGTAAAAGGGTTTGATGTGGTTAGTTTGGGACCTGATGTTGAGGGTTCGGGACGTTTATGGTCATGGGAAAAAATAATATATCGTTGAGTTAGGAAGGGGTCATCCGGAAGGCAGGAGAAGGCAGTAGAAGTCAAGGCAACGTCATCGAGTTGCGACCCACCAGATTCCAGAGCCAATCGCGAAGACCACAACGAAGGTTGCAAAAACGGAGAAAAATTCGCAGCCCTTGGAAGTGATGCTTGACTCTGCAGAGGGAAATGCTAACATATTTAGAAACCATTTTAGTATCCTGGGAAGAGCTTCAAATGCCAGGAGGACCCTTTTCAAAATCTACAACTTGCGTGTTTGGAAAGGAAACAGACAGTAACGACTTTATTTCCTCTAAATTTAAATGCTTATATAATTTGCCTTTAAAAATCGACAGTGTAGAAGACAGCCTAATATCGAGAGGAAGGTTGTTCCAAATAAAAGCATATTTGGAGGTAAAAAAGCGAGAACGGTTAGATGTGGAGCTACGGGGTGGTAAAATTATCATGGAAGAGTTACGAGTGGCGTAAGGTCGGTCAACTGGAAGGAGAGCGTTAATTTGTGGGAGATTAGGACTATTGTTAACGCGAAACAGAAAGCATAGACCAGCTTCGAGTCTTCTTATCCAAAGAAATTTCATGTTTGCTAATTGACATCTATCTGTATAACACATACCAGACCCAGAAACAGAAAATATTTTACGAGTGAAAACTCGCTGAACCTTTTCAATCTTACTACGGTCATGCTGGGTCATGAGGCCAAAAAGCGGGCAGCGGTATTCTAGTATAGGAAGAACAAACATGCGGTATAGTTTTAACTTCATTTCTGGAAGGAAAAAGTTATGCGATATAAACCCACATATCTGTGCGGCCTTGGCAGAAATTCGATCTGCATGAGGTGATAATGCAAGCTTATTCGTGTAAGTAAGACCCAAATCCTTTATCGTAGATCTTTCTAACAGTGGACTATTTTGGAAGATAATTGGTCCAGGAAGCCTTGCGGGACCAAAACTCAAGAAACTACATTTTGATGGAGAAAACTCCATCTGCCATGTTGCGCTCCAACTTGATAGAGTACGCAAGTCTGCGTTAACTTTATCAACACTACTACTGGCCGTGTCCTTAGAAAATGAGTAAATACACTTAAGGTCATCAGCATAAATGAAATTTTCCGAATTATTTAGCACTGTTGAAATTTCATTTATGTAAAGAATGAAAAGGAGGGGACCTAAAACCGTGCCTTGTAATACACCACTCGTTATCGGCTGAGGCATCGAGTAGCTATTGCCTACTAAGACCTTCTGGCTGCGGTTAGACAGGTAGGAGGCAATGAAATCGAGGAGGGGAGGCCTGATGCCTAGGGCTTCCAGTTTCACTAAAAGGCGCCTATGAGGCACCTTGTCAAAAGCTTTACTAAGGTCAAAGTAAATCACGATGACTGATTGCTGTTCATTACGAAGTGACGTAACCAGGTTAAGGAATGCTAAGTGGCAGGTTTCGCATGATCTTCCAGGTAGAAATCCATGCTGTGAGGCACTTAATAGTTTATTTTCTACACAAAAATCGAGAATTTGATTAAAAATGATCTTTTCCAGAAGTTTGGCTAGGGCCGGGGTTTTATGAACACCTCGGTAGTTATTTACGTCCGAACGAGATCCTGACTTGAAGACTGGAAGAATAATAGATGTCTTCCATGAGTCAGGAAAGAAACCGTTTAGAAGATAAGCTGAGAATATATAACTTAGCAATCGGGGGAAGCTGAATACTCTCTTGATAAGTGAATTTGGAAGACTGTCAGTTCCCGAGGAGTGCGAGTTTTTTAGACGGATAATGTGCTTACGAATTACTTCTATGGAGAAATCTATGGTACTGATAGTATTGACTGAGCATGGCTGAAAAGACGGGACAGGTTCAGATTCCGTCGTAAGGTGTTTTGCAAAGAACGCATTGAACAGTTCAGCCTTCTCAGACTCATCTTGCACAAAGTTTTTATTTTCATTCAGTAAGGGGGGGATTTCGTGACCTCGTTTAGCGGAGGACCGACGGCGGAACAGTTGGGCAATCGATTTTGCAGAGTTTAACTCGCTGAGTGCGCAAGATTCCCTATGTTTGTCACGTGTAAGACGAATCTTAGACGCTAATTCGAAAATCTCTGCGATTCTAAGGTGCACCGATAATGAACTAGTAGACTGGTCTTTCAACTGTCTTTGCAATTTCTTCAGTCTAGACATAAGAAAATGAGGAACGGTGGGGTCCGAAGTATAAGGCTTAACAATTTTGATCGGCACAAATTCCAAAATGCTATTTGAAATTGCCGTCATTAAGTCACCGAGAATTGTTACACTGTTCGTGGAGGAAAGCTCCTGCCAGTCTAGTGAGTCCATAAAGTTGTTAATTAAATTAATATCAGCTAGGTCAAACGCACGGTAGGTACGAGTGGTGCTAGCCTTTTTCGTAGAAGCAAGCGGAAGGCAACAATGGATCAAAGTATGGTCACTTGGGAAGAGGTTCTGATTGTAGTCAACAAAAAGGGGGAAAATGTCATTAGTGAAAATTAAATCTAAAATATGCTGATCCCTTGTTGGGGAACAGACCAACTGAGACCAGTTTGAAAAATTGATGGTATCTAGGAAGGGCTGAAATCTGGATGGACAACAGTTCAATGACCAATCAATTTCGGGAAAGTTGAAATCCCCTGCGATAACTTTAGCATCAAAGGCGGACTCCGAAATCAGCCTAAATATTTCGCAAAGCTTTTCATCATCTTCCGATGATGAGTTAGGTGGACTATAAATGCATCCAATAATCGCCTTTTGACGGGGAGACAGGATAATGGATGCAAAGCAGTAATTGCCCGAGAATGACTCAGCATCTAGGTTGAAGGGGAAATGCTTTAAAATAGCTTTAATATAGAGAAGACAACCGCCACCACGTTTACTAGGGCGGTCTTGACGGTAGAAATCATACTCGTCTATTATGAGTAAAGCATCAGAAATTACTGGATGGGTCCACGACTCTGTAATGCATATAACATCTGGCTTCAGCTCGAACGCAATAGCTCTAAGCTGAGCCATCTTATTTAAAACAGATCTTGCATTAAGCAGGATGATATCTAGTGAAGCTTGAGTAATCGAACTAGGGTTATCTTTATTTAGTAATAAAAATTTGGAGGTGGGTAATTTGGTTGGAAGTTTGGAGAAAAGCCATCGACTGGAGCAGGACAATTAACATAAGAAAGCTGAGGGGGATAGCTGAAAGCTGCAGGTAGACAGCTCTGTGAGATCGATGGACCATAGGGATACGTGCCGTGGTGAGTTTGCTGATAGTTACCGGGAAATTGGGAAAACCAAGACGGGAAAGAGAGGCTGGAGGGCGAGGTAAGGTAACTATGAGGATTAAGCGGTGGAAAGCCTGGCCCAGTATGATACTTGTGATAAGTAGGGTAACTTATATGTTTGTTAGCTTCCTGTTGTAAAGGCTTAGTTAGTGTTTGGGAAGGCTGCATGCTCGCGGTTGAGTTCCGGATCCCACCCTTTCGACGACCTGAATTGGGTGCTTTAATAGAAGGTTTGGGAGGACTCTGATCGAGTATAGAAGCTGTTGGTCTACCTGACGTAGAAGGCTTTTCGAAATTTCTAGGAGGGCTAACAGAATTACTAGCTATGGCAACTGGGGAAGCATTAAAGTTGGAAGTAGACGGGGATGTCTGGTGACTTGAGGGGGATGAGACAGTTGCTGTACTGGGGAGCAGTAATCTAGGTTTGGCAGGAATAAAAGTACATGGCTCGCTAGGCTTCCTAGGGCTACGACCAGGAACTTGAGCCGGTTGCGGTTAAATTACTATTTTATTCGAAGAACTTGACGCTATTCTTCGCTCCATTGGAGTGAGATCATGACAGAGGAAATACATTGCATTTCTCAGATATTTGGAAACAAGCTCTTGCTGTTTAAAAATTGCGTCTATTTCAATGGGTGAAAATAGCTTGACTAAAATGGGTGGGTTTTTACTGCGAGATGACAGTCTTATAGCCTCTGCTATTTTATAGTTAAATCCACAGGAGCAGAGGAAATGCATTGCAACGTCCATTGGCCTAATTGATTTCGGAACGTTTTTCAGAATAAAATTGTACGACCTTTTTTGTCTATCCTGTGACTCACTTGCGACCAAATTAACGAGACTATCTAAACGTTTGCATTCCTGAGAGGAAACTGCAGCGATATTCCCATCAAATAGGGTCCCAAGGATTGAGAGAACTGACCCAAATTTCAACATAAACTCGCTGCAATTTTTCATTGCAGACAAATCTATTTGCTCGGCAGTCAGATCAGGCTGAATACTGATGTCAGGCTGAAGACTGATATCAGTAATGATGTTTGCCTTTCGCAGACACCGCTTGGGTCTGGAATTCTGTGGCTTCCTACGGAATGAAAGTGTCGCCTTCATACTTTTCGAAGCAACAAGTAGACTAATCACGAAAACAGTTGGGAATTCAGAATAATACTAGAAGTACAAAACAAATGATTTGTACAGCGTTCTATGAAACAGAGGACAATATCTGACCAAATCAACGAAGGAGTTTGGTAGCAGATTTTGGCTAAGATAGTCAAATGTTACTTACTGATAATTTATTTAAGAAAACCAAAGACTTTGAGTCGTTTCTTCTCTTATATAAATCAATTTATATAAAGCTTCACTTATCTTCGAATTTGAACAAACCGCGTTCAAAGTCAGTCAGTCAGTCAGTCAGTATTGTAAAATGTAATAACTTGCTGACGTAATTTGGGCCACCAGAATCTCTGTCGAGCTGCTATTTCTATCCTAGTCTGCCCTACATGCCCTAGCTCCTGGTGTACATCCATTAAGATCGGAATTACCATACTTCCTGGTACCACAATGCAAGGTGGGGAACTAATGGGATCCTTGAGGAACGGAAACTCAGTATCCATGCAGAGGTGAGGCCACTGGTTGCGTAGGGCCTGTGCGGCTTCTGATGATCCTTTGAGGTCATCGACCGTCGGTCGGTGTCGACCCTTGAGTAGCTGATCGTAAATCAGATCCGTGTTCGGATCGGTGCTCTGTGCCACAACCCAATGGTACCGGGTGGGTTCGCTTATGTGAATCGAATTTACAGTAGTATTGAGTATCTGGTCGGCATCATATATCTCGGTAGAGCGTCGTGACAACGCATCAGCGTTAGTGTGTTTAGTCCCTGGTCGGTATTGGCATTTAAACGTAAATTTTTGTAGCGATTCCTGCCACCTGGCATAATGCCCTTCCAGATCTTTCGTAGTTTGTAACCATTGTAAAGCTTTGTGATCCGTGTGGGCGAGGAAAGGTTTACCAATCAAGAATGCACGAAACCGTTTCGCAAAATTTACGAGAGCCAATAGCTCGCGACGATGAACGGAATAGTTACGTTCTGTTCCTGACAACGTCCTACTGGCGAAGCATATTAGCCGCTCATTTCCACTTGAATCGGCCTGCGATAATACTGCACCTATGGCGAAATCGCTGGCATCTGTATCAAGGATAAATTCTGATGCATCGGCGTCCGTGTTGGGGAGTGTGAGTATAGGCGCGGATACCAGGAGACCCTTCTGTTCGTCAAAGGCACTTTGACATTCTGTAGTCCAGCTAAACTTTCGACCTTTTTCTGTTAGGCGATGCAGTGGTTGCGTGATTTCGGTGAAGTGTAGGATAAATTTCCGATAATATGATGCCAATCCAATGAAACTGCGCACTTCGGTTACGGATTTAGGAGTGGGCCATACTTTTACCGCATTTATTTTTTCCGGAGAAGCGTGGATGCCTTCTCTACATATTTCATGACCTAAGTATGTAACCTTATCCTTTAAAAAGGTACACTTCTGAGGATTTAGCCGCAGTCCTGCGTCGCGTAGGGCTGTTAACACTGCTAGTAAATTTTCGTTGTGGTGTGCTATTGTGTGGCCGAACACAATTACATCATCTAAATATATGAGACACTGCGTTGGTAGTAGGTGTGCCACTACGACCTGCATCAACCGTTAGAAAGTGGCCGGTGCATTGCATAGTCCGAATGGCATCGTTTCGAATTCGAAGAGGCCTTGAGGAACCATAAACGCAGTTTTGTGATGGTCTGCCGGTTCAACTTCTACTTGCCAGTATCCCGATTTTAGGTCTTATGTCTAAAACCAGCAGGCGCCAGCTAATGCATTGAGGGTCACGTCAATGCGGGATAGGGAGAACAAATCTCGTGTAGTCACTGCGTTTAGTCGCCTGTAATCGATACAAAAATGCAACGTCCGGTTCTTTTTCGCTACGAGTGTCACCGGGGATGCCCATGGTGACTTTGATGGACGTATGACCTTATTCTTGACCATTACATCAAAAAGTTGGTTGACTTCTTCGTTAGAGTGAACAGGTTTTCGCCGCGGCGGTTGCCAAACTGGTTTGGTGGTGTCTGTTTCGATGGCGTTTCGTAGGTACGCGGTGTGGCCTAAAGATGCTTCGTCCCAAGTGAAGACATCAGCAAACTCTTCTAACAGTGATCGTTAAGCTTCTCGGGTGTTGCCAGGAATATCTTTACTGTCCGGCAATATCGTGTCGATGTTGATGGCCGGCAGTGCAACAACGGCTTGGATGGCTGCACAGACTAGCTCTTCATCGAAGGTCGGTAATGTAGCCTCTCTCGTGCATTTCGCCTGGTTAAATGTAATCGTTCGTTGTTTAACGTGGATCATGCACTCATGGCGGTCAAGGAAGTCCACCCCCAGTAATACATCCCATGTTAGGTTTGGTACAACTAGGAACGTGTCCTCTTTTAGACCAGACCGAAACATTAACTGTAAAGGCAGAGATCCAACGCAAGCTAGCCAAGAACCGTTCGCTGTCATTAAGCACAGTTTACTCGACCTTTTGTCTAGTTTTAAGTGCTGTCAACGTGACAGTACTCGCGGGTTTACTAATGATCTACTCACCCCAGTGTCGATTAGAGCTTTAACAAGCTTAGCATTTACGTAAAGTTCAGTACAAAATGGTTCTACCAATGTATGAAATTGAGATGCAAGTGGAATCGAGTACGTACCCGGTGTGGTTTGTTCGCCGAAGGAAGGTGCTCGTTCATTGTCGTATGCACAGACTTGTGGGTTTGGAAAACGATTATACCCTCCACGTTTGGGGAACTGTGGCCGTTGGTATGATGCGGCCCGGTTTGGCCGGTTATAGCTGAACCGGCGCCAGTTGTTGTTCTGTGGTCCTCGTATTGGGTTTTGTGGGGCAGTCGGCTGGACTGGTTGAGTAGTAGGCTTCGTTAACTGTGTCACTTCCGAGTAGTGTTCTACTCGGCTCACCGCCTCCTGCAAATTCTGGGGTGGTTGAAGGAGCAGTGAATGACGCAGCTCCATTGGATTTAGATTCTTCACAAAGAAGTGTAGGGCTGCGTCATGACAGTCCGTCTCGGAGACAAAGGGATAGGCTGCTCTGCAAAGACGCCGTAATTTCGCTGCATACTCATTCGGGGTTTCGGCCGGTAGTATACATCGTGTATACATCTGGTCCAGTGCCGCCCCTTTTGATATCTTCGGTTTGAGTAGATTCTTCAACTGCCGGCACAGTTCTTCCACTGGTGTGTCCTCGTCGAGGCCGGCATCCAAGGCCTTGTCCAACTGGGACTTCGTCAGGCCTTGTAAGATAGCCATGCTTCTATCCTGGCTACGCACTACCAGGACTTGAAACTGCGCACGGCGTAGCCAGGTCGAAAAATCCCCTTTTTCGTTATATCCGGACAATTTGAGCTGAAGACTAGTGCCGGAAGAACAAACTGCATTCCGAGTAGTGGAGTTCGTAGGCACCGGTGCCAACAGTGTAGCGCCCTCCACTCGTAGAGTATGTTCTGATGTTGAAGCAGGAGTTCCTTCGTGCGTCTTCAGTATAATTTCAGAGCTAAAAGGCTCACGTTGGAGGTTCTCAGCGTAATCCACATTGATATCACCCATACTTCTGATGAGGAATGAAGCAGTGGGAGATATAAGAATGGTTTATTGTCTATACAGATGGAGAAAGGGAAACCAGGGTATACAGTGCTGGAAAGTGGTAACGGGGAAATCTCACGGACAATACGGTCTGGAATCGTAGGCTGACAGTCCAAAGGGAGTGTAGAGCTGGAGGCTGCTACGAAGGATGGGATAAGGTTGGCCACAGTTGATTCTACAAAAGAACCACAAGAAAAACACACTGTACGACCTCTGAACAACCGGATCCAGACCACTTTAGCAAAACACAGGAAAACGGTTGTGCCAATTTAGTTCAGCTGTATTACAGGTAGCAATGGTTAAACGTAAGTATCATGGTTTTCACCCGAGCGCTGTATACAAACGGATTGTACGCCGGAGGAAGGCGTATGATGCTAAGATGGAGAACGCTTCCGTTCTCTCATCGTCGTCGGTGATGAATCAATCACCAGAATTGAAAATGCCTGAATTAAGCCCGGAAGTCTTTTTTATGAAGTGTTCGCGAAAATATCGAGGGGTGCACCCGCGTAGCCTCACAGGTGTTCAGACGCTTTTCTGAAAAATGGCTCGCTAGGTTACGGCCAGCTTCACTATTGTTAGAAGATGATGAGGGAGTCGCACGGCCTTTCAAACTGCCTAAGCGATCCATCGCGATTTTTCACAAGGGCTATGTTCTGTCCATAGGGTCACCCAATAATGTCGTACTTATTGGACATAAGCCGTGCATCTGGACATCTGTGACGGCTATGACCATAAAATATCGACATTTTAGTGACACTGACGACCTTTTACACTCACTCACATTCGCTCTTCCGATATGTACATGTTTTAAATCTTCTGCTTTATCAGCCGTGCCATTAGATGGTATGCTGGGCGATATCGTCTGTAAATGCATAGCCTTTAACATTGACGGCCAATTTTCTCTCATTCCTCTACTACACACTTGCAATTCATAGTTGCTATGTCGGCCCGCATGGGACGTCGGGATAGTTTGCGCTAGGCATAATTGCCTAGCGCGAACGCGTGACGCCCTACTCTACTCTGACTGGGTACCTTTCAGCCAATGACGTTTAAGCCTCACCATAAATCCCCTTGCTGAACATGACTCACACACAAAAACTCCTTACATGTCCTACAGCACACCCCCTGCTGACGGACACCCTTCTGTTTTGCCTATACAACCTTCTGCCTACAAACTGCCTTCTGTTTTGAATGCATAACATCGGCAACGCAAGTGCAACGAACATGGTCTCTTTATTACCTACACCGTCCCCTTTCTGGCCGAAAGGCGTTCCGAAACCCTCAAATGACTCGTGGTTACAATGGAAAAAAGACATTTGAGGATTATATTCAACTTATTCCAATGCTGTCTCCGACTATTAAACTAGACGTTACGTCGACGTTGAAACTCCTCCGTACCCATCTCGAAGAGCTGGGACAGCGTTACTTTGACGCACTTAAATTACAAGAGTCTGCTGATCTTCCAACAGCATTCTCTAAGCTCAAAACAATGTGGGGCGGAAAGGACAACATCTTCTTTAGCCGATATCGGTTTTGTCAAATGCGTCAGGAATCTGGCCAACGCATTGGCGATTTCATTACAAACCTTACACTCGCCGTACAGGACTGCAGATACACCGAGATTGCGGCATCCAAGTTCGAGCAGACGATGCTGGTGCAGCAGTTGCTTGTGGGTTTGACGAATGAAAAGGCCCGGGAGAAGGTGTTATCTGGAAAGGAAGATTTATCATGGGAGAAAGCCCGTGATATCATCCATCATCAAGAGGACGTACAGCAAAACCTCCAGCATCTGCATCAACCAAATACGGGAGTTATAGCCTCCGTCGAACCTGATTTAGCGATCTCCCTAGTCAACACGGCCGGGTTTTCATCTAAACGGGAACCACCAGCGCCTTCTAAACAACTACTATCCTGCTACCGTTGTGGTCAGCACCATATCTGTTGGTCTGACTGTAAGCACCAAAAGACGGTTTGTCAAATTTGTTAGAAAATGGGCCATACAGAACAAGTCTGTTTTTCCAAAAAATGGACGAACACAAAAATGCACGCCACCTACTCTAACTCAGCTGAGGATGACGAAGCGATACTTCAAGTGTCTTCAGCAGACAAACCGCTCCAGTCACCCTACACCATCACACTTCCGGTGGATCACCATCCAGTGCAGTTTGAAATCGATAATGGTTCAGCCGTTACGGTCATCAATGAAGCTTCTCTTAGGAAAATTCCCCATATCCTTCCAGCTCGCTCCACTTTTCGTAGTTACGCGGGGCAGGGCGTAGCCATTCAAGGGGTCCTTACGGCAGAAGTTGAACATGATGGCGAACTCCCTTACTTGCCGGTTCACGTTGTCAGAGGAAGCCAACAACCAAATCTCCTCGGACGGAACTGGATAAAATGTGTGCCTTCTGTGCTATCCTACGTACATCAAATTGGGGTTAACCCCGCTCTTGATTCCTTGGTAATGAGTCATGAAGAATTATTTCAGGACGACTCTGTTTCGCACTATCGTGGTCCACCCATCAAATTTCATTTCAAAACAGAATTTCAGCCACGGTTCTTCAAGGCCCGTTCAGTTCCCTATGCAGTGGCACCGAAGGTCGAAGAAGCAGTAGATCGACTACAGAGGGCTGACAGTATTGAGCCTATGCAGTACTCGGAATGGGCACCCAATAGTGAAGCTGGCCGTAACCTAGCGAGCCGTTTTTCAGAAAAGCGTCTGAACACCTGTGAGGCTACGTGGGTGCACCCCTCGATGTTTTCGCGAACACTTCGTAAAAAGGACTTCCGGGCTTAATTCAGGCATTTCCAATTCTGGTGATTGATTCACCACCGACGACGATGGGAGAACGGAAGCGTTCTCCATCTCAGCATCATACGCCTTCCTCCGGCGTACAATCCGTTTGTATACAGTGCTCGGGTGAAAACCGTGATACTTACGTTTAACCATTGCTACCCACCAACAATAAAAAATGATATAGAAGCGGTTTATCTGTACTTTTAGGCAATAGAAATGATAATCTGTTAATATACCGGTTTATGCCTTGATAATCGTATAATAAACCATTAATGGTATAACATATTTAATTGATGCATAATGCACAGGAAATAGACACAGAATAACACACCAAAGGCCGCACAAACGTAAGCCGGATATGAAGAAAGCGACACTGGGGCATCCCAGTCTATTGAGCCAGCCAACTTCAACGATGGGCAACCATCCCTCTCAGTTACGATTTTGATATCCGTTACTGTCGCACTACTGACTTTGACCAGGCTGACACTCTTTCCGGCCTCATCTGTAATCAGCAGGAACCCGAAGAAGATATGGTGATTGCTGCTATTTCGATTGAGGATGGAGCGCGCCGTCAGCTTTTGAACACCATATGAGGCATTCCTCTAACTGCCGCCGACATCCGATGCACTATCGAACAGGATCCCGTGCTTCGACAAGCTATCTTATATGTGCAAAACAGTCGGCCCACCTCTGCTCTTACTGGCGGTCTTCGCCAGCTCTTCCTGCGTAGAGCGTCGCTGTCTATGGTGGATTCCTGCCTAACTTATTCAGACTGTTTGGTCATTCCTCCTTCCCCTCGACCTGTTTTGCTTCGCCAGTTTCATGCTGCTCACCCTAGTGCCAGTCGAAGGAAGTCCATCGCTCGCAGTTTTGTCTACTGGCCAGGTATTGACAGTGACATCGACACTCTCGTTCAGCGCTGTTCCCGTTGTCAGCAAGCTGCCAAAGTGCCCGCTCGTCAACCACCAGTGCCATGGAAAACTCCGGAGAGGCTTTGGTCTCGTGTGCACCTCGACTTCGCTGGCCCACTCGACGGTGTCACTTACCTAGTCGTGGTTGACGCCTACTCAAAATGACCCGAGATTGCACCGCTACATCCGGCACCCACCTTTGCCACTATCGCCTTCCTCCGGCGCATCTTCAGCCAACAAAGACTACAGGATGTCCTGGTGTCGGATAATGCCTTGCAATTTACCTCATCGACGTTTGAGGATTTCTGCCGCCAACACAACATCCAGCATCTGCGCTCCCCACCCTCCCATCCTCAATCCAACGGTCAGGCGGAACGCTTTGTCGACACCTTCAAACGAGCCCTGTTGAACGATCGTGGGGAGGGAACTACGGACGAGATACTCCAGGCCTTCCTGTTATCCTACAGGACCACACCTAACGCGGCGTCTCCTGGTGGTGTCTCTCCCGCCGAATCCTTGATGGGCCGGAAACTTCGAACGAAGTTCCATGCGCTGCTGCCTACTAATCTGGCGTCCCCTCAGCCACTTCCACCTGTCTCTCATGGCAAGCTTTCCGTCAGCACACCGGTCTTTGTTCTTGAATACTGAGCAGGGTTTCAGGACTTGATTGAGGAGACGATAACAGCGTACAGATGCGCCATGCTGTTTGATGTCGGATAATGTGCTTACGAATTACTTCTATGGAGAAATCTATGGTACTGATGGTATTGACTGAGCATGGCTGAAACGCCGGGACCGGTTTAGATTCCGTCATAAGGTGCTTTGCAAAGAATGCATTGAACAGTTCGGCCTTCTCAGACTCATCTTGTACAAAGTTTATATTTTCATTCAGTAAGGGGGGGATTTCGTGACCTCGTTTAGCGGAGGACCGACGGCGGAACAGTTAGGCAATCGATTTTGCAGAGTTTAACTCGCTGAGTGCGCATGATTCCCTATGTTTGTCACGTGTAAGACGAATCTTAGACGCTAATTCGAAAATCTCTGCGATTCTCAGGTGCACCGATAATGAACTAGTAGACTGGTCTTTCAACTGTCTTTGCAATTTCTTCAAAGGTCAAGGTCAAGTTGCGCAACTTATCTTTCAAAGCTTAGTAACATGGATGTTTTTATCAGATTTCCTCGTTACTTGCTGAATTTACTAGCTTAATTGTTGTTATTTATTTGTGTATCTAACCCTTTAGCAACTGCACATACCGGTAGTTGTCTTTTTTACCGATAGGTCAAAATATACATTTTTATACTGTTTCACCGACATAGCCTCATTCTAGTTCCGGTAGATTCACGTAAAAAGCAACTAATCTATCGCGTAAATACTGAATAATATCTAAAAATTTGTTACTCTATCAATTTCCAGCAAGAAATAGTTTGTGTTACTCGATATAATATTAAAGATATTTGTCACCCTGCGTAGCCTCTTCGGTAATTCAAATTTTCTGTCGCAATTTTGTGCATAACTTTGCTTAGAACATATCCTACCACTCACTTTCTATTCAATATGATACCCAAGCTACAACTGAGACGTAAATTAACTTGGAATACCGATTCTCCTAACGATAAACCCATCTTAAGCATGAAGAAACTTAATCTTGATGCTTTAGACAACTTTAGTAAGCTTTATAACCAATATGCTTGCCTGTTTACGGTCCTTGGTGCCATCTTTGATGGAAAGGTATCCACGCTCACTTCTCAGCAATGTGAGAAACTAGAGCCTTTCGTCAATATGGTGTCCACTGAGAACCGTGATCGGCAAAAAAGGAATTTTAATTTTCTTTTGAAAAATGCTTCGAAAGATAAACAACCTATAGATGTTGCTGTTCAGTTTCTTTACTCTTGTGGCTTTAATTTTAAAGTTGCAGAAGCTAAAAGACTCTCATCCCGAAGTAAAAACCCGCCGATTCTCGTAAAACTTTTTTCGGCGATAGAAGTAGACCTGATATTCTCTCAACATGAGCGGTCAGCCAACTATTTAAAGGAAAATAAACTTTACATATGCAGGGATAAAACACCAATGGAGCGTTGAGTTTTATCTAAAGTAGCGAATGAGAACACTGGCTCCGGTTCCACAAAACCAAAAGTTGTCTCTGAGGCCGGCCCTCCCGCTCAGGTAAGCCCACATCCCTCTGGGTCAATGTCAGTTTCCCCTGATACTTCTCCTATTCACCTTACTCGTGATTCGAGTGAGATTGTAGCCTCGTCAAATCGTTCTCCTTCTAAGCCAACCACGTCTGTGATAGCTTTAAATTCCGATAAACCTATGAACGCCCCTAGTAAATCTACGTCAGTTTTCAAATTCGGCAATATGATTACCGATAATAACTCAGTATCTAACAAAGACCCAACTGCTCAAGCTAGCGCTTTTCCTATCCCCAAATCTCATCAACATCTCCAAATAATTCAGCCAGCTTATAAAATTAACCGTTTTTCAAAACCAGTCATGCAATTTTCGAAGGCCAATATTTCGTCAAATTTTGATATAATGCCTCAAAATCCTATATTTATGCCCCCTCCTGGTTTTCCCATGCCACACTTCAGCTGCCCTTTCTATGGAGCCCCCTCTAATATGCCTTTCTACAATATGCACAGTTCATTTGATAATAATTACTTGACAAACTGTAGACCAGGGCCAATTTGCTTTCCGCCTTTTGTTTCTCCCATGCCGTTTCCCTTTCCGCCACCAAGTTTTCCTTTTTTATAAATACTGACGAGCGTAACCTGAATCTGAAGGATACGCTCAGTATAGTCTCACTCAATGCGAGATCAGTTGTTAATAAGATGACAGAACTTAAAACAGTAGCATTTGAGCTTGATCCAGATGTGCTCTGTGTCACTGAATCTTGGACACACTCTCTTATTTCTGACTCGACACTCGCCATAGATAATTATAGTTTGTACAGACAAGACCGCATTGAAAAGCGT
>JAYGXS010000004.1:19545763-19648099 GCA_036362985.1 Ligula intestinalis | reverse complement strand
ATACACGTAGTCGCCGGCAGTAAGGAGAAAAGGCTAGACAGAAGTATTGGGGCATACGTCATATGCGTCAGTATGTATGGCGGGATTCTGTCCGTTCCATAAGATGCGGAAATAATAATAATAAGTTGTATATTTCAGGCCCATCAGGCCTCATCAATAAACAAAAAATTCGATAGCAGGAAGTTCTAGGAATAATTGGTTTAACAAACAGTATGGGTAGTCCATAGCTATATCACGAGTGCAACTGTTTAGGAGCGAATTTAGTAGATTCGAAAGAAATGCATATAGCAATGTCATGCGGAAAGTGCAATTTAAGGGCATGCACAGACGGGCCACACATTTATTCATAGTTTGACCATGTATCCTGATACCAATTGCCTCTTTTAGTAAGGGGGAGGGCTTGGATGCAAACTCAGCCGAAGCTGAGCGTGAGGCAGAACAATTGGTGTTAACGAAACATTACTGGTATAGACGGGTTCTCGGCAATACACGCGGGTTCCCAAACCGGTGCAGCATAATAGAACATAGGGAACTCACCAGTTTATGGTCGTGATGGGCACCGTCGTATGAGATCCAAAAGTCCGTCGACTCTACAAGACCATTGTTGGGGATGCCTGAGATACCTTTTTTTTGCAGTTTCTTCGTTAAACCATACCTCTTTTGATATAAATGCTGCCATTCCTATTGCTTAGGGAACTGAGGCCCTGAATATCAGTGAAGTCCTCTTTTGGATAAAACAACGTTCATTTCACTTGAAGGTTATTGCGAAAGAAAAAAAGCAAAGTGCCTGTAAGTGAAAATATAGTGACCAAAAGAAGTGGATTAATGCTCTATGATGCAAATGGCTTTACAAAAGACACCTTAAAACTATAGCCAAAAGCGTTAAGGAAATGGACCACACCTTCACGAGGCTGCCAGAACTTATGAACTATCTGCAAAATGAAATTAAATTCTTTTTCGTCTTTTGTAAGTCATAAAAGTAAGAAGGTCAATGACTGTTCGAATTTCTCACCTAAGTGAGAAGAAGCAAAACTTTTCCTTCAGGAACTGAAGCAGCAAAAGAGAAGCTTGAGTCACTTTGAGACTCAAAATAGCTAAAATTTGTAGAGACTTTATCACTACAAATATACAAAACGTCTTAGCAAATACGCAATGGAAAATTTTCGAGGGTAGACTAACGGCTAATACGAGATTTACTAGACTATTCTAGTGGAAAATTCGTAAAATCCAGTAAGGAGATTGACGGTGAAGTTTAGAAATGATACAACTCACTTAGATCCTTCTCGATCCTAGCCGGCAGTAGTCAAGTAGTCGACTTGCCAAAGGATAACTCTGCGAGGACTGGATCCAAGTTCGTTGGGCTGTGAGTTGCAAAAATGGGGAGAAAACTCGTTTGCAAATTGTCGCTGGATTCTCCTGGAGCCCGAGAGTGATCACCAGAGAGGTGTCGTTGAAGGGCAAAATAAACAGCGGCAGGTGAGGAGAGAGTTGAGCGGTGGAGAGTGAGTAGCAAGATAGTTGCTGTCACGCGTCAAAACTGAAAGTGTGAAAGAGTGTTGTATTTAGTTTTAACAAACTTGGTTATTGATAAATTTAAACAACACGTAAGTAGGGCCAAGAGCCCACACATTTCTCAGTATTTTAGGGTCTGGGCTGTAAATTTTAACTATCGTTTTGTAGGGGCTATATCACTACAAATATACAAAACGTCTTGGCAAATACACAATGGAAAACTTTCTATGGTAGACTAACTGCTAGTAAGTGATTTAATAGACTACTCTAATGGAAAATTTGTAAAAACCAGTATATGAGGATTACGATGAAGATTAGAAATGATACAACTCACTTAGATCCTTCACGGTCCTAGCCGGCAGTAGTCAAGCAGTCGACTTGCCAAAGGATGACTCCGTGAAGATCGGGATCCAAGTTCTTTGGGCCGCGCTTGTGAAAATTGAGGAAAATCTCGTTTGCAAATCGTTGCTGGATTCTCCTGAGCCCGAGAATGATCACCAGAGAGGTGTCGTTGAAGGGCAAAATAACCAGCGGCAGGTAAGGAGAGAATTAAGCTGTGGAGAGTGTTCAGTAAGACAGTTGTTGGCACGCGTCAAAACCGAAAGTGTGCTTGTGTGTTACATTCGAGTTGAAACAAAATTGGTTATTGATAAGTTTAAACAACGCACAAGTTGAGCCAAGAGCTCACAGCTTCCAAATTCCAAATTCATAATTTTGTTTTACATAGAATGCGTTGAAGAATACCTTGGTAGTTCATATCAGCAAGAGTGAAAGATGTAATTGCTGCTGTTGGTTAGACAGAAGGGCGTTTTAGTTTCCATTCAGTGAAATAATAGCGGAAAGAATTAAGCATGTGAATTTAAAAGGAAACAGTTTTATTCTTAATACAAGGAAGCCCTCGTGTACGCAGGCCTATTTATTTTCAAATGGTATTTGAAGAGGAGTATCTGTATAGAGAACTTCTGGCAAGATAATAGCTTTGCTATATAAGATATCAGACTAGTTACGTGCTTATTTCTGTTCTTGTCTAGTAAAATGTAAAAGGACTAGAAGTACATGCCATGGATAGTAGATTATTGTGAGCCCGGTCGCGGATTTTATCTCTTACAGCTAACCTTGAATAGTTTTTGACTTTACAATGGGTCAATTTTCGGTTGTTTTTGGCTCTAGTGTGGTCTGCGGTTGGCTAATTTTTGTAAGCATTTGCGACCTCTGTATCTAAGTGCATTTTAATGAGGTTCCTTTGTGACGATGAGATATCAGGTATTTTATTTATGTTTTCGTCCACGTTTTGTGATCGAAAGACAATTCGCTAGTTGTTGAAAGCATAGTTTGACGTTTTTGTAGTTGATTTTGTAAGCTAAATTTGCTTAAGCAAACGTCTATTTTTTGCCTAGCATGGAGTACTTTACCACTTCCATCGAAGTTAACGCTATAGGAAATTTTGCAGGTAGTGATTAAGGCTTTTCAGTAGAGTGTCCTAATTACAATTATTGATGTTATGTTAAATGTTCATCTATACAGGTACGACTTATTAAAATGAGGACTGTCAGATGTTCACTAATGTCGTTTTTGTCACTTCAGTGACACGCAGACCAGAATCTTCTACATTCAAGGCACTAGGGCGCACGCGTCTTACTTATTAACGCTCATGGACGATGCATCTTCTATCCATACATTCGAGCTAGGCCTTGCGCATATATGACCAAAAGTTTCCGACTTTAACGATTGTTGAGACAATACGAAGATTGTAGACAAAGAGTGCATAATCCCTGAAAGCTCAGGGCAGTGCTATTCTTACTCATTGAGCAGAACATGTATGCACATTCTGTGCAATCAGTTTCCGCGAGCCTATAACTAAATTAATTAAATGAACACGAAAGTACCACATTATTGTATTCAAACCCTTCTACTCAACCACACTTTTCCGGTGCTTTTTTCAGATATAACATCTCCTAATGCAGTCGTCTATGATAATTTTCTACCATTTATTATGTGCAAAAGATGACTTATCGAACTAATTATTAACATATGTGTTTTTTATGCGCGTCATCAAATTCTTAAATCAGATAAATTACCACAGAATGGCTACGTTAACGCAAGCTACTACATATCTAAGGAGATCTCACTGTAAAAACGCGGAAATTCTTTTGCTTTTTCTATCCTTTCGGCTCATTTGTGGAAATTACTGCATTCAATCTCTGGTGATAAGATAGTTGCTCTAGTTGCGTCTACTGCTAAACTTAGCGTACATGGTAACGCGTTTTCTTGCTCTTCGGCTTTTCCGAATTCCATTCCCTCCCAGTCTATCTTTCCTTGGCGATGCTTATCAATTTGTGTTAAAAATATAATTATCACACCTGACACCTCTGGAACAATGCGTGACAGTTGTTGCGAATGCGAATGATTTGCCTCATGCCTTCGAACGTAATTTCTGCGCACCTTTTTTGAGGTTTGTGTTCCGCCTGCTGTACTATTATGCTCAAGTCTGGTGTTCCCGCCTATTCGCTGTTGTGAAAGTCTTTTAAAAGTCAATTTTTTATGCCAGTTGGCAGTTGCGCAACCCTCAGCAGAGTGTTCCTGTCCTCCAGCAGTCACTGTTTTACACCGATGTCATCAAATCTTGCCCTTTGTTCCATAATACTGACCTTATTCGTACTCCAGTATAGTCACACACACACGTAGCTTCGAAAGACATTGGTTTATTTTTTAACCTCAAACAGGGATACTAGCTAGACAGGCCGCTTATACTCAGGTACTTAATATTACAATAGGTTAGGCGAGGATTTGTTCAAAACTACACGTTTTCCGCCTTGTGAAACGACGCGATACGACATAGATATCGATTTATCATGCCACGATATACAATGCAATCCCATATGCTAAGGTTATATACCTCGTATTTTGTGTGGTTATCGCTGTTTACATTATTCATCGTTGAAAAAGCATTGTATCTTTTTCCCCTTGCTGTCTGTTAGTCTTTTGCTTTTGTAGCCAAGATATGTTTTTTTTGGCTTGCGCATTTTTCTGTTATTTGTCATGCAGTTAATGTCACTGGCTGACCTTTGCTCGTCGTCAAAGTGGTCTTTCCTGTTCACCGTAAAAATTTTTGCTACTACTGTGGCTGTCATAACTATGTCTCCTAGACCCGAAGTAACGCTTGCCACTACATTTCGTAGTAGTGGCCATTTTTACGCTCCTGTACTAACTGTTATCAACTTCCTTATGTATACACTTCAAGTCAAGTGTAAGGACTTGTCAAGAGTCTTCCTATTATTTGCATGTCTTCGCGCTCTGTAGTTACTCCCTAAACTCCACAAACTATTGTAGTCTCAGTGTTGATTAGTTTAGCAGACTTTCTACACGCCGCGGTCTATGCGTCTTTGCTTTTCTCGGAGGGTTAGGGGCGTCTTTCAAAGCGTTTTTAGTAAGTTGCTAACCCATTTACAGAAAACGATTTGTGGTTTCCATTGGTTTCTAAACTATTCATATTCTATGGTAGCTAACTATAACTTGACACAGGGATACGTTTGCAACTATTCTATAAATTCAGGCATCACAGACTTTGATGTATTAGCCAACCCTTCAAAAAAACTCGAAAAATATGGAAGCTTCTCTTAAGGTGTGCGTTTCGTCCACCAACCTGCAATGTACAGACTGATTCGTTACATTTATTCATTTGACTTAACACTCAACGACCAATCTGCTTGAATTCGAGCTCCGGACTATTTTAACCTCAAGTGGTTTATGACGAGTGATAAGCCGAAAATGGCCATTCCCATCCTCTTGTTTTTAATGCTACTTCTTCCCAACTTACAGTAGTCATGTGAGTGTTTGCGAAGGCTCTAAGTTGTAGCATCACAGCTCGCCTAACCCATCGTATGCTATACGTTAGCTACATCGGCGGAGGCGCCTTCTGCATCTTGAAAATTGTCGTTGCAGTCAAGTTTAAATAACACCAACACCTTAAAATCCAGATTTCCCGTGACCCTGCGGTCTAGTTTGTGTTTTTTGGAGGTTCGAATTTATGGTATAGGACACCGTCGAGGGAAGCATATGAGCCAATTTACTTGGTGTGGTCTACTGCCAAAGTAGCCGTCCACATTTCTTTTTTTCATTTCGTGGAGAATGTGTTAGGGCCCGGCTTAACTCAAAGTGCACGCCGCCCCAACGAGGCGTTCCCACGCGAGACTGCCGGTCCACCCACGCAGAGTGCATGTGACGACGTGCACAGCGCGGCCGTTGCAGGACTCTAACGTAACCCAGACAACCGGTCTGCCCACACACACAAAGTGCATTGTGTGACGCCGCTGCACCCAGCTCCTGCCAAGCGGTAGACTTACACGCCAAATCTCATGACGTACCCAGCCAATGAAGTCATGCCTTTCTTGTGACCACCATCTAATTGGTTCAACCTTGTACATACGCGTTCGCTTGCTTTAAATTATGCTGTACTAAGTTTCTCGAAGACTTTACCTCCGTCCACTTCTTGTCGTGTTCTTCCTTTGGGGGCTCACGCAAGGTGTAACGTAGACGGTGATAACGCAGTTTTGGTCACCGTTACAACAGAATGGGACAAGATCAGGCTATGCGTAAATTATGCCGCAGGTGTTGCACACATTAAGCCACTTTGGTTTCATACAAATAAGTACTTCATATTTCGTCATTGTTTAAATCGTATATGTTTAACATAGACCTACTAGCATTTAGGAAGAAGGCAACTTTAGTTTTATACAGATAAAGATGGAAACCCAAGATGACTTTATGTTTCATGGATACTTATACAAGGCAGGAGCAGCACAAACCTACTGGAACTTGAGTAAAAACATTTTCTGACGTTTTGTCATATGACCTCTGCGTGCGCAGTTACCCATCGCCGTCTGCCTTTGCGTTTTTTTCATGAGGACTTTGTTTTGATTCCTTTTTTATCTTATCTTCTCGTTTTAGGTGAGCCGTATTCACAATTACTTCATGCCCCCATCAAGTCGAATGCCCCGCACCTCTCCGTGAAAAAATGCATATTAATTTAGACCATCCCATTTCGCTCTGGCCTAGAGCTGAGTTATTCATCTACGGTGTTTTTCAAATCCAACCACTTCCCCGTCTGGCCAGCCATGTACGTCTTTCTTCCTTTCTCTGACAAATTTAAGAACATAAAAAAGTTAGTTTATTATGCCAAGTCAAAGGGTCGTCTGGGTTACCCGAATATAAGGTTTGGGCGATATTGTTTTCCTCACCCTTTACAGCTACTCGGTTTGGAAACACGTTGCCTGCAACAAACTACAGTTGCCGGAAAGTGTTGCCTGGCTGTAAGTCTTTAAGCTTCCAACGCTGACCCTCTTCAGGTACTTCCAGACATGTCTCATACTGTCAGCTTCAAATTCGTCAAATCTGCGGGAACTCGAGCTAACTCTGGCAAAAGCGAAGGATGATTCCGAATTAGGTATACTCTTTCCTCCTGCTCCACACTTCTACTTTTTTTAGAAAAAGCCAAGCATGGCGCTTCCGTGGAGCTCTTTGTACTAGTGTTATTCCTCTACGCACAGCTGATAAATAAACTTTCATTGAGATCCTCCGTGGCATCCACCAGCGCTGAGTAGGATTCTTCGCAGTAAACTTTCACTTCAGGTGGCCGGACTCGCCGTCGAGATTTTCCGACATCTCTTCTGATCAGTCAGCTCCGATTAGACCTTTTCGAGTATGTAGTCCTACTTTCCGCCATAGTTGAATTTACAGAACACCTCTGAACACCATCATTTTCAATTCGTGAATGACAATCTATTGGAGCTCCTTGATCTCATTTCAGAACCTGGTAAGTTTTTGTGGAGAACCTATGCTTTCTAGCCCGAATTCTTTGATTTATTTTCTTGTTTATTACCGGATTACTACACTCTTTCATATTCATCATTTGGCTTTCTTATTCGCAGGCTTTGAATAGGTGCTATTTCATTCAGAGGACTTTAAGTACCACAAGATTTGATTCCAGTCATTGAGACTTGATTTGTCGCTTATCTGGTTGCCAAGTCACATTTTCAATCATCTCCCACCTCCCTTAAGGACAGAGAGCAGATTTCTTTACCCTAATCAGGCGGTGTTACGGACGAAGTTAAGAGCGTCTGGAATAGTCTTTTATAACCTCTACGCCGTCATCAGCCAGCCATATCCAACCGAGACGACCTAAGGTTCGAACTTGAGTCTGTTTCCAAGGTACGGAAACAACATTTAGCCACGGGTTCGCGCTCCATCGACTGTGATTGGCAGCCTTCAAAGTCAAGTAGAAGTTACGCTTACTGATATATCCTAAATGTAGGACGATGGGTTTGTTTGTCATTTGTTTTGGACCTCCAGTCTAAAACTATCAAATGTGTCAAACAGGAATCGGGCCGTACTACCGACCAGCACAGTGAACTTCGGTGACTGTTTCGTCGTCATTTAGCTAGATGGATTAGCAAACACTACGCCCCTGTTGATTTGAATGTCCCCGGTTACATTTAGCTGGATTAGTGCTCGTGGTGAAAAGTATACCTCGATTACCAACTAAAGGCCTCCGTCCTACCCCATTAGCCTGCTATAAGTGGCTGACAGTGATAGGTAAGACGCGAATGGCTAGTTCAGTGTCCGCTGTATCGATCGACAATGCTCATAGATTATAGATTGTCCGTCGCCATGCGACCGCCTACAGGAGCTATGGACTAGAGATCCAGGTCCAAGCGGGAGTCCTATTCTCGTCCTCTAATCAGTATGCATCTTATAACTGCAATCTCCGTGCAAACTTCGGTAATAGTTCCTATTATGGCCGCCCAATGGTAAAAGTCTCCCTTTCTCAATGCTTTAGAGTATTCGTCGTTAAAAGGAAGGTAAAGGGTGGGGAACACCAGGGGCGTGATCAATGTAAAATAAGAAAGAATTTAAAGCCACTCTTATTCCTTTTACTGAACTAAAATATCGGTAAAAGAGGTTGCGGAAAGGACATAAAGACTGAAGAGAAAGCCTATGGATCAATAAAACTATTCGAACAACACCCATTAGTTATGATAGCCAAGCAAGTGTTTGGATATGCAGAAATTCGACCTACTGGAAAGTTGAAAGTAGGTTTTAATTATCGGATCGCCCTGGAGGCGGCTGGTCGAGCAACTATCACCCAATCTTCTAAAGCACACCTCATTTTTGAGTTACTGAAATGCTCCCAACGACCTAGGGCTAACAAATTTCTGGTGGCTTGTGGCGGTTTTATCTGGATGCACTGTACGCTTTTCACACACCCTCTAGCATCTATATTACTTTTTAATTTGGCAAACTAGGTTGAATTTACACATGTACAATTTACCTGTTTATTAAAAATTCAGGTATTTTCAAGTTCTCATAGTGCGTTCTTTAGCCATTAGTCCAAAGTTTATATTGCCATTTTGCTGCCCAGAAGTTGTGTTATAACTTAAAACTTCTACAAATAATTCAATGACAGGTGTTACAAGTAGGCTAAAAGAAGTCACCTTTTTCAGTTTGTTGTGCATCTGTTTGTTTCTTTTAGAGGAATTTGTGGTGGGCAGCAAGGAGCACCTCATATCGGTGGATGCAGTCGAGGCTCTTTCCTTCGTACTCGAGGGAACTATGGACCAGATGAAGTAGGATTTCCTTATTTTCCATGCTTTTTCTTAAGTTCCATTCGTCCAGTGAAGGACATAATCTTCGACCCAACCGTTCTGTCAAAGACGGGTTACAATAGCGTAAGCCGTTTTGAGTTGAGCCACTGCAAGTGTGCCGCTTCTCTCTCTCTCTCATCTTTCGTCCCTTTCTCATGCCTCTTTCTTGTTTGCTCCCCGTGCCCCAAGTCCACACGTACATTTGGTATACGCAGTCTTCAGTCCTGGATTCGGTCTTGTCTTATTCAAAATCCCTTTACTGCGGAATCCTGTATCCTGCGAGGCACACGACTACAGTGGACCCTGCCGAGCGCTAGTGTAAGAGACAATTCCAGTGGTTCTGCGCCTCACACTCCAACAAGACGCCAGCGTATTGCCACAAATGCAGCTCATATTCCGCCCACCACGGGCCTCCGAGGGTGAGTTACCAATCCGATTCTTTGCCCTACTTCGTGTCTTCTTCAGCTTTGTAGCCTTTTCAGCATAGTCTCGTCATGACAGTTGCCTTTTCCTTTTTGCCTTCTTCATGATAAGTGATGCCGCATCGGTGGCTATTAATTAAGAGTTCCCAGAGCTTTTCAGTGGACAGACTTCACTAATCGTTGCCCCCCCCCCCCACAGTATGGTGACGCAAGGCCAGTGAGTTAGATTCTAATGAAAGTAGACTTGCGCCGCATCTGTCGCACTCTCCCCCTCCCCCCTCTAGGCCCGGTGTCATAACCAAGTCAAGAAGACCGCAGGCAGGAGGGGGCGTAGGTGGCTGGGGCAGTCAGAGCCACCCCTAGGCTTGCCGGCGTAGATGTTTGGATCAGATATTCACACTGAGACGGATCCTTGAATTTCGCCATAGCTACCAGCAACCAACGGCCGCCTGCCTTGTTGACTTTGCCGCTGCGTTCGACTCCGTCCACCGTGACTCCCTATGGCGGATGTTGGCATTTGATGCAGTACCACCGAAACTAATCGCCATGATCAAGGCATACTACCGCTCCACCCTTGCGCGGATTTTAGTCCACAACAACCTCTCAGAACCCTTCTCTATTCGGTCAGGCGTTTGGCAAGGCTGTGTTTTGTCGCCCATTTTCTTTAACTACGTCATTGACTGGGCTCTCGGGAATGCCCTACAAGGAGGTGACGGTATTGAGCTTGCACCCGGACGCCGGTTGACTGACCTCGATTATGCCGATGATATCGCTTTACTAGCATCAAGCTTTGGTGATCTACAGTCTATGGTGTCACGGGTGAACGAGGTCGCGAAATCGGTCGGTTTGTCCATAAGCACTGGGAAGACTAAAGTGTTTTCATGCTGCATCCTTGCCCAAGGGAAGGCACTTCTCGAGATTAGTGGCTGCCAACTTGAAGAAGTCGACAGTTTCAAATACCCGGGAGCAAGGTTGCTGCCGAATGGACAGAGTAAGGATGCCATTGTCTTCCGGATTGACGCAGTAGGACGAGTGTTCTCCAGCCTTCGGAAGTGCTTATGGACCCGACGCGATATTTCGATCTCAACAAAGATTCGCTTTTACCGTGCATCTGTGCGGTCCGTTCTCCTATACGGATGCGAATGTTGGGCTATGCGCGTTGAGGATGAATAGAAACTGGAAGTCGTAGACCACTACTATCTGAGGAACATCCTTCGAGTGAACTACACCGACTTCGTCTCAAATGGGACAGTCCGCACTCGCTGTGACAAAATCACAAGGAAATCACAGGCCATTCAGGAAAAACGGCTGAGGCGGTTTGGACACGTCCTTCGTCGCCAACCTCAAGAGCTCAGTGCTACTGTCCTCGACTTGAAACCGTTGCCTAATTGGAAACGTCGAAGAGGGGGTCAACTCAAAACCTGGCTCGACTCAGTCCGTCAGGACATGGAAGTGGTCTCCGACGCTGGCGAAGAGGATGGGTCGAACTGTCCAGGTCTGCAGCCACGAAACGTCGCGCTTGAAGAAGCACCGTACGGGGCATAATTTAGGCCGGCTAGGTCAGTCATGACCGCAGCCGTAACAGGTAAAAGTAACTGCCGCCCCACCGGATCAGATCCTATCAAGACCGGATTAGGAAAAATATATTGCAGCCTGACTCATTCCAAAATTTGGTCATTCCACGCAAACACATGCTGGACTGACTGCGAGGTCCGAGTTAAGCTTTTAGGGCACTGTGATAACTTCAAGCGCGTCAGATTGTTTGTAGTGAGGAAAGTGCGCTGAGCCATAGACCACGCTCCCTCTATTCCTATTCCCGGATCCCGGCCACTATCCGAGCCGATCAGTTGACTGTTGCAGGGAGTGGGCGCAGCTACAGACCTCGTCTGCGCGGGCCACGTACGTGACCCGTCCCGCGAACGCAAACGCCAGGATTTCGCACGAAAGTAGACGGGCGGCTTGTTGTAACGGAAGCCAAGGTCGAGGTGTCACCGCCCAAGTTCATTTTGTGTGTACCCCCAAGGAAGAACACGACAAGAATTGGGCGAAAGCAAAAGTCTTTGAGTGTAATGGGTACAACATATTTAGTACAACAAACACGTGTAACACAATGTCTATCAAGCCAATCAGCTTCTCTTCTGGCGTAGGCGCCGGCAAGATTGGCTGGTGACTCAGTAACTGATTGTAGCTTGAAATTTAAATTATTGATTGATTGTCTGGCTTAATGCGTTCGCTCATGTGTGGGTCGATCGATAACCTACTGTGAGCGTGGTTGCTGCCTTTATACTAGCTACCTGCTAGCTGGCACCCAATATGGCTCACATCTCATGCGTCTGAGGGTAACAGAGATCCCATTAAGAAGGAGCCATTGCAGTCTGACTCTCATACCACCAGTCGACAACTCCACACAAAACCACACTGTTGTGACTGTGTGGTATGCGTGCGGTCGTCAGTTACCGCCTTCCAAGCCACGGCATTTGACGCGCCCTGCTAGTCTAACGCTCGGATCACACATCCAGCAAAGGAGCCGCATCCAGAAGGGTCCGAGAAACATACTACCATTTTACATGGAAGGTGCCGACTATGAGCATGCATTTTGACGTTTGCCGGCGTCGTGTTTGATGTAGGTGCTAGTGGGGAGAGATGTGGTATAGCGGCTGGTGTTCTGCTGTAGATTTTCATGGAGACATATGTGACCTACTAAGCCCATGCGGTGACTGAATGTGCGCAGGTAGTGCGGACGTTTGAGGCGGATGCAGTGGGTGTGTGTTGGTGCTCCTGGCCAGTCTTTGTACTATTGTTTGGAATCTGGCTGAAAACTATGAAATCATCTACTGCTTGCACTTTCGGCTTCTTTTATAGTGGTTTAATCATCATATTCTACACTACTCACTGTATTTCTTACTCCTGGGATGACTTGTAAATTTTTCGTCTCTTAGGAACAAACTGATCGTAATCTCTTCCGTCTCACGACAAATTATAGCAAGGGTGAGTTTCGTTCGGTATCTTGTTCTACTATTCCGTGCATACTCTTGCGCTTCCTCACCTCTGTCGAATCAAATGAATACACTCTCTCAACTACCAGTCGCTCAGATGAAAATTGTCAGGACCTCAGATGTTTCCATTACCCTCCAAGCACTCCACAATTGAATTTGTGCCTACTATGTGCATCTCCCTGTAGAGCCTCACATATCCTCCACCAGAGCCTAGTCCATGTGCCGCAGAAAAGGTGTAACTTATCAGAAGTGCTAAGGAGCTGAAGGCTTTTATCTGAGGAACTTGCCTACAACATTGATAAGATCAAGACAGTTTTGACGTGGTAATATCGACGAAATGTTTTACGACAGCACATTCTGAGCAGTTCAAATTCCTAGAGAAGGCCTACTGCCCGTTCATTTAGCCGGATCTCAAGTTTCGTTGTTTGCCCTTCGGTTATGGTTTTGCCGGCCTTCCGGTCATGCTACTAGCCCCAGTGCCTGTTTGCTCTGATCGATTCTGCTCCATTTGTTTTATTATGCGCTCTTGAGCAGTTATTAGGTAGTCATGAATTTGAGGATCACCAACTGACGGTTTGACTTGACCCTACGGGCAGCTGAGGTTTGAGCTGCAGTGACTCCTGTGTCCTGTGGTTTCATGGCAACTCACGCAGACCTCATACCCGAGCAAGTGTAATCTGGCCCCTCTAAAGGATGTGAGAAGAATGTAGACGAAACTATTGGTGTTCTAATCTTGTCACAAGTCCAGATGTTCGCCGTCCAACAGCGCCTCGGTCAAATCCCCAAGAGAGGACACAGCAGAAAGGCTGCAAGAAGGGAAGTGTATTGCTGCATGTTGACAGCGTACTCTATAAAGGCAAGCAGGATATGTACAAGATAGGCCTACACTCAACCAATCAGATAGTGTCCTCAAGTGGGCGGTAGCTCGACTAGCCGGGTTGAGTCCTAATCCTGGCCGCAGCTTGCGTGTCATCACATGCACTGTAGGTGTGTGGATTGATAGCGTGGCGTGAGGGCGTGTCGCCAGGGCAGGGTGCTAGGGACCGAGTCGGTTAGGCCGGCTCCTAATAATTAGGTCAGGTTGACCACGTGCTCATGCTCATCTCCAGTCGTATGACCGCGACGGATGGAACAAGTGAAAGTGACATTGGTGCAGTGAAAGTCGCCCTCATTTTAATAAAAATAACACCCCCAGTCACTGATATTTTCTCGGAATAGCGGTTGTCGGATTTGACTTTCCCGTTTACTTTGAAGGCGGCTGTCCATCAGTTTTGCAGTACGTGTGCCTGCCTTTTTTCGATGCTCTTCTTTCAACTTTGCAGACTTCCCGAATATTACGACATGCAACCGTGAAGATCCACAGAGCTAGCAGTGCATTTATCTACCTCCTTTCACCCTTACGGTTAGTTCCTTGATTTTTTCGGCAATCTTCTACTGCTGCCCTCGTGACTTCTTCCCTCCATCCACCCCTCATTGTCTTTTATTGTCATTACTTTCCTAGTTGTCACCCACTTGCTTGCCCATATGTTATCATGAATTCTGACCTGCAGGCTAACGGACCACTAGCTTAGTGCTGGCTGGCTAGTAGCCCTTGTTGGATCCGGAGCCCCGCCGGGGGAGCCTCAATCTCGGCGCCGAGGAGGAGGAGGAGTCGGAGCAGCGTGGTCGGGAGGGGCTGCTCTGTCATCAAAAACACAGATGGAGAAGAGGAGACATAGATCCACCGTAGGGGAGTTTGGTGTAGCAGACCTTGGCCGCCGTGAAGGCGGGTGGGAACGCGACGGACACGCGTCTGCTGTGGTTCCCTAGCTTAGTGCTTGCCTGAGTCAGCGTCGCATAGCAACCTAAGGTAGACAGCTGGCCGTCGATAGCGGGGACAGGGAGGGGACCCAGGTAAGTCTGGCTATGTCCGACTGTCGTTTACGGGGAATCTGATGCCCCGGAAGACTAAGTCTAAACCTTAGCAACAACTAAAAGTTGTAGGTGCTAGAAGAGAGTGAGGTCGACGACTCAGCACATTTCTTTCTTCAATATAAACAATCTGACGCGCTTGGAGCTATGGCCGTGCGCTAACAGCCGACACCTGGGAGGTCGCCACTGACGGGATAACTCGGACCGCGCGATCACTCCAGCGTGTGTGCTTTACGGTGTGGAGCGGCTGTCTGGTGGACTGAGATTCGGACTGCAATGACTCCTTAATGTGGCCGTTATGGCACTACCACGTAGCTATAATCATAGCCAAGTATGGTGACACGCATTGGAGGGGTGGTTTCGCGCCCAATCTCGCTTCAGGTCTTCTTGACTAAGTCTTAGCACCGGGCTCAGATGGTTAAGAGAAGAAAGAGTGAGGTAGTTGCGTACAGGTCTATCTTCACCATTATCCGGCGCAATTCACTGTCCCTGCACCATACTGTTGTGGAGTATACCGCTAACAGTCGAAACATAGACCCGTTTCTGCTACTTATGTCTCTGATGATGAATCCGCGACGGATGTCGAAACGTCAGGCGAATAAACATATCCCAGCGATCGAGTCTCCTTCTTTTCAATAGTCGAAATCGACGGTCGAACTGTCGTATGTACTACGGTTATCACCTTAAGTTGAGAACCTGGAATTAACCCTTACCCTGTAGCTACTGCTTTCTCACGTATTCGGGCATGTGCGCCGGGTAGCGGAACTCTAACAACATTATTTCATCAGTCTGTTTGGCAAGAAAAGATAATACAGTAGATTGGCAAACTCATTCGATCTCGTGCTATAGACAAGAACATTAATGTTGCGCGAAATGAGTGCATATAGGAGCTAAGGCTACGACGGTTATGGCACGCGTGCAAGCTGTCCATTCGTTGCCTGGTTTTTGAGCGTAGATGCGGGGACCGTGATTGGCTGATCAAGACGTCAAAAACCGCGTCGGCGAGCCGTTGGGAAAGTGCACTTCGTTGCGAGCTAGTCAGCCAGGCACGACCCGCTACATGCATGCGACGTCCCCCAAGTTTTACTGCAGTTAACTACGTCCCATAAGTAAAAAAGATGCATAGGTTGGTTTGAAAATTACTTCTTGCTAACATAGCAACAGTTAATTTTCACTAAACACTCGAAATGGAGATAATGGCTATATTACAAGTAACTGATCTAATGTAAAAATATAAACGTGTGTAAGGCAGGAGAGCACAAAAACGGTAAATTAATACAGAATAAGTGCAGATGAAAATTTTTACTTCTTTTTGGTTGTCTGTTAACATTTAAAACAGCATTAAACCTGGCAGGCATAGACATGGACCAATAATCTATCATCTTTTGTTGAATGTGATTATTCTGTATAAAAACTATTTTTTGCATGGAAAAATTCTTCTTTGCCTTGTACAAATTTCCTTTGATAATTGCAAAATGGTTTTCTATAGGAATAATATCTGGGTTGTTGGCAGGAAGAAAAAGTTAGATTGCGGTTGAACTTGTAACCAAATTCATACCATCTTGTGTATATTCAGAGCAATTTCCTTTCCTCACATCCCTTTGTAATTATTTCGGGTGCCGCGAGCTTCCGGTTGTTCTTGAAATTCTGCTTAACAGTTTACGAATTTCAGTGTTTTTTTATTCGCTTTTCCTTAAATACCGATCTTGTTCTATCTGCTTACCAAAAACTTCAAAATAAGATATATTTTACAAGCATTTACCTAAATAATGAGTTTTTAACCATTCCTTCACTTCTTTTGTACATACGTGAACTTGCAGCCTGGGAAACAACGCCACGATTATCCGTGCCCGGCAGATTGTTTACATAGACTATTACTGCATAACAGTAAAGGCCATGGTTCACTGCAAGTAATGATCAAATGAAAGAAGGTACATTGAACCGTCATATAGGAGAGAAAAGGATGGAGTTGGAAGTCAGTAGAAATAAAAGTCCCTATTTAAATCTAGCCAAGAGGTTACCAGATAATTTGCCTACATGGTCTAGCTGCTTGCATAGAATTTCTTCACATGTGGATGTTTTTAAGTCTTTTAATTGGATACTCGAGAATCTAGGCACCACTTTCACTGTGCTAGGGATACTTCAGCTCACAGTCAGCAGTACGCCGACCTGTCCTTGAACTTTCCCCAAAGCGACTGACCCCGCTTCCGGTGTTATATCTTCATGGGCTGGCATGACAGTCTGGTTCTTTGACGAAGACGGCGAAAACGACGGGTTCTTCTGAAATGACACTGGAAATGTCCGTGTCTGCAAGCTCCTTTCCTATAACGTCGCGTGTCGGTCCCGTTGTTGCTGCACTGTAAAGTTACAAGCACGTTTTCATCACACAGTTTTTGACTTCCGGTCTGCCTCAAAGTAGTGAGGGTTTATTCTAAATCTTTTGTTGGAAAAGATACCAATGAGTACCTACGCTGCTGTCCTCTATAGTAATCGTTTTCCGGTAACATTTCCTGGATTGTTTGTCGGCTTCATAAGTGTCCTTCCTTGTGCGTATGCTTGGCGAGCCAGACTTCTTCCACCTTTTCGAGTGTGCGCTGCAGATGGTTTCCCGGACAGAGGACACACGAATAGGCTCCCCCCCCCGTAATGCAGGTAATCCCGGGCTATATTCCAAAAAGATTAGGGTTATAGTTAAAACTAGAGTTGAGGTTAGGTTTTGCTATGTATGCCTGTTCATAGTCTCGGGACATCATCACGCGATGCGCGCGTCAAGCGCTGCTCAATGTCACGAACACGTGTTCACCCTTACTTTGTTCTGACTGTCCAGTCTTCACTCCTGGCTTGCGGGCTCACCCCTGTCCTTATTCTGATTGGCCAGCATTCGGCCTATTACATTTACCCCACACCATATACACCGCAGTGTCAACATGACTCGTCACTTGAACTGTGCCTTCCTCCTTAGTACACGCCTTGCCTACATGGCATTCTGCCTACAGGCGCCTTCTGTTTTACATACATTACATTCGTGCTGTCTACAAACTGCCTTCCTTTTTTCAATACATTAGAGGTTTAGAGGTAGGACACAATAATACGAACCTCCCTGGAATTTACTGAAAGACCATTTCCACTACGGGGGATTTCTATTTGCATGTCTCAACGTCGTCCATAACCATCGTAACTCCAATTTAAAAAAAATTCTCCTGTAGCTTATTCTAATATTTGGAGAGTCTGGGCTGCGATATTCATGCGTGATCAGTTCGTAGCGCGGGTTGTTGACTTTTCTTTGCGTTGTTTCTTTAATCATCATTATCGATTGATAGAACTTAATCTAGATCATAAGGATTCGATATGCTGTGGGTGTACCCGTGGCACCTCCGAGTCAAACATCAGGTAAACTGTGTTCAATGGGCAAAGTTTACTGAGTCCGAGCATATAAGCGGCCGATAGCAAGCATTAGTAAGAGTACTTTGTTGTCTTGGGTTTGCAGTGGCTTGAGTGGGGCAATCAGCAAATTTATTAACTTGTGAAACTGCGCGAATTGACTCACCGCAGTGGTCGTGACAAGAAACACTATGAAAGCATACAATTCCCGACGCGTCAAGGTCGTAAATTTGGCCTGGCTCGCCTACACAATAACACTCACAGTGCGATAAAAAATATACCCTTAGTCAGGGACCATCTGTATGATGAAACAGAGTACCAGAAATTGACTAATCCACAGACACGAGAAGAAGATGCGATCGCTGTAGCATGAAATTTATTAGTCTGGCGTTTCTGATTCTCGCCCGAACCCGCGAGGGACTTCAAAACATCCGGTGAATACAATTCTTGTCCCAGCGATCGTAGCTTTTTATTGTTGCTAGACGGACTGTTTACTGCACCTATTCTTGGCATTTTCACTAGCCAGTTTTTATCTTCTCTGCTCTTTCCCAATAACCCATCCCCCCCCCAGGTGGTATTACGGGTACGAATAGGTTTTTGTTATCACGCTACACGGCAGTCGTTGGTGTATCGACGAAAGCGACGGGAATTTTGGCAGAACGCCCTCGTTTGGTCCTCACTCAAGCAGTGCATGATTTTCTTGTGGTTGCTATGCCACATTTGCCGAAAAAGTCGTATGAGCTACTGTAACATCGACTGAGGTAGAAGTTTATCCAGTTTGACCTTCATTTACGGAGTCAGAAATTCGCAAATACATACCTGCTCTACCAATAGGCGTCAATATACACATTCCATGAAGCAGTTCAAAAGAAGAAGATGGGACCACTGGAACAAGGACTTTATTTTCCTGACGTTTCGGATTCCGTCGGGAATCCTTAACCACAGGTAATGGTAGCAAAGTCTGAGTCATGCTCTATTTATCAAGACTGAATTCCGACAGGAAAATAGTAGAAGGTGCAAGGAGTACAGTATTTATATAGCCTCGTTGCTATGTGATCACACGTCTAATCGAATTAGCAGATCTTGCGTTTATCGCTGGGGGGCCGTGGTGTTTTCAAAACTACAATATTGCGAAAAACGATGACAATTAGTGAACTGCAACATCAGCCACCCAATCAGTCACCACCGCATTTTTAAAGGCGCTATGCCGGTGGGTTGTGGCTTATTGCAGCGAGACCGCAGTATCGGTATATTGAGGGATATGTAGGAAAAATTCCTTTGAGTGCCCTATTTGTACATATGTGCAGTGGTAGCAGAAAATTTGTTTCTCAGACTGTTGGCGCGGCCAGTTGTCCTGTGTCTTAGGATGAAAATAGGAGCAGACAGTGAAAAAACTCCTCAGGGATTTTTAGAAGAAAAACTGTCGCTCTTGTGGGGGTAATGCGTGAGATTTAGGAGAAAAAAAGGGAGTTTCAGCGGGGGGCATTGCAAAGGTTGCCGAGTTATAATACCTTCGGCGAGTGCTCAGAGCTGATGGCTGCTCCCGCAATTTTGTCGACAAGTGCGTGCGCAAACAAGCTGAAAAAGCCAAACCGCATCAGCCCCAATTTTTGCCGGGCGCTCCCCTACGTGAAAAAATTCTCGGAATCTGTTTGCCGCGCCTTCCCATCCTACTCGGAGTTGGAGTTGCACACCGACCAAAAGCAACTATTTGATGTCAAATGATAAGGCTGAAAGACCTCTTGCCGCCACAGTAGGAAACGTCTGGATCGAATCAAATGCAGTTGCAGCCAAAGCGACTTCTTCGGCGAAATAGGGGGATTAACCCGTACATGGATAGTTAAACATTCGACAGCACTAACAGGAAAGGGACGGTAGCTCTTAGGTTGAGGTTAATTCAATGGGATTCAGCCCTACCTTCAAGTTTGACAAGGCCGAAATTCTGGCAATAGCGAAAAACTGTGTCAGGTTTGAATCGTTTGAGTCTTGGTTCTCCGTCTGCAGTCGATTAATGGGAATAATGACTTCCCCGCTCCGTATGCTATGCTGAAATTTTGCCTATACAGAGTAATTAGGCACACGAGGGGAGGGGCGTGGGGGTGGCCGACGTTTCCGGTGACAACGATTCCAATTGCCGGGTAGGCATCACACAAACAATAGATAATGGCGAGGAAATTTCACCAGTTTTCGACTCTGATTCGGACTAAGGAGCAAGCATCACGTTATGTACGACCACTAGCGATGAAAGTGAAATCTTCCGGTTGAAGTGGGTGCGTAATCGCGTGGCAACCGCGTCTTATGATGACTGCCTTCCTTGTGTCTTCAGAAACCTTATCTGCTACTGACTCGAGTGATTAGGTTCGAGCCAGAATTGGAAGCGTCAGGCTTATAAACTTTATTTTCCAATGATCGCATCATCTTCTTCTTGTGAATTGGATCCTCAAACCCGCCTCTTTGCATCTGCCGGATATCCTGGTAGCCATCTGTTTCTTTCCTACATCACCATCGCCTCGAACAGTTATGATCATTTGCAGACAGTGGCCTACCGTCGGTGTAACTTTTACCAAAGTGCATTTTCGAGTACGAAATATATCTTCGGTAATGTTTATTATCTGGCAACATACCCTCAAGATAATTTAGACACGCCAGGATACTGGCTTTTTAATGCATTTCTTTTTGGTTACCTACGAAAACCACACTCGAAAAAGATGAGGGAAAACTCAGCTGCTTAATTACCCTCACCCTTTTCCTCCCCCTCCCCCCTCCCTAAATTTGACTTTTATAATATCACTGTAATTAAATGACCAATTTTATTCCCCATGTCATGTACTGGCCTGACGATGAATGACCGAAAACGATCGTTTGCTCAGACGACTTTTCAATCGAAAAAAAGCTGCTCAATTAGCCTGCATACTCTCTATTGATTTTCAGAACTCTTTAAACGCAATTGCATTTTATATAAAGCGTGTACAATACGATGCTTGCCTGTACTAACTTGATAGCTAATCACGTCTTCTTTTTTAATTTTATACTCGAAAAAGAACTGTTTTTTTTCGGGTTAAAAATATTCTAATTGGGAAATGTTTCAGCACTGCACAATGTCCATTCTATTCACATTGTGTCCTTTCCTTTGGTACTGCCTCTCATCAAGTATATGGTATAGTCCAAACCCATTAGAAAGCTTTATAAACAATATCTGGTTTCTTCTTTATAACGTGGACGATGCACGCCTCACAAGGAAAACAAACAGCTTGTAGACTAAACACGCTAAAGAAAAATGGGCAACAGTAGTTTATGCAGTGCACCTCACTAATCCATAGTCCCAGAATTTTGCTCTACGAAAACGGTGGTTATATGGTTTTGTAGGTGGGAAATTAGGATAGTCGGTAGAATATATGTTAATAAATGTCATATTCATTTTCATTTTATTGTATTCATAAGTATTTTTGATTTATATATGTAGATTTTCCTGATCCGTCTTATCGTTTAACGTACTGCGGAAAAAAAAATCACCAAATTGCAGGTTTCTTGAAATTCCTGAAAAATAGGAATGGTGGTTAGGATTTCGTCTACTCTTACTTACCTGAGGTCCAACTTACCGTTCTGGACTTAGATTTATATAGTCCGCAGCGCGAAGCGCCGCGCACACCAAGTTAAATGCGGAGCAGCCTACACCCAGCGACCGCGGGAAACGAATTCGACTACATTTTTTCACTTTACACTTTCCTCTACAAATTTCCTTCTCACCCTATCCCTACCCTCAAAACTCCTACAACCACCGTTTCCGTAGAACAAAATGCTATGACAAGGGGTATATGGGTTGCTCTACTCAAACTATTTTTGCCGAAAAATGCAAAAACAGAACGAAATAAAAATTAGTCTGTATTGAGAGACCTTTTAAAATATATATATATAGCCCTGGTTTGAGTATAAATGTGAACTAGACGTGATTTTCTACCAACTGAGCACAAGAAAGAATATGTTTGCTTAGTTTTTCAATAAAATATTATTGAATTGTATGGAGGCATCTGAACTAAGTAGAAAAATTCATGTTAATGCATTATTTATTTTGCTCATCGAGTGGGGTTTATTGAGGTGGCAGCGAAAATGTGTATCAAGAACCAGTAAATGTTTCGATGTCAATTAATTAATTTTTCCTACTCGAAAACGCACTTCTAACCTTGAGTTGACTATTTTATGAGATCGTTCATTGATTATACCGTTGCTGTATCAATTGACTCCCATGGGCCGAGTGTTTCGCAGTTACGGCGTCTTTTCTACTGCCTCTGTTGAGCCCTAGCTTAGAATTGGCAGAGGTTTAGTTGGTAGGGCTTTCTTGTGAGACTGTTTTTGTCTCTGGTTAATAATAATAAAAAAAACTACTTACAAATTTTCAGTAGGTCGAATTTACACCTATCCAAACTCTTTCTTGATTATCTTCACCAGTAGGAGTTGCTCTAGTAGTTTTCTTGGTCTGTAGGCTTCCGTTTCAGTCTTTTTGTGCTCTGCACAACTTTTACGCCTACATTTTATTAGTTAAGTAGAAGAATTCCATTTGGCTTTAATTTCCTTCTTGCTGCGCAGTTATCACCCACCTATACGGCTCCTGGTTTTTCTCACCCCTTCATTCCCCTATAGCCACAAAAGTTTTGTCATTAGGCGGCCTCACAAGAAAAACTTTCCATTTATGTCTACCAATTGCTCTCCCTTACTCCCAGCTCCGTCACCCTGGATCGCTGTCGAGGTTCTACCATTGTCCTGGGTCCCATCGAGAGTACTCTTTTCATCAGCGGCTGTGAAGGCTGTCTGGTTATTTCTGCGGCCCGACGGGTGGTCCTGTCCTCTAGCCGCTGCTGCACCCTCAACATTGCTACACCGACTCGACCGCTTCTGCTGCAACCTGCATTTGGCTCCTGCGGTGGAGGCGGTGGTAGTAGCAACGGCGGCGGCAGCACCTACCCCGCCTGTCCCAGCCCATCCTCCCTCTTCTCCCGGTCATCGCCCATTGTACCGCTGGGAAACGAAGAAATCCTGTTCGGTCCCTACAACACCACCTATCCGGAACTTGCTAAGCACTTAGAAAGGGTTTGTCTGGCCCCCACGGTCAACCGCTGGGACGACCCTCTTATTCTCGGTGGGTTTTTTGCGTTTCAGGCCTATATTCCATGAATCGGGACTTGAAGTTTGCAAACCTCTGGCTAAAAGACTCGTCAAAGAAGAAACAGCTTTTTCCTCTGAAGTTGATTAGCAGTTAGGAATTCCAGGAGAGGAGGGCTGTCTGGTGTAGGTAGCGAGCGAGAATCGAGCAGTGGAAGGGCAAAACACTTATGGTGGCGGTAGAATGTGTGCTGAGCCTTGCCGCTGTGGAAGGAGAAACAGGATGGCAGGTGGAAGGAATAGTGTATGCTGTATTAGAGAATGGGTTGGAGGCAGTTGGGTTAGTGCGCGACCGTCTGCGAGGGAGCTGCGTCCGAAGTGTGAGAATGCGGGAGCCATCCCAGTGTCATTAGTGCCGTCATCCCGAAGTCAGCCACAGGGAGGTGATTGACCAGACCAGATTGGCGTAGGTAGACACTGGTGCGTGCGCACGTGCTAAAAGCCCCCGGAAGGAGTTGTACGGAGGGTAGTCCGTGCTGATTTGTTTTTGCCGTCAGTACTGTTTTAACTAGAGGAAATTCGAGCCTTTGGTTGGGAAAGAGTGTACGGTAACAGTCTCGTTTCGGGCTCACTAGAGCAAGCGGAAACCCCCACATTCTGTAATATGGGACTGGGGGGAGTATTGTTTAAATGGGTGGGGCATATCAAGGGAGAGAAAGGGTTACGAAAAAGTAGAGCGTATAAAAGTGGAAAATAGTAAGAATAATTATTTAAATAACGTAATGTTTGGCGCGCGATAATTAAAGTGAGAATTACAACCAATCGAAAAAAAGAACTGTCCAATGGTACCCGCGAATTGGATGCAACCGTATATCGACTCCATACCGAATTTTACAGATTCAAGTAAAACCATGAATTATACGCTTTTCCTTTTTTAAAACTCACAGTAGCTTCTAACGCATTTAGACCGATATTGTAGTGTGGTAAGCCAAAAAACAAGCATAACCTTAACTAGAAATAAGCTTAAAACTAAAGTGACCACAGGACCCTAAGGAAATCCGTGAGGGAAGTGCAATGTGGATGGACTGGGTCATACTTTTGTGTGAGAAAACATGCTTACTAGTACAAAATAAGTACGCAGTTATGCGAAGTATGCGTGGTGAGTGCGAAAACAGGCTGTCACTAAATGTACATGTACAGAAGATGTATAATTTTTTGCGAAATGGTACGCGCTTGAGTAAATTCCAAATCCTGAACCTTATCAATTATGTCTTAAAGGGCCATGGCTCTCGTTAATTATTTTTCCGTGTTTTGTTCTCTATCCTACCTTGAAATCGATTTCGACTTTTAGACAATCTAACACAAACGCAACTCGTTTTCGACAGTCGGGAATTCAGTCCTCTGTCGGTCTTGTCGCACGACTGGAATTGTTTGAATAAGCTTTTACTGACTTCTCTTCTCTCCTAAATAACCGGAGTCGGTGGTGCTATATCTTAACCTTTTACTGGCAGATTGCGTTGGGGTTTTGGTGACCTGGTTATCAAACTTTGTTCTCGCGCTCTCTTTCAGGCCCTGAGTCCACCCGCAGCGATTGGACCACCAAAACCCCGATCTCTGGGAACTGTGTATGGGACCTCTTGCCTCCGCAGGACTTCTACCCCTTCAACATTCCGATGGTCGCGCTCAACGAGAATCAGCGAGAACAGACTCAACCCGAGGAGCACTACGTATCGCAGCCGCCTCACGGGCGAACGCTCGGCAAGCAGCTCTCCATTGAAAGCCTGCATGACCTCAGTCGAGCCCTGGTCTCCCATCCCATCTCACCTCGTCGTTCTCCTCATCTCGGGGGCGACTTGGCGCTAGGGAGGATGCCCTTTGTCTTGCCACTGCCCAAAGCCTACTCGGATGCCCTCCTGAAGCGTGCTCGCCTCTATGCCCAGTGGCGCCAGCTTATTAAGGTAACGGGGCTGGGCTCTCAATATTATCGATGATTTATATGTCGTATTTTAGTTCGGTAACAGTCTATTATAGGGCTCACCACGGAATTAAACACTCCTAATTCTGTAATACGGGACCCGTTGTACTAGGGGTTATGTGGGGGTGAGGCAATACCGAGGCGCAGGAGAGAGAATTAAAAGAAATAAACCAAACAAAAACAGCAATAGTAGGTACAATTACTACTTTAAAACAAGGAAAAAACCTTCGATATATGAAAAAGAAATTAAAGTTATAAATAATAGATTGAATAAATAAATTAAATGAAAATAAGTCGCCGTTACCTCCGGCCCCGTATTACAGAATTCTGGGGGTTTGGTTTCCGTGGTGGGCCTCTTGTCTTCTTATCCACACTATGCTATCAGTGTCCTCGTGGTTCGAGAGCTTGACGCATTAGTCAAACAGCTTAAACTGCCTTCTTGTCTCCACTTCCAAAACTGGTGCATAGACGCTGCCAGAGGATTGATTCTTTGGAACAGTCAATAGTGCGATTCGCAAAAGCGATTTAGTCAACTTTGTGCAGGCGGAACTCAAGAGTGAGTCCTAAAGCGTAACTTAAATTGTACTTGTTACGGCCAGTGCTCCCACATATTGTACATAGTGTAACGATTACCCCCTCACAACAAGCCGCCCGTGCACTGCTTGCAAGGTACAACGTGCAAACATGTTCTGTACCGCGATCGGTGCACAACTCAGCACCACTGCTAGTATACGAAATCGCAACCGACAGAACAACGAGCTCAGTGGCTGGGGCATTGAACTTCTAAGTAGCAGGTCGCGAAATCGAGCCCCGGTTTGTGCAACGCGTAGGTCAGTTCAGGTTTCGTAGTGAAATATAGGTAAATACCTTTGAACTGTCTCTTGGTACAGAGCAGCTATAAAGTGCAGTACATGTGGCGTTGCCAGTTATGGAACTACGTAAAAAGGGCAGACAGGAAAAAACTACTCAGGCATTGTCCAGAATTCTAGGGGTTTGAATACCATTTGCGGGATTTTAAGGAGAAAAACTGTCGCCCGTGGGGGGTGGAGGGGGGAGTATTTGCAAATCAGATGGCCTGCGCTGAAAGTGTTCGAAGCATGTCAGGAGGAGCCTATCGCGCTTTTTATCAATATCCTAAGGGTCACGCGAGTAGATAGCAGAGTTCATGAGAACATCACCGAGTGTCGGAGATGTGCCCATCGTACGCCCTTGCTGGTTATCGGGTCTGCCAGGTGACGAAACACGGGGCCCCACCACGATCGTCAGCATTCGATCATGGGCAGCCACTAGGAAGGACTTTACATGGTCGCGTAGCTTAGGACCACAAGGTTCGGCGAAGGCGATCGATGCAATTTGTGTAAAGGGAAATGCATGGTACAGTTATTATAAACAAACAAATTACTGAAAAGTAGCGAGCAGTATGTTTTTTTATAAAATGTAGGTATTATGCCGCATGTAGCTTCAATTCAGAGGACATGTTTGCTTTACTGGTCCAACTTCATCTTAAACGTGTCCACAGATAGGGCATGAAAATATCCGCGGGCAGAGCATTCCATGCCTAAATTGCCCTCTTAGAGAAGAATTTTCGTGTGTCCCATCTTGCCCCAGGGACACGTAGTTTGGGAGGGTGTCCGTGCAAGCTAGTGGTAGTGACCAGCTTAAGGTCGGGTATGGCTGACTGATGATGGCTCATAAACCAGAAGGGATTATTCTAGGCTCCGTGGACTATGTTGGCAATTTTATTCTGCCTATGATATATATATATAGATAATACTTTTGGAATTTCTTAAGAGCAGGGCATAGAGTCAAATGTCTGCAACACTACTTTTCAGGTGCAGACCCTTAAAGTCGAGGCTCATGATCTACTGTGCAATAACCATGTAGTATCCATTCCAAAAACAAGATGTGCTACGTGTTGCATAAAGTGTTGATTCACCAAGGTGGTAAGAAAACGATGTAATAGGTGACCTATCTCACGAGTGAGGAACTATTATTTTGGCCAGATTGTAGTATTGATTGCCATGCAGTACCATTTCGAAATATTTGACTTATATCACAATGCGTTTTCGGTGTGACTGAAAACCGCAAACTTTCAAGTCAATTCATCACATTATAATATCGAGAAATCGAATAGGGCTAAACATTTGGAGCTAATTTATTCAGTGGGAGTAAGTAAACCTCTCTTGTATTTCACTTTGTTATCTCTAAATGTGATCCCGGGTGTGTAGTTATTTTCTTCTTCCATTACGACACATAATCTTACACGTATACTGCATTGCCATAGGCGATATTACAGAAGGTGTTCCAGTCATTTACGAAGTCTCAGATCTGTGTCTCATTGATGAATAAGTTTACCGGAAAATTTCGTACTTTGTGAGAATTTAATGAATGAATATGCATACGAAAAACGCAAGGTCTGTACAGGTTCGTTCAAACTATGCAGCAAGTAACGGAGTTTTAAAGTCGGGCTTACGACTTCGCATCAAATGCTCCATCACTGAACACGGCACGGTTTACACCGGAGCGACTTATTGGCCTTCGTTGTCTCCGACTGAAGACGAGCGAACTATAATCTGCACCGAAAGTGTCATAAATACTCCTTCTGATTAGGTAATATGGGAAACGTTATTGGTTTTAATTCGACGGATACGTCATAGCCACCGAAGTGGATGCACTTACATTCTGGTTAGCTAGCTAGTAGCCCTTTTTGGATCAGGAGCTCCGCCGAGTGGGCTGCAATCCCGGCGGCGAGGAGGAGTCGGAGCAGCATGGTTGTGAGGGGCGGCTTCGTTATCAAAAGCACAGATGGACAAGAGAGGAGGTAGATCCACTGTATGGAAATTGGTGTAACGGACCTTGGCCGCCGTGAAGGTGGGTGGGAACGCGACGAAGACGCGTCTGCTGTGGTCCCCCCTAAATTCGGGATGGTATTATTGCTGGCAAAGAAAATGGGAGGCTGGAATGGCCATATCTTGTTCATTAGCCGTCGTCAGCCATTCCTATCCAACCACAAGTCATGCACAACCCGAGGATTGAACTCGCGACCTTTTTTGATCAGAAATATAACACTCTAAGCATTGGGCTACGTACTCGTTGTTTTGCCGGTTTTCATCGAGTCACATTTACAGTCGTTGATGAACGCTTGCCGATCACTAACGGAACTTACTCGTTCCGCTCTGTCTTGGGTCTCATTTTTGGACCCTCACAGCAGGCGCACAGCGGCTAGTAGTTTACGCAGAGAGTATAGCGATCAATGAACGTTCATCAACGAGTGTCCGCACGTTTTCCAGGTGTGCGGCCTATTCACCTTCCTTGTCTTCGACTCTCAAAATGAGCCAAGTGTGGTCTGCATCAGAAACGATTTTACTACTTATTAAAATTAGGCAACATAACAAACGCCATCGGTTTCAACTCTAGCGATAGGTCATTGCTGCCGAAGTGAATGAACTTAAGTGCTGGTTAGTAACCTTCAAGGAAGGGCTGTTCATGCTCTACGGTCTGCTGGCTTAAGTTTCCGACCCACTTTGCTTTTGTTGTTTCTGTTGGACTTTAATCAAAATGCTTTATGTGAAGGCTATTACACTCCGGGAGAGATTTATTTTGTACCTGACGTTTCGGATAGTTGTTTCGTCGATCCATCTCCAGAAAGTGAATACTCTGGCTCTCGCTATATTCCGCTGTTGTCTTCCGCGTGCGTAGTCTGCCAATCCAGCTTGAACAGCTCTGTGTGGCTCACGTTTCTAGGTGGTAACCGCAGGCCGCCCCAGTGTTAACGCGGAGCAGAGAACGTGAGACTGTTATCAGGCGATTGGGGCGGCCTGTGGTTACCACCTAGAGACGTGAACCACAAAAAGCTGTTCAAGCTGGATTGGCAGACTACGCACGCGGAAGACAACAGCGGCATATAGCGAGAGCCAGAGTATTCACTTTCTGGAGATGGATCGACGAAACAACTATCCGAAACGTCAGGTACAAAATAAACCTCTCCAGGTGAACTACATTTTTTTCGTCTGTATTACCACCTGGGAATCGAATTTTCACTACTGCTACTATTACACTCCGCTAGGATTCGCATCTAAGTGAGGCGGAGGAGACCATCTTCACCTCCATGATTGAGCAGCGTTTTCGAGCCTGGCTCTATGACACTGGCGCGCTGAGAGAGCTACAATTGATGGATGCCGCCTCGCTCGCTTCTGGTGAATCCGCCGTCGCCGCCTCCGCAGCCTTCACCGACAACCGACCCTCCTCGAAAAGGCCCCTCACCTCCAACGTGTGAAGCAGCGGGAAGGCAGGCCAACTGTCTAATTTACACCCCCCGTCCCCCCTTCCCCCACCCCGTTGTTTTGTCCTTAACTTTACTTGAACTCTTTTCATGCTGTTCATTTCGCCCGACATTCCATTTGCTGAGGCTATTCTCATCTTCCCTGACTGACTGTCTGCCTGCCTGCACACATCTGATAGTTACTCTGGGTGTGTTGTCTTCTCGACTAGGCTCTGTAGCACGAGTATGAGCGTGCTTGAAGGTCTTCAATCCCAAACTGCCGGTCTTCTTCGGGAACCCGAGTAGATTGTTCAGAACCGAGGGCCTGGCCTGGTCTAGCATAAAGTCCTGTCCAGCTGGAAGTTCAACTCTAAGAGAATGCATTTTATACGCTAGCACTTTGTGACGCATAGCAGTGTTTATCTACCGAAAGATTTTGTACCCTCCTGAATATCTAGCAGGCGTGCCATCTCATTAAATGTCAACCACAATGCTGAAGAGTTCAGTTCAGTTTTGTAAAGGGAAAGGTTGGTGAAGTCATTTCAGCTAGTGGCTAAGAAATGCCTCGACAGATAAAAAAATTCAAACAAAGAGGTCTTTCACATCATTGCAGTTGAAACGTAAAAAATTGTAAACATACACTACTACTCGCTTATTAAAATTAGTATAACTGCACATAGTTTGTCTGATCGTATCGATTACGGCGTAGCTGGTGAACTTCTGGTTTGCTCTTCAATGAATCCACGCAGGTATGGAAAACAACATCTTCAGGCAAAGCGTTCCACGCTGCAACCACTATTAGTGTAGAAAAACTTGCGTTCGTCGATCCTCGCTGTGCCGCGTAAAGTGGGCGTGAGTGGAAAAAATCATCGGAGGCAAGTCAAAAATCCAGGCCATTTATGATACGAAAGATTGCTGAAATTTCCGACATAGCTGCCTGTATGAGATGGGAAGAAAAGGCTAAGGGTTGACAGTCTGTTAACACAGGGCTGTGCTTTCAGGCCTTTGATCATTTTTGTTGCCCGCTTCCGGACCTTGTCTAAGACAGGGCTCTGATCCCAGCTGACTGAGAGCGTCATAAAGGCTACACTAAGAGGGAGCCATGTCAGTCCACCAGTCAGCCATGCCGTACAAACACAGTACTGACTGCGCGGTCGGAGTTATCCCCTCAGTTGGCAACTTTCCAAGCCGCAGCTTTAAGCGCTCCATGATAGTGTCAATCGCGTCAGCTTGTTGCTAGTAGGGAAAATGTGCTGAGACGTCAACCTCACCCTCTTTTCCCATTTCCAGGGCATGAGTGAAGCTGCTAACAAGCCTCAATACCTAGTCCGTGCTTACTGCGTACATGGACTAGTCACCCAAATGCAAGCACGAGAATTTCGCACGCGAGGAGTTGAACGGTTCACACCTCACATGCGGGAGAATGTCAAAGGTCACGTTGAGAGGACGCCATCATAGCCTGACTCAGCCCACCAGCTGGCCACACACGCAAGTCGAGGGAGAAGCCCTGTGTGGACACGACTTCGTAAAGACAGCCACGGCCGTTTATGACTCATTTTCCGCAACGCGTGTCACTGGGCCGCCAGCAACCTTGACCAGGTTACAAAGCGTGTATAAAGGAGGCTGACACCAAGGGTGCTCGCCCTCTCAGGCTTGGCTTACTACTGTCGGAAGGGGTCTTGGTCTTACTAGCGGCCAAGACTGTGGGAAAGATCAGGAATGAGCAGTTATGTAGCCGATAGCATCCTCATTCTGGTGCCTTGCCTCTTCGCATTAACCGCGAGTTGCCCCACTGGTTGAGACGCTCAAGTCACCTGTTACCTAAGCGACTACATGACTGTTCTACAAAACTTCCAACACCAGCATTTGAGACCTGCAAACCCGAGTTCTAGGCACGATTTTTTGAGAGCTCATTTATCCTCATCGGGCAGAGAAAGCTCTCAGGCATCAATTACATCGTTAGTGAAAGGCATTCAGAATCAACTGTCATTATCAGAGGTTTTCGTCTGCTGCAAACCTGATAGTCGACCGAACTTAACATCGAAGAACATGCTACCGATTATACGTTTTTGCACCAACAGCCCTTTCCTATGTTACCTTCTCTAATCGAAAACGCATTTCAGAATATGGTTCAACGTTTCATTAGATAGAGATGGAAATGGAGGGAAAGAGGAATGCTATATTTAGAATGGAAAATCCTAAACTTTCAGCAAAACTGGCTCTACTACTTAGGACGGTCCTGTGGCAGCAGGTGTATATTTCATTGGGGTTGACGGGTTTCAACACAAATATACACTTACAATTTCGGTCTACGCCTATAAACCTTATATATACTGATAAATACTGCGATCAGAAATTAATTTCTCTGGAGATTAAAAACCTGAAAACTGGCTCCATTCACGGAGAGCAAAAGATAACGTAAATAAGGGGTCATGGTAAAAGGTTAAAGATAAAAAGTCATATAATACTTAAAATTAAAGTTTTACACGATATGCCCATCTACTATGGAGACAGGTCAGCTTTCAACTTCTCAGTTTCCGCTTCTTCACACTTGAGGTAGCGTGCTAGGATGTACCATAATGTCAGCTAAAAAAACATGGGAAAGACAGCTGAAGAGAGCATTCGGAGGATACATTCAAGAGTGACGAGATCTTCTTTAAGTAATGCTGGAAAAATAACTGGGGAGCAGTAAAGAATGAGGAGGAGAATGCAGGCATCTATAAATCGCCAGATTAGGGCTTGCGGTGTGATATAGAAGTTTACGGATTTTAATAAAAAGAAAGCAATATAAATTGGACAGACGCACCAGAGTTGCAATTTTTATAAGAAGCAATTGCCCAGTTAGTGTAGATCTGTCAAAATCATGGATCATTAAATTCCTCCTAGGGGGTTGATCGTGGTGCAATAATTGCTTACCCGTCCACAACTGAACCCTTAATTGCCGCCCTGTAATTAAATGTGCTGGTTATTTGGGTGATAACTGCTCTGCAGTTTTGACCCCCGTCACTGACACTATGAGCAGGGCTGCCCTTCGCGCTCCTCGCCCGGGATAAGTTTTAACATAATACAGATGGGCGTGCGTCACACCGCTCGTTTATGAAATGCGGGTCGTTAACCTATGGCTCAAGTAGCTTTCGGTTCACGCGGTTGTCAGTTGAAGTTGAACGTGTGATCGGGGCCCGTGGAATGAGCCACGAGCATGGAGCTGGTTTCGTGCCGTCTAAATGCTGTTATGTGCTCTGCCATCCGCGTCCGACTTCACTTTCCAAATTTCCTGACGTAACTAGTTGCTTTGTTCTCAACTGCAAATTATCCAATGAATGATTCCAGGCATGGTATTGGGACTTTTGCTTCATTACTTGACGTATCTTAGTTGTCTCCTGTCTGAGTTCAACTCCAAAGGCAGCTGAGACAGGAGCGTTGACCAAAATTTTGATGGGATGCAATTTGGTCCTTCGTCTTGCTTGCGCATGCACCACTTGGGTAGATAGCCATTTACCCGTCGATGGTATTTATATTCGGTTACCTTGTCCCCTGGTTCATGGAAGTATGTATCAACACGCAGATAAAGCGCCCCCAAGCATCCGAGTTACTCTTAAAATGGTGTACTTGCGTCGTTTTTGTCGCTTTTCTCAAGACAGAGACATCGGGGAAGGCCGATTGGTTGGTATCGCTCTCTTCTGTCGTAAGGTGCGTAGGGTCTAGATAATGGTTGTAATCAGAGCACCATAATACACATAATACATCTTAAGTTGAAGGTAAAAGGCACCTATGCACAGAACCCCTCGTTGCTGTCCCAGGCGGCAGTGGCTACCGGTGAAGACAAAGCTAGTGTTGAGCGAGCCCAGTTATGCCCAAGAGAGCACGAGACAGGGGTGACAGGCGTTTTAATAGGACTGTAGAGCAGATCAAAGTTTTCTCCAATTGGTGTGTGTAGCATTACCGGATGGGTGTCGCGTCTGGCGGCGTATGCTGTACCGTCCGATAGGGGAAGAAAAGGACATAATAAAGCGGCGGTTAGGCAGGTGCGACCACCTGGCGCGCGTGCGTCCCCTAGTAGAAATCGGTCTGGTGTCTGCAGGTCAGCGCGTCTGAAAACGCTCACTACGATGGTTGATGACCTTGAGAAAAGACGCCGGACACAGCAATGTTGGTTGTCGGCTAGAAGTGTATGTCCAGGGGGGAGATTTTAACATACTGTTTGGATGTCACCTCCTGACCCATTTCGATAGCGACGAGGATGTCATCCACAAAACGGGCCCGGGATTTGGATCTGTAGTTTCGGAAGACTAGCGCCTCCAATCGTTGCAGGACTACCTCGGCTCTCAGTCCTGAATTTGGTGAAAAAGCTGGAGCGCCTTACACCTGTCGGTAAATTGCTCCGATGCGTATGAAATTACTCTGAGAAAGAAATTTCTAAATTGGGAATGTTTGTACGTGACTAAAACAATTGTCCGTTTCGTCGTATTTACTTATTAAGCTGGACCTCATCGAAATCGATGATCAAACAACACACACACTTTGCGGGAGTAGTGCAATGGTTTCGATTGGCAGATCCCGGTCAATATAAACAATAGGGGAAGTGACACCAAAAGATACCAGGATAGGTATAAGATCGCCCAACAACTTAATCCCACAACTACTTCCCCTGTGCGTCTAAATCAGTTGTCTGTAGTTGTATCTGATAATGGCATCAAGTTCAAATCCAAAAACACAGACGAACACAATTCTCGTTCCAGCGATTGCATCTCCTTCTTCTATACCATTTAGAATGTGTGGGTGGGCATTTGCTGGTGGTGTGTAGAGTTAATTCAAATTAACCCATGGCGTCTTTTACTACCCGCTTAATCCATGAAAGCGTGATGACCACTCGATCAGTAAGCTAAACAGCCAGTACTGCTGGATGACCGTTCACCTGATTTGCCAGTTGCCTGCGTGAAGTTCAGGAGTCACGTGCGCAAGGGCACCGCCACTGCACGTCTCAAAAGGGGAATGCAAGTCTCACGAATTGAGGCAACTGTATAGATATAGAAGAGGAAGAAGAATATGGCTTGTCGATAACCGTGTCTACAGGAAGGTGACGAGCAGCACACAGATTCTCAATTTTCACAGCAACCATCCGGTGGCCCGCAAACGAAGCTGCATGAGAACGCGTGAGACTCGATATCTCCGCGACCCGCATGCCGAATGGCTATCCGAAGACCTTAATAAGCATACGCCTACATGCTCGCCCTCTGAGAACCCAACTAGAATCAACCCACACGATATGGCATGCGCTGCAATACATCAAGGGCGTGTCGGAAGCGGCCGAGCGCATTGCTGTGGGCCTAGGAGTCGGAATCGCACACCGTTCCAAGACTATCATGCGTAGCCAGGTCATGAGATCAAGAACCAATTATATCCCAGTGAGCAGTCAGACGTATTGTATCGTTTACCATGTCTTAACTGTCCCGAAATTACACAGGATAGACTGGACGCATGCTCAGTTCGCGCATGCATGAAAATAAGCTGGCTGTGCGACGGGGTGACGTATCATCGCAACTTGCTGCCCACATCCATGAGACGGGTCACGAGTTTAACTTCTTAGCTGCGAGGATAATTACCCACGCCGACAAGAAGACAGGCCGAAAATTGACTGAAGTCTGGGTCTCGGATGAGAACTCAGTCAAGCGATGTATCGAGCTGGCTCCCATGCATATCGCCCTGCGCAGAGATATCCGGACTGGTGACGCTGGTTGTTAATTAGCCCCTTCCTCCTACTCCCCTGCCCACCCCCCTACAACGGTCGATTGGCCCCTGACCCCTACAAGTCTTGCTTGTTTTTCGTTTATGCTTTTATCGCTGACGATGGACGCCCACAAGAGTTCGAAAGCTCAGACGAATAAACTGATAATTCCGGTGATCGACGCGCCTAGGCCATTTATTTCCTTAATGTTCCCTGCACAATATTTGTTCGCATTGTCTTCAGCCGCTTGACCTGAAATTTCGGGGCAGCGTTTCCTCCAAGCAAATTATTTGGACTGTGGAAACAGCTCAGAATAAAAATTGGATGACCTTTGCAGTATGGCGAGTATGGGACTGGGTCAGGCAGATACATGACAGATTTCATGGCTTTATAGAAACACAAAGTCTGTGCTTGTCCTCGAACTTACAGACTTTGGAGCCGAGTTCTTTAGCGGGCACTGTCATCACGTCCAACGACAAGATAGCACCGACTTCATCCTTGTTAATTTCGGCAGAAATAACAGCGGGAAGACAGAATTCATGATCGCAGGTGCCCTTCTTCTTGCTTTGGCTAAGCTGTCTGTCCTTGAAATTTATATTCTACACTAAAAACATATTCATAGTTGCAAGATGCTATCTGTAACTGACAGCCTCCCATGAAGGAGAGACGGTATGTTCTTTCCAGTGGCCTTTACACTGGAGAACAATTTGGGCACACATTAATGTTTGTCTCGTACTTCTATTCGTAGGACTAGCCTGTATTTTAAGAATAAATGGGAAGATTGGGCGATGCATCTAAAGCCAAATATCCTTCCCTTACACAGGCTCACAGAAAATCGTGAGAGGTGAAAGCGCGAAGTGACGGAAAAGCCTGGGGGCCAAACTACCACCAGCATGCCAATCTACGGGCGCGATGATCCGGCCGTACAGGATCCGGCAGACAGGCCTGTGAGATGCCCCTATCGATCGTTTGTGGCAGGGTTGACATGATGTCCGCATCTGGTTTCCCCTCCCCTCCCCCTTCCCATTCACACCTCTCCAGTACGGAAAGGCTGTCAGTGTTTAGTCAGAACGCCGGCGTTCCTATGCCAATGACCCAATCGCAGCGGTTCTGAAGGCTAGTCAGTAAACCTTGAATAGCCGGGAAATGTTTAGTGAATGAACGGCGATCCCAACGTGAATCATGCGGGGGTCGGAAATTGTGGGTTGGCTCAGGAGAGAGGCCATTTTTAAGAAGATAAAGACAAGAAGACGAGGCAAACCCGCATGCTTTCAGGCCTACGTTATTAGCATCGCTGCGGTGGTTGAAACGTTGATTGGAATGAACGAGCATACGATCAAGGGGATCCTATCCATGCCCCACTTTTGGAGGAAACCCATTAGGAAGATAAGAATAGAGTGGGACATGAGATTATGCAAATGGCGTGATCCCCTGTGTAGTCAAATTATTTTTTTCAATAAACGAAGATCTACCTTGTCAAAAAGACAGACGCCAATGGCCTTACCCACACATTCTGTCCCTTGCGGTGATGCTGGTGTATGCAATTTTCTCCAGACGAATGGAAAGAATTTGTTGTCCCTCTTAAATGGGATCATAATCAGTTCGTAGTGCTGAAATGTGTTGTTATGGATGAATGATGTAAGCCTCTGGCTCTCGCTGAACAAAAAAGGACGAAAATAATTGTAGCGCCTTCAGCCCTACTTTCTTCAAATGCGCGCACACCACACATGAGTTTGCATGATGTCAGCTCGTCGCCCGCTCTCGGTGACAGCAGTCTCCATCAACGCTCAATACCCCATGGCGGCCAATGCGCGTACACATCAACGCGCAACCTTTGGTCTCGCGCCGCTGGGGTGCACACGCACACTCCATTTTGGTGTAGCCAGTAACCTCTCCCAGGCTGACTAATCACCCTCAAGACTGACTAAGACAAAGACCATTCTTGCTGAGAACTATTACGATTGCCCCCAGGCTGGGACATCAGACACTGTCCCGCTAGGGTGCACACCTACGTCCGTCCTGTTAGAACGACTTCCAACAGCCAACTTCATCCCATCTATTCTCCAATCCTACTGTACAGAATAAACTCTCCCTACCACTCTGCCTTCCGATGACTTCTGTTCCTCTAAGGTATCGATACTAAAGATCTTAGTGACAAGAGTTTTCTCTAGTAACATTAATTCCTCAATATTATCTTTCCTTTAAAATTTGAAAATAGCTATATGTATGCAACTCTCAAAACGATGGTAGCGGAGAATTTGAAGGAACCCCAGAGCACAAAGGAAATATTGTTCGGGTTCCGGAACAGTAGCCACTTTTGGTTTTGTCGACACGATTATGAAAAAAACGCGGCGAATCCCGAGAGAGGCGGTCTGTACAGCGAAAACTGGCATATGTGGTTTTAATAAATCCACATAGGATAGGAGTCAGACAATTTGCGTATGGTTATCCTTTGACTATGGGCAGTCAAATTGGGCGATTTGTATGTACATCGACTGTCTGCAATTTTTCACGTTTCGCTCCGAAGCGGTTGAGCTATCGCAGCGACCACATTAACTCACAGCACGCATTTTTTTGTAATGGCTTCTGACGAACGTCTGTGTGGCAAGTGCACACAGGGATCCACATGAGCTCATTTTTTCTAACCACCCGAATCTGTAGAGTAAACTTGAAATGGAAAAAGGAGGGTCGAACGTTTTCGCTTTTGGTTGTGTCTGTTGTAACGGAGGCCCAGGCCGAGATATCATCACGCAATGCGTCGTCAAATTGTTGTAACGGAACCCAAGCCAAAATATTCGCCATCTAACTACGCCTCAAGTGAGCCCCCGAAGAGAGAACACAACAAGAAGTGTGCCGAAAGGAGAAGTATTTCTGTGTATCAGGTTCAACGTATTTAGGAAACAAACGCGTGTAAACGATGTTTCTTGAGCCAATCAGATCCTTTCCTGAAATAGTGGCCGGTCCCATTGGCTGTTGGCTCAGTGATTGAATGTAGCTAGAAATTCGAATTATCGATTGATTATCTAACTCAATGTGTTAGCTTGCGCACAGGCCGATCGATAGCCTATTGTGGACGCGGCCATGGCTTGCAAGCTACTGCTTGCTAAGACTGTTGTAAGCCGTCCTAACATTCCCCTCTGAAGACAAATCATAAGATTTGAGTTGCAGGTTCACTTGTAACGGAACCGTTCGCATTCTTTTCCGGCTTGGTCGCCCAGAGGCTGAAGTTCGTGCCTTTTAGCGCTTGAGTCCCTCGTGGAGGTTTAGGTAGTCGGCGGCAGTCGTGTGAGAAGAGGATGGGGGATTTGTTGGGGCACTCGATCTTCTTCGCGTGCCACTGCGAGTTGACCGACCAGGTGTTTGATGGGGCTCGGAAGCCGATTTGATCATCGGGGACCATCCAATCATCTGCATACACACGGTTTTGGTGCATGCTAGACAGCAAGTGTTCCACGGGGCTACACATGAGCTTGCTGCATGATAGTCAGCAGCTGTTCGACGGTAATACACAGGGTAGGACTGCATGATAGACGGCGATTGATCTACGGTGCTACACATGGAAATGTTTCAGGATGGTCAGCAATGGTGTTTTGGAGATGGCCACAAGTTCGGTGACTGCGTCGCCAAATTGTTATAACGGAGGCCCAGGCCGAGATATCACCACGCAATGCGTCGCCAAATTGTTATAACGGAGGCCCAGGCCGAGATATCACCACGCAATGCGTCGCCAAATTGTTATAACGGAACCCAGGCCAAAATATTCACCGTCTAACTACGCCTCATGTGAGCCCCCAAAAGGGCGAACGTACACAAGCCGTCAATCGATCGATAATTCAGAATTTAAACTACAGTCATTTACTGAGCCTAAAACCAATGGGACCGGCCACTAGTTCAGAAGAGAATCTGACGGGTTCGTGGACCTATCTTAAACACGTTCGTTTCTCTAAATTTGTTGTTCCTCTAACACTCAAAGACTTTTGCTTTCTGCACACTTCCTGTTGTGTTCTCTCTTTGGGGGCTGACATGAGGCGTAGTTATACGGCGAATATTTTGGCCTGGGCTTCCGTTACAACAATTTGGCGAGGTGATATCTCAACCTGGGCCTCCGTTACAACAGTGCCAACTACGTAGTAACTAGCAAGATGCCGAGAAGGCTTACTATGCACCTCCTTGTCACAAATTTTGAATAGACGGAGTCATCTCGCAGCGGAAAACTAATTGTCCTGCCTGGCCAGACTACATTTATGGTTGTATAGGTAACGAGTATGAGACATGGAGTTATCCAGATGGTAACTGCCAGATCGTCTTTATGCAGAATCTTCCACCTTTTTGACTTGTGGTGGTGGGGAAAGGGTGTGATTATTGACTCTCAGCCCTCTGCCTTTGTTGCTTTTACTGAAACCTCAATCCTCAGATCGCGTAAGGAAGGCGGAAAACCAAATCAAAATTACAGTAATCTTCACTTATGATATCTCAGACATTGTAGAAAAGACGACTGACGTAGTTTGAGCACATTCATCGCATGAGCTCCGTTTTTTGTCTTCAATATGGTCTTTGCCCACCTGAAGACAAGTAAGAAGGGGGTCAACGCAAGGCCCGGCTCTTCGTGAAGACAGATATGTGGTACTTGAACCTGCTGTATTCGGCCTCTGCGGAGTGAATAAATCGACCTCTTTACATGTGATTCTGCAGATATTCAGGGAGAAGAAGTACAATGGCCAACAACGTCGACTTTCATAAGAAGTGCAAGTGTTAAAATTTCGACCGTCGCTGCTAACTATGCTCGCTGCGTGTTCTGACAGCATCCTGAACGCAGACATGTTGACTTTCGCGTGACTAAAGTGAAAATGTTGACCTTTTTTTTATCAATACACGGCTGACGTTTCCTCGCTCATCTACGTTCAAAAACAACTTATTAGACGTCTGAATAGCATACAATTAAGACAACTGGATACCGAGATGGCAATAGCTGATGATTGCCGTCAAAGTTCTCCGTCCGCCAAGAAACCTATAGAATTATCAGATTCATCCATTGATGCTGTGCTATAGATGCTGTCCTAAGGCGTAGCGGGAGAAGTTAACTCCGCTAGCGATGAACGTTCATCAAGAAGTGTCAATATCTACCGACGTAAACCGGTAAGAGGAGCTCGTAGATCAATGATTAGGTCACTGGACTATGATAAAAAGGGCGCGAGGTCGAGCCTCAAATGGAACACCACTTGGAGCTGAGTATGACTGGCTGACGTCCGTCATTTTTGCCGGCAGTATTATCTGCCTACATTACGAAAAGCTGCCAGGGCCCGAAAAATGAGGCCCAAGGCAAGGCGGTTCCGTTATCCGCCAGTGAACGTTCATCCATCAGTGTCAACTGTGTGACATGCACCCGTGTCCCAGCTCAGGAAAGCGGATAAATGAATCTAAACAGTTGAGATTGCACCTGACATTTGTCTACCGTAACTGATGCGACATCCACCTCGCTAACATCCCGAACCGGACATCGGCACCCTGACTATACACCTACCCAGGCGGATGCTCGAACACCGTTACGGCCAATTACGTTATCGACTTGTGCGTATCAAGTTTCCACGTGCGTCCGACTGTATTTCAACGAAGCCATTCGATGTGATCTGGGGGCATGATTATTCCAAAACAGCTCGCGGATTGGCTAACAGCGAATTCTACTCTCCTCCGCCTAAGGCCACATTCTGCTCACAATCGGGTTCCTAGGAGGAGTCAGTGCGGCACCGCAATCGCCAAACCACCGCCACAGTTTAACGTCGCTGGTAGATACGCCTAAACACATCAACGCCGCTAGGGCCAGGAGGCACTTATCAATATGATTAACCGGTAATTGATAATGGACAGCCCAGAGCGCGTGGAGATGAAGCTCTCGAGGAGTAACACCGTCATGCACCAGGGTTTTCCGGGTAGCCTTAAAAGTACAACTGGACTCACGGCACACCCACCGCTATTAACACCTATATATGCTAGGCATCTGTCATTTGCGGTCGTAAAAACCAAGCCGTGAACATGAAAGGCAGCCCATAGACAGCATCCCAGACAGATCACAGCCTCATCTTACGGTAATCCACATTCACTGTAATTGGCCACTGAGAATATATCAAAGCTGGCTGAGATTCTAGTACCATTTGGTGGTCAGGAAGGGACAGAGAAGTCAGCTATAAACTCGCCACATGCACTTGACAGTCGGTCGTCACCGCACGCAATAAGGTACAAACTGACAGCTAAGGGAGGACAATCACTTTCGCGAAAATTATAGGCCTGACAAAAGCACGTCATCGAATTAAAATCCTCGACAGTAAGCAAGCAAAACCCACGAATTTCTATTTTGCTCACGGGTCTACGAAGCCAAAAGACAGCACCGACCCCAAGCTTATCGGCTTATAGGGAATAAAAATATCATTAGAAAAAAAGCCATTTATCTGTGAATAAGTACAAAAATAATGTACTAAATTTCATCATAAGGAATACAAGTTAAAAATCTGTCGCAGACTCATTTGTGTCACCTTCAACCATTTCTTCATAGTCTTTTTCGAGCATAGCCATATTTTCTCTCGCTTCGGAAAATTCGCCTTCTTCCATGCCTTCACCGACATACCAGTGGACAAAGGCACGCTTCGCAAACATCAAATCAAACTTGTGGTCGAGCCGGGTCCAGGCTTCGGCGATAGCTGTTGTGTTGCTAAGCATACAAAGAGTACGCGGCACCTTGGCCAAGTCACCTCCGGGAACAACGATGGGCGGCTGGTTGTTAATACCAACTTTAAATCCTGTTGGGCACCAGTCCACAAACTGAATATACTGCTTCGTCTTTATGGCTGCAATAGCAGTATTTACATCCTTAGGCACGACATCGCCACGATAAAGCATGCAGCAAGCCATATACTTTCCTTGCCTAGGGTCACACTTGACCATTTGATTCCTCGGCTCAAAACACGAGAATGTGATCTCTGAAACGTTTAGTGTTTCGTGGTAGGCCTTCTCGGAGGAGATAATTGGAGAGTACGAAGTCAGAGGAAAATGAATGCGTGGATACGGCACCAAATTTGTCTGAAATTCGTTCAAATCCACATTTAGGGCTCCGTCAAAACGTAAAGAAGCCGTGATAGAGCTCACGACAGGAGCGATAAGTCGGTTTAGATTTGAGTAGCATGGTCGGTCAACGCCAAGCCCGCGTCTAAAAGCAAATATTAGTAATAATTATACAAACTTTGAGATGTCATAGATTGCTTCGTTGTCAACCAGGAACGTGCAGTCGGAATGATCCAAAGTACTGTGCGTCGTTAAGATTGAATTGTAGGGTTCGACAACCGCTGTAGAGACTTGCGGGGCAGGATAAACGGCGAAGTCCAACTTCACTTTCTTTCTAAAATCAATCGCAAGTCGTTGCATCAAAAGTGCTGAGAAGCCCGAGCCAGTACCACCTCCAAATGAGTGGAAGATGAGGAACCCCTGAAGACTCGAGCACTGTTCGGTAAGTTTCATAATACGATCAATGACGTTATCGATGATGCCACGGCCCATTGTATAGTGACCTCGGGCATAATTATTGGCAGCATCCTCTTTGCCACTTATCATTTGCTCCGGATGGAACAGCTTTCCATATGAACCTGTTCGAATCTCATCTGTAATAGGAATATGTAAAAAGAGCTGGTCACATAAGTTACCTAAGAGAAAAACTCATTTGGACTGGTGGCAGTGAGAATACTACGCACGTCGTGAGGTAGTTTAGCAAATAATTATAACCCGATCGCCATCTTCCTTATCTAAACCAAACTTAGTTCTTTCAAGGCTACCGATTAAAATATATCTAGCTTGGGCGCAGACTATGACGTTTGTCATTCAATGAAGTAACTGCAGTAGGGGTGTGAGTAACGTAAGTTTCAAAATAACTACATAAGTTGTACGGTCCCACCTGACATACCAAAATGAATGGACACCAAGGAAGAGCTTAGTGCGACAGAAAGCCTAGTAAATAAAAGTAGTCTACGTTTATGCGCTGATTCATACAATTACAGTTGAAAGAAGTTAGTAAGAAAAAAACTTAACATACCTATGACTGTTGGCTCAAGGTCTATGAACACCGACCGCGGGACGAATTTGCCGTTACCGGTCTCGTGGAAAAAGGTCGATATAGAATCATTTTCAACCTCGGGTCCATTGAGCCGTCCCTCGTGATCGAGTCCATGTTCGAGACAGTATAGTTCCCAACACGCATTGCCAATCTGTAGACCGGCCTGGCCAATGTGGATACTCAAGCATTCACGCTATAAAGACTAATAAGCTCAAGAAGAGAACAAACCATTTTCGGGACGAGTGAATTTAAAACTAATCAGACCGGCGGCCGTCTACAATTTCTATGCGAATAAACAAACAAATAATTTCAGTGGATTTAGGTGACGCAAAACTTTGATGGTTTGTGGAGTAAAGTTATCGACTGTCGGTCCATTCTTCAGTGTTCCACTTGATTCTGCCGTTGTGATTTACTGCTATCATGAGCAATTAAGTACGATGGCCGGTACATTCATTTCTGTGCATTGGTCAGAAATAGGCTCACACAATTTAATTCCAAGCTTATCACATAGAAAAATGAACAATTGGCAACAGTGTAATGAACTTACAAAGTCACGTAAGTGCAGATAAATGTTCACTCAATAACATATGCTTGTATGGTTATATGGTCATATAGTCCGCATGCGCCTGCAGCACTCGTCTCCCAAAGCCATTTTGGATGGTTCATTGTCTGCAAAATCACAATTTGCTGGTCAGCATGGCTCTCTTCATAGGCGTTCATGTTCTTTGGGTGGTCTTAAATCGCAGGAGAAATGGACAAAGGCTGTAGACGAGGGTAATACAGTTGATGTCTATTTTTGACTTCATGAAGGCCGTTGGCAGCCTGTCTTGTCTTACTGGTACTTTTACTTTTAACGACTGTGATCATTTCTGATAGAGCCAGCGTCAATTATGTCATAGATGGTACCTTTTCATGCGTGACGATGGGCGGAAGTGGATCTGGAGAGCTCCCCCCAGTCCCTTCTCCAGCGACGGAGACCGAAGATAGGAGGTACAAGAACTGTTTTTGTATCTTGACGGACGGTGTCGAGTCAAATCTTCAGTTGCCTGCCTCTTCGACGCCTCTAGGTGGGTTGTGTTGCCGGATTGATGGCAGAATAGTTAAGCTCGTGGGCTGGACGACGGGGGACGTGTCCAAACCACCTCAGTCGCCTTTCTTGAAGGGTCTGAAGTGTCCTCGCGATAGTATTGCAGCGGGTGTGGACCGCCTTATTCAAAATGACGTCGCTATAGAGAAGAAGACTCATTCGCCTATTCACCTGACGTTTCGAAATCCGTCGCGGATTCATCATCAGAGACATGACCAGGAAACCGTAGCAGAAACAGGCCGCTATACTTAACGCGCAAGATGGTCCTCAGGCACCGGTTGTCGAAGGCCTCCAGTGTTCGTTAATCTTCAACGCGCTCAGTCCAGCATTTATATTCATAGAGAAAGAGTGACTGGATGGATGCACGGTATGCATAAATCTTTGTGGTGATGGAGATGTCGCGTCGGATCCATGGGCACCTTCGAAGGATTGAGAAAAACCAGGGAGTGCCATCAATACGGGAAGACAATGTCGTCCTTGCTCTGTCCATTCTGTAGCCGCCTCGCACCGAGGTATTTACAGATGTCTTCTTTTTCAAGTTGATGGCCATTACTCCCCAGGGGTGCCTTCTCCTGGCAAAGATGCAGCTCGAGAATAACTTCGTCTTTCCAGAATTCATGGTCATGCCAACCGACATAGCGATCTAATTTTCCCGCGACACTGCAGACTGTTGACAACCAATGCTTAAGTCTAGCAGCGTAATATCATCGGCTTAGTTGAGATCGGTTAGCCGGCGTCAGGTTGCAATTTCAACAGCGTACTTTTCATGGATTGCCTTCCTAAGAATCCAGTTAATGGTGTAGTTAAATAGAATGGGCGACAGGCCGCAGATCTGTCGGACACCAGACCGGATATCGAACGGTTGGGAGCGATTATTGTGGACCAGAACTCGTGCGGTGCTGGACCAACAGTAGGCCTTTATCATGGCAATGAGTTTGTTCGGCACTCTATGTGCAATATTCACCACAGGGACTCAGGATGGATAGAATCAAATGTGGCGGCGAAGTCGACAAAGCAGATGGCCATTGGTTGCTGGTAGCTATCGCGGAATTCTAAAATGCGCTTCAGCGTATATATTTGGTTGGGCCGCTTCCTGGAGTCACGTGCAGATTGGAAGCGCCTAAGAACAAAAAAAGCGAAAATATTTGCAGCAACGTCGATAATTCTCGCATCTTGCCTTCTTTCCCTTCTTGTGGACAGATATATGGATGCCTGAGCTCCAGTCATCGGGAACGGTCTCTTCTCGCCATGCCTGTACAATCACCTCATGAGGCCGAGGAGCCAGGGTGTCGACACAGGACTTGTATATTTCTGCAGGAATACCGTCCTCTCCACACGTCTTGTTGTTGCGTAGCCTCTGCATTACGTCAGCAACTTCGTCTTCGGAAGGGATGTCACACGACACTGCGTAGGCTGGAGAAGGTTGAAAATGCACTGTGGGGGAGAGGGAGGGTGTGATGGGTTGCTCATGAAAGTGGAAGAGGTGCTCAAATTTTCGTGCCAGCGATCGACGTTGGCCGAGTTGTGAGCAATAAAGCCTACATTCACATCGCGAACAGAATCAAAGTATCGGGGCTTACCACTAATTTGGCGGATGATTTGGTATAATTTTTGAGTGTCAACAACATTGGAAGCCTGCTCCATACAAGTCGCCGTTTCGGACCAATACCTCTGCCGGTCATCTCTAGCCAACTTAGCTGTCAGCTAAGGAAGGAGGTACCGTTGCGGGTTATGGATCGAGTCGTCTGGGCCGACAGCTGCAGGCGCCGCTGAGTGGATCCGAGAATTTTCTCAGCTGCCCCATAGACGGATGTCTTCAGGGATGACCACTTGCTACTTCCTTTGCTGTCATATTGGGTAGGAAGACGCGACCGGATTTCTGTGCGTAGGGCCTCTGCAGAGCTGGGTTGCCGGAGCCTTATGACATCAAGTCGTCTCGTATGTGGCATTCTGGGCTCAGATTAGAAGATAACCTCCAGGCGCTTGCGAACGAGAGCATGGTCAGACCCGTGGCGTTACCAGTTTCGGCACCTCGCGTCGACCTGCTATCGTGCGTCATCGGCGGCTTTTTAAAAAGATTTGGCAATATGGTATCGAAGGTAAAGTTTTTAAATTGCTTAAACTTTTCCTCCCATGCAGACTGTGAAAAGTAGTTGTTGGTAGCACAGAATCCGAATGGGTGCCAGTAGAAAGTGGTATTCTGTAAGGCTTCGCCTCAGGCCCTATTCTGTTCCGCCCTCATGTAAACCACTGCAGTAAAATTCTGAACGGTGATACCATCATGTTTGCAGAGAATATAAAAATTTGGAAAACTAGTAGCTCTGCAGACGACGCACAGGAGGGTTACAGCTGTTAGACTTTGGTGGGGGTTTTAAATTTTAATGATATACACAGCATTAAGTGTAGTAAGTGTAAGGTTTACAGATTATTGTTAAAGCAAATATGTAGTGGTTCGATAGATATAGTATGAAATTATGGAGTTTAGATCATAGCTGGCCTAGCTAATCCTGCGGTGAGAGTCGTCAGTTATCAAAAATAAGTAACACGCTGCCGTTCGAACACAAAAACAGTATCTGATGTCACTATTTCGCTTGAGAGGGAGTTCCACGGTCGAACCAAACGCTGACTGAAGGAAACCTTACGTGGATTTATGCATGCACACTCACGTCATCATGAAATACTGATTAAGGTCAATTTTTTCCCTTATACTATAGACATGTGAGGTGTGATCTGCTATGAACATGCCCTATTATCCAAAACATGCCTGTTTGCTGAAATCCAAGGATTTATCTGAGTGTCAAAACGTGACTTACCTGCGCAGCCATCTTTATAGGGTCAAACCTGAATATACGCACCTAGATGACGTAAGTTGGCCTTCAAGTGCACGCGCACACGCGGTTTTGACGGTGCCCAAGAGGTGTCTTACCAATGAACCTTATTATTATGGCTGCTAGCAAGTGTGCAAGTACTAGTGCCTGCGCAGCCCACTCTAGTCTGCCCAATAACGTTCCGGAAACTGAATATCACAGAACCTCACTGTGACGATTAACATGCTCACACTCATTCCACTATCAACTGCATTCACCCTTTTATCCACTTCCTGTGCATAAAATACGCTAGCCCTCCCATCTAGCATCTCATGTCCTCTCTTCTCACACGTTACCGAGCCTGACGATTTTATATACAGGGTGTCCAAAAAAATGTATACAGATTTTAAATAATTGTAAACTTGGTGTTTATTGTAGTTTACTTATTTCAAAAATGTAAAAATGTCTACAAGTCTCATTTTATTGTTTTTTTTTTCGTTGCATGAACATTAGTGCGCTCAAATACCAGGGGAATTGTCATGAAACAATTCCCCTGGTATTTGAGCGCACTAATGTTCAATCGCTTATCTATTTCTTAATTATTTAAAATATTGTCAAAAATCGGTGGAAGACGAATAAAATGATACTTTAAATACTTTTACATGTTTCAAATAATAAAATTCTGATAAACATCAAGTTGACAATCGTTTAAAATGTGTATACATTTTTTGGGACACCCTGCATATGTATGTGTTTATTATGTCAGCTTACAGGCAATTTTAAAGGGTTGGTAAAGCACCTCTTGGGCGCCTTCCAAAACCTCGAATACAGGAAAAAACCTAAAACAAACTCCCTCTTTTGCAGCCAGTATTGGTTTTGTTTCAATTTTGTGTTTTGTCAATACCGGGCGAGATAGGCAGTTTGTTTCAAGTGAAAAAACCTGACTTCAAAGGTACGATACAAACGGAATATATGTACAGTTGTAAACTGAGTTGACACATCAGTAGGAGAAATGTTGCATATCGTTTAGGGACATTAGACCGGGACGGGGAGGGTTGGCACAAGAACACAATGTTCTCAGTTTTCCTTCAATGCTTGTCGGCAAAAGTTGCGCGCTGTCGGCTGAAGGATTAGCAGATGGTGGCGGGAAAGGTTTTACCTATTAACTTAAGCCACCGCTATATCGGTGGCCACAACATGAGGTGAACTCGAAAATTCTAGGTGTATAAATTGTATATTTAAGCCCCAAGGGGCCTTTTTGTTGGTAACCAAAGCTGCACGTAAGCAACTATTTAACAAGAGGAATGTATAATTTTTATACATTTTAAATCCGATCCAATAATAATAGCCAACAATATCAGGTAATATGGTAAACTGAGAAAAAGGCAGTGAAAAACTCCTATAAGGGAGCTCGGTGGAAGGGTTCAGCGAGCCACCGATTTCCAAAACATAAAGGAGAAATAACTGCTCAAATATTTAGTGATATTGATATGGTTTTATATTATGCAGTGAGATGGGGTCGTGAGGTTTACGGTTTGGAACGTTCCTCGTCGTGGAAAAAATCGTATAGCATCAGTGGGTGAGACAAGAGGAGCACGCCGGGAACAACGGAGCCGAAATGAGGAGGGACCGTAGAAGTCACGAGAATATCACCGAAATGCCGGAGATGTGGCCAAGCAGACTACAGAGTCCACCGATAATTTGGCAAAAAAGTAAGAACCCGCGTCGATCATCAACAGAGACCTTGTAGACCACCGTCAGGGTTGCGAAATGATGCTAGACGTGTGAGCACGCGAACCAAGTTGGGGAAAAGTGGAGAATACTCTAACAACAAAAAACTGTACAAAATAATGCATATAAACAAATGCAGATACACACCTAAAAGGGAAAGGTATAAGAACTTACAAAACTCGCTGAAAATTTCAATCTAACTGCGTTCAGATGCTATCATACGACCAGAAGGGGGACAACAGTATTCTAGGATGGGGAGAACAAACATGCGGTAAAACTTTAATTTTATTTCTTGAACGAAGAAATTATGTGATATAAAACCACATATTTGAGCGGCCTTTGCAGAAATTTGATCCGCATGCGGCAATACTACTAGCTTATTCATGAAGACTACGACCTAGAATTCGTGTAACATGCCGAAATATGCGAAAGATTGATACTCTTTCGTTAATCGGCACTGAGTAAGGTTGTAATGCGGACAAGTGTGTTTTCTATTCTGGAGTCGTTTCAGTCACGATATTACGGCGGCTTTTTAAAGAGCTTCGTTCTGGCCACTGAAAAACGCATGTACTGTAAAAAGTAACTACTTAAATAGTATGCGTGTTCATCATAGATTTAGACTGCCTTTATAAATGCAAGTATATTTTATGGAAAAAATGCACAAAAAGTTATTTTTCGTACTTGTTTGGTAGAAAATTACACATTCATTAAATTTTATACTCAAAGAACGGATATCTTGCGGCTTAAAAAAGTTTCTAAATTGCCGAATAATTTGGAAACCTACTGACTGCTATACTCGAATTCAGGGTTTGCAAACTGGGCGCTGCGTACATCCTGTTTATGGAAAAGTACGTTTTCACCCACATTTTGACCAAGAAGTCAGATAGTTCTAATGAAATACCGCAATAAATGTTGATTATGCTGTATACATCATCGGCAGCATTAATAAATTGACGGATACGATATTTTATGAATGAACACCTCACAATCGTAAAAATCTCATAATTCGAAATCATTTTAAAACCGAAGGATACCTTTTTAAGTATTACATTTAAAGGAGGCATAATTTTCTACCAAATGAGTGCAAGGAAGATTTTTTCGTTGATGTTTTCCATAAAATATATTTGAATTTATAAAGGCAGTCCAAATCAATGATAAAATGCATACTTCTTAAGTAGCCATTTTTTACAGTACATAATTTTTTAGCGGACAGACAAAGCTAATTAAAAAGCCGGCATCATATTGTGACTGGAATGAGGTGAGAGAAGGCTACACGATAATCAGTATTACAACCTTACTCAATGCCGATTAGCTAACGAGTATTAGTTTTTCGCAAATGTCGGCATGTTGCACGAATTGTGAGCCGTACTGTACAACCTGTTGTTTAAGAGTCCAACGTCCTGACCATTGAGGTGCAGACTCTTTTGCCTGTTGGTTGCAATCGACAAGAAGCTTCTTTTTAAATCAAACATTCCAGCTGCGAACACGAGAACTTTTGGAATAAATGGTCTATTATTAGGGTCCCTGGACTCGTTTTCAGGCCCACGCAGATCATGAATTGGAGCCAGTTAAGAAGGTGCTTTTGTCTCATTAGCCTTAATTTCTTCTGCTTTTCCTGATCACATCCATTTTCCATTAAAAAAGCAAAGGGTCTACGACTCAGCACAGCTCATTATAAGTGGAAGCGAATGTGTGAATCCTAGGTTATTCTTGCAAAGAAGAACGCGCGATCGCCGGGACAATATTTGTAGTTGTCGTGCAGTAGCAGTACGTGCATTAACCTGATCTTTCGGTCGTGTGCAGGAGGCCCTCATTAGAGACTGGAACAAATGAGCAGCTTTTACAGTCCGACAAAAGGGCAGAGAGATAGAGGCTGAAAGAGTGGCGTTCGCAAGAAGGCTAAGCGCGCGTCGTGTCGACTTGCGTCCTTGACTGAAAACTGGGCCGTGCCTTCTGGTCGCGTGAGCGAAGCGCGTGAAAGCAGGGGCGATAGCAACGTGTCTGTTGACGGAGTTGGTGTCAGACACCCAGGCTTCTGGCAGTTACCATCTCGTCTTATCGCTAGCTCACTCGCACCATTATCAACGCGTTCGCGAAGTTGTATTCATGACTTTCCTCCAGGATGTGTGTGCGTGTATGTGGCAAATTGAAACAGTTGGTTGCCTCTCCGAACTGCCAGTTTTTGCTACATCATTCGCGAGCAAAGTCTTCATCCGGTCTGGCCTGTATAATAGCGAGAACAGTTGTGGCATGAGACTTGATAAAGCATACAAGAGTGCTCACGTGATTTCAGTCGGTTCTTCATTTGCATGATTCTGATAGGGGTCTCCGATGATGGCCTCCTTTACGAGACCAAAAGCTCAAGCTAATAAAGGTAGTGTGTCAGAGATTGTACGTTGATCTTCTTCGTGACAGTTAATTGTATGTGAGATTAGTCGTTTGTATTCGAGAAAAATGTTTTGGATGCACTACGGAGTGCAGAAAAAATGGCTGTCGGGCGGCTGAATACTGTTACAACATACTTATAAATCTGTTTGGGTAGTATTGATTTCCGCTTTGAATTAATTCTTAAGCACGTAAGTCGTCTAAAAATTCCGCACTCTACGGAGATTGATGGTATTCCAAAGTGAAAATCTTCCCCGATTGCTTGGCCATATATTCTCAGCTTACCTTTCAAACGGATTCCTCCCTGACCCATAGAAGACCTCTATTATTCTTCCAGTCCTCAAGGCAGGATCTCGCTAGGATGTAAATAATCATCGAAGCGTTCCTAAAACTCCGGCTCTGGTAAAATTTATTGAATAAAAACTATCTTCAGTTAAATTTATTATTTCTACCCAGCTAATAAGCTTTTTAGTTCTACTGAGTGTGTTTTTTTACCTGAAAGGCCGGACAAAACTTGTTACTTAGCCTTCTCTTAACCTTGCCACTTTCCTTCGTTATACGCAGCAGTCAGTTGTTGTGATCTACTTTGACTTTAGCAGAGCCTTCGACAAAGCGTCACAGAGACATTTTCGAGTAAAACTGGTAGCTGTCGGCTTCCTGCCTTCGACTCAATCGGTTCCTACTCATCTAACTGCGGCCAAAAGGTCTTCCTAGATGACAGTTCGACCGCCGACTTCGACGATATCCACCGCGTACTTCAGCCGGCTGAAGGCAAACGCAGTGACTTGCGTGCGGATAAGTATTAAGTGATGGTAAACTTGTGTTGCATCTACCTCATTCTCTCTCTCCCCTCACCCATCTGGGCTCGTTGTCCAGCCAGGCGAACAGATGGGAGGGTAAGGAGCCTGCGACCGACACCGAAGAAGCAATCCCTAACGGCATGGTAAGAAAGACATTTCTCAGTAGAGTACATTTAATGCGCTTTCGAACTGCCCTGTCACGCTAAGAGGCGTGGCTTGGAAGGCTGCCAACTGACGGGATAACCCGGTCCTCCTCTGGGTATTTTTGAGCGAATGGAGGATTGAAAGTCAGGCTCCTTTTTAGTGTGACCTATGGCACCTTTTCACCTATGTGGGATCTGAACTGCTCTCACTCCCTCCCCCTAATGAAAACTTAGTAAATTATGCGGAACAAAGGTCGCGAGTGTGGCCCGCGTAGAAGGACTGCTTTATTTTGTGGACCACCGCCCTTGAACCCGCAGTGACAGTGTCTTGTCACCAGGGTCGGGTGGCCCTGAGAAAGAGGGGGCGGCAGATGCCGCACGTGTGTATCTCGCAATGAACTATTTTACGCACAAGTCCCTGGCACTCCGCGAGGCAAAGGGAAGGGAGGTAGTCATCGCGCGCGACAGTCGAACTGCCGTGTGGATGCGTAAGACTTAAAGAAGAAGTAGATGTAATCGCTAGGATAAGTTCTAGTCCAAGGGTTTGCAGTCAGTCTCGTTAGTTACTTCCATTGACTCGCATTCTCCCTTATATCGGCGCCAAATTTTGACACATAGGCTTGGGCTCCTGATCTGTAATTTAGTGCTCATTGTGGCATTTGGTCGAATAGCATGATATAATTGAGAAACTTCACCTTTCTACGGCTGGCTGTCGCAGCAAAACATCCTGATCCTTTGAATTAGTGTTGTCAGTCCACAAATTTGTTCCAGGTAAAAGCTACCGCACATGTGTAGGGGCCGCTGTTGACCGACGTCCTCCTTACTCGTGACGCCACAGACGAGATCACACAGAGCACAGGACCTCTCACGAAGGCGGTATTCGGACCAGGCGTAAGCTCCCGCCCTGGCCTCAGCCCACGGTGGCTTGACCCCAGTCTGTCTGGACAGACCTCAAGGCGGTGGCTGCCACTAGACATCACGTCGGGCCACACCGCTCTAGCGGAAGGATGTGCGCTCTGACCTATTTTTTACATCTCTGTACAGAATACACTATTCCTACCATTCTGGCCTTCCCAAGACTTCTATCCTCTCCCTAGTAACCGGGCCTGGAAGATCGCAGCCCTTAGGAGTAAACCTTATTAGACTGAAAACTCCTCGATACACCATTAGGGGACAGTATGAGATTTGGTGAGGCGTCACAACGAAAAGTAGTCCCGGTCCCCAAAAGATACCAAATGCGAAACGTCTTGATACAGTCGGTAGGGCAGCTGATTTATAAAAACGATGAAAATTGCCATTTACTTTCCACAGGAGTTTATGATTATGGCCAGCTGCATACATTTTCAGTATGGTTGAAGTGGTCCAATTCCAACTGCACTTCTCAACCTCTTGTCTTTCACGCCTACCTTCGCGTGCGCAACAGTGCCTGTCGACCCCCAGTCCAGTCTGGCCAATCATCTCTCCGCGCTTGACTCACACATGACCTCGCTCCAGGCACTGCCATGACTCCCGCGCTCTCAAACTTCAGACACCAACCCCCTTGCGGGTGCGGACGCGCGTCTGTCGGACAGTCAACATCCTACGACCTACCCTTCACCATCCCTGTACAGAATACACTTATCCTACATCTAGCATCCCACTCCTTCCCTCCCAAACAGAATCCAGGCATGAAGATCGCAGCAGCAAGGGTCTTCCCTATTAACCTAAGCCACTATAATATGGCTCCCGCTTTGTACAAATCAACTTAAAAAAGAAGTTAAATAAAAGATAAATCAGAAGAAAAGAGAGCAGAATTGTCGGCAGGTCACGAGCTTGTCAACTTCCTGACCAAAGCTTGACATCAGCATAATAAGCAGCAATAGCAGGCGATTGTGAAGCCTTTTTACTAATAACTCAAAGTGGACAGTTTTGGACTCAGGGAGGAGGAAGGGGCAGGATTGATTTTAGAGACCCAAAATCCCGTCGAATTATGATAAAACAACTACCTTTAAATTTTCAGTAGCCTGACATTACATTTCTTCGTTAAATTCTACCAATCGGAGGATGAATTTCCATTTTCGTTAAATTCCGTCTACATAAGGTCGAATTTCCCTCAATAAGCATTCGTATCCTGCGCAACCGAAGTTTATGTTGATCGAATGTTTTTATGTTTTAGCATATTAAAACAAACATAATCTTATTTAATTTAATATTTATTGATTACTCCCGCCACAATTACATATTAATTTACGTTCACTAGCGAAGAATTAAAGGTTTGACCACAAAATACTTTATGCAGTTGGGTGGGGGATCTATATATATCTACAGGGGACCAACAAATCAATTTTGCCGAGGAAGGGAACCAGGTTTGACTACAGTTAGAAATCTAACCTTTCGTAAGTAGCGGCAAAATGTGTTGAAGAAGTTTCGCGTGTTAAGTTAAAAAAACACCACACCTAAAACTAAACTGGCGGCCATTTTCTTTCATCTCCCATTGATCAAGGTCCTAATATAATGGGTTATTAATATGCGCGAACGATCGGGGTCCAGATATTAACTGGTCCCAGCACTTGCCAGACATCAACACAAATGCTCGTTGATGTAATTTTATAGCGTGCTCCCCGGGTTGAGAACTGGGACTGGGGTATCTTGTAGCAAACATTTAGGCAAACTATAGTGGAACCCTAGGAAAGCCAGTTCCCAATGATGCAGGTCTACTTTCACTTCCTGATTAGATTAGAAAAAGGTGTCACATGCTTCGCCAAGTCATGACATTTTCTCCTGAAGGCAGTTGAGTGAACACCACACAGGGGAAATATTGAGTGCTGTCGGTTGGAGTTGCAGTTTGCATACCACCGCACTCTGTTGCATACCTAGTTAACCGTGAACAGTAACAGTAACAGCAGGTTGTGCCACGTCACAATGGCGCGCGCACTGACGGAAATCGATCAGCCAATCAATTATCGATTACGTAATTATCCCAGCCAATGACCACCAAGCTCGCGTGAAGCGTGATTTTGCGTAATACGCTAACGCGTGCAATGCGATTAGGGGACTAGTAAAAAAACCATACGGTGCTTAAGTTTCTCAGCTCCTGTGCTATTAATGACCCTCACCACGCCCCAGTTAAGTTATTGCTCTGCTGTTCTCAGGCTGAATGCGCAGTTGCCGCCTTCTCACCTCATTTGCCATCACGCGGGCCAACGGTGCGCGACCACTTTATTATTTTCGTTACCGGCGCCTGCGCCCGCGCGCACAGCTTCAGTTGGCTGGCTCGACAATAATGCAACGTCACCAACACTGTTCAGCAGGCCCAACACTGACGTCAGGGTTAGGTCGGTAGACCGAAAAGTACGTGGAGAAGGAGGGCAGCTGATAACGCATGACACAGGCAGCGGTGTCGTGACCTTGTGTACTTCCAGTGCGCACCAATCAGATCGCGGAGTCTGCAATTTACAGTCTTTAGAATTTGATGGTCTTACCGCATGGGTTTTTTCTTCCAATTTTGCCGTCTATTTTGCAGGCAACCCCTGGAGGATTCGTCCACTGATAATGAGATATGCAACGACGTGTGCCTGTGCAAATTACAGCCTAGATTAATGCAGCATAGCAGTAAATACAGTCAGTTGCCGAAAACGTGTAATGTGAACTATAGTTTAACAATACTGCTCAGATTAGGAAGGATTAGTTGATTGGGCAGGACTGACTATAAAGGTCCTTTTTACCATTAAGTTATAACGATAACCTTCTCTTACATTTTCAGTAACCCCACTTCCCTTTCTTTCGTTAAATTCCACCAACAAAAGGTATATTTTCCCTTTTTGTTCAATTCCGCCAATATAAAATTGCATTTCCCTCAACTAGCATCAGTATCCTGCGCGACAGGAGTTTATGTTGATTGAATTTTATTCTATTTAGTATATTGAAACAAATATAATTTTATTTGATTTAATACTTTTGATCACTTCGGCCACAATAAGATATCCATCTACGCTCACTAACCAAGAATTAAACGTTTGACCATAAACTACGCTAGGCAGTTGGGCGGGGGAACAGACATATAGAGGACCTTACAGGTCAGTTTTACCCAAATTGCATTTTTTATACATTGGAGCGTAAGCTCAAGATATTTCAGACATACCAGGATGCCGACTTTTGAACGAACGTCTCTTTGGCCTTCTTTAAGAACCTCACTCAATAAATAGTGAGAAAATTTGCGAAAATTCCCACTGAAAACTCTAGAAGATAAACTGGCCGACATACGTTTATTTTTGATCAATTATTTTCAAGCCTTTAAATTTATAGGGTTATTAACAAAATAAACTATGCGAGTTGGTGGCAAAATAGTGTGGTTTTCAGGGAATAAACAGTTCCATTCTAGCGCACCTGGTAGACTCAGGTCATCGGTTGGGTGCCACAGAAGCCTTCCGAGTGATCTACAAGTTACTCACAAACTATTCGAAATTCCTTGGCTGGCATCTGTTGAAGACGTCAGAAGCGGCCGCCATCAGGCTACGCCGACTGGTCCTGTGCGCCCAAAAGAACTTAGTCACGACGCCGCAGTTACCACGGCCGGAAACCGCTAATCCAACAGCCCGCAGCTAACGACCTCGCTTGGCTACCAGTCCCCCCTAATGCTGAGCAGGTTGAGATGAAGAAGACGACTCGAGCGCTGGGACAATACGTTCATTCGCCTGACGTTTCGACAGCCGTCGCTGATCAGGTTTTTGACCCCGATTCCTCCCCCCACCTACCCTGACAAACGCACTATTTGTTCTACCAAACCGCATAGTTTATTTAGTTAATTACCATATCAATTTTAAGACCTAAAGATAATTTATCGAAAAGAAACGTATGTTCGTCAGTTTTTCTTCTGAAATAGTGACTACTTAATTAGTAAGCACGTGGTTTATATCGATGCTTGATACCCTTACGAATTCAAATGCATGTTCCACTTGTACTCATTTGATAAAGAACAACGTGTTCTTTAAAATATTCATTCGATGAAAGGCCAAATTTGGTTTTAAAAAGTTTTAAACTGTGCAATCTCTTAAGACTAAAGAATGTCCATCCAAATAAAATCCTTTCTGTTCTTTTATAAATGCCTCTCGTGGGGCATGTAGTATAGTGCCCATTTATTATATATTCTATTATTGGGATTCAGTAGGAGTGGCTGATGACGGCTAATAAGCCAGAAATGGCCATTCCGGTTTCCCCAGTCGATGTCGGTTTCACTCCAGCATATGTCTGAAGTCGCTAAGCGACAGCCTACGATCACTGTAGCAGGAGCCTCAAGGCACAACGGGACAAGTATGATCCCTTATCAGATAGATCGGATGAGCAATCTATTTCCATATAATATTTATACATTATGTACAATAAGGTATGATATTCCATATACGGAAGTCATATAGCTGAAAAATCCAAACACAAATGCAACGGCAGAAGAGTAGGGCTTTTTAGGAGACCGAAAAGACGGTCCTTCAAAGGCCGGAATCCTGGTAAGACTGAAATATTTTGGGAAATTTATCAATAAATAATAAATATATTTTAAGGAATTAATATGAGCAGATATTAGAGATCCAGATATAATATTGCTTTCATCATCCCCGGAAGATAAAGGAGAAGATAGGGCAAATTATATTTAGATTGAAATTTTGAAAACATTATCGTTTTCATCGTCAGAGCGAGCGAAGAATGTGGAAACGAACAGGAGGCGCACGAACGACGTGATACATCATCGCATGGAGGCACCCGCGAGGGCAAGAACAATTCGAACAACCACCAGCAATTGACTGGTGCAATCGATCGACGCGCGTGCATCAGACACGGCTATAACACGAGGCAAGTGGTAAGACCCATTCGACGCTGGCAGGAGAATAGACAGTACGCTTGGACGATGAAAACGAGAATGCTTTCGAAACGTCAGTCTAAATATAATTTCGTATCAGGAAGTACCCCATCTTCTTCTTCTTCTTCTTCTTCTTCTTCTTCTTCGTCTTCCGGGGATGATGAAAGCAATATTTTAGGAAATAAACATAACAATTCCATCTAAGTATTTTTTTGTAATTTTAATGGCCCTTTAAAAGTTTGGTAAGCACTGAATGAGATTGGCGACTAGTTGTAGATTAATCTTGTAGGACTCGCTCAATTTCCCATAACAATAAAATCTTGCATGGTTCAGTAAAACAGCCATCGTTTCGCATGATTTACAGAAGCCTGTGGCACAGTTCTCTACTCTAATCAGGAAGTAAGAGTAGACCAGCACTATTGGAAACTGGCTTTCCCAGGGCTCCACGATAATTTACTGGAATCTTTTCCATCAATCACCCTAGTTCTGGCTCGCAAACGCGGAAGCACGCTAAACTGCTGCATCAGTGACCGCTTGTGCCAACTTTTGGCTTTACATTATCCATTATATTAAGGTCTTACTCAATGCGAGATGTACGAAAAGTTTTGCCCATTTGGTCTTAACCATGGTTTTTTAAAACTTAACTTGAGGTACTTATTCAGCCTGTTTTTGTCGTTATTTACGAAATGTCACGTTTTTTGAACTTAACTTAACTTGTTTTACTTTTCTTCTGACTGAGTCGAAAACTACCCAGTTTTGAGCTCCTAATCAAGTAGATTGACAACTGACTGCTAACGCTCCAAACCAAGGCAGGTGTGAACTGGAACACACTAGTTCCACGTAACTGAACAGGAATGAACTCGAAGTAATGTCTCTCAACAGCCGAATACTGGCAGAGATTAATTTTGAAATCCAAATGAACAGATAAATGTTTCAGGGTTGTTATACAGTTTTCACAATTCAAGAAGAGTTAGTGCGTCCATCCTGAGATTTGAGCGCCCGGATTCAGAGTATAGAAGACACCGCAAGATCAGTCGGCCACACGGACAGTACCGTGTCGTTTGAATATCGGCCGTGGTGTATGATTTTGTAGCCGGCGGAATGTGACCATACGCTGTGCGTACTGGAGCTCCGAACATGCCACTCGTCAGCGTTTTGTAGATGGTCTGCCTGCAGAAGCTCGACCGTCTTATGCGACGACATCAGTCGTGTGCCCCAGCGCGCATAGTGGCTTGCGTAAGAATTAATCGATAATAAACTTGCTTAGCATCTGCCATTGCACTGCTGGACTCGATGGAAAGACAAAGTCAGGACGACCGGAGGCCTACAAAGCTGAACGGCCCATCTACGCGTACCCCGCACAACACGATTCACGCACAACGAATCATGCTGCAATAAAGACGGTTTGGACCCTGTTGTAAATCTAGCCAAAGCCGAGATGTCACCGCCTAATGACGTCTTAAGTGAGTTTTCAAGAAAGAACACGACAAGAAGAGCGCAAAATCAGAAGTCTTTGAGCGTTATCACTACAACATATTTAAGGTAGCAAACGCGTGTAAAGCTATGTCCATCGGGCCAATCAGCTACTGTCCTGGCGTGGGAAGCGAAACGACCGGATTGCCGAAGTCTTAGCTTGGCCGCAGCTTTCAATTTTAGATCATTGATTAGTAGGAGTTTTGGAAAATTTGCTTAGTTTAAGTTGACCAAAATGTGGAAAACTCGAGGCGTTCGGCGGGATTTGAAACTGCTTAGTAGAGAAGGCCTTGACTGGAAGCCAACGCTCTAACCACTGAACTACAAACGCCCAAAGTATGATTAAATTCATGGCCGAGGTGGGGCATTTGTAGCTCAGTGGTTAGAGTGTTGGCTTCCGGTCATGTGTAAGTCAGCTTCAGGAGGATGATCGGTCAGACCGGATTGAGCGTGCGCACTTGCTAGCAGCCGCAAAAGGCAATAGGTTGAGCGGAGTTGGGCCACTACAGATCTGTCCATGGTGGACTTGTAGTGGTCTCCGCCGTCCGACGCCCTCCATTGCTTTGTCCAGCAGCATTGTTCAAGGCCAGCTACCCCAAGGTCATCCAATACCTCAGTCAGCGCTTACAGACGCGCTGACCTGCAGAGACTTGACCTACTTCCACTCGGACACACACACACGTGCGTCTAGGTTCTCGTGGCTGTCCAAGAACCACTCAAACATTTCCCCTTTTCCCCACCCTTGGCCGCCAGACATCACTTAGGACCACGACGCTCCAGCAGAATGACGTGTGCTCTGAAGTCAAAAAATTTTATTTCTATTGTTCGTTCCTTTGTGTACAGAATAAACTATTCCTTCTATTCTGGCCTCCACTGACTTCTCCTCTACTAAGTAACCATGGTCTGAAGATCGCAGTTGCTAGGGTTTAAATTACTTACCCACTGCGATAAACTTGCATATACAACAGCAAGAGTCAAAGTTGAGTATGACCAACAGCCTAACCACCCGAGTCCATGATGAAACCGAGTTTAAGTTTTAGGAGCATAAACTTGCTATGAAACAGATGCATTTTCTTAAATCCTCCTCCAACTGATTTACAACATCAATAACTTTCGAAGCCACTTTTACAACTTGACAATTTATCTTTTTTGCCATGCTAGCTTTAGACCTTGCTCAGAAAAGTTAGAAGTTTGTGACTTATTAAAAACACCACAAAAAGAAGGATTAGAATATTAATCCACATTGGTTCAGCATGTCGAGTCAGAAGCGCAGGCTTGGGGAGCTCCTCCAAAAGCGGCTGCAGAATAGTATTATTTTCGATTTAACACTTCAAACTTATTTTTCTGTTACAACAGGCTTAGCCCAAACCCAGTTGAAAGCATTCTCCAGTCGAAATTTTCTTCTCCAGCACTTGGTTTAGACTTGTTCAGTGACCCACACTGCTTTCAGTTTTCTTTTCAGCTCCGATGGTCTGTCTGGTCTATCGAGCGAGGACGAACGAACCAAACAGGAACTGTACGCCAGTACAGCAGTTAAAGTCATTAATTTAATCTGCCGTATGTGTCGGGGAGCCAGGATGGGAAATAAATAACATTCCGGCTCTGCCGAATAGGTTTGCCTTTATCATTGCCGTGCATGCATGCAGAGGTTGACTTGAAACAAAGTCGTAGTGCAAGGCGGCGACTATATTGCGCATATTCTGAGCCCCGCAATGATTGGAGTTTGACGTCAGGGGTTATGCAGGGTAACTTGAAAGCATGATTCCGGTGCAAGGCGCACAGAAGGCTTGCCTTGATCCCTACCGGCGTCGCCAAATCCCCAATGCGAGTGGCGTCCATCAGTCGATTCCGACTGACCGCGGGAGAAAATAAAAGGCGGGACTGGGTGAGGACGATGGCCAAGAAGCCAGGAGTAGATATTCTACTTCGCCTGTTTTGGTGCTGACATTTCTTGTCGCTGAAATCTGTGGTTAAGCTTAGAAGTAGCTTTGATACTTCGGCGTTTACGGTTGAGGAACGTACTGGAATGCCACTGTTAGTTACGGCTGAACAAGTTTAAAATTGATGAAGTGGAGCTGACAAAGCAAAGGGAGACCGGAATGGCCATTCCTGGCTTATTAGCCGTCATCAGCCAGTCATACCCAAGTTTGAAATTCTCCACGTCCCTTCTCCAGCGAAACTCCTGTCCGACCTATATGACTGCTTCCCTCTAACGAAGCCTGTCCCCTTCCTCCCTCCCTCCCCCGAATGCTGGCCACCCTCCCGTGTTTACCCTTTTACCCGATTGCACGTGACTGGATATGGGCCCCAGCCCCACGGTTCGGCTCCATGGCTTGTTATCACTTTGTCCCAGAAACAGTCGTTTCGACTTCCGGAGATTCAATCCCGTGAAGTGACTTTGTGCTGGAGGGCCAGCTTACCGTCCCCCGCTTCTTGACCCGGTTAATCCGAGAACCATACGTCCACCACCCCCCCTCCCCCCGGGGGCACTCTACTCGCGAGATAGACTTGGCCGTCGAAGGGCCTCTTCGAAACTCCCCACCGCTGACACTTGCCTCTGTTCACGAACCCCCCTCTCCTTTTCGCGCTGGTGTTTCAGACCAATCCTGAGGCCATATGAATGGCCGCCTGAAATCATATAAAACCAGAGCCACGCTCCCTCTCCCACTAACACGCACAAGCCTTCCCAGCACTAGTTTCGCCCTGCGTTGCGTAATTGTTGAACTTGCGTTGTTCACTTTTATAGAGTCAGGCCATTTGGCCAACTCTCTTCTATCTTGACTCGGTGTATCCACTGTTGTGGTTTTTACATGGTTTATCCTTTACTACTTTTACTTAATAGTACCGTACTACCTTGATAGTCAGAAATAGCCATTTCGGTCTCCCCTGCCTTCGTTGTTTCCACTCCATCACCAAGGTAAACCTAAACCCCAGACTTTTGCTTTGACGGACCGGCGTTAAAATGAAAGCTTCTCCCTTCGCACGTAGATCTAGTATATCTACTGAGCAAAATACTTCAACCTGAACCAAACAGTACAACTGATGAAAGGCCTCCTCATTGTTCCTGTTGTATCTAGGTATTTGTATTAATTGAGCGCGCTTTTCAGAAATTTTAACGAATCAGTCGCTGTAGACTAAACCTTTATTGTTATTGGCTGTCGCTATGCGCAAAAGAAATGTTTTCTACATTGCTACTATTAGTAGTAAATTTTTAAATGTTTTACATTGCAGACTGCAGTGCATAAGCTACCTGTATTTGCTACGGCTCTCTGATGACGAGTCCGCGACGGATCTCGAAACGTCAGGCGAATAAAAATATAATGTCCCAGCGATCGAATCGTCTTCTCAATTAATTCCTGGGACTCACATGTTCGCTGTTATTGGTATTCTTACCAAACCTTGTTCCGGTGATCGCATCTTCCTCTGCTGCTGCTAACCTCAGTTCAGCAGCGTACCGGCTGACTGGTAATGACAGCGACCGAAGCAACCGCCGCCGCCGACCGTCTTTGTGGTCAGCCTGATTTTTTTCTCTCATGCCGGCACGAGAATGAAAGAACGCACGCATGCAGCCACCTCAGCGACCGTTAGACAGAAAAGAAACCGTACCGAAAAGTCGAGGACAAAGATTCTTGCAGAGAGGTTAGAGAGACAGCTTCCGATGTGGCGGGGAAAACAAACGCTCGCACCGGACCGGCTTTTGTGAGCTCGATAGCAACGTTGCACATGTGAAACAGCTGGAAAAGTGCACCTGAAAACGCCGGCTGCAATCTCCCCCGGGTGGCGGCAGCTTTTTCTGGCAAAGAGGCTCACCGTGGCTTTTCGATGAAAAGGTAGACGAATGAGTGGAGCGAATGCTTCAGTGCGTAGGTGTGAGTGTGCAAGTGTGGAGGCGTAGACGAAACAAGTATCACGCAACAGAGGGTGTGGCTAATTTATACAGTTGGGATCCTTTCATTGGATAGCTTGTGCTCAGTACCACATGCACTAAGATTTGAGAATAGCAACCCTTTCAAAGTACATTTCAGATATACTTCAGGAAAAGTATAGGATTCAGCTTTTTAATTTCTGTTCGCGGTATACATTCGTACATTGAACAACTAACGCAGGAATTGGGTAGGGCAATTACTGTGGCAGCTATAAAACATTCCAGACAATCAGCAAGTCGAAGTATCAGCGTCTCTGTCCTGCAAAACGCCGACGGTCACAAAATACACCTACCGTGTACATTACATTCTAGTCAGGCGCCCTATGGAGTATCGCATACTCTGTAGTCGATGGGTTGAAGAATTACCTATGAAAAGAGAACTTCGAGAACATGTTCACGTGAACATAGAGAAGAAGTCAAAGAAAAAAAGATATATATTGCAGTACACAGTCATTTCCAAGCAGAGTCGAGAGCGAAGTGGCACGTATTAGAACCACAAAGGGCCCTGGCTGGAACACGTGACCCGTGTGAGTTTGACGTGCGTCTGCATCGCATTGCACGCATCGACGGTTGGACCAACAGCGTCACCACCTGCGTGAGCTGTGTCAGAATCGGAGATGAAACGACATGTGTTGTAGGCGCACAGCTGCTGACCACAGCAAGTGTGGAGGATTGAAGGTGGGGTCTCACAGAGGTCACGCGCCTGAGTAGTGGTACTGACAGTTTCATTAAAATTCGCTACCATGTGTATGGCTGGTCAGAGTTGGCATCCATATGGGTTGAGGAGTCAAACCATGGGTCTGAAAATAATTCGGTTTTAACAGCGCTTCGATTTTAATATTGACAAAAGCAGTCTACAAGTGCTACCCCTTCCCTTTAAAATAGTTTCGGTCTTTGACCTCCCTCTCAACTAAGTGCGCTCGCTTAAATTAGGAACGGTATTCCTACCCTCTATTTTTTCCTGTGTTTAAATAACCTGACTTTTAATGGACTCCTGGCCGTTTTTGAGGAAGGTGAGAGAGGAAAAAGGCGTCCATGCTCTTTGGACACGGATGTCCCTAGCTACAGCATCTGCCAGTTTGAGTTATGTATTCTTACACGTTCTTGCTGTCTGAAGTCTGGTATGTCGAAAATGTTGTATGTTGGAGAGCGGTAGGCACAAACAGATGCCCTCGCTTTTCGTTAGTATCTTGGGTTGTCATTATTATACTTGTATTATAGCAAAATGGGTCATTCAATACGCTCCAGTCGCCTTATATAGGAAATGCATACGAAACTCCAACATTCAAACTCCTGGATCCTCATTTGGAGATGCTGAATTGATGATCGGTCCACCCGTCGGCACTTGGGATCACCCTTGTAACCGACACGTCAAGCTTGTCACGCCGCCGTAAGAGGATATAGTCCAAGAGATGCCTGCAATCGGGTTTTTCTGCAATACGGTAAACGATAATACAGAGTAAAGGAATCGACAGATATCAATCAACAACATTTCCAAATACAATAAAATGAAAATGCATGTAACACTTATTAAGGTACATTCCACTGCCTATCCCAATTCCCCACCCATAAAACCCGTAGTACAACCGTTTCCGTAGGAAAAACTGTCTAGACTAAAGTTATATGAGGTGCACTACTTAAACTACTGTTGTCATTGTCGTTATTTGTCATTCGTGTGCAGTAATGATTGTGTCCTATAAGCACTGTAACTTCTTGTACATGTATCAACTTTTTCTGCTGCTATTTTCTTTTCATGTCTCTGATGAAGAACACGCGATGGATGTCGAAACGTAAGGCGAATAAAAGTATTGTCCCAGCGATGGAATCTACTTCTTCTCAATTACTTCCTTGAAAATCTTACCTGTTATGCACTGAAAACGGAAGGCAGTTTGAAGGAACGACGAATATAATGCTACCTGTAGGCAGAATGTCATGTAGGCAAAACAGAGGACTGTCTGTAGGCAGGACGTGTTCTGAGGACGAGGGCACAGTTCAAGTCACGAGTCATGTTAACCAAGGCGGCTTTATGACGTGGCTTAAACGTAAGAGACTGACGAGTAGCCAGTCGGAACAAAAAGAGGGGTGAACCTGCTGGCCAGGCGTGTATGCCGGAAGTGGGTGCACGCGTGTCCATGACCTAAACAAGCACATGACGCGCGAATTATGTCATGATGTCCCGACACTACGGGCGGGAATGCACGAAAATGCCCATATAGCCAGACCCAGAAGCGAGCCCACCGAAAAAGGGAGTGAGGATAAAGTAGATCATGCGGATTGTGGTGGCCTGCACTGGAGAGGCGTTCCTGAGATAGTTCTTTCCCAAATTTTATCTGAAGACGCAACCTTCTGATCTGGAGTTAGGTGCGCTACGGAGTCCAGATCAGAAGTTTGCATAGTAATGGGTTAATTTACCCCGATCTGTTTCAAGATGCACTCACCCTGTTTTTTGATTGTTCGTTTTGCGAGCTAATTGGAACCCCAATTATGTATGTTACTCGCTAACTTTTAGAAACAATGGTACTTAATGGCATTTACCGACAAACGGAGAGCACACTCACGAAGGCCTTTTCTGTCTCATTGGACGTCATCAGGTGGTGGTAGTTAAACTCCAGTGTAGCAGCGGAAACTACCATCACACTCGAGTTTCGAACCCGTGTCTCTCGGGCCAGGGGTGAACGCTCTACCTCTGATGACGTCCAACGAGACAGAAAAGGCCTTCGTGAGTGTGCTCTTCGTTTGTCGGTAAATACCATTAGAAGGTTGCATGTTCAGATCAAGTTTGGCAAAGGGCTACCTCGCCATGCCAGACCGAATGGCAACTACTCCTAACTATTCTGTACAGAATACATTGTTCCTAACAATTTGGCTTCCCCATGACCTCTCTCATCCCCTAAGAAACCGGGTCTGGACGATCGCAGCCATTAGGGCTAAACCTTAATAGCCTTAACACAACGCCTCGATAACTGGTAACTTCCCGACGTTGTACGCTCGATGGCCCTGTGCCCAAAATTCCTTGGCCTTCCTGACTCCGTCTTGACACCGGCTGCAGCTGAGTGAGAGTAAGTAGTGGGGTAAACAGTTGCTACGCTTAGACTCACTTTTAACTAACCCCTCTCCTCAGTCATTTTCCCTGCACCAACCGGTTTGGAGCATCTGGTGGACTTTGTCGAAATCGATGGTCGAATTGTCTGTTGGCTTATGACCACATGCGTCTTATGACTAGCAGCTTTCGTGATTACCGCTAATGGTCACAATTGATGCGATAATGACCTGTCAGTCCTCGGCCGAGTTGGTTATTGGCGCGGTTTGATCATCCGTGTTAATTGCAATTGGGTTCGCTGTTATTTGAGATGTTGGGTTTGCACGACCTTCCCACGTGACTGATTCCCTTGTCTCATCACAGAACCTGGGAGCGGGAAGTCATCGTGGGTGTTGATTAACTGCGCGCCTGAGAATCATGGCTCAAGCGGCTCACGCGGTTTTCGACTTCTTGCAAGGATTTCTGCCTCTTGAAACCTGAGCTTACGGCTGGATCCCGTCGAATGTGCTGCAACTTGGGAGTTCGCCTCATTACTTCTCAGCACTGTTGCGCGCTTGGCAACCGTTTACATTATTTACTGTATCAAACCAAATGCATGCGCTTTCAGAAATGTCTGATCGAAGGGTCTGCCAGGGTCTATTGTGGGTTCTTATAATGTAGTTACGACGACAAAAACTGTCTGTATTGGGGGCTTCAGCGTATGTTCAGATAATAGCTGAAAAAAACGGCTGAGATTTTGTAATTATTTTCCACAAAAACTCCTACAGACAGGTGCTTGTGCGCCTTCCTACCGTTTATCTTATAGTTTAAAATTCAAGCCGAGGCTTATTCATAATTGGCCTGCTGACGTCGACATTCAACCCTCGGAGTGAGCCCATAACGACAGGAGACCTAGTCGTCCAGTAAATGGCTACCGGTTTCGCAAGTGACCGCTTCTACCCGACCAGTCCCTAAATGTCTTGATCAGATTATAGTTGGCCCTATCTAGGGAGGGATGAGACAAAATTATTAACATATTCGTCTAGTTTGAATGTGCTCACTCCCAGTTGCCTACTCGGCAGATGGCCTGTCTAATAAGAGCGCATACTGCTCCAAAATTAACTAAGCATGACAACATGATATTGCCTATAAATGTAGCAATGTGTGGCTGATAAGACATGCATCCTATGCGTGGACTAAGCATAACAGATGACAATATAAGCTTAACAACTTCCTCATCTTCACCTGAAGTGATTGTGCTTGACACTCGGGTTGTCCTGGCGGTGGATTGGGTGAGCACGCTGTCTATGAACGCGGGGGGGGGGGGGCAGAGCAGTAATTACAGGCAGATTTACGCCGGAATTCATATAAATGGTGATCGATTTTAAGTTCTGCCGAGCAGTGCACTCGTTGAAGCTCTGTCAACTGAGTGTATAATCGGCTTTTGCCTATCGAGCGCCATGATTAGGTTTTGAAATGCTAATGACTACTGGTCTTGCAAATGATCGGGTGTGCTCGATCATTCTCTCAGTCCCTGGACAAATTCTATGGCTGTGTTTACTTTTCCGCATCCAGGACCGGCGTGACTATTTTCATAACACATTTGTTAATTGGAATGTGTTGACCTCCAGTTGCCTATTCGGCAGATCTCCTGTCTAGTAAGGTAGCAACTTGCTCCAGAAATAGCTGAACATTGCAACATGGTATTTCCTATGAATATATCAATATCCTGGGGCACTTGCCCTTGATGCCACATCAGCCTGAAGGGTCTGGTGGGATTGTACATAAGTTGGTGACCGCCGAATTTGTAAATTTCAGCCGGGATCGCGTCTGGTCTGGGTGCTTTCTCACTGGAGAGCTGCTGCACTGCGCTGATGGTTTCCTCAGGGGTGGGCGGGAGATTAGGGTCAAGGCTGCTCGGCACTTGAGGTACGCGGTCGATTACGACATCGGAAATGGTGGATTTACGATTTAGACAGTTTTGGAAGTACTCAGCCCACCGCTTCAGAAAGGTATTTTCGTCGGCACTGAGAAGAGGAGCTGTTTCTTTGACTGTGGAACCGTATACAGCCTTGATCGCAGCGAAGAAGTTTTTCAGTCATTTCGGTCAGCGTAACTTTGGAGTTCCTCGGCCTTTCGAGCCATCCAGACACCCTGCATTTCCCGCAGCCACTGATCTCCACTACGGTGACTTCGCCTGAAGGCTATTTATATGGCTTAGGTAAGGCGGTCAACGTAGGCCTTGTGCAGGCAGTTTTTCTTGGTGGGCAGATTGCTGATATCTGCGTCATTTTCTTTAACCCAGTTCTGGTGCTGGTGACGTGCGTGGCCAAACGTGATTGAAGGCAGATCCTCATCTTGGAGATGCTGAGGTGACGATCGGTCCATCCGTCGGCACCCGGAATCGCCCTTGTCACCAACACGTCAAGTTTGTCACACCACCGTACGAGGATATAGTTCAGGAGGTGCCATTGCCGGGACCGTGGATGCATCCAGGTCGCCTTCTGCCATCGCGAGAGGCGGTACTAGGTGTTTGTCAGAATGAGACGGTGTTCTGCACAGGTTAGCAGAAGGAGCAGGCCATTTTCATTGATACCACTGAGAACATAGAGACCTAGGACTCTCCTCCAGGCAGTATGGTCGGTGCCGACGCTACCGTTGAAGTCAGCACAGTCACCAGGAGGGCATACAGATCCTAGTAGAACGTTTTCTTTGTTTCGTCGGAGTTTGTCATTATGAAGGCGTAAACACTGATGATGGTGGCGAATGTGTCAATCTGAAAAGGCAAATGGATGCTAATCAAGCAGTCATTTGTGCCCTGAGGCAAATAGGGCAGACGCCTCACGATCTCGGTTTGAATGGCAAAAGCAACGCCAGCCTCGTGTCGCTCTGTCTCTGGACGGCCACTCCAGAAGAATATGTAGTCGGCGCCCACCTTCTCCAGTTGGGCTTGGTAGGGGAAGCGAGTTTCACTGAGTTCGGCGATGTCGACCTTGAAACGTGCCAATTCGCGGGTGATAAGCGCAGTTTTCCGTTTTGGCCGGCTGCTTCTATGACTGTCTACGAGAGCACACACATTCCAGACTGCTACTTTGAGGCAAATCACCCTAGAGGTCTGTCCATATGACCTAAACCGCCTACGTGAGAAGATGTTGTCCTTTGCTGCTGGACTTTTTGTGATATTGAGTAATAGCGGCGTAAAGCTGCCCTTATCTGTGGGTCTGCGTCCCCCCTACAGAGGCCAAATCCACAACCAGGACAGCCCGTGTGTCTTACCCGCTCACTTCAGGGGAAGATGAGGAAGCTGGGGAAGCTCATATTCTTATCTCTTATGCTTAGTGCACATATAGGGTGCATGTAGTAAAAGTAGGCATGCCTTTTTTTCACGGATATCTTAGAATGCCATCAACGTCAACAAGTATGGCTGCTTCCATATCTTCCATCCCGACGTAAGAATGACCCCCACACAAATATAATTAGGCCATTTCGAAAGAAGTATCATCGGTAGCGCAACTTATATACGCTTAGCCCCAGGTTTGTGCCTTATAGTTAGGGTAATGGTAAGGGTTAGGTTTAGGGTTATGTATAGCGAAATATATAGGTAGTTATTAATATGCTCAAATATTCAAGGTCTAGATATAATATTGCCCTCATCACCCTCGGAAGAGGAAGAAGAATATGGGGCAATTCCTGAGACCAAATTATATTTTGGCTGAAGTTTCAAAGGCATCCTCGCTTTCATCGTCAGAGCGTACGTTTATTCTCCTGCTGGCGTCGAATGAGTGTGCCGTACCACTAGCCTCGTGCTATAGCCGTGCCTGATGCACGCGCGTCGATCGATTGCTGGTGGCTATTTGAATTGTTCTCCCTCTCGCAGGCGCCCCCATGAGAAGATGTGTCAAGTCGTTCGTGTGCCCAGCGCTCTACAAAAGGCTAACGTCTGCCCAGAACGGAGCAATAGGTCGGGCGATGGAAGATACGCAGGGCCAACGGCCGGCAGCCGCGAGCGAAGAAGTTGGAAACGACCAGGAGGCAGAGGAACGACTTGGCACAGTGCAGAAGCTATTGTGAGTTTTAAAAAATCGGGAAAAAGCCAACTTTTCATGGTTTCACTTTGATCTCTAGAATTCGGTATAGATTCGCCATGTGATTTTATCAGCTTTGCGGGTCTCATTCGATGTACAGGCGACATACAGTAGCTTCTTGTTTCCTATTGGTTGTGTTTCTTAGTTTTGTTATCGCGCGCAAATATTTGGTTATTTGAATGACTATTCCTATTATTTTCTATCTTTATAAGCTCAACATTTTTATTATTTTTTATTGCCCTGGTTATGCCCCACCCGTATAACCCCCAAAACAACCGATCCCATATTACCGAAGGATGAGGTTTCCGTGTGCTATTCCGGGGCGTAAATTGAACTCCTATCGACAAATCTTCAAAAAAATGCCGTAGTTTGGGCTTACTCAATCCCAGTTCTTTAGAGGGGGTTAATCGTATTTGCTCCTAGGACCCCTCCCACACTCCTTACCAGACACAGTCAGCAGAATATACACTCTTTACACAGCCCTATTAGATTATCCCAATAAGCTCTCTAGTTAGTCAGGTGGCTGATGTTGTTGTTGTCCTAAAAGACTGTAAACATTAGTTCAGCAGTGTCGATCTAAAGAAGGCCGTTTTGGTCACGCTCGTCGAGTTGCCTTGTGAGTCTAAGAATGATCAACTGGCCTACTGCCTCTCCTCTGTTTCACTTACGACGAGCGTGTCAGAGCCCAGCTTGACTGCGAGTGCACGCTGCCCAGACGCGTCGTTCGCACGCCAGACCACCAGTCCGCCCGCACAAAGCGCGTAGCTGCGGCCGGGCGCAAGACTCTAACACGCCATCTGCATGAGTCACAAAGCCAATGAAGTCGCTCCCTTCAGCCCACACTCTGATTGTTCCGATTGGGCATGGCTTTTACACGCGTTCGCTTGCCTTGATTATGCTGTACTAGGCTTTCTAAAAGACTTCTACTTTTACGCTCTTTGTGTTTTGTTCTTCCTTGGGGGCTCGCAAAAGGAGTAATTAGACGGCGATATCGCAGCTTTGAACACGTTTACAACAGAGTGCGACAAAATTCTCCCAATCGAGCCGAAGACGGAGTGCATACCGTAACTTAACAGCCACCAGTAATGCCGAAACAGTTATTTGAGGGAGCCACTGCCTACGCTCTCATTGAAGAGGGGACTGGAAACCGTATCGTAAAAGTGCTGGCGTTCATACCTTCTGCCAACGGATCGTGGGTCGTGAATACTTAACAGGCGGTCCAAAAACTACGCCAGCGGACAACCGCTGTTCCTACCCCGCCCCTCTACCACAGTGACTCCACACATTCTGGCCACTTGAAGGGTCCTTTTCATTTAGCTTTTATGGTGGTCGACTGGACAAAATTGGACACAGCTCTGGATACCCGAGGACCCGTGTACATCCCCGCATCCAGGGACATCCGATACTTGGAACCGTGTCAGCTGAAAGGGGTTGGTGCAGGTCATGCTTCCGTTCTCAGCGGTCGTTCCAAGGGCAACTACCGTAGCGAAAATGTTACTTTCACCACCAGAAATGAGCCTGATAAGAAATTTTCTGCTCAACTTCACGAAGAACGATGCAACATCTATCGTATGCAGGGCGTTTTAAAAATCTTGAAGATCAAAATAGATGATTGTTGGGACTATCACTTGCATTTTGGCGTCCTGTTTCCTATTATTCGTTCTTATACTTTTTCATGACGGCCTAGTAGCTCTGTAGCGCCTTCAGTCTCCGGCGCCACGCCGTGCAAGAGTTCACTTGACTGCAGTTCTCGCCCGCCCTCTTGGACAGCTAATCACAGGCACCGCAAACGGCTATTGGCCAAAGAACTGATCATGGGGTCAGTGACTCGGTCTTGCATGAAGTTCATGTATTCACGCCCACGTTATGCTAGCAGACAGATGCGCGCGCATGGCTCTAGCTTGCTGGTCGTCCGGGCTTCAGACTACCACAGAGTTTTTGTACATAACACACAATTTCTACTGGTTCTTCCATTTGCCTTCCTATACGGAATTGAGCGCAATAATTGTAGTGCTCTGAGCGCATCTTCAGCTTAGACTCCCGACAGAGCAAGTCACCTGAGCTACTCTGCTTCGAAAAATAGGAATTACACGCCCCAGACAATTCGGCCGTAGTTACTGACGATGTGCACCATGTCGGTAGGCACAGTGACGGCAACTTCCATGGGAATTAGTTTATAGGGATCGTGTGCTTTCGAAGCACCTATCGCACCCTCTTCTCCCACGCGCCCCTACGCCCTGTGGCAAGACCAAACCAAGATGACTGGAGGAGCGCAGTAGCTGCGCACTAGTCCATCTGCGTGTGCGACAAGTTTCTGGTCCATGCACGACGGACCAGGTTTAAGGAGAAACAAGGTAGTAGTTAGCTCGGATCCCAAAGGACTGGAATTACTTTAGAGGCCACCTTAGGGCGGACCGAGGTATCCCGTCAGTTGGCAACAGTCGAAACCATGGCTTTTAGCACGCTATGCCAGGTTCATGCAGGTCAGATTATTTATAGTTAGGAATATGCGCTCCGGGTGGCCATCGTAGGGGGTTAAGTAAGTTAAACCCTAGCAACTACGATCTTCAGACCATGGTTCCTTAGTGGAGAAGAAGTCCATAGAGGCCAGAGTAGTAGGAATAATATATTGTGTACACAGAGGAACGAAGAATAATAGGGAAGAAGATTGACTACGGAGAACACCATCTTCCGCTGGAGTGGCGTGGTTCGAAGTGTGACACAGTAGCAGGAATCCCCATCAGCCCAGAGAGAGAGAGAGAGTTCGCGTGCGCAGGCTTGCTATTCATGACCTAGACAGAACGCAGGTTTGCGGCAACTGTGATTGGCTGTTCCCAGACGTCGAGAAACGCAGTTCACTTCGACGCGAGCTCGCCACTACATGGCAAATTTGAAAAATGGTAGCGTCAGAGCTAGCACAAGTTTTACTACACTTATTGCTGACATTGTGGAGATATGAGCCCAGAGTTGACTTTAATCACTACTCTACAAACGCTTTATTATTATCCAAATTCAAATCACTATTACATTCTACAGATTGGGAGTGCATACTAGGTGCGACTCCTTAAAAAGCATACACAGGCAGTACTAATAGTATACTAAGTACAGGCCTTACTTTAATTAGCACTTCTAGCATAGGCATGTAGCTACACCGACATCTTTTTAGTGGGAACAGTTCTATGGATAGAGATGAGAGTGCGGAAACCACGACAAACGTAGTCTTGTTCATGACCTCAAGCAGGCACTTACCCGAAATAGTTAAACCCAGATCCACACTCCCTGTTGAGACCAAGGGAATATGAGCCCTAGCGTTGGCTAAATCAGTGTCACCTCTGATAAATGGTGGCGTCAGTGCCAGCACCAGTACCCCTAGACTTCCTGCCGTGATTTAGGGGATATGAACCCAGTGCTGACTTAAGCAGCGTAACTTCTTACGTACAAAACAGTCATTACCTGTACCAACAAGTACTATCACCTAGTTAAACCCTAGTACGTAGAATTAGAAGTAAGCAGTACCAGTCCTGGTTTACTTAAGTCTGGCCAGACACCTACTATAGGTGAGTGAGGGTAGATAGTACAGTAGTACCCGCACAAAGTCTACTGTCACTTAAGACTAGGTTAGGCGGTGTATTGGCTTGCATTTGATGCAGCAGCCCACGCCGGACCCCGTTTAGTCTTCGAGACTCCGGGAGAAGATGAAGAGTGCGGAGCCGCTAATTACCTCCTTTATCACTTTAAACTAAAGCCTGAGCCCGTCACCTTCTGTACCAACCTGTTGGTGCACTTGGTTGACCTCATCGAAACCGATGGTCAGACACACACACACATGGCGTCCACCAAGGCGATCTCACTTATTTATTCATCTCCTAGGTATCAGTCCACTGTCCGAACTGATCAGCCATCTGATGAGAAAATTGGGTGCAGGTGGCTATAAAAGCTAAGCAGTCCGTCTACGCGTTCCGCACTTGACCTGACCTCACACAAAAAATGGGGTCTGACCTACCAGGACGGGCTACTCACATGTAGAAGGTGCCGCTTCAGTGCCCGTGGGAGGCGATGTTTGGTGATACGTCTGCGCTGGCGTAACATACAGTGTCACGCAAGCGTATGTGTTCAAGTAGGCACATGCAGTTACTGAGTCTGTGCCAGTAGTGATGTCATCTGAGGCGAATGCGATGGGTTCTTCGCTCTCTTTTGTCAGTCCCAGTATGACAGATTCGGAAGTGTCAGACCAGACTGATGTGTGATGTGCAGGTTGTGTCAAAATTCTGGTCAAGTGTAGGCTGTGACTAGGTGGTATATGAGATATCGTGTGGGACATGGGCGCCCAGGCTGTGTGTACTGGACTCCATTCTGCCGCTTCCATCCTTTTCCAGTCGTGTTAAAATCCTGGTCAGGTGTTTATTGTGGACCAATGATAGCGGCAGTACGCCCAACCGTGCCGATCACCGGCACCCGACCCTGCCTCTGGTCTTATTGCATTTATTTGGACACCGGACGCAGGTAGGTGAAGGAAGGGAGGGAGAGTGTATGTGGTAGATGCAGCACAAATCTAACATCCATTCAAACTAATCCTCACTATAGTCAATACAGTTGCTTGCAGCCTACCATGAGGCATGCGGCGGACATAGTGGAACTCGATTTTCGAACTATCCTATGCTGGCTTGCGAGATACCTCCTTCACTAGCTCCTCACCCAGCGAGTTCTTAGGACAGGCCAAGGTCAAGACAGCCGAGAGATGGAGTGGGCGCCGTAGCTGGTCCATGCGCGTCACAAGGTATGTAGGCCCCAAATTTCACAACTGATATACGTGTTCTTGTGGCTGGTCGGACAAAAGCGTCCGACACAGGCAAACAGTCTATTCGCAAAAAAGTTGATGCATTATCTACTAGTCGATGTGTTTGAGCCCCGCTATGGCCTAGAAGGCCGCCATCTGATGGTGAAATGCACTTTTTATTTCAGAACTGCTGTGGCTCCTTTTATGGCACTATCATTTGCATGAACTCTGAGTTTCTCCTGAACGAAACCTAGCACATATGGTGTTGGGTTCAGATCGTGTGACACGTCTACACCGTCCTTTTAGCTTTTTTATTCAGTGCGCCCACACCTACACCTTGTCTGACATCCGCATGGCGCAGGTCTCGGAACAGTGAACACTGTGGCTGCAATTAAGATTTGCTTACTAATAAATAATTCACCTACAAGTCAGCACTGTGTTCACTCCAGGTGGGATAGTGGTAGATTGCATCGACTGCACCCATCGAATTCATATGGGCTTTAAGTTCTGAAATTGACTCTCACGCGAGAAAGCGATCGACCCGTTTGGTGTATCGGCACACCTGCCACCGACCTCACCTAAGCATCTTGCTTATGAGACTGACGTTTTACACATTCATGCGTGAAAACATCCTTACCGCGTTCTACCGCAGAAAGTGGCAAACAAACATGACGGTACGGCGATCCGGCTGATCAATACCAGTTTAATTAAACAGATAATAGTCTCTCAGGTACCACCACAGAGACCAAAATCCTCTGTGATACAGAACGGTGATAATGGCAATTTATGTAGTTTTCAGTTTATTGTTTTATTAATTGATTTTGTATGTGCGAAAATTCCCATTGAAAAATTCAGAAGATGAATTGGCGAACATATGTTTGTTTTCGGTAAATTCCCGTCAGGCCTTTACATTTATATGGTAATTAAGTAAATAAACTATGCGGGTTGGTAGAAAGAATGGTACGGTTGTCAGGGTAGGGGGAAGGTATGGGGGTCGATCAGCGTTGGGGGGGGGACTGGTAGTCGGCTGAGGTGATAAGCTGCTGGCTGTTGGATTAGCGGCTTTTGGCCATGGTAACTGCAAAGGGTGAAAAGGATCTGCTCGACTGATAGCAGCGAAGATGAGCTAAGGCTTGTTGAAGGTGTGTTTCGACGAAATGGGTATCCCAGTCAATTAACCGCTAAGATCATGACTGAAAGGCCACCAAAACCCTTAGTTTTAACAGCAGAGGGTCCCATTTCAAGGGTACGGAGCAAGCGAACTTCTAAGGAGGCGCCTGAATCAAGCTGTAACAAACACCGTCCCAGCAGCCAACGCCCACGTACTGTTCTCGACTATTCCTATCCTATACGGTGAGATCAAGGACAAAATGCCAGCCCAGACCATCTTTATGTGCATATTTTCATTTAACTGCTCTTGTGGGGCAGGATATATTGGTCGCACGAGCCGGCCGTTATCCAAAAGAGCTCGAGAACACATTTCAGCATGGTTAGGAAAGGCCAAACTAAAAGGTACAAATCGTTCCATTCTAGCGCACCTGGTAGACTCAGACCGACTACCAGTTCCCCCTAGCACTGGTCAGATTTTGGCCCCGACCCCCGCCCCCTATCCTGACAGCCGTACCATTTTTTCTACCAATCCGCATAGTTTATATACTTAATTACCATGTAATTGATTTTATTAATGATTTTACTTTATTTTTAAGTCGTTGCGTACTTTTTCGTTGCTGAATATTACCTTTGTATAAAAGCTTCATCTTCTATTTCTTGTTTCGGTTCGTCTGTTTCCTTCAGTTTCTCTTCTGCGCCGCCCCCTCCTAATGCCTCATTCGATTCCGCATTGCAGAATTCTGAGTTTTTTGGTTTCCGCGGTGGTACCTATAACAGACTTTTACCATCAAGCATTTGCTTGTATCACTTACAGCGTTGTGACGTCAGCCACTGAGAGTAGGAGGCTCGAGAGGCTCAATAAGTTAATTAAAAAGGAAAATAATAAAGTCTGCCGATTGGGTGCGGTAAAAATTAGTAGTCATAACAAGTGAAATAGAGCAGAAGTTCTTGACTCACCGAATGGATCTCCCGCTGAGAAGTGTAAGGGGGCGAGGGAGATACCACGTGCATTTCTGCGCAGTAAGCCCGACCGCTTTTTCACTGAGGGAAATTCCCACGTTCAGCATTATGAAAGAATGTTAGTTAGTGACTTCGTCTATCACACCAGCACAATTCCTGGAAGCAGCGGCGATTACTGTATGACCTGATTTATAACAGGAGAAATTTGATTGACAAATACGTCACTCTCGGTACCACGACCCTGCGCCAGTAACTAGAATACACCAAATTGACTGTCCCTGAGGAAAGTTTGATTGACTAACCTTAATTACAGCGTCAGCTGTGCAAGTTACCACACGGATCGTCTTGCTCTCTCTTTCTCGCTCTCCTTCGTTGTCGAACACAGCTTCACATACTTTAACGGGGCGAGATGACACACCGGATACACTGGCATTTTTTCGCTGTCCGTAAAAGCTGTTGGCTGGGTGCAATCGGTGCATTCAGCGTAATCTCGGTGGGTGCAGAAAGGAGAAGCATTTGGCATGTTCTTAAATTTATGCAAGTAAATTTGACTGCAGACACACTGTGCACCTGCTAGCGGCAGCCCTGACACACATTTCGGACATCAAGCTCCCCCCCCCGCTTTTCAGGACTGTTTACTCATCATGACGCGTTCTTGTGTGGTTTACAACGAGATGCTATTTGCTTCTGGTAATCTACTAACAATCTTGTTTTCACTGTTGAGCGGAACTACAGTCGTTTAACCGTTCCACTTTGTACGACTGTGCTGCCTTACGCCGATTGATTAATTTTCAGTCTTTTTTTTCAATTGAGCCATCATCCTTTTCCGCTCTCCATGCACATCGGAATTTTCTTATAGGTACCTCGATCGGCCTATTTAGCTCATTTTATTCTATTTTTTATCCCTTTTTGGTGAACTGAACTGCATTAAAGAGGCCGTGTGCGCACGAAGCTAGCACGGTGTTGAAGAAAGTCAAAGCTGGCTTAACTTTTGCGACACGAGCCATGGAAGATTCTTCAGGGTATAGGCAGTCGCAGTTTTCGGTTATTATACCCTGCATGTCATCCTCCGTTGTTATCTGTTTTGCGAACCCAGACAGCATGGGCACAGGTACGGGGGTGTGTGGAGAGGGAGTGTAGGGGTGCCCACTTAGGGTTTGCATCGTGAAGGTCATAGCGTGTCGTATTATTTGTCCTGTGCAGCGGCTTACTATTTCCAGTGTCCTTTAGCTGGTCTCAACTCCCAGCTGGCGCTCCCCTAAGCTAGGTTCGGCCTTACGGCAACACTCTGACAACCGCCTGGGATGGCAAACTAAACCGGTCGAGGGCTACCTGTGTTTTGTGTGTACCCGGATATTCTGCTGTCCCCTACCCCCCACTTCAAGGAGTCCCACAGAGAGGACAACATGCAGTCCCCTGGGCGACCGTGTCGTCTGCCCAGTAAATAGAGCCTGGCCGTAAAGTGTAGTTCGGCGGCTGTTTGCGGATGTCATTGCAGCACTGCTTACCCCCTCCTTGGGACGAGACTAGAAAAGGGGCCCTAAACAAATGCTGAGTCCGTGCCATCTGCACGCCGACCATGACTCGCAGATGTAAAAATGCACGGTCAAAATAACCAAACAAACAACAGCTATTTCTTGAGCCTAACTTAAAAAGACCTGGTCATTTTTAAACGTATCCTCCGAATTCTCTCTCTAGCTGCCGGTTTTCCTTATGTTTTTTTAGCTGACATTATAATACAGTGACTTGTTTAAAACGGGCAAGAAACGTGCTGATCGCATCCTTAGGGAGGTCGTTCATCCTCTCCACTCTGAACTAATGACTGATAAGTCTTCCCGTACGAAGCTTCCGTCATATGTCTTGGCGTACATCGGCATATTGGTACTCTGCATTCCCATTCTTAGCACGCTACCTCAGGTGCGAAGAAACGGAAATGATGAAGTTAAAAGCCGACCTGTCTCCATAACAGATTTGGATATCATGTAAGCCTTAACTTTGACTATTCTATGACATTTTACCTTATAATTTGTCTTATCTTATTCCTTGCCCTCTGTCAACGGAGCCATGTTTACTGAAAGTTTTGGACATTATCTTCAACATAAAGCATTCTTCCCCCTCTCAGCTCTTATGTCCATTCCCTCAGCCCATCCCACGGACCACTGTAGTGAGTCTGCTCCCTTTTGTAGATAATACGAGGAGCGATCGACCGGATTGGAGAATAGCGCTAAAAGGTGGACCATGCTGCTCTCAGCGAGACCCGATTATTTAAGTAGGGAGGAGGTGGGTGCCGGCTACAGATTCTTATGCAGCGATCGACCGAAGGTAGACCGACGCGACGCGACGCGGGCGTCGCCTTTGCCATCCAGAACGATATCCTGGAGCGACTACCCTGTCTGGCGCAGAGCATCAAAGATCGATTGAGGATTGGGGATCCGAATTCGCCTATGTACCCCCCTCCTCCACCTCCCTTCTGCTTCCGAGGGCCAGCTCCGCCGAGGCAAACAGCCGATTCTACGAGAGCCTACAGGTCTATCGACAGGTGTTAAGGCTAAAAAGGTTTAACCCTAACAGCTACGATCTTCCAGGCCCGTAGTTCCTTTAGGTGAGGAGAAGACAGTGGGGAAACCAGATTGTTAGGAAAAGTGTATTCTGCACAGAGGGATAGGAGAATAGATGGAAAGGGTTTTGACTCTTGGGTGACTGCTGTCCGACTGCCAGAGCGTCAATTCTGGAGTAACGAGGGCGTTGGAAATCGCCAGAATGCCAACGCACGCTATCTAACGGCAGCCCATCACGTGGCTAATGTCTAGACTAGCGGTCGGGCGCGCGGCCACGATGAGGCGTATGCGCGCGTCGGTCAAGGACAGTCAGCGCCTAGCCCCAGGAGGCAGTGTGCGCGCAGGCCAAAGGCGCCAAGCGTCAGCGGCTGATCTTGGGTTCCAAGTGGCTGCAAGAGGCCACTATAGGTCCACTAGGTGACTGTGACAAAGAAAGACAAGCTGATTGCCCTTGGTGACTTTAATGTGCATGTCTGGACAGACCTCGCCGCTCGAGAGGGAGTACTGGACTTCCGGGATCCTCATGCTGCAAACCTGCGCAGCACGGCGTCCCCTCCTGACACCGTTTCTGCTTCCGTTTTATACTAATGTCTCTGATGGTGAATCCGCGACGGATGTCAAAACGTCAGACGAATAAAAGTATTGTCCCAGCGATCGAGTTGTCTTCTTCTCACCTTCTCCCGCCTTCCAAAACAGGAGAAGGCAGCACAGATGCACCCCGATCGGATCACTGGCACCTGCTGGACCAAGTTCTCGTCAGGAGCAGAGTGAGATCGACAGGAGGTACTGGCGACTAAAGCAATCTGCGACGCTGCTGGCTGGGCGGATCATCGCTTCACCATCTCGAAGATAAAGCTTCAACTGCAACCTTGCATCATGGGAACGGACATATTTTATGTTCGTCATTGTCAGTGCACCGTTAAGTGTCTTTTAGCATTGCTGCTTAGTCCATTGCTATCATTCCCAAAATCTACTTTTGACATGTCATCATTGTCGATCATTACAGAGATGTTAGTGCTAGTAACTGTCGCAAACTTCCCTTTGAAAAGCAGTCGTCACTTTCGCTTATTTAATGCGTCTATTTTCGAGACTAATCCTCATTACAAAATGCACTTCTAACGCTTCGCTATTTTCCTTTCATGATTGTTTCGGTGGGGAAACATATCCACTTCCGAGTGTATTTAGCTCTCCTTTCTGCCAGAAGCAGCGGTAAACTGCGCACAAAGTTGACTTTAAATTAGCGGACCTCCACAGCACTTGGCTCCCAGCCCTGATCGTATTTCCAGGGCAAGGTTGAGTCATTCAGGCTGGAGACGAGGCTAAGTGCAGTGGTAAATGAAACATTTTGCACGTCTTTTAAAAATGTTAGCTCTTATTTTAGGCCGTAAAATACAGCGTCTGCATACCATACGGTCTGCAGCTCGCAATTCCGTTGTTTATAAGTGAGCATACATGACCGGTACGACTAATACTATGGGCTGTTAAGCTTTTCGTGTTGCTGTCATTGTACGGAGCGTAACTTGAGGGTGAAAGACTGCCATATGAGTTAGCTTAGTCGTTGAATTCGAAGTGATGAAAGGGGAGTAGTTGAGAACTCTCCCGCCCACGCAGTCCTTTCAAGTTAAACGCCCACGCTTCTGGAATTTTGGCGCAAAATTACACGCCGCGCTTTCTCTGCAATTCATACTAGACGATCTCCCCCAAAAGTCATCTAGAAGTGATCGAGAGCTTCAGACGCGGGGGCAATCTCCACATCTATCTGGTAAATACTCTAACAGTTCGACCTTCGATTTCGATTATGTCTGTTATAACGGTGGCCAAGGCTGTAATATTCACCGTTTAACCACACCTCGTGTGAGCCCCGAAGGAAGGACACAACAAGAAGGGTGCAGAAAGCAGAAATCTTAGAGCAAACCTAGTACAGCATACTTAAGAGCAAGCGAACACGCGCGTACAAGGTTGGACCAATTAGATGGCAGTCACAAGAAAGACATGACTTCATTGGTTGGTGAGTCATGAGAGTTGACATGTTAGTCTACCGCTTGGCATGAGCTGGGTGCAGGTGTCAGACAATGCACTTTGTCTGCATGGCCGGACCGGTTGTCTGGCTTGCATTAGGGTCGTGCGCCGCCACGTCGTGCGTTAGGTGTGAGAGGAATGGACGCTTGGCGTGGGAATGTCGTTCGGGCAGCATGCACTTAAGCCGGCCCGTAACAATGTCCATCCTATGCTTCACAAATAGGTGCTGCAGGGACGGTGACTTACGAGTGAACTAGTTTTAAGTGATTGTAGACTTGCAATGTGTCTACCGTACCCTCTCCTCCCTCACTCACTTAGGCCCGGTGTCAACACGCAGTCAGGAAGGCTGGGGCCGGGATCGGACGGGATCGGGCGCGACCGAAGTCGCCCCCTGTGCGTGCCATCACGCCCCTCCCCCGCCCCCAGTTTCGGCATTTGTTATCGGCGCGCAACCCGAGTAACGGCTGCCGTACCTTGAGCTGGCCTACGTGTTGATCCCGTTTAGGGGCACTGTAATTACACCCAGGCCCGCGTTACCCGGCTTTTTATTTAAAACGTGCGCCGTTGTACTTAAGTTCACCGCTAGTTGTAATGACAAATCACTGACGCAGAGGTCATCGCCAAATGCCTTTGCTAGAGGTCGGCGGTTGTCACGGCGACCAGTGGCGGTCTTCGTCCTGCTGTGATTTTCCAAATAGGGTCGTCTCTGCGTGTCTCGACGGGGCTGACGCCGGCTGTTCGGCTCCGCCTTGCAATTATCGCTCGCAGTTAGACGTGCACATAAACTGCTGCTGGGCTGGCTCTACCGCCTACCTCCGTGTCCTGCCCAGAGCATTTCGACTAATGAAGGTAGATCCTTTGGATCTTGTAAACCATCGAAAGGAGGATAATGTTTGGTGAGTGCGAAGGGCCCTTAGGCCATACAGATGTTTCCCCGGCCTACCGATTCAACGTCCCCTCTCCCCTTGCCCATCTTAAACGACAGTACAGTACAGCCGAAGATTTAGGCAAAATGCCGAAATTTTCGAATGATTGATAATCACTCGCAAACCGGCATTAACGCATTTACGAAAACTTTGAAATAATAATGAACAACATTAGGCCGAATTTGTAACCTGAAAGGACTGTAAAAAGTACTAATTGTTTATTTAGAAAAATTGCATTTTCGAAGGAATGCTCAAGTTCTACAGATGTGCAGCATGTAAAATGTATACAGGGTGTACCAAAAAAATGTATACAAATTTTACATGATTGTAAAACTTATGTTTATCATACTTTTATCATAAAAAAGTGTAAAAACATTAAAAGTATCATTTTATTGTTTTCTTCACTGAATTTTCTTAAACTGACGTTCATTTTGATCTCTACATTGCTGACAACGCAAAACAATGGAATCGCACACACCATGAAAAGTCCCTTGGTATTCGGGGGCGTTCATGCTCAGTGGCTTCTATCATTTCAGCCACTGTTACAATAGTCAAAATAGAATTTAAAAAATTAAAGGATATTTGTAAATATTTTTACATTTTTGAAATAATAAAATTATACTAGACACCAAGTTTGCAATTATTTAAAATGCGTATGCATCTTTTAGGACACCCTGTATATAATCGCCAGCTGAAATCATATCTATGAACTTTTCTTTTCTTTTGTAAAATATCTTTATGCATATCTTAGGTATTGGATTGAAATTAATTTCAGATCGCCCATTAAATTCCAGAAAATTTTCAACATTTAAGTGTTTTCAAGCTTGCTCTCGTAAATGTAGATTCTGTTAGGCGTTTATATAAAAACCTTTAAAATAAGGTACTCCTTAAAGGAATTTATCAAATTAGTTCTTATGAAGATAGCTATGTAGGCCATATTTCTAAACTATGCAAAACAGCAAAACTCATTGTCGAGCAAAAAGAACATCCGCAACAGAAGTCTGATGTTGTTGTGCCTAGGATCAATTTAAAAAAATCTCAATAGTATATTAGCTAGTTAAAAAGAAGTTTGATTGGATATTTAGCTGGTGAATCTCTGTACGTGATACCTTTTTCCGAGGTTACTTCAAAGTGAAAATGGAGAACTTTGACCAACTTTTAAATTTATCTGAAAATAAATGATACAATTTTGGCTGGAAATGAAAGAGCTCAATTTTCTCTTTATATCGGAGTATTTTTTTACAGTAGTTAATTAATTTTAGCCCCCTTTGTAAGATTGGGAATGCCGACACTGCCTGCTTCAATCTCCTACTGCTCTTCCAATGCAGGCAGGAAGGCACGTTAACCGCGATGATCAAAGTTTTGATAGTTAGTGGGGTATTTATAACGCGGTCATGTCGGAATTAATGGTTTGCTAATCAACCGAATCCAGTTTGAGTAAATCCGATTTGTTTTCTTTTAAACCCCTGTTGTACGCGACAAAATTAGTGAACCGGCCTTTGAAAGGGATATTTTCTTATCTGGAGATTTCTCACGCAAACATGCAACGCCCGGCTGGAAATGCAATGTACATCCTGTGTGTCCTTTTGTGACCTTCGACGTTTTGCGGTACCAAGATACTTAAATCTGCTGGTCGTTCGAAAAAGCCATCAAAGCCCCTCGGTAATTTTAAAGCAAGCGAAAACAGCAGGATTTATTTGCAAAAACAAATTTCGGTAGAGAGTGTCAACTGCTTCCTCTCTTTGTATGAATAACGAAACAAATGGAGAACACAGCTTTTTGAATTTTCACAGAATCAATAACAGCAAGGTCATTTTCCAACGTGACGAATAGTCAATAATAATGTCTTCTTTAAACTTGGGAGGGAAAAGTAGCGACGGTAGCTTCAAAAATAAAAGGATGATTAAATGTGGGCACGCGATTACTAGGGCAGTTGGGGATTATCCACATGGTCTAACTGCTTACGTAGGTCGGGTTTCTTCCGCCGTATATAGGCTGCTTCAATGTAGCGCAAGGTCCGATTTGTTCGTGCTCAAAAAAGAACCCGGAAAGAAGTTTTTAGGTCAATAGAGTGACTGTGGCGGTCTTACTGCCAACTGCCTCTAAACGCGAGATGCCCCAGATTTGGTCTTGCCCAGTCGACAGCGCGGTGTCCGCAACTGGACGCGTGACCTTCGCTCTAGCCGACTGGGATGCACAGACGCATCCTAGCTCACGTAGTCCAATCAGCGCTCTGGGACTATGACCCCTTTTTCGGTCATCACTGAAATCCTACGCTTACGGACACTTGGGATTCCGCTCAGGTGCGTCGCGGCCGGCGACACCGCCCTGTCCTACGGGCCTCGTGGTCCTACGCCCTGCAAGACCTATTGGAAACCTTTCCCTTATCTCTTCTATAAGCAATACACTGTTCCATCTACTCTACCTTCCCAAAACTTCTCCTAAGGAACCGGGCCTCGAAGATTGTAGGTGTTAGGGTTAACCGTCTTAGCCTTAACACCTATATGACCACTGTCTCGCAGGTGCTTTGTAATGAAGGACGTGGCACTTTGTTTTGTTGTTTAAAAAGCCGATCAGGTAAATGTTCAGCGGCCCTGGTCGCCAGTTGTCTTTGAGTATGGCCAATGTACTTGTATCCGCAAGTGCAAGTGAATTAACAGCCACAGTTTGGGGTGGCGTGCAAAGGCAAGGCATCCTTTTTCCGGTTAACTGGAAGGCTTTTAGTGGAAGCAAACAGCACTAGCTCAGCTGCTTTTTACGTTCCTTCTATGGTACAACATAGCCATCACTTAATTGTGTTTCAGATATTGCCACACTTAAAAGGTAAAGATATAAAAACATGCTTTTTCGGAAACGACTGTTTCGTAGATTTTGGCTGTAAAGTGCTGATGTGTTCTTGAATGAAGCATGAGGGATAGCCACGTTTATGTAGGGCCTGTTTTCGCTTGCTTTAAATTTGTGCGTGGGAAACTATGCTTTAAAAAGCCCTCAGTACTTGCCACGTCTAAATCAGGCCATCGTTTTTGCATTCCTTTGGCTGTGCTCACCTTCATTTTTAAAGGGGGCACAGTAAAAAAGGAGAAAATATGCTTGATCGGGTGAAACATTTAATACCAACTTGTCAATTATTTTCTGGGAACTCTGGAGGTTCAGATTAGAGGATAGCACTGACAACAGATTGCTAAATAATAATACGACTCTGTGGCCAAATAAGTCTATGGAGATTTTGTTAGGTTGCGTCAAGGCTGCGTAAAGGCCTTCCCTGCTATGTGGGTTCGACTCCGGCGGACGCCGCCAGATTTTTCACAATTGGGTCAATTGAATTGAGCAAATATGCCCTTAATAGTTTGAGGATCGTCTACCTAAATTCTCCCACCACACCGGTCGACATGTTGTGTACCCATTGTGGTCTGACAGGAGTGAATAATTATCGTTGCTGAGAAGGCAAGCGAGTTAAATGTGAGCGACGCCGGTTACCTTCTATAAATATTCTAAGACTGAGTCAAAATAGATTGAAATTATGCGGGGGAAAACACCTTCACTGAGAGTTCGATATTTTAGGTATTACCGACAAAGACAAGAACAGCTAGGATAGCTATTTCTGGCTCATTAGTTTGTTGTTTGGCAGAACCGTCCTTCTCCCACCCCCACATTAAATTAAACTCCTCTTTACTAGTTGATTTGATTTAAACTGAAAACACTTTTAGGCCAACGCGGCAGGCTGAGAAGGCAGTTTTTGCCAGAAACATTCGCATAATGTATACCAAACTTAGTAGCCCTTTTTCTTAGGACTAACCTTGACGGCATGCTATCCGTAATTATTGTCCACTTTTGTGGACTTTCTCGTTTTGGTGCAACTCTGACTGGAGTACTCCTTCATCCTTTTGAGCAGTAATAAATGCAATTAATGAGTTCTTAGCACCAATGAGGGCAGCAGGAATACTTGATTTTCTTCCGGAATAATTGAAACCGAGACGAAAGGTCAACGTTTTTTGGGGAGCAAATAAATAAAATCTCACTCTTAGACGGAGCACTAGGTAATCAGGTCAATAAAACAAACTAAAACACTAAAATATGCTCTCTCCTAGAGTCTAACAAATATGCTGGTGACTGGGGGTCTCGCTGATTGCAAAAATGACCGCTCTTCGTGGAAGTAAAAATCACTAAGTCAACATGACCCAGTTTTCCTGTGAGGTCCGCGTGTTCTGACTCGGGATGTCCTTCGAGTCTGCCATCCTTGCCTCCTTGGTTTGTACTTACAAGAATCCAGGGGAATAGGGAGACTTTGTGGTGATTAACTCGCGTCGAAATGAACTTTCCCGAAGACCCACAGAAGTTGGGCTCGACGTCTGTCCTGGTGCGTAAACGCTCTCTCCCTCTCTGGGCCTCTGGGGATTCCGGCGACTATGACGCACTTTGGATCTCGCCACTCTAGCGGAAGGTCGTGCTCTCCGTAGTCAAAACTCTTTCCATCTATAATCCGTTTTTCTGTGTACACAATATACTGTTCCTACTAATCTGGCCTTTCCAAGACTTATGCTCTACTGAGTAACCATGGTCTGAAGATCGTAGTTGCTAGGGTTTAACTTACTTAACGCCCTGCGATAGCTTCATGCCACTTCAAGCATTGCACTAATTTTCACCCCCCCCCCCATCGGCTTACCGCATGCGCACAGGCATGGAGGCTGATGAGACTCTGAGAAAATGAGGCGTTTTCTCACCACAACCAACAAAAGAGCAATTTAAACTTTAATAATCTAGGTTTAATGAACGTGCGCCTTCAACTATTCATCACCCTAAGGCCTTTGCCGAAATATAAGGAGGGGGGGGGGGGGGTAAAGCAAAAAAGTTGAAATATTCGATAAGCAGTAACTATCGGGAGAGGGTTGAAGACGTTCAGAGATCGGGGGTTGTAGTCTTGTCCTATGAGGAATATAGGGATGGAGGAGGGGAAGAATGTTTCCTACAACTACCTACGTTTCTGTTTCGTCACTGTAGCCTGACGTGGCAAGCGGTTTGAATGCACATGCTGCGTTCATCTTCGGCCAGAGGAGCCTTAGGGCGTATACAAACGCTGTTTGTGAGCAGAAGGTCCGTTTGGATAACCGTAGGAACCCTTTCTTTGCCATTGCAAGTATCCGGTAGGTCGGCATTTTCTACATGGATCGCACAACTCATTCCCCTACCGCAGTGGGATAAGTTAGCAGGCAAAACCCTTGCCACTGCGATGTTCAAGTATATATATATGAGAAGGCAAGGCGATCACAGGAACCAAGGATTTAATGTCCTGACGTTTCGGAATCAGACAAGCTTCCATTGTCAAAGGTGGTAAATGCACAAACAATCACAGTATTTATAGGTAAAATTTAGCTAGGCATGGGAATGCCTGTTGTCATGCGGCTGCGGGCTCGTCTTATCCGGGGGTGGTGGCGTTGGTGGAAGCTTGTCTGATTCCGAAACGTCAGGACATTAAATCCTTGGTTCTTATGATCGCCTTGCCTTCTCAATTATGTCCAGGAACACGCATTTTCGCTTCTATCAGCAACATATATATATATATATATATGTGTGTGTGTGTGTGTGTGTGCGTGTGTGTGAGTGTGTGTGTGTAACACTGTATTCCTTATTTTATATTTTACTCCTATTATATGTTAGTACGCTCATTACCATTAGATTACTTTCCGAACGTCTCTACTGCACTTGCTTATGAACTCCATATTCATGTGCTCGGTGTGGTCCTTATCAACTCCGTTTAATATTTGCTCTGACTGGAAAAATTCGGAGGTACCTTACTCACTCAACATTTTCGGCCGCCACAGGCCGTGTGATACAACTCACATGCATTTTCAACATTTAGGTTGATAAAGTGGTGAATTGGAATGCGGAAGATAGGCTCCTTCCTGACCTTAAACAGGATTCTCATTATTATTCAGCTATTAAACACCGTGGGAGAATGTGACCTGGCGGGCTGGGGGCACAAGCAAATCCTCACTATCACTGTGAATGAACTCTTATACTTCAATATAATGTGGGGAACGGTCTTCGTTCATTCTTTATAGGTCAAGATATCCAAAAAGATAATGTATTTTTAAACTCTTGTATTCTAAGAAAGGGTATATTTAACCTTGAAACAAGTTTTGTAAGTTCCAAATAATTCTGAGCCTAAATTTCCATTGCATTGAGAGTTTTTAGCCTGCACATTGTGTTGTTTCCATGTGAGGAAGACACGAGTTCATCTATGATGTTGCGAATATACTACGTAATTCCCATTAACTTTTGTACTAGATGTCGTATACTTCATCAAGAGTACTAATAGAAGGGCAAATACGGTGCTGCATGAACAAGCATTTCACGGGTTAAAAAGTCTCCAAATTAGGAACTTGAAAATACTTAGTACACCCTTTCTTCGACTATGAAGGTCGAATATGAGGTGACTTGCTGACAACTGAACACAAAAACGTACATTTTGTGTATGCTTTCTACAATTTTTTTAATACCGTCGGCTTTAAAAAGGCATCGGAAATCAATAGAAAAGTCATACTACTGAAGTTGGCACGTTTATCTGCTAAAGCTTCTACAGGTGGCCGAAGAGAAATGCATTTACAAGCTCTCATCCTGCCGTGTCCGAAATATCATGGATTATGCCACATGAGTATCACTGTTACAACTCCAGCTACGTAGTCTTCCTTGTCGAAAAAGCAAGTCAGAGTTGCCATTAATATTTCTTGAGATCGGGCACTAATTGTACCTTACGCAGGAGGTCATTACGAGTCTTTGCGTATCCCACAAACAACTGGATGATAGCTTACCGAAATCGGCAGCAGGAATGCAAAAATAGGAATATAGTAAAGTGTGCCCAAATGAGGGCCTAATTGTGGCATGTACTTTGAGCACGCGTGATTTTCAAGCAATAAGACTGCTTAAATCCCCGTGATTTAGTAGAAATTGTAAATGAGCCCGCATGGAGTGAGCTATGCGACAATGGGTTCATCGTTCATCCCATTGGGATAAAGTGCGTTGGACGTATGAGTCACAGTTTCGACTGCGAAAGCTTGGTAGAGGAGTCCGCATTTGGAAGACAAAAGGCGAGCGATTCTATAGCGGAATGTGCACGTTGACTGTGCGACGTGCTTTAAATCCCACCCAGGCGTTGGCAGCCACCTAGAGCTCAGGTGGGAGTCGTTTGGGTTCTCTCGACGGGAAACCTACACTATGTAGAAGTAATATGACTACATATACCACCAGTATTGTCAAGTTTGCCAAAATTAGTTTTCCACGATGACGGTGCATTGCATTATAAATGTCGCAATGCTTCAAATTACAAAACTTTATTAACAGCAGATGCCTCGAGTGGCCAGTTTAATCTCCTAATCCCAATTAACTACAAGATGGTTAGCATAAGCTGCCTTGGATAAGTTCCAGAAAAGGTGAAGTAAAAAACCTTCTCCAGCCCAGACTCGCTTTGGCTAATGACTGCGGTATGAGAAGTTAAGGATAAAAATCTCAGTCTAATCGACCGTCTGCAGAGCCGTGTTGGAGCTGTGACTCCGCATATAAATTACTCCACAGTACTGATCGTTTTTGCGTATCCTTCTAGTTTTTGCTTAACTTACCCTAAAGAAGGTTGATTCAAAGTAAGGCGAGTTTTAAAAAGCCCGCTGCTCCCTTGAAGTTAGTTGATTTAGTCCTTTCTACTATAGGAATCCAACAGCACTATTCAGTCAGCTCTAATTCCTATGACGCAATCCTACCGAAAGCACAAATTTCACTCTCCTTTGAGAGCGGCAAAAGTAGGCCATAAATCCAAAGGGATGATGCGCTCTTCCAACATTTACGTGAATCTAAAACGAATTAGACGAGTGCTCAGATGCAACAGCTAATATGTGTCTAGACCCCACAACTTGAAATTAAATATTAGTAGGAAATTACGCTCTCCTTGCGACGGAGAATAGCGGTACGCATTAAGCGTGTTACAATTAGGCCCCAAAAACGATGACGTGCAGCTGGCAACTTCCGAACAATCACATCACGGAGACCCAAAGAAAAGGGAAAATTCCAACAGGGACGGCATAAAAAAACGCAAATATAAAAAAGAACCAAATTGGATAACGGTCACCAAAAGCAGCTGAGATAAGGACCATAGGATGAGAGATTGACAAGAATGTAGCAAAAGCATACGCCTACATAACGTTAGTAGAATTTGAACCCACGAAATTAACCCAGGTACGATAAGCGGCTAGACACGGCTACCAGTTTTCTCAGTGGAATAGGCAATTGCGTGGTTATCCAGAGAGTCTCCGATGGTTCTGATGAAACTCCCACAGAAAGGGTTGTAGTGACTAGCTTGCGTCGAAGTGAACTTTCCCGAAGACCCATAGAAGTTGGTCTCAACGTCTGAGAACAGCCAATCACAGTTGCCGCAAAGATGCTTTCTAGCCCGGCGACAAATAGCAAACTTGCAGGTGCGAACACTCTCTCTCTCTCTCTGGGCCGCTGGGGATTCCTGCTACTATATCGTACTTCGGATCACGTCCCTTTAACGGAATGACGTGCCTTCCGTAGTCAGTCTTCTTCCCTATTATTCTTCGTTCCTCCGTGTACACAATATACTGCTCCTTCTATTCTGGCCTCCACTGACTTATTCTCTCCTAAGGAACCATGGTCTGCAAGATCGCAGTTGCTAGGGTTTAACTTATTTCACTCCCGTATATGTGGCGATAGGGTCAAGCAGAAACTGATCTCTTTACCCTCGTTGATGAACGTTGTGTTTTGGGTCCAGTTTCTGGGGCCCTGACACCAACCGCACAGCGGCTAGTAGGCTAGACAGTATTTTCACCAAATACAAGGGAGACTGGAATGGCCATTGGTAGTATATTGCTGTCGTCGGTCAGCCATACCCAATCCCAAGTGGTGCACCAACCGAGACTCCAACTCGCGGCCTTTTCGATAAGAGTCTAATGCTCTAATCCTTGAGCCACGAGCTCATTATCTTGCCGGTGGGAGAAACTGATAGCCGTTGATGAACGCTAACCAATCGTTAACGGAACTCACTCGTCCCTGTCTGAACCATCAAAATCCGACGGGGGAAAGGGGCAACGTCCATAACACCTTGTATTTGGGACTTTTTCTTAAGAACACCTCAGTTAATGTACCGCTTAGGTCATTGAAAGGTCGCCACTGAAAGCTGGCAGCGGGCTAATCTCCTATAATCGCGCAAGTCTGGGCGATCAACAACGCCCTGGGCTGTTTTTTCTCAGTTCGATTGGTCACCTACACACAGGGGAAGGCGGGGGGGGGGGGGCGAGAAAAAGCTAATGGGTGATAGAACGGAAAAGGTGTCAAAACGAAGGTAAAAGCGGTTTGAGGTTAATGAACGATCAAAAAAGCGCATAATTATTCGCAGCACCTTGTGAAGCTGATGACAAACCTAAAAGTGTATTGACCACACAACAACCTTTAGAATTAGCCAGCTGGTTCAGTATGCCTCGAACCATTTCCAGCAATGGTTGTTTTGCGTAATTGTGTACGGAACTATTGCAGATTCGGGAAAATAATGTGACAGTGTTTTCAGCAAATGTGGAAAGTCCATTCAATAGTTCGGGCGCAATCAGAATAACTGCAGTTTGAAATAAAACCCGATCGTAAATTTAATATAAGCACGATTTGTCGAGAAGATAAAAGATGAATGAGAGGTCATGCTGGGTGACTTTCAGTTTATTAGAACTGACCAGGCTCCACGAAAAGGAGGCGAAATTAAAGCAATTTTTCAATCTAAATTCATTCCTTGTTTCGGAAAAAATACGAGCCCTTAAATTCGTTTTCCCAAGATCTTCACTTTGAGGTTTTCTGTTTCCTGAAGGGGTTTGCTAAAAAATATTCCTTGCTCTTATTGGCGTTATTTTATAACAGAACGCAGAAAAGCGAAAGGTTTTGTTCCTTCGCATTACATAGTTCAGAAAGTTTCTTGGATAGCCGGCAACCTCCAATTTTGCCCAAATCATGTCTGCTTTCGTTAAATAGACAAGACTGAACATGCAGTTTTCTTTACGGCAAAAGGAGCTTATGTAGTCCCACTCATTAATCCTACTTCCAGCATGTTGTCCTACGAAAGCGGTGTTTATAGGGTTTTGTAGGTGGGGATTTAGTAAACGCAGGGAATTATAATTTAATAACTGCTATATGCATTTTTATTTTATAACATTTGGAAGTGTTGTTGATTTATATCTGTAGATTTTCCTAATCTGTATTATCGTTTAACGTATTGCGGAAAAACCCGATAATCATATTGCATGTTTCTTGAAATTCCCGAAAGATAGAAATGGTGGTTAGGATGGCATCTACTTCAAATTACCTAAGGTCCAACTTACCGGTCTGGAGTTAGATTAGTATAGTCCGCGGCGCGAAGTGCCACGCACACCTCGAAATTACATGCAGAACAACTTACCCTCAGCGGCCGCGGGAAACAACTTCGACTACATTTTTTCACTTTGAACTTACTTCTAAAAATTTCCTTTTCTGCCTATTCTATTTCCCCACCCCCCGAAACCTTATAACCACCGATTTCTTAGGACAGAATGCTGGGACTTGGGGTATATGAGTGGGAATACATAACCTATTTTTGCCGCTTTCCTTACTAAAAGGCTTTCTGAGCATCAAACTCGCTCAGCAGATTAAATTAACAAGGCCAACTTTGCGCTTTACTAACCAAACTCAGATTCGAATTTCCACCATGACTTTACGTGAGCTAGATCCCTTCTGTGATTGATAATATTCGCATCACAGATAAGTCCCCTTCCGATGTAACCGTAGTTGTAAAATTGTAGACAATTATGTGAGCGTATTTAATCGGCCAGGACGCCGTATTTGTCTGGTAAGAGCCAATCGATGCAGACGATGTTCATGTCCTAAAAATAGAATAAATTCGTTGTAGTGAAAACGATGTGACCTACGACAGGAAGACTTCAACGTGCCATAGCACTAGGTGCATGAGTTACCATAGTGACAGCACAGGTACTAGCAAAGCGTTCAGACACGTGATTTGCCGATATTCTACCGCTTCATATGCGAGGGGTTGGGCGCATTAGTAAACGTATTCTGTATCGTCAGACAACTAATTAAGCCGGTTCTTGACGAGTCTGTAGCGATCCTATAGCCTTCCATCTTCGCCACCACGCCACGTATAATGTCATGTGATTGCAGATATTGACCGGTCTCTGAGACAGCCAATCACAGGTGTCGAAAACTGCGCCAACGCTCAACCTCTTGCAGCCGCTAGTAAGTGCGTATGCACTAGCCCGCCTATACTAATCAGGTCAGGCCAATCATCTCTTGTGCCTGACACACACAGGACCTTACTGCGATGACTGTTACGCTCACACACTTCGGACACGGTCTTCTTGCGAGTGTTTGTGCACTCGTCCGACAGTCTACGTCACCCATGTTAGGGCGCAGCTTAACTCAACGTGCACGCCGCCCTAACGAGGCGTTCCCACGCGAGACCACCGGTCCAACCACGCAGAGTGCATTTGAGAATGTGCACAGCACGGCCGGCGAAGGACTCTAACACAAGGCAGACAACCGGTCTGCCCACACACACAAAGTGCATTGTGTGACACAGCTGCGCTCAGATCCTGCCAAGCGGCAGACTAACACACCAACTCGCATGACTCACTTAGCCAATGAACTCATGCCTTTCTTGTGGCCACAATCAAATTGGTACATTTTACGCATACGAGTTCGCTTACTTTAAATTATGCTGTACTAAGCTTCTCGAAGATTTCTACTTAAGTCCACTTCTTGTTGTGTTCTTCCTTGGGGGCTCACGCAAGATGCAACGTAGACGGCGATAACACAGTATTTGGCCACCGTCCAAACACTCCAATCCATTCTCCACTACCTCTGTACAGGATGCACTATTCCTTCGATCTGGCGTCTCCTTTCTTTTCTTCCTACACGAAGGAGATTGCAACCGCAGGGGTCTTCCCAATAACTTCCTTATCCAGCATATCCAGCGCTGGTTGGCAGTAAAAAATAGAGATTTTCTCCAAAATTGCAATCATTTAAGGAAATAGGTTCGATTATCGCAGGGGGTTAAGCAAGTTAAACTCTAGCAAATGCGATCTTTAGATCATGGTTACTTACTAGGAGAAGAAGTCTTGAAAAAGCCAGAGTGTTAGGAACAGTATCTTTTGTACACAGAGGAACGGAGAATAGATGGAAGAAATCTGACTTGGGAGAACACGACCAGCCAGGAGAGCCAGCCGGGCCCAAGTTCCAGTTTGATAGCAATCAGGCTAGTTGACAGAGAAAAAATTAACGCGTACAGGCTTGCCATTTATCGCCGACCCAGAAGGTATCTATGCGGCAACTGTGATTTGCTGTTCGCAGACGTCGAGCACCACAGCCGTGAGACTCCAGCGGAGTTCACTTTGACGCGAGCTAGTCACAACAGGATTACTGTGGCGCTTTCTGATCTAAGTATTCAACGCCTTTTCTTCAAAGTTGGACACACAATTTAACAGTAACCTTTTTACTTTATCTCAATTGCGAGAACGTCGGTGGTCTTGGTGAGATTCAGACTCTGGCAAGCAAGAACAAGACCTGAGTACAGCCAGCGCTCTGGCCACCTGAGCTTCGATACCCCACCGGGAGCCGTGAGTTTATTCACATCCAGGTCAAGTTACTCCATCCAACCCACTGCCACTTTCAGGAACCCGCCAATTCTGACACAGTAAGCTGGCTGACCAAGCAGAACTTCCTAAGCAATTAATCTAAAATCCGCCAGATGACTACCAGGCCCACTTAGAAGGAGAACACAAATCACACACCGTTAACAACTGGCACTCTATTTGAAAAAAGCAAAAAGCAAAATAATAAATCTTAAAAGAAATGTACCGTGGGAAATTTGTCTACTGATAAAAAGCAACGGAATGAATGTCAGCAGGCTTTGCGCAAAGAAGCAGCAACAGTCTTCTGAGCTGAAGCGAATTAAGCAAATGCCATGTAATTTTGTTGTGTGAACGGGGCCAAATGCCACAGAGACGACATTTCTACGTGAAAGATGATCCTAGAGGCAGTCTGGCTGGTAATATGGGCAGCGCAATCCACTTCGGCTGGTTTCTAAATTCAGTCCGCGCCAGACGGCCCACTTTCGACGGGCGACACAATCAGCTTACCCAAATAGCTCCAGAAACCTGGATTTTACAAGTTTCTGCTGGAAACTGGTCAATTGTAACCGGAATTAATGAGATATCTTGCAGCCTAGCACCTGCTTCCCGCGCGCTAACACGACTTTAAGAGCAAATATTTTGTCTTTGAAATCAGTTCATACCATGGAATGCTAGCCAGTAGACTCCGAAAAGATTTAGAAAATATTCGAAATTAACAGCGACATGTTCTATCTCATGACTGCTAGCGGGAAGCTTCTCGGCTGATTGTTCGAATTCACCATAGGAAAGCCAAGCGAATTTATATCGCACATGTTGTGCCCTTCCCGACGACGTCTATCACAATAGGTTGAGTTAATAGGCTTGTGAGAACTTGCCAGGGCTTACATCGGCGCTTAGTCATCTACTCCGCGTGTTATTGACCAGCTCGCCGCTTCATACGCGCACACACCCATAGGTAATTGATAATTCCGCCTCTTCTGATTGGCGGCAGACGATCGATTACTCCTCCACGGCCCGGCAGGCAAGGCTTGACTGCAGCAAACACAACTTCGCAGACACAGCTGCAGAGCAGACGTGTATACGTGCTTAGGTGGCTACATCGCAAAGGGTTAAGTGAGTTAAACCTTAGCATTTGCGATCTTCAAATCAAGGTTCCTTAGGAGAGAAGAGAGGAGACCGTGAGAAGGCCAGTGTTATGAATAGTGTATTCTGCACAGAGGGATAGGAGAAAAGATGAAAAGAGTTGTGACTCTCGGATGAGTGCAGTCCGGCTGCCAGGGCGTCAATTCCGCAGTTACGAAAGCATCGGGAATCGCCGGAATGCAAGCGCATGTTTTATTACGGTAGCCAATCACGCGGCTAATGTCTAGACTAGCGGTCGTGGCGCGACCTTGGGATGGGCGAAGGTTGGCATGGGCGTGCGGCCACGGTGAGTCATCGGTCAGGGACAGCCAGCACCTGACCCCAGGCGGCAGTGGGCACGCAGGCCTTGCAGGTCAAAGGTGCCCTGCTTCAGCGGCTGATCTTGGGTTCCAAGTGGCTGCTAGGGGCCACTACAGCTGCAACTCCATGTTTTTTCCCGAGAATTTTGGTTACCGGGATGCAAAGTTGCGCGTGAGGTAGGGTAAAGTGATGATTGACTTCTGCAGAATCCGCCGGACAATCTCCTCCCTCACCCAGTTGTGCCCTGTGTCACTACCAAATCCTGGAGATCAAAGGCTGGAGAGTGCGCCGGTGGTTGGTGTCGTGTGAGCCTGCGCCTGAGGGTGCCAAAACACCCCATGGGTGTGCATCCCAGATAACGCCTGTCGTGACCTGATCTAACGCTTGCGTCTGTGCAGCAAATTAAACATGCGGCCCATTTTTGTGACACGTATGAACATGCATACACAACAAACGATATGTATGAGCGACCGCCTATGCGGACTGTACTGTGAAGCGTTAATGTTTGCTAGTGATTTTAAGTTCTGTTGACCGATACAATAGGAGACAACATACATAAAAAAGCCTTCCATGAGTAAAACTGAGGTGCGACGGATTAAACCTTAACCTAAATTTTCGAAAATACGAAGGCTCTCACCTGCGGTCCAGCAACGAGAAAAAAGCAGCCTTTGAAAGCACCTTCCACAACAAAAAGCATCACATTGAAGTAATAAAGGAGCTGAGAGATGCCTTCGCGTAGAGGGTGTCTATGCGCAGATCACCCTCTCATCTTACGAAGCTATCAAATGAGACAATGACTGTCCACATCGGAGGTTAGGAGATCTGTAGTGGTCGCTGCTGCCCGACGCCCTCCTAACTCCTGACGCCACAGACGTGGTCTCGTAGTGACAATCTTGGTGGCCCAGTCGCGTTCGATCCAGAGCAATGGCCCATGTTGGCATGCAAGGCGTGATCTTTGCCCTGGGGCGCCTACACGCACTCGAGACAGGCCTGGCCGATCAGCACCCTGAAGGTGACTCCCACAATCCTGGCTCTGGGGCCGTTGTGACAGCTTCCACGCTGACGGACACTTGGGATTCCGTCTCGAGCGGGACGGTCACTCAGAGCAGGACCTTAAGCGAATGCACTTTTCGGTGTGCCTCCGACCAGACACAAACTGGCGCGCGAGTCACGGACACCCCACGCTGGTGTCTACCCTCGCGCCGTCCAACCAATCACCACCGGCCTGTCGAGACAAATCGAGCATTCGGCGGTCGCCGGAGATGACTGCCGTGAGACGAAACTTGGGATTCTCCCGAGCGGGACGGTTGCGGCAGGCAGCATCGTTGGCCGCTCTGACGACACCGCGCTCTCACACGGCCCTCATGACGAACGCCATGCTAGACCGATTAGAGACTTCCTCCTAACTCTTCTGTGTACAATATATTGCTCCTTCTACTCTGACCTCAACACTTTTTTTCAGGAATGGGTAACTGTACACCGATCTGTTTCAGGATGTACCCATACTGGTTGATGCCTTTTGCGAGCGAGATGACGTTCGCCTCTGGCCGGAGAGACGTGAGTTTGAAACTCGGGTGTGACGGCAATTTTCGCTGCTACACTGGATTTGGGATCCCACCACCTGACGACGGCTAATAAGCCAGAAAACGCGTTCGTGGATGCTCCCTGTCTTTATCGGTAAAAATACATTTTTTCTTCTCTACCACCTCTCCTAAGGAACCGGGCCTTGAAGATGGTAGTGGAAAGGGTTAAACCAGAATGGCCTTAACGCAGCGATAAATCCGCATAAAATTATTGACCAACAGTTGTTTTAGGTTCATGCTTTGGACATTTTTTCTGCCAGTAATTGCATCTCTCGATGATATAAATATAGCTTCTTCTAGGGAAACACAACACAAATTAACAGAACTGGTCCCCGAGTTTAAAATTAGCGCTGCTGGTCGTACAGACAACATGAAGATGGCATGGCTATCGTTTAGACAGCGCATAGTTACATAACAAGCGTTTCGTTTCAGTGTGCAAAAATATTCTCGTACACTTAGACATAACTTTGAATAGCAGGTCGATATCAAGCTGCGTCCTCGTGGCTAATTGTTTTCGTCTCATTTGACTGACACATCTAACTTGTGGATGTGTACAGTTTAGGCGCAAAGACGGATCATTTGAAACGTAACATAACAAAATAATTAGCCACGAGAACGCAGTTTCATGTTGACTTGTTATGCAGGCTTTGTCTAAGTTTACGGGGCCTCTTTTGCACACAAACTCAAGCCATTTTTTTATAGCACAAAATGCACGCTCCAATTTGCAAATGCTTTTGGCTTGGCGTACACTGCGAACTTTCGTTGTCAGCAGTTTTAATTTAAAAAAACAAATGCACCGACCTTAGCGTATGGGTCAGACTCTTGTTGCTTCAAGTACTCGAAGACTGGAATAAATTACTCATTTAGGTTGGTTTGGCAAAACGCACTGAGACTTGGGAAGATGCATTGAGGTAGTTTCACTATGCGACCACATAATTCCACCATATAAATACAACACATTTTACGCTAACTACCTCATAACCATCTGCTTGTTTCCCATTCAGTCCTCTGTAAATAGAGATCTTAAGGGCTCTGCCTGTTTCCCTTGGTTAGTATAACATTATGGTTACATTTGTAGGTCAGTGTTGGCTCTGCGCCCAAACCCCTCGGCAACACTTACCCGAGTTCCGAGGAATATAACTAGCACTAGAACTGGAGTTTGAAGGCAAGATGATCCGATTATTTGCGTAAAGTTTATTGTGACTATTTCACGTCGAAGTGAACTCCGCTTGAATCTCACGACTGCGGTTCCCGACTTCTGCGAACAGCCAATCACACATGCCGCAAAGCTGGTCCTTAGCACGGTGACGAATAGAATGCCTGTACGCGCTCCCGACGTGATCTGTTCGTCTGGCCAAAAACCTTCAAGGCCGACCCAGCCAATGGCACTGATGGATGGCACCAAAGTGATCGCTATGGCTAATACGAGACAAGCGAGATAATTCATCCAAGCTTGGCACTCGAGCCCGGCTAGAGCTTGATTCACACTATATCGGTTTTCGCGCATGGTCAACTAACTTGTGCCCAGCCTGAAACAACAGCAGGCTGTCCGTGCTCGGTCAAGTAGAATTTTTACTGACTCTAACCCCCCTCCTCTCCCGAACACGTGGCCCACAATCCAAACGTTAACACCTCCCTCCCCTTACCAGCTAGACCTATCGCCGTAGAAGACACGTCATCAGAACTCTCCCGTCCAATCCCACCCCGTCCGTTGTAACCTCTGCCCCAAAAACCTCTAGTGCGACATTCCCAGTCCTCACTTTTCGTTTAGTCTGACGATGAAAAACTCGATTTTCCGAAGATCTTCATCATATCACCTCGGAATGCAACTTACTTCACTCATCCAACATATCGCAGTGGGTTAAGTTGATAGGTAAAACCCTTACCGCTGCGAGCTTCAGGCTCGGTTGCGCAAGGGGAAGAGAAACAGCGAGACGTCCGATGGAAGAAACAGTTTATCCTGTACCAAAGTAGTAGAGAACAGGGGGGAGGAAGTTGACTGTCGGGCGAGCTTGAGTCTGGACCGGAGCGGTTTGTGAGTGCGGGAATCCTCACAAGTGTCTAGAGGTCAGCCTTGTATGAGTCAGCCTTGATGCTGATTGGCCGGACTGATTGGGATCAGCCCATAAGTGCACATACGCTAGTAGTCACGCGAGGCAAGCGTTGGCGCTGAGTTTAGGGCTGTCCCGGATGCAGGCCGATAGTTGCGATCACGTGACCTCATGCGTGGCGGGGCGTGGGACGTAGAAGGTGCTGCAAGGTTACTACGAGGACACCGTTCCGATGTCTTCGGGTTATGCATGTAGGGGCCCTACTTCGGGACGCCTGTTGCAGCCCTGCATCTCTCGCGCGTACAAATAGCAATTGGTTATCGGGCAACCACACCTATCCCAACCAACAAATCAACTTCAAGGCTGATTCAGCTATGCTCCCGCTCGAGGTGCTATAACGACTCCCCAGATCTCATTCGGTATGCCGCTTTCGCAGCGCTAGACACAACGTTCGTTCGGTTACTAAATTTCTCCAACATCCTGTCCAATCATTATGCGCACACTACAATACGCTCTGTTTACTGGTGTTTACCGTCTCCTCGTCCGATTCGGGATCGGGTTCGTAGGGCCTTCCTGTGGATTAAAGCCGCGACGACAAGCGTACTTGATTTGGTCAGAAAGCAAATAAAAAATGTCGGAGGCGTGTGACAGTAAACATACCAGGACAGATCTCGTCTCGCCTGCCTTCCGCCTCCGTGAACTGGGAGCCTGCCACCCCTTCCCCGCCTCGAAGAACGTTTGCTGATTCATCTCTGGCCGCAGGTCGACACGCGACGGCGTCTCATCAGACATCGATATGTTGACGGGGAGAAGTAACGCACAGCGCTACCGCAAACAGCGGTAGCTAGTGCTCTCAAAAGGCCCGTAGTGGCAGCCGCAATATATCCACTTGAGCTTCGTCCAGCTATGCCCAATCGGCGAAGAGATCACGATTGATTGACGTCACAGTGGTGGCAGAGGTTGTCACACACCCGTAAGCACTACCCGGCAGACGAAGGCAACATGACTCAGCGGCGGCGCCAGCGTACGCGCAGTACGTCAGCCCAGCAGCCTAATCATGCTACTAATGCAGTTACTACTTCGAACAAACCACGACTTCAAAAAAGTGCGAGCGAAAATGAGGGATGGAGTCCTTTTTCCTGTATACGCTGGCCAGCAAAGGGAACCAGTTTTCGGAGTACCTGGTGGTTGACAAACGGCTAAACAGAAACGTTTTGTTCACAGCTATCTTACGCCAGATGTTGTGAATGCATGGGAATACAGAAACCCGGACTCCTTTGCCGCCTGCAGCCAATCAGAAAAGGGCGCACACTGATTGGCTTCGAGCTCTCGAGATGGTAGGGTCGAGAATCGGGTGACAGCGACGCGACCGTGAGTCATACAAGAGGATAATACAGGTGGCTTCTGCGGCGGACCGATAAGGAGAATGTGTGGTTAGGAAACAAACGCACTATCGCAGTGAAGCGATCGCTAATCCTCAAACAATAACCAAGACCAAAATCAACAGTACGAGAAGGCAGAATAAGACAAGTGTGACGATCTGTAAGATATAAAGGAAAATGGGTGCAACCTGAATAACGGTATCCTCGGGGATAAAATTCCAGCGGTGTTGTCAGTGCATTTAAAGCGCAGAAACAATCAAGGAAAATGGGTGCGAGAATGTTAAAGGTCACAAATAGTCAGAGACCATCAACAGTGTGACGGACAGGAGCGCGCGGAGAAGATTTTCATACACGCACTGACTTGGCAAACGAAGGCATGGTGGGTCATTGCAGTGAAGCTGATCACGGCTGATCACAGCAATACCCAAGGCGTGTAAAGTGGCCAATGCTGCGTCGCCGAAGGGAGCGTCTTCAAATGACTTTTACGTAGCCACGAATACCTGGACTTTCGTGTGTGTGTGTGTGTGTGTGTGTGTGTGTGTGTGTGTGTGTGTGTGTG
>JAYGXS010000004.1:19526033-19545753 GCA_036362985.1 Ligula intestinalis | reverse complement strand
GTGTGTGTGTGTGTGTGTGTGTGTGTGTGTGTGTGTGTGTGTGTGTGCTTTTGTGTGCGCATGTGCTAGCCGCCTGCACCCTCCCTAATCCCCCGTCTAATTGACTTTGTCTTTAAACCAGAAACGAAGGTGGGAGTGGCGAGCGAGTGGGCAGATTCCCCGCAAATCTGATTAAACTCCTGTTTTCTGTTGCGGTAGTTCGCTGCGTTGCTTCTGCCTGCTGTAGCCTTCGTGTTGCTTGCCCAGCTTGCCTCAGTGTCTGTTGCGGCTTGCTTCAGCGTTTGCTGCGGCTTGTTGGAGCGCGTGGTGCCCATCGTCGAAATCGACGGGTGAACTGTCGTGTCGTCGTGCGTGTGTGTGGACGTTGGTCAAGGTTCTGTACGTCAGGCAGTTGGAAAACCACTCACTGCGAAGTTGTAAAAGGTTAAGGCAGTAGACAAAAATTTTGACTGTCTGTCATAGATTCTTGCCTGCTTTTATAGTAGAGCGCTGGGTTTCGCACCATAATTAGCTGGCAACAGGATGTACAGAAATGCTAGCCCAATAGATAGCTGGTTCGATCACGGTAAATTCACTGGAGCAAATGAGCAATATACGTCTTTATCCTGACAGCAGAACTGGGCCGGACTCGGTTATATACCCCGACCCTCCCCTCTAACAGGATACGGGAAAAGGAAAATACGGCCAAAGCAATGCATGTGGCCTAGAGTTGAATTTCAGGACAGGCAAATATGATCATGTCCCAACGCTGACCTCAAACCTACAGTATGGGGCCTATCTGATGCAAAACGCAGAGATCTTCCAAGCTGACATTAACACACGCACGATAACTTTTAAATAACAGCGAAGAACCCTGAGCGTAGTTAAAACCTAAAGTCTATTTAAGAAGCGCTGATAGTTTGCGTAGAAATACAAAGAAGTTTTAGATTTCGAAAAAGGTGAAACACCGCTGCGCCCGTGACAAGTAAATGCAAATATAAATGTCAGTTGAAAATTTAAACACACCAATCCATGTTTATCAAACGAAATTTAATTCCTTCAAATTCCTTTATTTATATTTCTGGTATTGCATCAAAGGTACTTTCTGGCTGTCCTAGAAAGTCCGGTTAAAATTTCACGAATCTCCCTTTTTCAAAACTTTTGCTATCAATTTAGATTTTGTTCGATGTACTTATCAAAATCTTTAAAATAAGATAGATTTTAAAACATTTACCGAAAAAAACGAGTTTTGGATACCAGACATTATGAAGGTGACCGCTTGGGACATATTTGTAAACCAATCTAAACAGCAAAACTTATTGCGGAGAAAAGTAAACTTCTAAAAAAAAATTCCGGTGAAAATATGCCTAAGATCAATTTAAAAATCTTTCCATAATAAGTTATCTTTTTAAAAACACACTCTAATAAGATATTTAGCTGGCGAATATCTGTGTAAATTACCTTTTCCAAAGGTAAGGCCAAAGTAAAAGTGGGAAACATTGACTTTTTGTTTTTTTTATGATAAATAGTGATAAATCTGGGCTGGAAATGTAATAACTTGTAGTCACTCAACTCTGAGCGCACGCGCACTCACGGCTGCTAGCAAGTGCACATGCACCAGTACCTACCTACCCAACTCCAGTCTGGCCAATCACCTTCAAGGCTGATTTACACAGAACCTCTCTGTGACAGCTGTTGCGCTCGCAGGTGGTTGTGCACTCGTCCGAATCTCAACCTCCTCCAACCTGTTCTCTCTTGCCTCTGTACTATTCCTCCAACCTGACGTTTCACTTCTACTTCCATTTCCATACCTAAACGGTCTGAAGTACTCAGCGAAATGTGCTTTATCCATTAATTTTACTCACTGCGGTAAACTCACTTTTACTTACTGGGGATTAAATATGAAGCCACCTGTGCTCCAGGCCGTCCCTGTTCCCCTTGTCCTTACCAGGAAATATTTCTACTGTGGTCTAGTGTTATATCTTTGGTTGGTCTCACCTGTGTCGCCAATCGTTATGACCTTGTGTGCTCTTGTGTCAACACTGGTTATGTCCCCCAGTTAAGTATTATGAAGAGAAAACAGAACAGGATTGCAGATAGTACTTTACTGTCACTAGTTCTACTAGTACATCAGCGTTGTCTTTTGTGTGCCCGTCAGCACCGTGTCCTCTGTCGTCGGTAGCGCGTATTGGTCCACAGCAGGTCTCGTGTCACCAGTAGCAGAATCTCGGTTGGTCGGCAGTGTCTCGGTAACAGAGTTCCGTGTCTCCCAGCAGCAGAGTGCCCTTCTGCTCCCAGCCTCGCTATTTAAGGGCCAGTAGTCATTGTTCCCTATTGGTCCTTCACAAGTGGCCTCTACAGGCAGCCGTCGTGCTCAGCCATGGTGTCCTCAGGTGGCGCTTGGCGCGCGCGCTTTGCCCCTGGCCAAACATTACCTTGTAGCGACCCCTTATTCTTAGTCATCCTTTCCTCGGACGCCGCGGGGGCAGGTCATGTCTGGCGTGACCACCACGCGGACGCAAGACACGACAGTCAAAGCCGCTGTTCAAGGTCACTCCCTGTCTGGATTTCTCAAGGTCAGGAGCTTACTGTGGGGGAGTTGTTTATACTCATTCACTCCCGGAATCGACGATTTACTATTCCGTTGCAGACGTCCGGACCCGTTGATCTACTTGCCAGACTGCGCCTCTGGACTCCGGCCCATTCATGGCTGGACTGCACTTGTTTGGGAGTCACTTGCAGGTTACTTACATTCTACGCTTCTTCCACCTTAGTAAATTTCCCTAACACTATGGCTTTCCATGCCTTATCCTATAAACTAGCTCCTAACAGTTGGGATACGTTCTATCGCCTATTATCTGGCCGGACTACATCGTATCCCACAACCTCACGAGTGGCAGACCCCGGCCCGTGGCTGTCCTTTCGCGCTCACGTCTTGGTATTTCAAGCTCGCTCTCTTTGCACGCTCTGAGTGCATCGGCGGCCTGTCCGATTCCTTTGTTTTAGTGCCCTCAGGACAGCCCAAGTTATGACTCGCGTGTTGGGCCCTCCTAACATCTAGAGCTCGGACTCCGAAGATATCGCAGGCTGTCCCTTAGTGATGGACCACCGAGTACCTAGAAGCGTCACCGACAAAAAACCACAGGAAACTGACACAGCCCGTCCGGATTATTTGCGTGCCTCAGCCACTGGTCGAGGACCTGATGTCTGAAACCGATTCGGCCGGTTGTAGTCTATCAGATTTTACCAAGCGTTTTATCTGAGGATTTGTGCAGTAACCACTGCAATCAGAATTATCAAAAGGTTGTATGCTTGAAGAAGAAGAAGAAGAAGGAGGGTCGAGCACCGGATCAAGTTGTTTATTATTCTGAGCTTTTGGGCTCTTGCGGGAGTCCATAGTCTAACCTCCCTCCTTCCCTATGACGTTTGATTGGCTCCTGCCCCCTATAACTGTCGCTTGCTTTTCGTGGACGCTTTTATCTCTGACGATGGGCTCCCACAAGAGCCCGAAAGCTCAGAATAATAAACAACTTGTTCTGGTGCTCGACCCTCCTTCTTCCTCAAGCATGCAAATACCTGGAACTCAAACGTTCTCATTTATTCGTCAAAATGTTGTACTAGTTCATGCTCTAGAAGGCGTTTACATCGAGAAGCACTTACTTTAGAACTTCACTCACAATATCAGATTCTTCCGTCCGCAGTAGAGGAGTATCGTGTTTATCAAAATGCCCGGCTCCGAACAGGAGCTCTGTTGATGCCTATTCCGCTCGTTGAGTGTCTGCGAGCATCAAGGGAAGTAGCTAAAATCCTTAGCTTCGTCTTAGGTCAAACCAATTCTTACATTCGTGCTCAAATCAGTGACTAGTTGGCAAACCTGCGGCCGTGGGTTTTGGCTTTACGGTGTCTAGCCTGTATCTCAAAAGCATACTGTGGATTAAACGCAGATTCCCGCGGATTAACTGACTAAACTTCATAAATATAACAAAAGGCCGAGTGCTGGTTGTATATACTCCTCCTAACTATTCATTGAAAGAAGATGCAAATCTGTGTGAGATATTCAAATTTATTTCAGAATCCACTTTTGAAGTTAAAATTATTGCTGGAGATTTTAATTTTCCTGAAATCGACTGGCTTTTAAACTGTTGTCCACCTAGATTTCAGCCTTTCCTAGGCATCATAAATTTTTCTAACTGGTCTCAACTGGTTCGTTCCCCAATAAGACAGAATCATATCCTAGATTTGATTTTTACAAACGGTTTTGCTCTCTTCTTCGTTGACTTTAAGCAGGACATCTTCCAAAGTGATCACACATTAATTTACTGTTGTTTTCCGCTTCTTTCTACGGAAAAGGCTAGTGCTGGTCGTACCTATCATGCTTATGACCTCACAGACATTAGCTCAATCAACAATTTTCTTGACTTATTAGACTGGCAGAGTCTCTCCTCCATTAACGACGCTGCATATCTTGCTGAAATCATGTCGGTCGTTTCTAATAAAATACTGGAAATTGTGCCCACTAAAATTGCGAAACCCTACGCACCAGAATCGACCGTCCCTCATTTTCTTTCGCCCAGACTAAAGAAATTGAGGAGGCAGCTGAAAGATCGATCTCGTAGTTCGCTGTCTGGGCATTTAAGGGTGACCAAGATCTTCGAATTAGCGTCCAAGATTCGTCTTGCGCGTGACCAGCACAGGGAATCTTGCGCCCTGAGCGAATCAAACTCTGCGAAATCGGTTGCAAAACTGCTTCGTCGTAGGTCCTCCGCAAAAAGAGGAATTGAAATAGCCCCATTGCTGAATGAAAATAAAACATTTTTACTTGATGAGGCTGACAAGGCTGAATTGTTAAATGCTTTCTTTGCAAAGCATTTTACGACAGAATCCGAACCGGTCCCGTCGTTTCAACCACACTCAGACAATAATCTCGGGAACATTGATTTTTCCATAGCATTAATTCGAAAGCACATACTTCGTCTAAAAACTCGCACTCTTCGGGAATTGAAGGTATTCCCAACTCAGTTATCAAAAGAGTGTAAACCTTTCCCAAATTACTTAGTTATATATTTTCAGTCTATCTCTCAAATGGTTTCTTTCCTGACACTTGGAAGACATCCATTATTCTTCCAGTCTTTAAGTCAGGATCTCGTTCGGACATAAATAACTACCGCGGTGTTCATAAAACCCCGGTCCTAGCTTAACGTCTGGAGAAGATAATTTTTAACCAAATTCTCGATTTTGCCTAAAAATAAGCTTTTAAGCGACTCGCAGCATGGTTTTCTACCCGGAAGATCATGCGAGACGTGTCACTTAGCTTTTCTTAACCACGTCACTTCCCTCCGTAACCAGCAGCAATCCGTGGTTGTTATCTACTTTGACCTGAGCAAAGCCTTCGACAAGGTACCGCACAGACGTCTTCTGGTAAAATTGGAAGCCATTGGCATCCGTCCCCCTCTCCTCGACTTCATCGGCTCCTACTTGTCTAACCGCAGCCAGAAGGTCTTAGTAGGTAATAGTTACTCCACTGCTCAGCTGATCACGAGTGACGTTTTTCAAGGCACTTTATTAGATCCTTTACTCTTCATTCTATACATAAATGAAATGTCGACTGTTCTGAAAATTTCACACAGTCTCAATTCTACAGACGACCTCAAATGCATATACTCATTTCCTAAGGACACAGCCAATATATGCGTTGATAAAATAGACGCGGACCTGCTTACACTCTCACGCAGGGGTGCTACCTGGCAGATGGAGTTCTCTCCATCCAAGTGTAGTTTCATGTGTTTCGGTCCCGCCAAGCTTCCTCGTCCCCTAGTGTTTCAAAATACTCCACTTTTAGAACGATTCACTGTAAAAGACTTAGGTCTAAGCTACACAAATAAACTAGCATTGTCACCTCATGTGGATCTAATATCTTCGAAGGCTGCACAGATAAGTGGTTTTATATCACATAATTTCTCCCTGCTGGAAATAAAGTTAAAACTTTATCGTATGTATGTTCTACCCATACTAGAATACTGCTGTCCCCTCTTTGGTCTAATGAATGCTTCGGACCGCGGTAAGATTGAAAATGTACAGAGGGTATTTACTCGCAAAATATTCGCTCTTCCTCGATCCACTCTTTCTTATACGGAGAGATGTCAGTCAGCGAACATGAAATTTCTTTGGGTCATAAGACTCGAAGCGGGCCTCTGTTTCCTCTTTCGCGTTAACTCTACTCCTAACCTTCCACGAATCAACGCTCTTATTCCCGCAAATAGACCTTATGCCACTCGTAATTCCTCCAGAATTATTGCACCCCCATTTAGCTCCACATCGAACCATTCTCGCTTCTTTGCCTCCAAATATGCCTTCCTCTGCAATAATATTCCCCTCGAAAGTTGGCTGTCATCTAACTTAGCAGTTTTTAAAGTCAAATTACGTAAACACTTAACTTCGGAAGATATAAAGTCCTTGTTATCCGTCTCCTTCACAAACACCTCCTGGTATTTGAGGTGGTTATATTTATATTACATTGTTTTCCATATATGTCTATTTCTTCCTCTATAGAGTGATATTTGCAACGATGTTTCGTCCCCGTCTCTGTCCAGTCTTCATTGCTGTTTCTCCGTTCTGCGTTTTACAACCCTGACGATGGGCTTCATGGTCTCTAATCGTGCTCACGGCGGTTCTGCTATTTTCGCCAGCTCGTCGCTGGATTCCGCAGTCCACAAGGTCGCATCTCTGGCGTTTCGGTGATGATCACGTGACATCTGCCGTTCCTTCATCTTGTCGACCCTGCTGTCCGCGATGGCCTCCTCCGGTCTCACCTCCCTGATGGTTGATCATGAAGCCAGTCGGGCGGTGTCACAGTGGTGAACGACAGCCTCTGCTGCTATATGATTTCTCGAATTGACAAGAAGCATTTCCAACCCTCATGCGTTTTCATCAACAGTCCTGTCTCATTGCACTACAATCAATCCTATCAACCAACCTCTTTAATTTTGCAAAAGCAGTTTTTTTCTCCTACGTTTTGTTTTCTTTTTAAGCGGGGGTCCGCTGAACTCTGCCCCGTGTTAATGGTAGGATTTTTTCACTGCTTCCTCCTTAGTTCAACATGCGTTTTCAGAGTGTTGACTACTATTTTACAATGACGATGGGTATTAATTTTATCCGCCAACAGTACTAAACGCTCCCGCTGCCTATGTGGCTGTTCACGGAGAGCAGCATTTATCAACTTTGTATTTATTTTGCCACAGCACTAAGTTTGTAATGACGAGGCCCTTCGTGCCTAAAATATAAAATTTATTTATTTAACTGCTTAGTAGGATTGGTGTGAGAAGTTCATATTTGCATGGAGTCTACTTGTGGGGGTTAATAAAGGTCCCAGAGAATGTTGTCGAAAGAGTTCAGTAAATCTGTTAAAGATACATGCGGAGTTGTTGTCAGTCCTGATAAGTGGTTTGGTAATGCCAAGTTTTTAATTTTTGAAGAAATTAAGCAGCGTGGTTCTTTGTTCACTATTTTTTGATTCTCCTGTAAATTGAAAAAAAATGTTTTACGAGAAGCACGCGATAGACCTCATTTCATGCACACTTCGAAGTTATTTTTAAATTGCGAAAATTCCCACCACAGAATTCAGAAGAGTCATTGGCGAGCGTACATAGGCTTTCGATACATTTTCGTCGGGCCAATACATTTATATGGGAACGAGGGTAGCAGTGAAAATGTGTTCGGTTTTTCTTACGAGTGAGTCGTGAATATAAGGGGTGGGGGAGGCGGGGGGTCGATAAGAGAAAGCTGGTTAAGAGGACTGGGTTGGGTGCAGCCAATCAAAGAGAGCGGAAGGGAGACAACCAGAGCGCGGACGAATGCATGGTGTATTGGCCTGACGAAAATATATCGAAAGCATACGTACGCTCGCCAATTACTCTGCTGACCTCGAAGTTGATTGAAAAGTTAAATTCTGTTTCTGAGGAAGGATTATTTTCCAGTGAAAATTTTCGTCGATGGGGCCCCCGGTTGAGTTTTCCACCGGTGCCTTCGTCCACTGGAAAAATTACGGGAAGTAGCCTACATGTAGGACCGCTTGTAGTGACCAGCTCGTGTCGAAGTGAACTCCGCTAGAATCTCACGACTGTGGTTCTCAACGTCTGCGAACAGCCAATCACAGATGCTGCCACAAAGCTGGACCTTAGCACGACGTGGAATAGCAAGCCAACATACCCGAATCGCTCTCTCCCTCTGCCCACTGGCCTGACTGCTGTCAAACTGAAACTTGGACCTGACTAGCTTCCTAGCTGGTTGTGTTCTCCCAAGTCAATTTCCTTTCCTATTATTATTCGTTCCTCTGTGTACACAATATACTGTTCCTCTACTGACTTCCTCTCCACTAAGTAACCATGGTCTGAAGATCGAAGTTGCTAAGGTTCAACTTACTTAACGCCCTGCGATACGTTCATACCGTGTACCCTACTCGAGGAACGTACAGTCAGTGACCGGCCCCATGACATGTATCAGGCCGCATCTTCCGCACTCGGTGATGATCACGGTGACCTCTTCAATATCGCACCCAGTTGGAGTTTTTCTCCTAAACTTCGACCCCATCAGATCCTCCTGCCGCACAAGAGCAACAGATTTTCTTCCTAAAAAATCCCAATAAGTTTTCTTTTCACTGTCCGCTCTTTTTTTTAAACTATGTTCCACTTTATGGCTCAGGCCACTTGGCCTATCCAAAAAACTGGGATACAATTTTTCGGCTACTACAACACGTGTACAAAAGGGGAACTCAACCGCAATCCTCATACACATCCCTCAAATATACGGATACGGATGTTTAGTAAAATCCTGAAATGCGTGTACGAGTAACAAGAATAATTGAAGTCGGGCTTAACTATTGGCTGCTGTACAGCCTACTGCGAAGGTAAGTCAGGGTGCCTGCGTTTAAACGCATTTCCTTACCGCACTCGGTACAAAATGACTACTTATATAGCATGCATCCTGCACTATAAATGGAGCCATGTGCTATTAGGGCTCGTGTTTATGGGTTTATTAACAGTCCTTTTGCAGTATAAACAACGAAAGAGAACTTTGGATGTGTTACCAATACTGCTTAAGGACCATCCTTCTACTGAAGTACACCGACTTCGTCGCAAATGAAACAGCCCGCAGTCGCTGTGAAAATATCGCAAGGATGTCCCAGGCCATCTAAAACAACGACTGAGGCTGTTTGGTCACCTTCTTGAACCTACATCGTTACCCAATTGGAGACATCGAAGAGGGGGCCTGCTCAAACCTGGCTCGACTTATTCCGTCAGGAAATGAAAGTAGTACTTGGTCCTTCGGTATTCGGCCTTAACGGAGGCGATGGATTGGACTGCCAAGGTCTGCTGCCAGGAATCGTCGCGCCGGTTAGATCAGTCATGATCACAACCGTAACAAGCAAAAGTATTCAGCCTGGTCTATAGCAAAAAAACTTATACGTTCTGTAAGGCGCCCTCTTAATATAGAGTACGCGCCAGAATTCGTGTAACATGCCGATATATGCGAAAGATCGATATTCTTTCGCTAATCGGCTTTGACTCAGGTTGCGATACCGATTATCGTACAGCCAATTGTGAAGTTATTTCAGTCATAATAGGCTGCGCGCTTTCTAACGAGCTTCGTTCTCACTTCTAACAAAACGTATGTACTGTTAAAGGACCTACTTGAATAGTATGCGTTTTTATCATTGATTTTGACTGCCTTTATAAATTCAACTATATTTTATGGAAAACATGCATGAAAAAAATTATCGACTGTACTCGTTTGGTGGCAAATTACACCCCTTTAAATGCTTTATTTAAAGAAATTGTTTCCTTCGATTTTCGAAAAATTTTAAACTCTGAGCTTTTTTACGATTGTGTGATGTTCATTCATAATACATCGTATCCGTCGATTTATTCAGGCTGCCTAGACTGTATAAAACATGCTCCACATCTATTGCAACATTTTACGACAACTATGTGACTTCTTCCTCAGACTGCAGGCGAAAACGTAATTTTCCTCAAACAAGGCGTACATAGTGCGCAATTTATAAACCTTAAATTCAAGTGTAGCATTCATTAATTTTCAAAATTATTTGGCAATTTAGAAGCATTTCTAAACCGAAGAATTGATTTCCCTTAAGCATAAAATTTAAATAAGACGTAATCTATCACAAAACGAGTACAATAAATAATTTTTTCGTGCATGCTTTCCAAAAAATATATTTGAATACATAAAGGCAGTCAAAACCAATGATAAAAACATATACAATAAAGTAGTTAATTAATATGCGCGAATATTCGGGGTCCAGATATAATATCGTGCTCATCATCCCCGGAAGAGGAAGAATAAGAGGGGGCAAGTGCTGGGACCAAATTGTATTCTTGCTGACGTTTCAAAAACATGCTCGTTTTCATCATCAGAGCGTGCTGCCTACTCTTCCGCCGGACATACAGTTCACAATGGAAGAGGAGGTCGATAATAAATTGCCCTTCCTCGACGTTCTAGTCATAAGGCTGACGGATGGGAAGATAAGGACGACGGTGTACCGTAAGGCGACCAACACTACGCGCCTCCTTCGTTTCAGAAGTAACCACCCCGTCGGTCACAAACGCAGTTGCGTCAGGACTCTCTTCCAGCGCGCTCAAACACACTGCAGTGACTACGATGGGAGGAAAGAAGAGAGGAAGTACCTACATGCCCTATTCGAGGCTAACGGTTACCCGAAGTCCTTCGTACACAGGTGTCTCAGGAAGTGCTGCTCTAAGGTGTCGACCGAAGAGAAACCGAAGTTCTGGCTGTCAATTCCCTATGTGAAGAATGTCTCAGAGGCGACTGCAAGACTGCTGAAACCATTCGGGATTGGCGCGGCTCACAAACCGGCACTAACTATCAGACAACGGGTTATGAGGCCTAAAGATCCGCTACCAGTGACCGAACAATCAGCGGTGGTCTACAGCATCCCTTGCCAAGATTGTGATGCGAGGTATGTCGGTGAAACTGGCAGACGTCTTGGCACGAGGTTGCATGAACACAAGCTCGCAATCGACCGCGAAGACGAGCATTCTATGGTTTACGGCCGCATGAAGCAGCGCAAACACGTTTTCGCCTTTCAAAAGGCAAGGGTTATTGGCAGGGCCAGTGACAAAATGGCTAGACTAGTGCTCGAAAGCTGGTCGTCGACTGGCACACTCAACAGAGCCATTAAGTTGAATCCTGCCTACCAAGCCATCCGCGCAAGGCTCACGCTCGCACAAAACAGGACACTAAGGCGGGAGAGTGGCGACACAATGAGTGGAATCGGCATCCGGCGTGGGTTGGGTTCTCACGAGAGCAACTATGAGACCGCGAACGAGGGGGAGACCGACGCAGACGCACACGAGGACGTGAACGCGGGGGAGTCAGAGTCGGAGGGACAGGCCGACGCAGCGCCGAGAACAGTGGAGAGGAGGACGCCAATCAATAATCAATGGACGTACGAGCGCACGGGCATCACACATGGGCACAACACCCGGCTCGAGGCAAGACGCATTAATTCAAGACCGGCGGAAGAGTAGGCAGCACGCTCTGATGATGAAAACGAGCATGTTTTTGAAACGTCAGCAAGAATACAATTTGGTCCCAGCACTTGCCCCCTCTTCTTCTTCCTCTTCCGGGGATGATGAGCACGAAAGTAGTTAATGTTTACAGTACATAAGATTTGTAAGTGGCCAGAACGAAGCTCGGCAAAAAAGCTCGCAGCCTATCATGACTGAAATAACTTCAGATTCGACTAAAAGATAATCAGTGTGACAACCTGAGTCAATGACGATTAGCGAAAGAGTGTAGGAGACTGGCCCGCCAGCGCTGCCACGATCACTCATCTGCCTGCTCTGTCAATGTGTTCAATCAATCGATTTTTGCGCATCGCTAATTACTGGTATACGCCGGATTTGCGGTCAGCGCTGGCAGAAACAGACTTCATCACTGAGGCCTGGTGAACGGACGCAGCAAGCAATTGGCGCCCGTTTCAGCTTGTAAAATTCCGTCTTGTTATAGTTAAGAAGTTGTCCCATCAACTCTGTCTTGCCTGCCTTGATTTTGGGAAGCTTTCCGTGGTCGATGCGATAGCTAGCGACAAGAGTATCAATCTTTCGCGTTTGTCGACATGTTGCGCGAATTCTGGCGCGTACTGTCGTACAGGAATTATTATTCTCCTTAAAGAAGGGCACAAAAATAGTAGTTTGGAAACATTAGACACAAGTGCGTCGTCGACGGGATTTGCGGTTATTCGGAAAGTTAACAGAAAAGCTTTAAAAAAACTGAAAGGCATCCTTTCTTTGAAAAGAAAACGTGAGGAAATAATTCGACGCAAAAGGAGTATACGAAGGAAGGATTTTAGTAAAAAAATGATGGTATTTATAGAGGCCACGATTCTCACTTGAAGCGCCCATACTACACCTTCGGCGAGTGCCATTTGTACAGGTGGCCCGGGAATTATTTCGTGTGCTAATCAAAAGCACAGCACAACCTCAGTAGGGCAGGAGTTTCCTTGGTAGCAACGAATGCTACCAAGAAAAACCTGCCATCAGTTATTCTTCCCAACGGATATCATGCGTCAGAACTGCCGATTAATGTCCTATGGGCTGCGTAAATTGCTAAAACAGTCCTAAACTTGGAACACAGTGCAGCATGTGAGAATGAGGCGAGTTCAGCGCGCTAAACCAGGTCTCAACTAGCTCTTCAGTTAGGGATAATTCTCACTGACTCCGACGGACCAAGGAGTCTGAGGTGGTCGCTTTTGCACTACGGCATATCTGGAGTCGTCGAACATTGCGTCCACGAGGTTTGCGATAAAATAAAGTAGGAATAGATACCCCCACCCTGTAGTAAAGACGGCCTTACGCTAAATTCCACGAATGGCACCTACCCCTCTATATCGTACCTCAATTACAGTATGAGATTGAATAGGGTAGAACCGTTACCGTCATGTTCAATGCTCGGATAGAATACGTCGTCTAACGTGATCAATATTTCTCCCTAGGAGAATGGTGTTATATCCCTCAGACAGTAATAGGTCCCCCTGTTGGGTGTCAGCATTCTAGCTTTTCAATTATTTTGATCTAGCTTGTCTCTCTGGGGAAGTCCGTTAGCTGAGAACAGCGTGCACCCAAGTGATGGTTGCTTTAGGTAGGGTCAAGTATGCTGTATGTGTTAGGCTGCTACGTCAATTCCAGGTTTAATCTCTTTGGAGATGTCTGTCCACCAAATGATCGCCCCAAAAGATGTCGGAAAAGTTAGGCTGAGAAGCAGTACCCAACCAACACGAGAGAGGAACGATACGGAGGGTTGCTAGGAATGAGCCTGATATGCAAAAGACAGTCAAGCTCTCCGAGACCTTCTCAAGGACCTCGACAGTGTCTGCTTGGTGATGAGGGCATACCCTCCATGGAATGAACCGCTGCACGCGAAGGCGCAAGATCTGTGCTGCTGTCCCCTCGCGGACTTTTAGGACCGACAGAGAGGACCAAAATGAGGTATGTTATAACCTTGTGTGTTCCTATGTCAACACCGGTTATTCCCCCCCAGTTACGTGTTAGGAACAGAAGGCAGAACAGGATAGCAGATAGTACTTTAATTTCAGTAGATCTGCTTGTACATCCCCGTTGCCTTCAGTGTGCCCGTCAGCAGCGTGTCCTCTGTGGTCGGTCTCATCTCGATAGCAGTCTCTCGTCTAGGGCAACAGAGCCCTGTGTCTCCCAGCAGTAGAACGCCCTTCTGCTTGCAGGCTCGCTATTTAAGGGCCATTAGTCATTGTTCCCTATTTGCCCTTCTGCCCAGTGGCCCCTACAGGCACCCATAGTGTCCTCAGGTGACGCATGGCGCGCGCGCTTTGCCCCTGGCCAGGCATGACCTCACGGATGGCAGACCCCGGCCCGTGGTTGTACTTTCGTGCTCGCGTGTTGGCCTTTCAATGTCGCTCTCTTTGCTCGCTCTGCGTGCTTCGGTGGCCTATCCGATTCCCTTGTTCTAGTTCCCTCAGGGCAGCTGAGTTATAACTCGCGTGTTGGACCCTCATAACAGTATGTATTTGACCACCATCTCCACCTTTTGCAGTCTGGAGACTGACGGTTTCTCCGGCGATTATTTCATCTGAACATCAAAGACCCTACCCTTGTTTCCTACGATAAATGAACATAGGGCAAAAACAGGTCCAAATGAACTGAATATTCCGTGCTACTTCCGCAGCGAATAAACCTACAACCACAGCCTCAGTCCCACTAGAAGGCTAGCGAAAGAAGAACAGACTTGTATGTTGGTCTCGTAAGTCCGACTTTGGCGGGCCCAAATGAAAAGCTGAAAGGTTAGAGTTGATGTTCGCCTTCTTTCCCAGAGGATCTGTGGGGTGGCTCCTTTGGCCCATGCTGGTGGCGATGGCGATGTCACCAAATCTAGTGCATTAAGGCCCCAACTCGGGCTGCACTGAAGACTCCGCTTCCAGAAAAAAACCGAAACATGACAACCCGCCAAGCCTGCTTAATCGAGCCCAACCACCTACCTCCAAATCACACAGCCAAGCATAGGAGGAGGGGAAGGCACAATGGAATACGAAGCAGGACCGGCCGGCAGCCTGCAGACTTTGCTGAATGCAGCCCTTCCCTCTAGTCGCCGGACCTGAACCTCCGCATTGATCAAGAGTGCCAACAATACAATGCACACACACTCTCGCTCTCTCGTCAGCCGAAACACCCAGACGAAGAAATGTACGCACCGTGGGGGAAAAAAACAAAAAGCAAGAACCTGCGCAAGTGCGCGCACGCCAATTCGCATAGAAAAACATTATTGTGACTAAGTAAACTTGGGAGAACTTTGTACAAGTGAATGAGCCGAGCGAACGCCTAGTGCAAATGCACAGCAGACCACACATGGTAGCGGGGGGGGGCGGGCGGGGGAGATCGGTAGAAAAGCACAGTGTCTAAAAAGCACAGAGAGAGAGAGGGAGGGACAGCTCAGGATGCGAAAGCTGGGTTGAGCAGATGATGAGGGGAGGCGTTCATCCTCGGGAGAAAATGGCATGGAAGTGAACGTGAGCGAGGGAGGGAGAGGCACCTGGCGGCAGGGGGGAGGGAAGCAGCAGCAACAGCAGATGGGGGCAGGGAGGGGAGGAGGCGGGCTTTTGTTAAAAAAATATGCATATACACACATATAAGTAAGTACTTTAAAGTAAAACCTAATTCAGTGAGTAAGTGGGCGGTTGGGTGGGTGGGTAGGTGAATAAAAGAACAGGGAGAGGCGGGGGGGGGGGGGGGGCACACTCGCTGATCCGAAAAGGTTCTCTAGTATGTGTACACATGGACGGAGGAGGAGGAGGATGCGGCTGCAATGGAATCCACTCATTATCATCATCTACCTCCAAATTGGGCGGCGGGGGAAGGAGAGGAAAGATTCTGAAAGTAGTAAAGGTAATGGAGAGCGGGGTGGGAGATGGGAGGAAGGCATGTTTACAGGTTGGCGCGAAACGTTCTGAGTGCTGGGAGTCATCGACAAAAGGACGCGCGGGGCTCGGTAGACGCCCACGCAAGCGCGACAGCTGAGGAGGAGGAGGAGGAGGGAGAGAGGAGGAGGAACCCGGCATATGCACGCAGTGAAGGGAGAGGAGACGAAAGGTATGGCCGCGACAAAGGCAGCCCGTAGTTGGCTCTAGGGCGGGAGGTAACTGGATCTGTTTGGGCGGGCCATTGCGGCACCGGCACCGCTGCTCGCAGTCACCAGACCAGAATGCGGTGGCACATGACCAAACCTAACAGACTCCTCGTACTCTGCCTGCAACCGCTGGAAGTCAACGCCCAGTTTTTGGCACTCCTCCTGCAGGCAGTGCTTTCGGGCAGCAAAGTCTACTTCGATGCACCGTTTCTCCTGGGTGTTTTCTTCTTCCGACACAACAGCTTGACGCTTAATCTGCAAACGAAAGGAGGGCGGATAAAAAGTAACAAAGACAAGCAGCAGGTAGAGGGCATGAAAAGATGGGGGGGGGGGGGGGGGGGGGGGGAGAGAGAGATAAACACATACAGCGTCCTCCAGCTTCTCCTCGCGCAGGGCGATTCGGTTACGCAGTTCAGTTTCCTCCTGCTTCTGTTGGACATAAAATTCACGTGACAGGTGCTCCTGGTAGAGCATCATCTGGGCTCGCAGACGACCAACCTTGTCGGCCAGCGCAGCGGCATCAAGTTCGAACTGACGTTCAAGAGCCTCCTACATAAAAAAAAAACAGCAAAGCGGTAACCAGCGCAGGCCACATAAACACCATAACATAAGACCGGTAAATGCTTATTTGCAGCGAGTTAAAACTTTTAATTGCAACAGGAAGCAACATTTCAGCCTAAATCAGAGCGTCTGAAACCGTCATTAGATGACTGCCCTGGGACAGGCCATTTCGGCGAGTCTGATTTGGCTTGAGGACTTGAAGAAGAAGATTAAGAAACAATCGCTGGAACAGGATTTTTATAAGACTGAAATTTTGGATTCAAGTTTTAACCAATCAAAAAACCGCGAGAGGCGCGAGGAGTGCGGCGACCGCGCACTGTCAATAATACTGATAAAAGTAATGCTATCAGGGAGGCCCTTACCAAAAACATCGAGCACGGCCATAAAAAAAAACAGGAAGCTACGACTTACAGAGTTAATTTGTGGCTACCCAGGTGCTCTTGTTTTCTGCTAACAGTACCACGATCCCGGCCTTACACTTCAATGAATGAAATTGAAATAAGCGTCGTCGCAGTCAACACGGCTAACAGTAGAAATCAAGTGCAATTATAAAATAGCCTACTTTATCGTCGGACGCATGATGCATGCATATTTGCGGCTAGCATGCACCAATTCCAAAGGATATTTATGGGGATTGCTTGCCTTGAAATAACAGCCAATTGTGTGTTAAAAAGACTTCCATTGATATTTCCTACTTTACTAAACACCCCTAATGGCTACCTCGAGGTCTCTCAGTGACTGGCAGTATCGGTCATAGAGAATCTCGCGGAATTTCGACGCGACAACGGAAGTGGACTTACAGGATTCCTTTGTGACTACCTAGGTGCCTTTGTCTTCAGTCTGATGCACCACGGTCGGTGTCGGTGTACCAGGTAGTCACAAACAGAATAGAGATGAATTATACTCAATGTTATAGGCAAATTAGTCCAGGGAATCGGGGAGGGGATAGCAACGAGCGGCTAATTAAGCGGAAATTAGGGAGGGGGAGGAAGGAAGAGAAGAGGCTCGGGAAAATGCCGGTAGCTAGGTGGCCGTTGGCCATGCTAAGCTTGGAGCTTGCAGTAGGTTCTTTTGCGCGCACAAAATCCGCTTCCTCAACCGGATAGCAGTTGCTTCTGCTGTTGCTAACATGCGCTGACCCAGTCCTTGTCTGCGCAAAAAGTGTCCAATCGCATTCAAGGTCATACTTGGGACGTAGATTTAGTACGCTACAGCTGTCGTTTTGCTAGCCATATAGGCTTCTTTGTTCCAGACGCCAACTGTCATTGCCTCGCGTGCATACATTTGCATTTGCTTGGGCGGTCAAATAGTTCTCTGTTCAAGAAGGCGCCTTTTGACACATTTGAACCATTCATTTGACCTGCTTGTGGAAAACTCGGTGTCCTCGGTCGGATTCGGATTCATGCCAGTGAGGAGAGGACTTTAGAATAACCAGAGTTCTAGCCAACTGAGATACCAGGCCCCCATAGGGAGTCGTAATTTTAATCATACTTGGGTCGAGTTAACACCCCCGCCCCCCTCCATCCGGTCTAATGCGACTTATGGAATCCACCAACACTGATGTAGACAGTTGACTACCCAAACAGGATTCCCCAAGCATTCAATGTAGAATCAACCAGATGACTACTAGGCGCAAATAATTAATAGATAATTTTAACGGATTTGAATTGACGACAGCATTTAGCAGAGGAAGTCAATGGACCAGCCCTAAAAATCAGCAGATGTCAGAGCTTTACGGTGTGACAACTGTCGTGGAGGTGAAGCTGTTATGTCTAGATGTGCATGTAGGTAATTATACCTAGTCGTAATTACTGTGCCATCATTGTTAGTCGAATAATTTACCCGATTGCACAGCCTTTCTCTCTCTGTTTGTGGAATCTGACCTCTACAAATGCGAGCTTCTAGCCTTTTAGGTGTTGTATAGATCTTCGTGTCAAATGCCCTGCCTTAAATTGTCCACGAAATGCCAATGAGAGCGCCATCTCCTAATTTCACTTGATGCAGACGGCCGAAAAACGGAGACAGTTGCATCGGTTACGTTGTCAATGTGGAGCTATTTTGCCGCCTGTTTATACAAGTACCATGAGGAATTAGGTATTTTATACCACCCCTTCCAAGGAGAAGTGTAACGGGTATTGCGATCAAAAATTTAGTTTCATTAGTCAAAGTTTAATGGAGTGTGTTTGAAGTTTCCTCTAACTGCACCTGGTACTTTCCTGGTACAAAGACAGAGAGTTAATTTACTGCGCACTACCTAATACTGCTTTTTCCAACTTAGTAGTTTACGCTTTTATCAACCGTCTTCATGATTGACTTTGCTCTCATCGCCTTCTAGAAAATTCTTTGACAGACTTCTCATTGGTCCTGCTAAACCCATCTTTTGTTGAGATTGTTAACGAAGGTACATTATGCAGGAAGGCCTCTTACCAAACTAAAACACGTACGGCAGTTCTCCCGTCGATTTCGACTATGGTAACCACGCGCTTCAACAAGCCGCAACAGACGCTGAAGTAAGACGCAACATAACAGAGGCAAGTTGGGCAAGCAACACGAAAGCGACAGCAAGCGGGAGCAACGCAGCGAACTACCGCGAGAGAAAACAGCAGTTTAAGCAGACTCGCGGAGAATCTGTCCACTCGCTCGCCACTCCCACCTCCGTATCCGGTGTAAAGACAGAGTCAATAAGACCGGGGATGAGGGAGAGTGTAGGTGGCTGGCGCGATAAAACACTCAGCATGCGCACACTTGACCAAGCCATCTCGCTAGGTATGCTCCCGCCTGCGCCGGAGCGCCATAAAAGCCACATTAAGAGGGAGCCATTGCAGCCTAACTCTCAGTCCTCCCTCTCCTCCCATACGCACACACAAACAAACGCGAACAAAAGGAGCAGCAACGTAGGGGGCCCGAGTTTTCCCGTCAGTTGGCAAACCCTCCAAGCCACGGCTTTTAGCGCACCATGATAAATTCAGACACATCCAGATTTATTATAGTGAAGAGAAAAACGCGCCGAGGGTCGACCTCACTCTCTCCCCCACCGCATAGCGACCGCCTAGCTTTCGGACACCTGAGGTGGGGTAAAACACACACCCTTTTAGGTTCCCGTAGGCGGTGCATTTTGTCTGAAATATTGATCAGCAGTAAGCGGAACGGATTATGTGATGAACACAAAGAAGCATGACTGGACGTATTGTACCTGGTTTTGGAAAATGGTCTTTTAATGCTAGACACGGCTTCTATATAAACTTTATTCCCTTGAAATTTGCCTTCATTTGTGTTAATTGAATGGCTTTGAACTTGGTCCCCGGATTGAGTCCTGAACCTCTCATTAGTGAGTATCCCTTCCAGGAGTGTGGTGTGCGGGTCTATTTTTCAAAGTCACACCCCTCACGGTGTGCTGAGGACCGCTGACCGACTAACGATGAAGTCATGGCGGAATTTCCGGTCCAGCATAATCACAGTAGTTCTACGCATGCCTAACGTCAGAAGTCGTCTT
>JAYGXS010000004.1:19508681-19526023 GCA_036362985.1 Ligula intestinalis | reverse complement strand
GGCTCGCGTCGATTGATGCCTTCGCACCACGTCAGCCGCTGGCGAAAAAGAGGGGCAATCCCACGCAAAATAATCCCCAGTAAAGCATTAAAACGTGCAAACATCGTTTTCATCGATGGGCGACCTTTTGATCCATCAGAGCGCATTGAAAACCACGGTGATGGGGTATGTAAATTCCCACCTCTCCCCTAAGAACCCTGCTGCAGGGCCGCTTATAACTCAGACATGACGCTAAAAAAAGATGTTTTACGGGTGCGGCCTTTTTTAATTCTGTTTCCAGATCAGTTAATTGAACCTTTACTGACAATGGGCGTGCTACATTTTCCTAATGCGATCGCACCGTTTTATCTTGGCCAAATTTTAACTTGTGTGCGACTTTGCATTCACGGTTAATTAATGCAGTAAAACAAGCCACTAGCACGAAGTTCTCATTTTTGACGTACTTCCAACGTTACCTTTCGTTTCCTTAAAAGACTCCACCCCTAAAATGTTATAACCACTCTCATACTCGATATATCTTACGCCATAACAGTAGGATATTTTGGCAGATTTGAGTAATTCAGTTGTAAAAAAACTCGGCAGTCTCCGTGGGATTGGAATCCACGCCAGTAAGTGGAAGGCCAACGCTGTAGCCAACTGATCCCCCGAGAGCGTCGAGTTTGTCACAACTGCGGCACACAAAGTATTAAAATCTGCTTGAGCCTCCTCTATTAATTAATTGCGCCTAGCAGTCATTTGGTAGATTTGTAGGGGTCTACATGGTAGGTGTACTGGGATCACTACAATCATCAGGTCGAATCCCCAGGTTGGACGTAAAAGGCAGAAGGCACCAGAAGGAGTGGTTTATTGTGTACAGAACTCTCAATTGCTGTCTCAGGTGGCAGTGGCAACTGGCGATGCCTGGGCTAGTGCTGACTTAGTCCAGCCAGGCCTGAGAGTGTCGACTGTGTGTTGCGTGTTGTGATGACAGTTGCTCTTACATGACTGTGAAGCGAGTTCAAGTGTTCTGTCATTGATTGGTGTGCTGCAATTACCCGAGGGGATGTTGCCCGCAAAGGTTTTCGCTGCATCGACCGAGGGGTTGTGAATTTCAAGTGCCCCTAGGAAAGCGTGCTTACTTGGACGCGCGTGTGTACGCGGGTCTGTGCGCATGTAGGTGCATAAGTGAATAAGTTGAGGTCAACTGTCGGGTCCGCAGGAACGCCGAAGGACGCTGACGTAGCTGTTATCGGTTAGCCAGAAGCAGCTGCGAGGTCAAGCCTCGGGGAACGGGGATGCCAGTGGAGCAAAGCACTGGAACAGTTGTTTTTGGGCGACACGACTTTGGGGCAGCGAGCCCTGGACAACGAAGGGGGGAGAGGCATTCTTGCTGTCCACCACAGATTCTAGCTTACTTGCTTCGGGCATCCTGTTTGGGCAGTAGGTTGACTGGATCAGCATTGGTGGATTCCATACGTTGCAGTAGGCTGGGCGGGTAAACTGACCCAGTTTTTATTAAACTCACGGCTCTCTATTCGAACCTAGTTTATCATTTGGCTGGAGCTTTGGCCGTACAAAAGCCTTCCCCTTACTGTTGTAGGTTTGAATCAATGACTCGGAAGGTTTTCAACTAGCAGGTTACTACGAAACTTGGCGCTAAATTATAGTAGTTTCTTGCTAACGTGTCCATCTGGTACCTCTCCGCCCCCGGTTTGATTTTCTAGCGAAGGTTGTCTAGTTCCTATGGTTGGGGGAAGATCAGCACGTGCATAAGAGGTTAGGCACGGGGAGTTTGCTAGATAAACCATTGCGTCCACCTGTACTGTCAGGCGTCCTGACATTATTTTTCCGTCGAACCACAATGGGTGTAAAAACAGCAATAAGGTAAGAGCTCTCTCTCTCTGCTTCAAATCACCGTCGCTTCCCCAAATACTTCGAAGTCAGTCAACTCTGGGGGTACTTCCTTCTGTGAGTCACATATATCGTCCACTTCGAGGCTGATCTGCTGACCATAGGCTTATGTCTGCCTCAGGCCCCCACACCGAATGATCTGCTTGCCACCTGTGGCGCATACTGCTGTGCTGCCATATCACCCAACCCTGTGTTGTAAAATACATCTGCTGGATAAACAGTCAAACGGCGCCTTGTTGTGTAGCGTTTCCTCTGTGACCTTTTTGGAGAAGGGTGAAAGGTGCTGTCTGCATTAATCATTCCAGCTCTCGACTCGGTGCATTCACGCGATCGCCTCCACTGCCCTCTGATGGCGTAGCCGTGTAGTGTCATCCTTCCTGCCCATGTACTTGCGCCAAGTACTTTGTCGGCTTCAATCAGACAGCCGCACGAGCACGCGTACACACATTCCACGTGCATCGTATTTAACGCGCATTTTCTCCGTCCTCCCAGCTGGTCTTTCGCTCTCTCTTCGAAGAAAGTTGCTTGCTTTGCCGTGGCGCTTCGCCCCCTCATGATAGTTGTCCTCTTATGTTCCCTCCAATCCTCAGTATCGGCAGCACTGTGTTTTTTGTGTTTGGAAATTCCATTCGCCTAGAAGGGCTGTATTTCGTTTCTGGCAAGTGTTCCTCGTCCGCCCTCTGCTCGGCGTCGGGCAGGCTGATAGATATCGCTAACAATGTCAAGGCAGACGAGAATTACTATTTTATGGTTTTGTTAGATGTCGTCAGACAGCAATGTCCAAACCCAGGTAGTACACCATTCGAGGCTCGATTTCGTGACCTCTTTATTTGAAGTCCAATGCTGTAATTCACTGTGCCACGAGCTCGTTGTCTAACTGGTTCAAATCCACCAGCATCAAGTTGGTTACTACGCGACGGGGTCTGGGCTATTAGCCAGCCAGCACGCGCTGAAGGCAGACGCGGTGACTGCAGCTGTGAATTATAGTGAAAGTAGACTCGCCGGATCTACCCCAGCCCTCTGACCACTTCCACACCTGCTGCGTCCGATGTAAAGACAAAAGCCGATAAAACCGGGGACGGGGGGGAGGGCGCAGGTGGCTGGCGTGACCAGCAATCAATACGCGTACCAACAGCATACCTCGCTAGGTAGGCTCCCACTTTCTTGGGAGCCACGCACACACAGACCCACTGAGGATCGACCTCACGCTCTCCCCTACTGCCTAGTTGATCGGTCGCGCATTGGCTTACGGTGCCGGCAGACCCGTCTGCGCGCGCCTCAGCACGACCTGGCCTCCTTAACACACACGACAATTCCTCCGCCGATTTCGATGATGGGTACCGCGTGCTCCAACAGCCGCAGCAAACGCTGAAGCATGTCGAAGCAGACACTGAGGCAAACTGGGCAAGCAACACGAAGGCTACAGCAGGCAGAAGCAACGCAGCGAACTACCGCAAAGGAAAACAGGAGTTTAAGCAGAATTGCGGATTATCTGCCCACTCGCTCGCCACCCCCACCTCCGTTTCCGGATAGTGTGGTGCAACAAAAAAATAACGGTATGAAACTCACTTTCTTTTGCCGCCGAATTTCTTCCATTGTGAGTCGGGGATCCTCCTTCAGGAGATCGCTGACCCGTGATTTGTCGTTTGGCGAGTCGGAGGAGTGTTTTTTCCGACCGAGGAACCAGTTGGCAACTTTACTCGTGGGTCGTTGCAACTCCTCGATGTGCTGCAAAGACAGGCAACAAAGAACAAAACTGTGTAGTCCCGCAGCGGACATTTAAAATGAATCCTTGTTGAAATGATGATGAGCTGTGACTGTTAACTCTTGGGCATCGCTCGATTTTAAGTCTTAGCCAAGGTTTCAAGACATTTGGCTTTTTGGTAACAATCTGTCGAGGTCTAATCACGGATACCAAGACACTCCGAATTTTATAATAAGTGACCGGTGACCGTGACGTTAGTTTACTATTTACGTTGGTATATTAGCCTCTTCAATAATAATTGTATCCACAATTTCCTATTTTGCTGACGACAAGAAACGTGTCATCAACTTAACGGCGCAAAAAAAACAGGCTAATGTTTGGCGAAAGCAGTTTTTTTATAGCTTCCGTGGAACGAGTTATGCCTCTAAACCGGAGATTGGGGGGAGCCCAAGTTTCACAAGTTTCACCAGCAGTATATTTTCTTGGCAAAATTTAAACAGCCACACGAGGTGTTAAATTTAGCTTGGTTATTGAGTCTCGTAATATGCCTCTTCAGGGCGCCTGTGCAAGAATTCGTGCGTCAAACGCAGCGGAAAAGGTGTAAATAACGCGGAGATATATTATTTTAGAAAAAGAAAAAAAAGAAGAAAAAAGCTGTTCGGTGTTGGACCACCCTTGTTCTTCACCCATGCAATCAGGGAACCACAGCAGACGCATCTTCGACCGCGTTCCCACCCGCCCTCAGGGCGGCCAAGATCTGCTACACCAAACCTCCCTATTGTGGATCCATCTCTTCTCCTCTCCATCTGTTTGTTTTTTTTTATGACAGAGCAGCCCCTCTTGACTATGCTGCTCCGAATTCTCCTCCTCGCCGCCGGGATTGAGGCACACCCGGCGGAGTTCCGGATCCACCAAGGGCTACTTGCCTGCCTACCCCTGCAATCACCTGGGGGCAGAGACCTGCCGATCCACGGAGTTAAGCGCTACAGCAAATAGACATTTGTGGTGGACGTCCACAAGGCCTCTCCCCCCTCCGTTCTCCAAAGCCTGCTGCCCCAACGTCGTGTGCCTTCGCAAGCGCCTGTTCCACTTGGTGACCTGAAGACCACTTGACGGGCTTCCACTCGAAGACATACGTGCGCACACACGCACGCACACGCGTGCGCAAGTAGTGGCGGCTCCCTAAGGACCATTTCACACACCACCCTTTGGCCAACGCAGCAAGGGGCCTTTGCAGGCGACATCCGCTCAGGCAATTGCAACACACCAGTAATATAACACTTGAACTTGCCTCACAATCCTACTGAAGGAGCTGTCATCACATGACACAACGCACAGTCGACTCTCTCAGGCCTGGCTAGACGCAGTGAGGACCAGCCCTGGCTTCGCCAGTGGCCACCGCCACCTGAGACGGACGAACCACAGCAGACGCGCCATCGACCGCGTGACCACCCGCCCTCACGGCGGCCAAGGTCTGCTACATTAAACCTCCCTACGGTGGATCTATCTCCCCTCCTCTACATCTCGGTTTTCGGCAACGGAGCAGCCCCCCCCCCCGCCACGCTGCTCCGACTCCTCCTCCTCGCAGCCGGGATTGAGGCCCACCCGGCGGGGCTCCGGATCCAACCAGGGCTACTGGCCAGCCAGCCACCTCAGACAGCAACTCAGGATTCTGTACACAATAAAACCTTCATTCTGGTGACTCTTGCCCTTTAACTTCCAACCTGGGATTCGACCTGATGATTGTAGTGATCTAGGCACAGCCACGACTTAGACCGCTACAAATTGGTGACCTCGACGTGATCTAACCACGCGACAGTCGTCTGATATGGCTGACAACCTCTTCAAGAAATTCCAACTCGACTTCAACGTACCATTTTCCCTGCGTCACTCATCGTGCCCATGGATACAGAAACGCAGTTGCCGACACCCTGTCGTGAATCATGGTTGATGTCTTCAACACATCCAACCGCTCGCACTAATAATAACTAACTACACAGACCTATGGAGTTCGGAGAAAGCACTGTTAATTCAAAACACACCTTCAGTTCCTTCTCCAGCTGTTTTAGTCTGATGCGTTTCTCCTTCTCAAATTTCACCTTCTGGCCCTCGTCGTAGCGCATCTGCTCCTCACAGAGGAAAGTACGCTTCTCCTCTAGGTGTCTGCGCTGCAGTTGGTGTTTGGTGCTTTGGTTCTTCAGTTCAAAGTCCCGCAGCTGTTGGTGTTGATCGAACAGAATGGCAGCCTGTTCAGTCGCCACCTGTTCTTTCAGTTTGGTGCGTTCAAGAAACTGAGCCAACTGTAAAGTGGAAGGAGGCAACGGTGTTAGGGCGAAGCCCGAAAGCATGTATCATGGGAGCTCTCCCTCTCTCCTGCCTTCTGTCAGTCTTTTAGACTGGAAAGGCAGGTGGTTCTTACACATGGGGCAACAATCAGTTAGGGGGAGGGGGGTGTGTGTGCAAATCTGGCCTTTGTCAATGTACACCGTGAGTCGTGATGAAAAGTCTACTAAGAAGGTTTAAGAGCCTACAGGGGGCGGTTTGGACAATTTATATGAATCTAAAAAATGTTAAAGGGAACATAGCACCGAATGTGTGTGCAACACAACCTTTATCAAAGAAGAAGAAGGAGGAGGAGGAGGAGAAGGAGGACACAGCGGTCAACGAGAGTACTGAGCTTTAAAAGACGCGCGAGAGTACATTGGTCCAGGAAAACTTCTGAATTTGTCTGAATATTAGCACCATAGACAAAGTACGGGTGGTGGTGCTGGCTGTGAAATTAACTGCTGCTCCGACTCCTCCTCCTCGCCGCCGGGATTGAGGCCCACCCGGCAGAGTTCCGGATCCACCAAGGGCTACTAGCCAGCCAGCCATGACGCTACTTATGATGAGTCCAAGCGCGTCATTACAGTGGCGCATAGGCTGACACGCAATAGCAAAGGATGCCAAAGTACTAATCTCATCCCCCCCCCTCCGCCCTAGGCAACATGTGTGTTGCGAGTCTGAGACTATCGTGGTTCACTGCGGCTGATAAGGCAGCCAGCTGAAGCATTTATGAGCCACAGCACCGGTTCAAGGTGTATGGTGGCTGTGGAGTGAACTGGGAGTCAGACGGCTACAGCTCCTTCCAATTCCTTGATTGTGTAAATCCTGGTATGTGAGTCAGGTAGGCCAGGTCGTGCGGTAGCGCGCGTGGACGGGTTTGTCGACCCCGTCAGCCAATGTGTCTATCCCACAGCGGACGACTGAGCGAGTTGGACGGTGGTCTAATGCTGGAGGGGGGGGGGGGGGGGGGGGGGGGTAAGAGGGTGAGGTCGACGATTGAGCGCATTGTCCTCACTATGGACAATCTGACACGATAAAAGCTAGCACGGTGCGCTAAAAGCCGCGGCTTGGAGGGTTGCCAACAAACGGCCCAACTCGGACCGCGCAATCAGTCCAGCGGACGTCTTGTTGCGTGAGTAGCTGTCCAGCGAACCAGGAGCCAGGCTGCAATGGCTCCTTATCAATGTGACCTTTATGGCACTCCCATTGGACTAGGATCCCAGCCAAGTGTGGTGGCTCACACAGGGGCGGCCTCGGTCGCGCCAGCCACCTGCGCCCTCTCCCGCCCCCGGTCTTCTTAACTTGGTCATGACTACGGGGACTGACGAGTGAGGGAAGAGTGTGGTAGAGGCTGAGTAGGTCTACGATCACTCAAAACTAATCCACGCGCAAGTCACTGCGTCTGCCATAAAGTTGCAGGACCATGCGGTAGACATAGTCGAAATCGACGGGATTGGACGGTGTGAATTAGAAGCCTCGAGCCCTGCCTGCGACACATGCGCTAAGCCCTCGTTTCACATTACCAGACTTAATTAAAACGTAGAAGCGAAAGACATACTACGTTTGCCTGTCACAACGGAACTGATGAATTTAATCGCGCGGTAGATGCGCGAGCGACAGAGGGGCTAAGTTGGCACTCAGTCTGCATCGCCAGCGATCGTCCTGGTGGAATTTTTGGTTACGCAAATGTCCACCGAAGATGGGGCAGCGCGTGACGTTCTACTACTACTACTACTACTACTACTACTACTACTACTACTACTACTACATCTACTACTGCTATTATTATTAGAAGTGGTAATAGTACTTGCGGTGGTACTAGCGCTGCCGACGTTCAAGCGTGTGTAGTAACTTGATTGCCAGAAAAAGAGGAGCACCTGAACATCCTTAAAAGTTTCAAAGCCTTGAAACTGACAACAAGCGATGCGAGCATCAAGGATTTATAATAATAATAAGGGACGTGGACAACATACGCACCTGAAGATCATGGCGCCTGCAAAGGCCGCCGTACCGCCATAGTTGGAACTGTTTGGTGCTGTCACTCTGCAAACGCTTATACAGTTGGTCCAACTCGGGCTGGTTACTGCCATGAGGATCGTTGTAGGGTGAGCCCGAGCCCGAGAAGCCAGCCATACTCTTGGGCCGATTGTAGGATTTACGCCGCATCTTCAGTTGAGCCTTAACGTCGGCCTCCAGTTGACGCAAATGCTTGGCCTCATCCTCGGCCGCTTTCTTCATGGCCGCTTCCAGATCTCGCTCATGCTGCTCCTGTAGCCTTCCAACTGCCTTCTTCTTGGCATTGATGAAGTTGACGAATTCTCTATTCAGTTCAGCTTTTTTGGCCTCCTCGAGCTCCTGACAAAACACAAGGAGAGGGGCAGGGGTTGAGGGGGTGAGAAAAGCTGAACGGAAGCTAATATTCCTGTGTGTCTAGATGCCTGCTGCGAACAGGAGGAGGCTGAATTAAAACAGTCAAACTGAACAGTCAATCGATAACAGCTTACCAGCATGAGCGGGGGGGGGCGTTGTATGGCTCAGACTACCTATTGTCGGAAATACAAGGATATGTGTCTCAATGATCCTCTCATTAACACGTACTTCTGTCATACTTTCTTCCAACAGGTTACCCCCACCAGACACAGAGGGCTAACGACGCTTATGAGGACTTATTTGGTAAAAGACAGTTGGCTGGCAATAATGTATACGCCTCAGCGTGCTTCCCCGGCCAGCGCGAGGCCACAGAAGTCGCTGTCACGGTCAAAAGTCGATTTCCCGTAAAAGGTGTCGACTGATTGATTTTGGCCACTGACTACTTGTCATGTGTGAATAGCTAAACTTCAGGATCCTGCGTCATCAGACCACGCGGTGCGTAGAACACGACAACAGCAAACTCTAGGAGAAAGCTGCTGAAGATCGAAAACCCGCATCAGATAACAGCGATTCGAGGACGCTCTATTGCACTTTAGTGAGCCTGACTTCTGGCACGTCTGCCACCACCACCACCATCAGGGTGCGGTACTAGGATAGATTTGCTCAAGTTCCAGACCCAGGAGACTCAATCCTCTCTCGGCTGCTGTTCAATATGAACATACAGTAGTCGGCAATAACCATGCAACGTTCATAATGAAATTAGACCTGGTACTTTAGCGTATATTTAGTAACACTATTTTGATTCATTCAGTATATTGAATGCTGTGAAAGCCTTTCACTTAATTAAATCGTCATTTTAGTTAGGTTTATTAAGAGAAATGGCCATTAGTTTTGGGGAAATTGCGAGTAGTCTCATATGGAAGGAATCTCCTATACTATTACGGATGAGAGAACCAAACTACACTTTAATGTTGATAATACTAGGAAGGAACTGCAAAATAAGTAAAATAGGTATAAAAAATATCCCTTCCAGAGCTTGAAAAGTTTATCCAAAGTTGTTCAGATTGAAGTCGAACCAAGTTAAAGGGACCAAATTTGCTTACAGTAACATTGACGGTTTGTATTTTAAAAATTATGTTTAGCTATTCTGTGAAGTCTTTTGGAAAAAATGCAATAACAGAAGAGTATTTGTTTGAATGCACCAATGAACCTCGAATGTCCTTCAATAAAAAACAAATGTCTAACATGTTCTCGCTAATTTAAGACAATGAAGCCTTTATTGGATGTAAGTCGTGAAGAAATAGTTTTTTGTATAATTTACGTTCCCCTTTTGCTTTATTTAGAAACGAAACAGACGAAAGAATAATAAGTATTTAAAAAATGGCAGTTTTTTTTGAATTCGCCAGTTTATAACTGAATGTGGAATTAATCTACTCATGCGGAAGGTAATCCATTATAAAGAGAAAAGAAAGTTCTTTAATCTCCAGTCAAATTTAATCGTTTATCTTCAGGAAACTTAAATAAATTCTCAAAAGTATCAATTTCATTGTGAAATTACGTTGGAAAAGGTTACGATACGCAGAAGTTCGTCAGCCGAATATCTAATCGAAGCAATTTATAAGAGGTAACATTTTTATGGAAAGTTTTTTTGATCAATTTCAGGAATAGAAATTGCACAACTCCAGTGCGGACAAGACTTATACTCGACAATGTGATTTGCTGTTTTGAGGCATTTCTGTATATCAAAAACGTTGCCATCTTCATTAAAACTAATGTCGGAAAACACTTGATTTCGGTAAATGCTCTTTATATCTAGCTTAATTAAAAGGTTTTGGTGTAAACGTCGAACAAATGCAGAATTTATAAATTTATCAAGGAAGACAGTAAAAATAAGGACAATTATGGCACACTTTTCTGATGACATTCAATAAATACTTATCCAGTAAGACTTACGTTAACAGAATATCGTGACTAAAGAAAAGTTCTTTCTATATATAGAAAGTGGTTGCTTCAAGTTTTCAATGAAACACAATATCTAAATTTATTGTTCTAATTTATAGCTCTTTTTTATGCCTCCAAAATCACGGGATTATGGAGAAAATCTTGCTTTTCTTTACCAACACTTAGTAATTCTTATAGTTATTTTGAGTACCCTAATATGTCTGATGCAGTTCATTATTATTTCTAAATCTTCCTAAATGAATTCACATTGGTATTCGAGTAATGATCAAGCTTATAAAAAGTTATGAAAATTGCATGGTCTGTGGCTACTACTGTAAGTGGACTTCCGAAAATGACTACGACGGTAGCCAATGGCCCATCGAGGAGATTGAAATACAGCTAGGGGGCGAAGGGCGGAGTGTTGCGTCTATCAGAGCTTTTAACGACATTTTCAATAGGTGATAAAATCCAGAGTTGGAAAGTGGAGATGCAACAATGCCACTTTTAGGGCAAACACCCACATAGAGGATACGAAGAAGCTTCGCGATGCATGTCTATCTGCCTCAACAGCTTCCTCGAGCAAACGTAAATAAAAGGAATGTGACTATCATATGAGACGGGTAGTGTTTGCGATCGGGTGAAATTTCATCAACGAGTGTCGACCTAAACGAGCTCATGGCGCAATGGTTAGGGCGTTTGACTCTGATCAAAGCCGTCGCGAGTTTGAGGCTCGGCTAGGGGCACCACTTGGGTCTGGGTATGACTGGCTGACGACGGTTAGTAAGCCAAAAATGGCTATTCCAATCTCCCAGTAAAATCTGTTAAACAACAGTTTTCGCTTCCTCGAATCATCAGCCCATTCTCATCCACTTTGTGGCCGACCATGGTGCCTGCTGGCATGCCACCGAAGGTATGCGGACAGCTTCCAGCTTACAATCACCAAAGTCTGTGAGGAGCGTGAAGTGCGATGTCGCTGGCAGCGTCCACAGGTACCACGTTCTCTCACTGCCTCTTGCCTACTGCCTGATAGACGGCGTTCTTCAGCACTTGCTGGCAAACCACTCCGGTGTGGCCGTGAGTACTGGTGCGTGCGTGAGCGCGCGTGCGTTACACATACTGACTACAGTAAGGCCGTTGTTGTAGTGCTAATTAGCTCATGTGCAGAAACGTGAAGTGCTGTTCGGGGTAGGTTTAAAAGCGGTGATGAGGTCCGCCAAAACAGTCGCAGATACAGTAGTCGCCGGCTATTAAGCCCACCTCAAGCCCAGACCAAATTGGGCTTAATAAGCGGAGAGTCCTAGTTCTAAATTAGCGAACGCGGGATAGGCAATATACATTACATACGCACTGTATTACGTGTAGAGCTTGGTTATGTACAAGAAAAGCTTGCTGTTTGTCTGTAATTTAAGTAATAACAAAAACCAAAAAATGATTTTCGACACGTTTAAAAAAAGCGGTCTAGTTTCAGTTGTTTTGGAGGAGACTTCACTCGCAAGTGCTCTTTGATGTCCTTCTCCAGGCACAAGAAATCGTCGAATTTTGTGAAATCTGATGCCTGTAGATCGCGTTGCACACGCAGAGAGATGAGAATCTCACTCTATCCTGTTGGCAAACTGGACTTTGTAGCCAGCGGATTTTGCTATGTAAAATTCCGTCCCAAGCTGATTTGGGCTTAATAGGCGGCTGGGCCTATTAACCGTGGGCTTAATAACCGGCGACTACTGTACCAGTCCGCTCATGGAAGGTGATGAATGTAAGAGGACTCATGGACAATGGACAGTTCGATTGACCCAGTTGTGAAAAATTCGCGGCCTCGTGGGAGTCAAACCCACACACACAGCAGGGAAGGCTTTTGCGCAACCAAATTGACAGTTTCTCTTTGGGTAAAAATTTCAGCCGAAATCGGTTGTGGGATTAATTTAAATGCATGTGGCGTCCGTCCGACTTCCGCTAAACGGTTGGAGTCAGTGTGAGATCAATCTGGAGACCAAGTTGCGGGCATGCCAAGCCTCCAACAAGATTATACATCTGTGCGGGTGTGAGAACAGCTCTATACGCTGGATGGAGATGCGCCACCTGAGAGGTGTTCAATATGGGTAACACCACGGAAACCAAAAAAACTGTCAAATTGTGCATTGCGGGACCAGTGGTAATGGTAATTAATTATATTTCTTTTTTAGTGATGTTTCAATTACCATGCGCTATTTTTTGTTATATGTTAGGTTTTCATAATAATCTTATCTGGCATTTCCCAAAACAAACCACATGGTACTTAAACTGCAACCTGATCAGAACACGACAAGCGTTATTCAGGATGCGCTTCCAGATTCCCGGTGGCGGTCTTCTTAAGTTGGCCATGGTACCGGGGCCAGTTTGGGGAAAGGGATAGAGTGCGGTAGATGCAGTGCAAGTCTACCACTACTGAAACCTAATTCACGCGCGCAAGCCACCTTCTCTGCACTGCAAGGTTGTGGAGCATACGGCGGAGCGTGATGTGATGCTTGTGGTGTGATGACCTCATGGCGGAACACCACTAAACCCATTACGGTTGTCCTCAACACACAGAATTAGAGAAGAACAGTGTGCGCGCCGCGCTGAGAGCGAGACACACAGACTCACCTTTAAGCGGTTGATTTCGTGCGCCAGTTTTTTGGTGTGCCTGTGGCAGAGACGTTTGAGGGCACCAAAAGAGTAGAACTCATCGAGGAAGGCACTGTTGTCCTCGGCTCCGCCGCCGCCGCCACCACCACCACCGCCACCACCGCCGGCGCCCTGGGCGCGACGCAGCATGCGTTGGGTTTTGAGGGTGGGGAAGTTGCCAATCTTGGCTGTTGCAGCGGTGGGCGCGGTGGCGCCGCTGCCACGGGCGGGAGAGGCGGCGACAACGGCGGAGGCCTGTACTGTAGTGGTAATCAGCTTTGGCCCGCCGGAACGAGTGTCGACAGAGGAGGGAGGCTCAGTGACGGACGGGTGGGACGGCGGGCTGCTGTCTGCAGACGGCACGTCCCAGGTCTGGGGTGCAACTCCTGTGAGAAAGAAGGGGAACGGGTGATTATCGGTAACGAAAATAAAAAACTGAGCAAGGCTTTGTCTCAATCGTTTTTTTTTTTACTCTCTACCAAAAAGTCACCACGCTGTTTGCGTATCTTTTTGTATTTGCTTAGACCGGAACGTGTTATTGTAACGATTTACCTGCTGTCGGGGCAAAATTGGTGTGTGTGTGTGGGTGTGTCTGTGTGTGTCCCTCCGCCGAAAGTTAAGCTTTATTCTCATTCTCCTTCTTCCTCTTCTACTTATTCTCTTGCAGAACCTGCTCTACAATGCTCACCTCCAGCCTGTTTTCTTTTTTAGCACTGACAACTGACACACTTACAAGACTCACCATTAGCCCAGCGTGGGAAGTGGCTGATGAGTGACTGGGAGTCAAGCAGCGACATCTCCCTCTAATCCCCTGGTTCTGTAAGCCCTGGTATGTGTGGTGTCATGGGATGCCTAGAAGAACGATGTGTGTGCGTATGGAAGGAGAAGGAGGACTGAGAGTCAGGCTGCAATGGCTCCATCTTAATGTGGCCTTTATGGCGCTCCCGCGCATGCGGAATCTACCTAGAGAGTTAGCTGAGTCAAGTCAGCCCGTGTTGAGTGACTATCGCGCCAGTCACCTACACCCTCCCTCAGCCTCGTCTTATCGTCTCTGTCTTTACACCGGAAACGGAGGTGGGGGTGGCGAGCGAGTGGGCAGATAATCCGCAATTCTGATTAAACTCCTGTTTTCCTTTGCGGTAGTTCGCTGCGTTGCTTCTGCCTGCTGTAGCCTTCGTGTTGCTTGCCCAGTTTGCCTCAGTGTCTGCTTCGACATGCTTCAGCGTTTGCTGCGGCTGTTGGAGCACGCGGTACCCATCATCGAAATCGGCGGAGGAATTGTCGTGTGTGTTAAGGAGGCCAGGTCGTGCTGAGGCGCGCGCAGACGGGTCTGCCGGCACCGTAAGCCAATGCGCGACCGATCAACTAGGCAGTAGGGGAGAGCGTGAGGTCGATCCTCAGTGGGTCTGTGTGTGCGTGGCTCCCAAGAAAGTGGGAGCCTACCTAGCGAGGTATGCTGTTGGTACGCGTATTGATTGCTGGTCACGCCAGCCACCTGCGCCCTCCCCCCGTCCCCGGTTTTATCGGCTTTTGTCTTTACATCGGACGCAGCAGGTGTGGAAGTGGTCAGAGGGCTGGGGTAGATCCGGCGAGTCTACTTTCACTATAATTCACAGCTGCAGTCACCGCGTCTGCCTTCAGCGCGTGCTGGCTGGCTAATAGCCCAGACCCCGTCGCGTAGTAACCAACTTGATGCTGGTGGATTTGAACCAGTTAGACAATGAGCTCGTGGCACAGTGAGTTACAGCATTGGACTTCAAATAAAGAGGTCATGAAATCGAGCCTCGAATGGTGTACTACCTGGGGTTGGACATTGCTGTCTGACGACAGCTAACAAAACCATAAAATAGTAATTCTCGTCTGCCTTGACATTGTTAGCGATATCTATCAGCCTGCCCGACGCCGAGCAGAGGGCGGACGAGGAACACTTGCCATAAACGAAATACAGCCCTTCTAGGCAAATGGAATTTCCAAACACAAAAAAACACAGTGCTTCCGATAATGAGGATTGGAGGGAACATAAGAGGACAACTATCATGAGTGGGCGAAGCGCCACGGCAAAGCAAGCAACTTTCTTCGAAGAGAGCGAAAGACCAGCTGGGAGGACGGAGAAAATGCGCGTTAAATACGATGCACGTGGAATGTGTGTACGCGTGCTCGTGCGGCTGTCTGATTGAAGCCGACAAAGTACTTGGCGCAAGTAAATGGGCAGGAAGGATGACACTACACGCCTACGCCATCAGAGGGCAGTGGAGGCGATCGCGTGAATGCACCGAGTCGAGAGCTGGAATGATTAATGCAGACAGCACCTTTCACCCTTCTCCAAAAAGGTCACAGAGGAAACGCTACACAACAAGGCGCCGTTTGACTGTTTATCCAGCAGATGTATTTCACAACACAGGGTTGGGTGATATGGCAGCACAGCAGTATGCGCGACAGGTGGCAAGCAGATCATTCGGTGTGGGGGCCTGAGACAGACATAAGCCTATGGTCAGCAGATCAGCCTCGAAGTGGACGATATATGTGACTCACAGAAGGAAGTACCCCCAGAGTTGACTGACTTCGAAGTATTTGGGGAAGCGACGGTGATTTGAAGCAGAGAGAGAGAGCTCTTACCTTATTGCTGTTTTTACACCCATTGTGGTTCGACGGAAAAATAATGTCAGGACGCCTGACAGTACAGGTGGACGCAATGGTTTATCTAGCAAACTCCCCGTGCCTAACCTCTTATGCACGTGCTGATCTTCCCCCAACCATAGGAACTAGACAACCTTCGCTAGAAAATCAAACCGGGGAGGGGTACCAGATGGACACGTTAGCAAGAAACTACTATAATTTAGCGCCAAGTTTCGTAGTAACCTGCTAGTTGAAAACCTTCCGAGTCATTGATTCAAACCTACAACAGTAAGGGGAAGGCTTTTGTACGGCCAAAGCTCCAGCCAAATGATAAACTAGGTTCGAATAGAGAGCCGTGAGTTTAATAAAAACTGGGTCAGTTTACCCGCCCAGCCTACTGCAACGTATGGAATCCACCAATGCTGATCCAGTCAACCTACTGCCCAAACAGGATGCCCGAAGCAAGTAAGCTAGAATCTGTGGTGGACAGCAAGAATGCCTCTCCCCCCTTCGTTGTCCAGGGCTCGCTGCCCCAAAGTCGTGTCGCCCAAAAACAACTGTTCCAGTGCTTTGCTCCACTGGCATCCCCGTTCCCCGAGGCTTGACCTCGCAGCTGCTTCTGGCTAACCGATAACAGCTACGTCAGCGTCCTTCGGCGTTCCTGCGGACCCGACAGTTGACCTCAACTTATTCACTTATGCACCTACATGCGCACAGACCCGCGTACACACGCGCGTCCAAGTAAGCACGCTTTCCTAGGGGCACTTGAAATTCACAACCCCTCGGTCGATGCAGCGAAAACCTTTGCGGGCAACATCCCCTCGGGTAATTGCAGCACACCAATGACAGAACACTTGAACTCGCTTCACAGTCATGTAAGAGCAACTGTCATCACTCCACGCAACACACAGTCGACACTCTCAGGCCTGGCTGGACTAAGTCAGCACTAGCCCAGGCATCGCCAGTTGCCACTGCCACCTGAGACAGCAATTGAGAGTTCTGTACACAATAAACCACTAGTTCTGGTGCCTTCTGCCTTTTACGTCCAACCTGGGGATTCGACCTGATGATTGTAGTGATCCCAGTACACCTACCATGTAGACCCCTACAAATCTAGCAAATGACTACTAGGCGCAATTAATTAATAGAAGAGGCTCAAGCCGATTTTAATACTTTGTGTGCCGCAGTTGTGACAAACTCGACGCTCTCGGGGGATCAGTTGGCTACAGCGTTGGCCTTCCACTTACTGGTGTGGATTCCAATCCCACGGAGACTGCCGAGTTTTTTTACAACTGAATTACTCAAATCTGCCAAAATATCCTACTGTTATGGCGTAAGATATCTCGAGTATGAGAGTGGTTATAACATTTCAGGGGTGGAGTCTTTTAAGGAAACGAAAGGTAACGTTGGAAGTACGTCAAAAATGAGAACTTCGTGCTAGTGGCTTGTTTTACTGCATTAATTAACCGTGAATGCAAAGTCGCACACAAGATAAAATTTGGCCAAGATAAAACGGTGCGATCGCATTAGGAAAATGTAGCACGCCCATTGTCAGTAAAGGTTCAATTAACTGATCTGTAAACAGAATTAAAAAAGGCCGCACCCGTAAAACATCTTTTTTTAGCGTCATGTCTGAGTTATAAGCGGACCTGCAGCAGGGTTCTTAGGGGAGAGGTGGGAATTTACATACCCCATCACCGTGGTTTTCAATGCGCTCTGATGGATCAAAAGGTCGCCCATCGATGAAAACGATGTTTGCACGTTTTAATGCTTTACTGGGGATTATTTTGCGTGGGATTGCCCCTCTTTTTCGCCAGCGGCTGACGTGGTGCGAAGGCATCAATCGACGCGAGCC
>JAYGXS010000004.1:19471722-19508671 GCA_036362985.1 Ligula intestinalis | reverse complement strand
AAGACGACTTCTGACGTTAGGCATGCGTAGAACTACTGTGATTATGCTGGACCGGAAATTCCGCCATGACTTCATCGTTAGTCGGTCAGCGGTCCTCAGCACACCGTGAGGGGTGTGACTTTGAAAAATAGACCCGCACACCACACTCCTGGAAGGGATACTCACTAATGAGAGGTTCAGGACTCAATCCGGGGACCAAGTTCAAAGCCATTCAATAAACACAAATGAAGGCAAATTTCAAGGGAAAAAAGTTCATATAGAAGCCGTGTCTAGCATTAAAAGAACATTTTCCAAAACTAGGTACAATACGTCCAGTCATGCTTCTTTGTGTCTATCACATAATCCGTTCCGCTTACTGCTGATCAATATTTCAGACAAAAATGCACCGCCTACAGGAACCTAAAAGTGTTTGTGTGTGTGTGTTTTACCCCACCTCAGGTGTCCGAAAGCTAGGCGGTCACTATGCGGTGGGGGAGAGAGTGAGGTCGACCCTCGGCGCGTTTTTCTCCTTACTATAATAAATCTGAATGCGTCTGAATCTATCACGGTGCGCCAAAAGCCGTGGCTTGGCGGGTTTGCCAACTGACGGCAAAACTCGAGCCCCCTATGTTGCTGCTTCTTTTGTACGCGTCTGTTTGTGTGTGTGTGTGCGTATGTGAGGAGAGGGAGGACTGAGAGTCAGGCTGCAATGGCTCCCTCTTAATGTGGCCTTTATGGCGCTCCTGCGCAGGCGGGAGCATACCTAGCGAGATGTCTGTGTCAAGTGTGCGCGTGCTGAGTGTTTATCGCGCCAGCCATCTACACCCTCCCTTATCCCCGGTTTTATTGACTCTGTCTTTACACCGGATACGGAGGTGGGAGTCGCGAGCGAGTGGACAGATTCTCCGCGAGTCTGCTTAAACTGCTGTTTTCTCTCGCGGTAGTTCGCTGCGTTGCTTCTGCCCGCTGTAGCCTGCGTGTTGCTTGCCCAGCTTGCCTCTGTTATGTTGCGTCTTGCTTCAGCGTTTGCTGCGGCTTGTTGAAGCGCGTGGTTACCATCGTCGAAATCGACGGGAGAACTGCCGTACGTGTTTTAGTTTGGTAAGAGGCCTTCCTGCATAATGTACCTTCGTTAACAATCTCAACAAAAGATGGGTTTAGCAGGACTAATGAGAAGCCTGTCAAAGAATTTTCTAGAAGGCGATGAAAGCAAAACCAATCATGAAGATGGTTGATAAAAGCGTAAACTACTAAGTTGGAAAAAGCAGTATTAGGTAGTGCGCGGTAAATTAACTCTCTGTCTTTGTACCAGGAAAGTACCAGGTGCAGTTAGAAGAACCTTCAAACACACTCCATTAAACTTTGACTAATGAAACTAATTGTTTGATCGCAATGCCCGTTACACTTTTCCTTGGAAGGGGTGGTATAAAATACCTAATTCCTCATGGTACGTGTATAAACAGGCGGCAAAACAGCTCCACATTGACAACGTAACCGATGCAACTGTCTCCGTTTTTCGGCCGTCTGCATCAAGTGAAATCAGGAGATTGCGCTCCATTGACGTTTCGTGGACAATTTAAGGCAGGACATTTGACACGAAGATCTATACAACACCGAAAAGGCTAGAAGCTCGCATTTGTAGAGGTCAGATTCCACAAACAGAGAGAGAAAGGCTGTGCAATCGGGTAAATTATTCGACTAACAATGATGGCACAGTAATTACGACTAGGTATAATTACCTACGTGCACATCTAGACATAACAGCTTCACCTCCACGACAGTTGTCACACCGTAAAGCTCTGACATCTGCTGATTTTTAGGGCTGGTCCATTGACTTCCTCTGCTAAATGCTGTCGTCAATTCAAATCCGTTAAAATTATCTATTAATTAATTGCGCCTAGTAGTCATCTGGTTGATTCTACATTGAATGCTTGGGGAATCCTGTTTGGGTAGTCAACTGTCTACATCAGTGTTGGTGGATTCCATAAGTCGCATTAGACCGGATGGAGGGGGGCGGGGGTGTTAACTCGACCCAAGTATGATTAAAATTATGACTCCCTATGGGGGCCTGGTATCTCAGTTGGCTAGAACTCTGGTTATTCTAAAGTCCTCTCCTTACTGGCATGAATCCGAATCCGACCGAGGACACCGAGTTTTCCACAAGCAGGTCAAATGAATGGTTCAAATGTGTCAAAAAGCGCCTTCTTGAACACAGAACTATTTGACCGCCCAAGCAAATGCAAATGTATGCACGCGAGGCAATGACACTTGGCGTCTGGAACAAAGAGGCCTATATGGCTAGCAAAGCGACAGCTGTAGCATACTAAATCTACGTCCCAAGTATGACCTTGAATGCGATTGGACGCTTTTTGCGCAGACTGGGACTGAAGCGGAAAAATTCATTTTGGCCCTGTCATTACTTGTACTTGTACTTGTACTTGTAACGGCATTCACCTCGGGCGGGTTGAGCCGGCATCAGTTTTGACGTTGACTGCATCATGAATCACAGCTGTCCAGGCGCGTCGATCTTGCGCCTGTTCACACGAGAGCACCATCCATTCACGGTTCCACTGGCGTAGGCCGTAGACGCATGGGCCGGAAACTGACGACAGATCCTGCTTGACCGTTGCTGTCCAAGTTTTCAGCTGCCCGCCGCGACGTTTGCGCCAGGTGGGGGGAGGCGTCGCCACAAGCAGCTCACGAATCAGCTCACCATCATCACGCCGGGACGCATGCCCGAACCACCGAAGTCGTCTCTGAAGCAGGAGTGGAGGGAGAGCGTCCAGGTGACAGCGTCGGCGGAGATCGGAGCAGCGAATTCGGTCGACGCGTCGGTGACGAAGGATGCGGCGTAGGCAGTCATTGTCAAACACCTCAAGGCGCCTCATGTCCTCAACACGCATAGGCCATGTCTCTCCGCCATAGAGCAGGATAGATCGAACCACTGCTTGGTAAACACGGGACTTTGTGCGTAGTTATATTTCCCTTCTATTCCATAGAGGAGCGCACAGTCGGTAGAAGGCAGATCGGGCACGGTTGACGCGTTATTCAACCTCGTCGACACCTTGACCCGTTTCCGTGACCAAAGAGCCTAAGTATCTAAACGAGTCGACCTTTTCGAGAGGAGCGCCGTCGAGAAAAATAGGAGTGACAGATGTAGGGGGCACACAGGAGAGCATGACTTGGGTCTTAGTCGCGTTTAGGCGTAATCCGGTGGATCGGGCACGCTCATTGATCTTGTCCAGCGCCTGCTGAACTGCATTACAGTTGTCGCCAAAGAGGACGACGTCATCAGCATACGCCAAGTCAGTCACCCATTTCGAGCGATCAAACTGCATTCCCGGGAAGTCATCCAGTGCTTTGGTCATGATCCAGTCCACCGCATAGTTGAACAGGGTTGGTGAAAGGGCACAACCTTGGCGGACGCCCGTCCTGACGCTAAAGGCTTCCGTGTCACCGTTCTGCGTCCTCACCCGTGTGGAAGTGCCACGATAGTATGCCTGCATGAGATTGAGAAGCTTAGGTGGTAGGCCGTCCGTCCTCATTATGTTCCACAGCGAACTGCGATCAACAGAGTCAAATGCGGCAGCAAAGTCGATGAAGCATAGAACAGTGGGTTGTTGGTGATCCCATCTCAGTTCCAGTACACGGCGGAGATTGAAGATCTGGTCGGTGTAGCCACGACCTGGTCGAAATCCACTCTGGTTTGGGCGGGTGCGCTGGTCTCTCGCAGTTTGGAAACGTTTGAGAAGAAGAGACGTGAATGTTTTCGCCGCTACATCGATAAGGCTAATGCCTCTGTAATTTCTGCACGCTCGTCTGTCGCCTTTTTTAAACAAGGAGAGGATCACTGCTTTTCTCCAGTCAGAGGGCACAACTTCGCTGTCCTATATCTTGGCAAATATTTGTTGTAGCCAGGGCCCAATAACCTCGGGTGCACATTTAAAGAGCTCCGGCGGGAGGTCATCCTCACCAGGTGCCTTGTTGTTGCGTAGCCTCAAGAGAATGGAGACAACTTCCTCTACACTGGGTGGCTCTGTGTTGCACTCATACAGATGGTGGGGATCGTCCGCATTGGGCGACAGGTCAGACATCACAGGGGGATCATGGTTAAGGTGGTCACAGAAATGCTCGCGCCATCTCTCTAACCGGTCATCGATCTTAGTGATGACAGCACCGTTGCGATCCAGTAAAGTCTCGGTGGTGTTCCCCGAACCTCTGCTGACCTGCTTTAAGAGTCGGTAGAGCTTGTGGGTGTCACCTCTGGTAGCTGCTCGCTCCGTTTCCGTGGCAAAGTCGCTCCAGTAGGCGTTCCTATCGGCTCGGATGGCCCTTGTCGTTTGGCGCCGCAGCTCTCTGTAAGTGGGGGAGCCAGTGAGTCTGGCTCGGCCGGTCTCCTCAGCTAACTCAAGCGTGGGTCTAGTGACCCAGTCGCGATGTCGCCGTCGGGTTTTGCCCAGATGGGTGTATGCCAGCTCTGACATCGCGGCCTTCAGGGACTGCCACGCGGGCTCTGGGTCCGCTCGGGCGTCAGGGTACAGGCCGTCGAAACGGTTCTGGAGTGCTAAGTGGAAGGCGTCGCCAGCAGAGGACTTCAGCTTTGCAACATCGATCTGCTGTGGTCGGGAGGGTCTGTGAATAGCTCTCAAACGCAAGCGAAGGGTTGCCCGCTGTAGGACATGGTCCGATGCATGAGCGTTTCCTGTATCAGCACCGCGGTAGGCTCGACAATCCAAGACCGAGCTGGCCCAGCGTGCTCGGACAAGGATGTGATCTATTTGGGCCTGGGTATGCCCGTCATTTGAGTACCAAGTGACAAGGTGGTGGCGCGGATGATCAAAACGGGTGCTTGACACAACGAGGCGGTTAGACGATGCGAAGTTGACAAGGCGCTCACCGTTGGCACACTGCGCTCCGACAGCAAATTTGCCTAGCACATGACGGGTTCCAGCGTCACACACACCTGGTCGGGCGTTCCAGTCACCGGCAATGACGAGTAGATTGCTTCTTGCGATGCGGTCAACTGTTCGCTGGAGGTCACCGTAGAAGTCATCTTTTATGCTGTCATCAGCAGCCAGAGTAGGCGCATGCACACGATGAAGTAAGGTGAGCAAACACAGCTGATCTTCTGTCGAAGGTAGGCCCTCCCAGAGTCGGCTACTGTGTGCCGATTTAGGAAAACAAGACTGCACCGCATGGTATACACAAGGGGGGAAAGGGTAGTGGTAACGGAAATGGTGCAGAAAAGCGTTAAGTTTGATTTTTTTAAAGGTTGGTGTTACTTGGTTCGCGTTCTCGTTTAGGGTTTGCCAAGCCACCCAAAGAACCGGGAGGGGGAGAAGGAATGTTAGCCGAAGGAAAGTAAAAACTGCCCTCAGAGGAGTTAATCAGTAAGTAATTGGTAAGTCGGTAGCAGTTTTATTACCGTATTCTTCTTGGACCATAAGTAGCGATTAGCTCGTCCACATCGTTCGCCAGTACCTGGATGTACACACACACACAGACATACAGTCAAATACAGGCATTAGTTAAAGCCGATAAACAGCGCTACAGTAGATGTGCCGACACAAAGTGTCAACCGAAATGCTGAAATGTGACTTCATTTAGAAACTATTACTAAAGTAGGGTTGTAATATTAATTATTATGCAGCCTACTCTCAGAATATTTGAACCACACCAGGATGCCGGCTTTTAAACAACTTCTTTCCAGCCGCCAGAGCTCTGCACAAATCCATACTACTGAAGTAGTATGGATTTGTCTCATCTATTTTCGATGCCCCTTTAAATTTTAACGTATTTTATACAAGGCATACACGAAAATATATTGTTCCTTGAAGAAGTTTGGTAGCAAATTCCATTTTCTTCCAATTTTATGCCTGGAGAAAGTATAGCTTGTGGCTTAAAAGTCTCCAAAATAATGAGATGTTTTAAGACGGTGGAACGACCATTCACCAAGCATCGTACGCGTCAATTTATTAATGCAGATCATGCGACTTTCGCAGACAGAATGGTTACAGTACGGGGTTTCGAAAGCCTAAATGCAAGCATAATGGCCGGGTCGAGTTTAAAATTATTCGCCAGCTGAAAAGCCTTTTTTTCCAAACCACAATATGTCCTTTCACGGAGGAAAATAAAGTCTGAATGAGACCTAATTTGCTACTAGATTGAGTATAAGGACAAAACTATCCTTACATTGAAACATGCATACTACTTAGGAAGTCATTTTTGTATAGAGTTTAGTTATTGCAGGCGGCTGGAAGGTAGCTCATCTAGAAGCCGGTGTCCTGACGTTACTCAGGGGTTAGGCTGCACGATAATTAATACCAAAACCTCCACCAAAGTAATCTGCCCGAAACGAAAAAAATAATTTCAGCATTTCGTTCAACAGTTCATGAGATGGCAGATCCACCATATATGCTAGTTTAATGTGAATAGACCTAAGAGTAGAACTAAAAATGTACAAGCTAAGACTAATATTCCGTGAGAAGGGAGTAAGCCAAATAGCTTTTCATAGAATGTGATCGTAACAAAACTCGTGAAAGACATCTCGACCGTCGGGTGTGAAATTATCGACCATAGCAAGTGAAGGTATGCAAACTTTAGACACCGAGACCAAATAGTATGCGAAACAATGGCACTTTGGGGTGGTGTGATAAGCACACATAGCGCAAGTGCGCATGAAAATTAAGGCATTCTGCAGGGGGTGGCACTGGTCATCATTCAATTATATAAATCCTGTTGTGAGTCTAAGTTTGAGCATGTGTGTTAGGACGGCCTAACAAACAACCTTAGCAAGCAGTAGCTTGTGAAGCATAGCCACACCCAAGCAGGCTATCGATCGGCCTGCACGAGCGAACGTACAAAGGCCGCCAATCGATCGATAATTCGGATTTTAAACCACTGTCATCCACTGAGCCAAACAACCAATGGGACTGGCCACCATTTCAGAAGGAAATCTGATTGGCTCAACGGGTATCGTTACACACGTTGGTTTCCCTAAAATTTGTTGTACATAGAACACTAAAGACTTCTGGCGTTGCACCTTTCTTGTCGTGTTCTCTCTTTGGGGACTCACACAGGACGTCATAGGGCGACAATATCTCGGCCTGGGCATCCGTTACAACAACGCGAATATGTGCTGCATCTCAATAGGCATTTAAAAACCATTGTTCTTGCCCAAAATAGCTGTTTCGGTAGCCTGTTCAAGGCGTGAGCAACACCAACGGGTTGAAGTTCAATGCTACTGCTATCTACTTCTATCGCCGCGCGGGCGCGCGCAGATTTTTGAGCGACAAATTTGCCCTGAGCGGAACAGGAAATTCGATAGAAAAAGTGTGTGTGTGCGTCCTGACTAAGAAGACTAAACTTTTTGCGGTTCATACATGCACATTCAACGGACGAGGGTGACGTCCACACCTACCACGAGACCTGCTGAAACGCTATACGTGAAGCAGACGCGGTGACTCACATAGAGAGAGAGAGAGGGACAGCCAAAAAATGAGTGTCGCAGGTGGAGGCCACAAAGGCTGGTCTCTTGAATTCGCGCGACGTCCTCTACAGGTTGGCATCGTAGGTTAGCTTGTCAGCTGCGCAAATAATGCATGTACCTCGTCTGCATGAATCGTGCGTTGTGTGCATCTGTTGCACTTTGTAGACGACGGCTCTGCTGCCGCTGCTGGGATGAAAAAAAGCCTCTCCCTCAGGACAAAGAGGGAGAGAAGACGAAGTAGACGCGACCGCTGGGAGAGTAACTTTAGTCCCCTAAAATCGCGGATTCCGGCTTGAACTCGCCATTGGAGACAGCATCAGATACAGGGTTGCTTCTGCATACCCATCACAATTAACGACCCCCCCCCCCTCCTTCCTATCGCTTTTGCGCTAATGGCTTGATGACCGGGGTGTGGGCCGGGAACTGCTGAACTTTCATCACACGTGCTGGGGATTGGCGTGAGTATTGCTCGGCCATCTGAATCCCAGGCGCCCGCGTTGGAAGGCGCGTTCGCGTGGGTCAAACTGAGCCCTAGCATCGAATATGGGTTGGGCAGGTGAATTGCACTTGTTTATGGACTGGGGACCCGTAAACCATGATTCAAGTAACTTGCGTCTCACACGATCATCACCCTGCGCGAGAATTTCGGCTTCATCAAATGCTGATGTAGGGCCGGGTCTCGTTAAATGAGTCACAACTGGGGAAATGGCGTTATTTCTTTGCACACTGCTGCTGCTGCATGTTCGGCAATTCGCGTCCGTAGAAGTCTACCAGTTTTTCCAGCGTAATTTCGTCCGCAACTTCTTGAGATCTTATAAACAACGGCAGATGTTTCTTTTCGTGGCAGTGGGTTTCATTACCTGACGCCTTATCGTTGTCTCCGACGTGTGCACGACTCCGACTCCTAGTGATGCGAGGTGGTCAATGGCCCCCGAGACGTTTTTGGCGACGGAATCGCCCGCCAAAATGTGGATTCTGTGCGATTGTGTCGCTCGCCCCGTTTGTACAGGCACGAAATGGCGTGGGTATACATTTCCTCTAAACCCCCGTCAAAGATATTGCAACTCCGTAACACTACCTTCCAGTTCACTGCAGTACGTCTAAATATGCCGATAGAGCGTCCTTACGCCAGTGCGTTTGTGGCCGACTGGGTGGTTGCTCTTGAAGTTCAGTACTTGCATCGTAGCTGTCGCTTTCCTGAACACGTTGGTCATTAGGCCGTCGCAAACTTGGCGACAGACGAGGGCATGAAGGAAGACCAGCCAGTAGTCTTTTTCCTCCTCCATCGTAAGTTGGAGGAAAACGCTGTTGAGACGTTACCGTTCGATAAAAACGAAGGTATCATCCACATACCGCGCCTAGAATTTCGTTGTGTGGTGTTGGAAGAACAGCGACTCTACCCGTTGTAGAATTTAGCCTTATGGTTGCCTCCGGTTTGTGTGTTGTAGTATTTATAGGATGCGGTCGCTAGGCTACTGCCTACCTATGACAATCAACGGCTCCCCTTCATTGAGGATGATTGCCCTCTGGTACGCTAATTGCTCGAGGGTTGACATACGGGTCATTATAGCTGCTGAAATTTCATCACCTGTGCTGGAGGTTGTGACGTGAGGATTGCTCGGTGCGGTTTTGCTTGAAAGGTCTGCTTGTTGATAGCGCTGACTACCCGATCTGGTTCGACTTGGTCGGCTTTCTCGTTGTGAGGACCACCAATTACTCAGAGGCTACTCTGGCTAAAAACGTCCTACTTTACTGATGAGAGGTTTGTGAGTAGTGAACACTCTGTGGTCAGCAGTACGCCGACAATGGAAGAAGGACGATGGTTTTACCATAACGTAAGAAAAACAAGGCGCTTCGGCGTGAAATTAGTTCAACCACCAATAAAGTTGCATATGCTACAAAGAATGTCGAGGTGTGAACATTTTTGGTCATAGGTGATGCATTTTCCGAAGATAGTATGTGAGCTTTGTTGAACTAATTTGACGAATATAGTAGTAACAACTGTGAGCAACGTTCTTCTTACCACGAAGGAATTGTGATAGGAGGTAGACTGTAATGAAAGATACTAAGAACCCAATAACATGCTTTCCCACACCCAAATTTATGCCGGTTTCCACAGTTCCTTGTTGTAACTGCTGTCTGTCACCTCGATTATCTAATACGTAACCATAACTGCAAGCCTGTTATGAAGCCGGCAGTTTGTTTTTGGATGAAACAAATTCCTATGACAAGCTTCAATTGGCTACGTAGACGTATAGTACCTAGTTTTAGAAGTGTGTTTGTGTTTCGGAAGGAGCATAAATAAACGAATCAAGAAAGTGGTACGAAACATAGTCTTTAAAGGGGAACAAGTACCCACTAAAAGCGCAGTAAAAAATTGCTTGGACTGTCAAAAATATTCAACAACAAGTGGTTGAGAATATACGGGGTGGGTGGATATTTAGTGGGGAGAGGTATGTATGGGAGCCTACAGCTCGTTCCAGTCGTGGCTTCTGTGCCTAGGGAAAGACGCAACCTTGAGGTGCAATTCTGAAGGAGGAAATAATTCCCAGTTACCCCTCCATCTATACCTATAACCACCCTTCTCTGTGGAGACCAAAGGAAGCTACTTGTCCACTTAACGGAACAACTACTGAAGGCTGAGTCTTCCTCGGGTGAAGCGCATTTTGAAGGTACCGTTTTTCCGAAACGAAGTCTAGATGACCTAACGATGGTTGAGCATTTACCCTGACGGTCGATGCCTCCAAATATAAATTAATATGTGGGAAAGTGTTGGCGAAAAAAAACGAAACTCAGGACTACAGAATTGAGGATGGTGAGAGGGATAGAGTTAACTATTGGGATATACAGAGGACGCGTAGAACACAGGCCCCGAGTGTGATAATCAACTCACCTCGTTGCTACTATCTTCCACCGAGAGGCCACCCTGGATGTGGGGTATCTGGTTTGACTCCTTGCGAGTAGGCTGAGTATGGAGGCTAGTTGAGCTGCTGTACGAGTAGGCGCTACGCATGCTATTCGACGTGCTCTCCGTCTGCAGTGGGTTTGCGGCAGCAGAGGGGCAGAGGGGAAGGGCGAAATAAAACTTACTAATGAGTCTGATGTTAGTAAAAAAAGGCTAGAGGGTACAATAGGGCAAACGCCCAAGGGGCCTCTACGGTAAACTTGATTTTGATAAGTATGTTCTCAGTACAAAATTGGCACACATATGTCTGTCTGCTCTAACCGAGGTCATGTCTTAGTCATAAAATGAGTGAAAGATCTGTTCTCCCATGACCTAGCGTGGGCCTGTTGGCACACGAAACGTGCATAGGCAGATTAAGACGAACTTTTATGGCGATTAACTGGGACTGGAAAAAAACTAAACAGATATTACCTGTAGGCGAAACAAAAACTCAAAGGTGCCACATTCTGAAGTCATGCCAAACTGGCTTCGAAAGCAGTGAGTTCGAGCACTCAAATTGCAAAGGCGATGTTAGTCATTTTTCTGCCTATAATATTAGACGCTGTACGGCCGTTGACTGGGTTCAAGACTAAGCCCCAAGGCGAAAAGGGACGAATGAATCCCAAAACCGATCGATGAACGTCCATCCTTAAATTCTAATATTCCCGATCAAAACTGGCAAGACAACGAGCCCGTTGTTCAACAGCAAGAGCGTTTCACTTCCATTCAACAGATGGCAGTTTCAAGCCTCGGGTGGTGCACCACTTAGGTCTGGGGATGATTGGCTGACGAGAGCTAGCAAGCCAGAAATGGCCAGTCCCTCGTCTTTTTCGGTAAGGTTCTTAAGTCAGTTAATTCAAACATCTGAACGACACAAATTGTCACCATTCATTCGAGGGTGCATGATAGAATGACAGACTCAAGACAGACGGTTCAGCCGCCAGCAGGCTTGATGTCCCGCCAAAATTAAAAATTGCCTAAGGCGAAGGGAGGTCATGAGAGAGGGTGGGAGAAGCGTCGAAAATGAAGGCCAACGGAATAATTACGTGGCAATCGCACCTGTTAACACGAATGACTCAAGACTGGAGGAGGAGAAGAGGACGAGGCTGGAGAAAGCGCTTGAAAACTAGTCATTTGATCGGCAGAGCTTTTATTCGCAATAGGTCAGAGAGGTGAGAGTGACAACTGCGATGTTAGCTTACAGCAGGGTGACTGATGGGGGGGGGAGGAGGAGGCGGCTAGTGTTACTCTTCGTGTGATTGGGCACGAACTTGCAGAGGTCGTCTAAAAATCAGTCCTCCTCTAAAGCAATTATCGGTGTAAACTAGACGGTGGAATAGCAGTGTTGACCAACAGGTCGGCTGCCGCTGGGAAGAAGAGGTTCGCAATGGCGATGTCATGGCAACAGATCCATGGAAAGGTGAAGGGCCAAATACGCCCCCTAAACGCCTGCGGCAAGTCTAAAGTCAAGTATCCACACATAATACTACACTGAAAAGATGGCCTGCAATCAGATAGATGAGAGGCGCTTGCAGTGTCAAAATCGTAAGGAGCACTTGGATGGCAAAAACTGGACAGTCTTCGGACATCCCTCTACGGAGGTTCGGTAACAGTCTCGTATAGGACTCACCACAGAAACCGACGCCAATAATCCAGTAATATGTGAACAACGGTAATGGTAATCTATTTTTATCTTTAATTTATCATTGAGTCACTACTATGCAGTACGCCCATTCTTTACGGAGAGATTAAGCACAAACTGCCAGCCCAGACTACCTCCATGTGCATATATTCATTTACCTGCTCCTGTGGGGCAGGATATATTGGTCGCACGAGCCAGTGTTTATCCAAGAATTCGAGAACGCATTCCAGCATGGTTAGGAAAGGGGCAACTAAAAGGTATAAACAGTTTCATTCTAGCGCACCTAGTAGGCTCAGACCATCGCATGGATGCCAAAGAGGCCTTCCGAGTGATCTACAAGGTACCTTCAAGCTATTAAAAATTTCTTGGAAAGCGTCTGTTGGCTACGGCAGAAGCGGCCACCATCAGGCTACGCCGACCAGTCCTGTGCGTCCAAAAGAACTTCGTCGCAGCGCCGCAGTTACTATGGGCCGAAGCCGCTAATCCAACAGCCAGCAGCTTATCATCTCGACCAGTACACCCTAACAGTGATCAGAATTTTAAATTATCGCACGTTTTCTCTTTGCCATATATATTAAATTTTTATAACAAGTTCACTCACTATTTCCTGCTTTTGGTTCATATATTTTTTTATTTTCTCTTCTGCGTCCCCGCAATACCCCCACCCGTATAGCGCCTACTGTCACTAGTCAGACATTGCAGAATCCTGGGGGTTATGCTTCCGTTGTGAGCCCGACTCTTACCGAAGGTCCTTGATACAAAGTTGGCTGACTAGAATGTATAGTAATTCAACGGTACGGGCCAACGGACACGCCAGCGTATTGTATGATGCTGGCAACGCCACTGACCAATTAGCATACTTCCGAGGCGACTTTCGACTTGGAGGCCCTGCGCCCCCAGCTCTCCTTCAATTGGAAAGGTCGGTTAAAGCACAGAGAGCATTTTGTTTCGTTGCTTTCGCTGTTAGACAGAGGACGAACTGAGCGTGATGATTGCAGTTTTACGTAGGAATATGCAGAGTCGAACACGACGGCCAGGTTATCAGCATAAAGAAGTACAGGACGACAAGGCCTGAATAATTCATGCAAGAGGCGATCACCAAGACACACACACACCTGCCAGGATAATTAGACAAGCTGTGCACGCTACGTGGACAGTGTTGGGTATTTTTGAGCGTGTGCGAGAGTCAGAGAGCGAGGGAGACATTAGGTGCTATTTACATGGACATATTTGGCTTTGTATTTTGTTATAGTGAGCGCGAATAAATCAGCATAATGCATCGTTTCTCAGTCTAAAATGTACGTTTGGCATAATTAAAAGTGCGTTAGTGACGAGAAGAAGAAGAAGAAGAAGAGGAAAATAGAATAGACCACAAAAACACTAATTCACGGTTTGAATAACAGAAAGGCAAAAGGGTTTCAGCTAATAGTCGCCCGCAGAGGACGAAAGAAACCCCATTAAATGTGTGCAAACTTTGTTGACGATTGGAGATGTGGTTTCATCTGGATAAACTTGGTTTAACCCCTCGTCCCTTTCGTGCATTCCCGCCAGGCCTCCCTCAGTGGAGCTGCTATTCGGTTTAGGGTTGGGAATTAGGGGGTTAGGTTGTCAACGTTCTCGACTTCGATTTTATCGTCAGTCACGGTCATCATTAGTCCAATTTACTGATATATTCTTCACATTTTCAATGCGAGTGTTCATCAGAGACTGGGGTCACTTGGCCCGCAAATATATAACAAATGCCTTCAATTTTAACTTTTCTGTTCCTCCAGACCTCCAGTACTTTTAAATGTGCGTCCGTGCTTTTACGCCGTATTGTTGTATTGAAACAAACTAACGATGCAAATGTAATTTATTGATTTTTACTGCCGCAAAACAGCTATTTGTAAGCTTCGTTTACCTCATCCATGCCCTAATAATACCTTTCCCGTATTTACAGGATTTCTCGCCTTCTCTTTTCGGACTGTATCCATATATTCGATCCCCATCTAAACTTCTACTAGATGGAATACAGTTTAATTTGAGTTGACCCAACTGGGTGGGTAATATCGACCCAAGTGTGATTAAATTCATGGCGCGAGTTGGGGCGTCTGTAGCTTAGCGGTTAGAGCATTGGCTTCAGGTAAAGACCTTGTCTAATACGCTGGTTCAAATCCCGCCGAACGCCTCGAGTTTTTTCGCAATTGGGTCAACTCAAATTAAGCAAATATGGCCAAACCTCCTAAGAATGCAGTTTACTGCCATATAGAAATCGAAGTAAACGTAAGGTCTTCGGCTAAAAACAACAGAATCGTTGTTCGCTGAGAAATGACGGTTGATGCCGCTTTTGACTGTCATCAGCACTCTACAGACACCTCACCTGAGGCAAAAGTTGACCGGATACGAGTCTAAGGTACGTAGTCAGTAGGATGTATCTGGTGCCGCAACCCCACTCGGAAGTACATAACATACACAAGCATACTACTGCGAGCATACACACGGACAGTGCTCATCAGAGAAGGTAGATAACTCCTGTCCACATCAATAGGTATATCCATCAAACCACTCAGCCAAAACAAGGCAAGAAAAGCATCGGAGGGCTTCATCCTCTCGCATGGCATGGCTTTCCTATCCCGTAAAGCTCCCATCTGAGGCTATATTCGTGGAACCAAACTTCCCCCCCCCCCAAAAAAAAAGCGTACCCAAGCCAGAGAACGTTTGATGTGCACGGGTGAGTGGGCCGACTCTGGACAGAAGTAAGGGAGGGTGGGGGGGGGAGTAACTTACAGCGTCGTCCGCGGTTGAAACGCTCCTGTGACTGCCGTCGTAGCTGACGTCGCGTGGGGTATTGACGCCGCTGGGAGTAGACTTTCCGTTGGTCTGTGAGGCACGACGCCCATTACTACCACCAACAACGCCGCCACTGCTGCGGCCATGCACGTCAGGACTGGACTCTTCGTGCCCACTGTAACCATTATCACAGAGGGCCTTCCGCAGGCGTGGTCGCATCTGGTTCTCCTCGTTGGCGTTGGCCAGCGCCAACTGAACCAAATCACTTATAATGGCGTTGGGATTGCGCACGGAGGAGCAGAAGGGGTGGGCCAGAGCCATGGCGGAGGTGGGACGGTCTTCTTGCTATAGGCAATAAATAAAAGAATGAGAGCCTGGTCACTAAAGTACACAGAAAATCTGACACCTGGACTGTGGGGCATCCATCACCCGTAAACAGGAAGATACCACTTCCTTTGATTTAAAAAGATGCACTAAAGTGTATATGGACTCGGTTATGGGCGACCAAGTAGAATGAGAAGCGAGAGTAAGGAGGCCAACTCATTCGCAACCTAATTTTTTTTATATATAAGGCTTCAGGTGCATTGTTTGAAACAAAAAGAAAGTGGTCTGATGTAATGACAGTTTCCATATTTTGAGTACAAAGCAATTATATTGTTTAACACAGGAATAACCTCCTTGCTAAAGGAGGTTGTCCAATGCGGTGGGGGGAGGAAAGGGGGAGAACTTTCCATAAACATTTTTCCCTCACCCTATGCCTTATAACATTAATTATGTTCCATTAGTATCCACACGGTAAGACTTCCTAAAAATGTTGATAATACACGAGAATAGGAAACTCCCCCACTAGCCTGCTATTTCGGCTACGTCCGTGTGCCTACTTTTGGTTAAGCTTCTTTCTATCCGTGCACCATAACTGGACTGCAAAACATGACTATTTAAATAGCATGCGCTTTCGCATTACTTTTCGAAACCTCTAGAAATTCAAATAAAAACCATAAAAAAGGTTTATCGTACGTAATTGGTAGCGAATTACGTCTTTTTTTATTGCCGTGCTTAAGGAGAGAGAGAGAGAGAGAGTGCAATTCGATTTTAAAAATGTTTCTAATGATACGATTTTCTAAGACTGTGAAATTTCTATACATAAAAGATCATATTTCTACATTTATTAATGCGGCTTGTAAAGCTTACAGCATGCTCTAAAACCACAACAAAAATTTATGGACCCTTGATGTCAACTTTCATGGAAAATAAACAACTTGTAGTTGGTAGACACTGAATGTAATTGTAACCGGAAGGTATCGCTATTGAAGAAAAGGCGAAGTTTTCTACCAGCCGCGTAAAGGAAACAGTAAATTTGCAAACGTTTTCCATAAATATATATATATATATAGTGGCATAGACGCGTACACCAATCTGTCAGAGGACCCACTCGTCCCCCCCCCCCCTCCCCATATTGCCTTTAGAGCTCTCTCTCTCGAGCCTCCACCGCGATGCGCCTAGTGTATAGGCAGAAGCACATTACCAGCAAAGACAGGGGACACTACGAAGGCCTTTCCTGCCTTGTTAGGCGTCATCGGCTAGTGATAACCAACCCCAGTATAGCCGCGGAAATTGCTGCCACACCGAGATTTGAACTCGCGATCGCTCCCGTCAGGGCGAACGTCCTAACGTCATGGCATGTTGTCCCACAAACTCCCGTGAATCACATCACGACGAAACTCGCCGTTACTTTGAGCGTCGTAATCAATTGTGCTCACCCTCGTCAGATTAGGTCTGCACAGAAAGAGCGAGTCATTGCAGTCCTGGGTAGGATCGGGTTACTACGTCAGTTAGTAACCCTTCAAGCCATGACTGTCAGTAGGCGAGGAAAGGTTGAAAAGCACATCACACCGTCATTTGACTGCCATACGGCAAGCGCAGACATGAGCCAGTTAAAGGACCACTGCTCAATTTCGCTCTAGACCGTTTACAACACCCCTAAATACCTCACCCAAAAGTGCACGCTAACGACGATATGAAACCAGTGAGTGAAGTGGCTGGAGAAGGGGACTTAGATAGGGTTACCATTCCCAATGAGAGGATAGCCAGCGTGAAAAACTTTCTAATCAGGAGGAAGCTCATGAATTCCGTAGACGCGTAATCGAATTCGCCCCAGGTCTAACGATTAAGGAAGTATTTCCAGCGCATGTGCTGCATGCTTGGCTGACAGCTCGAGTTAGCGCTAAGAATGCATCTTCATCTTCACCACGGCTACTTTTACTACTATCAACCCCGACACCCTTATTACTACTACTTTCGTCATCGGCGTCAATAACCGCCAGCATGGTTATTAGCTTCAAGAAAAGAGACACGGCCATGATGAAAGAGGCGAATACAACCTACCACAACAATGGGTCCCAGAACATTTCTTTCCATTACACTTGCTAGGTTCGAATAAAGTGTGATTTGGAGGTAAACCTAAGAATGAAGCCGTAATCCACACTCTCAATCGACTCCTTCTCCTTCCTTTCCAAAAAGAAAACAAAACTTCATCAGAGGAAGTTAGTGCAGAGTAGCGGTAAAATTTAAGCTGCAGAGGGGAGAGATGCGTCGCACGACTGCCGCACTAGCAACTATACTGGAAGCAAGTCACCGACAGAGCACTCGGTGGGCGATGTTGTTCGCTACGGTTGAACTCCCCGGTTTGCTATGCCTTAACCCTCCGCACACAGCGAGTCAGCGTAGCTTACCCGTAAGACGCATGCTAGTCGCTTACTTGGTTCAAACCTGCGACCGACAGCTATAATTACTATGTCTGGCGTCTTTGTTCAACCTCCCGCTGCGTCAGGATCACTCAGCCTCCCTGAGGGCGGTTCTATACTACGGGCCGACCTTACTGCAAAATGCGCATACGCTCGCGCATATAGGCAGTCTTTTAGGTTCCATTTGAAGGCGCTACCCCTCGGCGCTTACACAACATAGACGACTTGGACACTCGAGCCTGCCCGTATAGGCAGCTGACACCAGTTTTAACTCCCTCATTCTCTCTTGTTCAGCGCACGCCGTGGCCTTGCTGGTGGTAGGCAGGCAAGTAGCCCTTGGTGGATTCGGAACCCCGGCGGGTGGGCCTCAATCCCGGCGGCGAAGAGGAGGAGGAGTCGAAGCAGCATAGTCAGGAGCGGCTGCTGTCATAAAAAAACAGATGGAGAGGAGAAGAGATGGATCCACCATAGGGGGGCTTGGTGTAGCAGACCTTGGCCGCCCTGACGGCGGGTGGGAACGCGGTCGAAGACGCGTCTGCTGTGGTTCCCCTTGCTGGTGGTCATGGCGGCTTGTGACAGCGATTTGTGACTTTGTGCTTCTTCTTCTGTCTTGTTCTGAGGCTTGGGTTGCGGATTGTGGCACCCTGACTACACTCACTACTTACACGCTTAAAAACCGTCCTACCATTCAGTCTCCGTGGGCGCGCCGGACAACCATCAACTAGGCTAACGAACATGTCCTGTCTTTTCGCGGTTGCCGTCTTCCAATCACCATGGTAACCACTGAAATATATAAACAACCTGTAGGCAGATGAGCCTTGCCGGCAAAGACCAGGGATACTGTGAAGGCCATTTCTGCCGCATCTGCTGTTATCAGCCAGTCATCAACTAAAAATTCGTACTTTGATTCCAGAGACCACAAGAGTTGGTGCCTATCTAAGAGAATACGAAAACACCTCCCGCAATAACTGCGAAAAAATGCGAAATTAGGAGCATAAACAGCGCCATTCTTGCGCGTGCTGTTGACTTCAGGCATCATGTGAGCCATAACAAAGCTGCTTTTCGTGCGATGTATAAAGCCTAATCGCATGACTCCAAGTCACTGAGCCGGTACCAATAGCAGAAGCAGCTACCCCCAGGGTACGAAAGCCGGTCTTGTGCGCACATAAGAACCTTGAAAAGGCTCGCGCTTACCGTATTCAAAGGTCGATTGACTGTGTCCGCGACCATCCTCCCTTCCCGACATTCACTCAGCATAATCTTTACTGCCTCTCATTACCCTCTTCCTTATTTTCTCGAACGTCACTTGTGTGTTAAGACCAACACGAATCAACTTCTCTAAGCAATTACATTTTTCCCTCGACCCCATTACCACGTAAATGTGTTGGCCCGACAAAAATTTATATAAATATATATAATTTTTATAAAGTATGCTGGCCAATTAGTTTTCGGAACTCCAACTACCTCAAGTCTCACTGACGCCATCGGAGTTGTCTGAAAGAAGCTTCTTTGTAAATCAATTGGCAATTTAACTGGGCATGTGTTAAAAAGGGTCGCTGTGGTCAATTAAAACTACAGTATTAACCATCTGCTTCGGGCGCTTCCATTGTACATGACTGACTAGATTCGTTTGAGAAAGAAAAATCCGCGACACACTCTTGTAATGTTGAGATGCACATTCCCTAGAATGGAGGATAAGTGGGTAAAATCTGCTCGAATTCGGTGGCAAATGACGGGGAAAGGGAGGGCCACAGTTTGGCCGGCCGTGTGCATATAAAAAAGCCGTCAAGTTAAGAATGCATGGATACTTGCCTTTTTCTGGAGAAGGAAGTCGACAAATTGGTGGAACTGAGGCGTCCAGTTCGCTGGACGGAGTTTTGGCGGAGGATGAAGGGCGATCTGATAGAGAGCGGACATGCTGTTCCCCGACTCCATGTAAGGTGGCTTCAATTCAGCTGAAAGGGAAGAGAGGTGGTTTAGGTACTAGCGTTTGGAGAAAGTAGGTGAGAGTTCGACCGTGAATCCCGTATCTGCTACTGCTCTCTGATTATGTCTCTGATGATGAATCCGCGACGGATATCGAAACTTCAGGTGAATAAAAGTATTGTCACAGCGATAGAGTCGCCGTCTTCTCAATCCCCACAATGCCTACCGCGTGCTCCACAGTGTGTTCGTGCAGTGACGGTGACTTACACGTTGATTAGTTTTAAGCTGTAGTAGACTTGCGTTGTATCTACCGCACTCGCTCTTCCCTCACTCGCCTGGACCTGCTGTCGAGACAGAGTCAAGAAGACTGGGGGCGGAATCGGGCACAGACATGGACATAGCTCACCAAAGATACGAATTTCATTACTTTAGACAACACAGCTATACCTTCCGCGTGGTATTGGATGCCCATGGGGAAAAGTGCACCACGTGTTGTTGAAAATCAATAAAGCCCATTGTCACAAACTAGCATCAGTCGTTCTCGGTGAAAAAGCAATGGGTGAGATTGGCACGCCTGTTCACATGCATATTTTTCTTTCTTAATTACAAAACTGCAGATGTTTCCAACACCGTTTTCGAAGACAAGGCAATAAAAATCGGTTTTTGGCTACTGATTTACTTGGAGAAATCAATACTGAAGGTGCAATGTTGCCCAGTCAAAAGACAGACACTCAGTGCTAAACGTTATGTTTTTTAGATCTAGTGCCGCAAATCATCGGCAGGTAACTGCAGCTTGGTTAAACTTCCCTGAGGTGGTGGGATCACTGCTAAATTGGCAAGTCCTTCCCTTAATCTTGGTCACATTTTTTGGCCTACGCACAGTGGCGGTAGTAGCGAAAAGGATCGTTATTTTAACTGAAACTTGGGGGGGGGGGGCTTTCTGGCTTGTCCGAATTTCTGAGGCTACTAAACTCGACTAGAGACCGGAAGAAACAAAAATCATTCTGAAACCTGACTTGTGCTGTGCCTCCTAGGCACTCACAGCACTGTTATCAGTGGACAACCGCTACCCCAAGTTCACTGACAATCGCGCGTTGTTGCATGTCTTTTCAACCAGTCTGTAATAGTAGTTCACCCAAAACATTTAGCTATGTAATGTTTCGGATTAGCTGTGTGCTACTATTTAACTTCCCTGCCAGGTTGAGTGCTGACTTCGAATGAAACATAAGTCTGTTAGTTTGGATGAGCTCCTCAGTAGACCCAGCTTTGTCTCGCAAACGCACGCTCTGCCCACTTAGCAGCGAAGGTAGAGGTCATTTAAAAACCATAGCCCATTTCTACAACAGGCGACACATTTAAATGTTCGAAACAACCATGTTTTTCAGTGCTATCGTGTCCCTTCTCTCGGGCAATCCACATGCTTCGTTAGGACTCAATCCTTCAATAATTGACGGTTTTTTTCCGCTGTCTAAGCTGTCTAACTTTGCTGGCTGCATGCATGCTTACCTCGTAGCAGCAGACAAAGAATATCGCTGGCAGATGTTGCCGGACTGTCATAATTCGTCTCATCCCCCCCCACCCCATCTCACCATCTTATTCCGCCGTCTCACAAAACCTGTCCGCTGAGAACTACAGAAACGCAAGTTAAATTGCGCGTGATCGCACCTACAATAAATACCTAATAACAGACAGAATACAAAGCATGGTAGGGAAGTCTTCGCATTTCGATTAAGTACACTACTTGTATTGGGCAGACGGCCTGAAAGAAGTCAACCGGCTGTGAAAAGTTCACAGTACATCAACGCAGAGGAAGCAGAGACACAAAGGAAAGCAACTAGCAGCAGTGCCGAGTGATGTCATATTCGACAGCGCGCGCGCGCGCGCGGTCTTAAGTCCCTTTGTGTCGTCTCGCAATGTACCACAGGCACAAACACACACACACACGCATACTGACAGAAACAGTGTGTGTGGTTAGTTCTTTTTCGCACAATTCGTGTCCGGAAAGATGCGAGCGCCAATACTAGTCAGCCACACACACACACAGACAAGCACGTGCTGGCTCCTGTGCAAACGCGCCCTGCAAAGTTGAGGGACTGATAAAAATAGTGCGTGTCAGGATATAAGAAAAACGCCTTTGCAGGGAAGCTGGAGGAAAGTCGTTGCTGGCGCAATGTGGAAACCCATAACACAGTATAAACGTGCGAAGCGAATACATTTTGGTGGTTTGTGTGGGGATTAGAGGAAGTTGAATCGTCTGTGAGCCCGGGACTCAAAAGAGCAATGATAAACTTGACCCAGGTTCTAAGTTCCGGTCTGGTCTGGTCTGATCTAGGCTCAAAGTGGGGCCAGCCAACAACAGTAAACAGGCAGTAAATTTCAATTTAAGTCTACAGACTGAAATGCGACACTGTGAACACAAATCCAGATTATAGTGAAAGGAAGTTCACCGATCAGGTAAAGAGACATGCTTGTACCGACAAGTAGTTTTTAAGGACGTCATAGACAGGGCAGTGGGGATAAGGTTCTGTCACTAGCGTAAAATCAGTGCGCATTCGAATGCCCTTTTCACAAAAATTAGATTATAAAGCCTTCCTCTAAAAACAAATGGCAATGTTGAGCTGCAGGGCTGAAAACGAGAATTCGGAACTAAGCGGAATTTAAGAGAAATCAATTTAAGGGGGATTAAGCAACTCAAGTAGTGTGTCTAATACTAGAAGTCAGCGACAAATGAAGACAGCGCAAACCACTCACTATGTGAAACTGTAGTCCACGCCCTTTCTTCGAGTCAACGACGCATGCACTTATCTCTGTCTTTTTACTTCAACAAGCAGGTAGACACCGCGGAAAAATGAGCCGACTTCACACAAACAGGGCGTGAAATGGTCGTGTACACTATTTGGTAGAAGACACAAAATATAGAAAAAAATATACTACACTGCAAAGGGACCAAAAATCATAAAAGAGGTTACTGTCTTATAGAACTAAATTTTAAAGGTTTTCTGTTACTGCCCTTTTATTATCTAACCAACCGCATCTGTGGGAGAGAAAAAAATCCCACTTATTATGGGTTTAATATTTACTCACTGAAAAGCAGGGTCTCTTTCTCTTCCTTCTGATAGTCATGTAGATGCAATTCAAATACCCTCATAACCGTTAGAAGTAGAGGTCAACGTTCGGCGTGACGATTATTTGACTAAATCCAGGGAAGATAATTATAGCTATAACGATACACTCGTCAAGGGTTATTTTAAAAAAGACGCAACAGGATTTACGAAAGTTAGAAGTGGCAGCATAAAAAACTTAGGATGGATACAGTGGTACTGAAGGCTAATAGGATTTATGTCGCCGCTCAATAACACAGGACGATGAGGACAGCAATGAGATGAGAAGTCGTCTCTCCTAATATCGATAAACATGCATCTTTTAGGATCTTGAGAAATCGTACCAAAATTACGTACGACCTCGGTCCACGGTTCAAACAAACCAAAACAAATGCACTTTTCACGCTCGTAATAGGCTTAAGAGATCACAAGTACAGCGTTCAGCGGATCCCGCGACGTTCTTAGCAGAGCGGAAGTTTGTGCATCGTTTTTTTTCGCAGCAACACTGGATGCGGGGGAGAGGGACAAAAGTGCCGCCTGGAGGCACAGTGACATGCACGCGAATATTCTCAACTAAAATTAAAAAAACTACTAGCCGACAAGCGGTCATCAGATAACAACGCTTATTACTCTTATTCGGTTGACACCGGAGAGCCCACCGCAGTCAAAAGAACGTCAAGACCAGGCAAAATACCTTGATGGTAGATCTGTTCAACGAAAACTGCATTTTTCCTCTTGAAAACTTCAGAGAAAAACACGAAATAGTCGCTGAAGTAGGTTGACCTACTTTTTTATCTACCTCGGTTCGCTTATGTTGACTACAGAACCGCATTAGAGGGGAATTACGCATCGCAGAGAAATTGTATGAGGCATTCTCCCTCGTTTTCTGGATTTCGTATGGTTGCGCTGCGAGATTCAGAAAAGAAGATTCAGGTTGGGGTCAGTACCATTCTACGCATCGACTATTAAACGTGACCTTTGTTAGCCACTAAGCTGAAAACTCTACCCGACGGAATTTAGGGAAATCGAAAAGAAGTTTTGAAAATAGAACATTCTCAGTGTCCCTTACTGCTGGCACAGAAAAAACGCCAGAGATGAGCGTGTCACGCAACCCATCTGCCCGAAGATGGATCCATCTCTGACGTCGTTCTAACTACTGTCGAAATCGGCGCCGTCGCAAAAGTGGTAAATTAAAAAATGGGAGCGACTACAGTCGGATGTGTAGACGATGGTATAAAGCAATCTTCAGTAGTGGCGGCTCAAACATTAACTAAAAGATTGCCGGAGTAGTCAGCTTTCAACCGCAGAGCACGAACAGCGGTGATTTTCAAAGTTGTGGATAAGGGGAAGGATTAAACGAAGCCAATTCAAACAGATGATTTCTCGTGAAATTAATACAATGTTTCCTAAAACTCGAATCAGATGAAGGATACTTTCAGAAAAAAATCGCAATGCACTTCTATCAGGGAAGTATATTTAAAAGATCAGGCTGCCGTGTACTGTAGGAATTTGGTAGAAGTTAAAAAAACGTTATAAGGGTGAAAATAACTATAAATTGTGCACTGAAACTGTTAAGACAGCCAAAGACTAGCACAGAACATAACCCAAAGTCAAATCATAAACGACAGGAAGTTGGCTTTCGGTGAAGCATATGCTTAATAGCTTTCCAAATCACTCGCAAAAATCCGTCATTTCGGTAATGGATGTTCAATGTTATCCCAGCGCCTGTATTTATTTAATTTTACTTAGCACTGAAAGAAGAAGAAGAAGAAGAAGAATGACAAGAAGAAGCACGAAAAGGTAGTTTGTTTTGCCGGAAAAAAATACTGAAAAGGAGCAGTTTTGCTTTTCGAGAAGTCAACCAGTTCTCACATTTTCCGGGCAACATGATATTTCGCTTGTTTCTGTAATTTCGAAATGCTAGCGTGTTTTTTTCTAATAAAATACATGTTTTATTTCCCTCGGAGACGACCAACTGGTACTCCTAAGATATTCCAATATATAAAAACAGTAGAAAATATTGACAAATATACAGATAGTAGACTGCACGAATAAGCCTTTAAACGCTTTAAAAATCTTGGAGTCGCACGATTTCTTTAACTGTGACACCACCTTTAAGCATCGAAGCTGACTGCATAAACTTATACAAAACTGGTGTAAAATCTGAAGGTTTGTGTTATTTTATACGCAGGTATGGGTTTGTCCAAACATTAGAAGCGATAACAAATGCATTTAGTAAGTAGCTGATTGCGTTCCAAGGTTATCAATACTGCAATGGCTCGTATAGTAACTGAAAATTGGCAGAAATTATACTCTGGAGACCTCATTATGATTGAAAATGTAAGCCACCATGACTACATGTCCAACTACCAAATGGTAACTAGCGATTTTAATTTCGTTTGCAATATTATTATCACAATAGAAGCGAATCACACAAATCGTCCTCCAATAATGCACAGTGCATATGCAGAGCCGTAAAAAAATCGTGCTTTTAACAAGTAGTTTGAGTATCTGCTCGTATCAAGAATTTAATACGAAAGTATATGGGTGGTGGCGTGATAGTAAGCTCAGTGGTTTGTAATAAACTAAAGTGACTGAAAAACGTGAGTTAGAGATTAACGAACGCGTCAGTTTCACCAAAGGATTACCAAAGCTCACTCAGTTCTGGGAGTCGCGTTGGGCAACAAACGTCAACTGTAAACTAAAGACACTGATGATGGCAGTTAGCGAACACCGCAGCATGCAAGACGATAAGATGTCGGGTAGGGATCGGCTTAAATGTTCTTTGGGCTATTTATCTAAGTTTTAGAAATTGATTCAGGATCCAGGCGCTTCAAGTACTACCTAAATAGCGTTCGGCTACTATGGCAGCTTCTTGTATTATGCAAAATAGGGCTCCTTAGTCACCTATTGATTGGTTTTTTTCTAGCCCTGGGCCTAGACCTGTAGTCTTACTTGTGCGCAATGCCATTGCTTAGAGTAAATGCAGTGTTCTTAAGACAACCGAACACTAGACTGAAGCACTCATACACCCATTAGTACACTCGATACCTATCGAAAGTACAGAAATCACACGCACACAATGCGTGTTTTAGCGCAGACGGACTGGCAAAAACGAGCTGGTTTTTCACGACTCACTGGAAATGGTGATCGGGTTGAATGTGGAAATGTATTTGTGGAGTTCTTTTAAAATGGCGTATACTGATACCTGCGCATAATTTTTGCACGGACATCGGAAATACTAAACAGGAAGGAGCGCGGAATGCAAGAATAAGCTAGAGAAAGGGAGTTTCGTAGAAAGATACGTCATTTGTGATGAATTTGTAAGGACTTGAATTAACCGGCACACATAAGACAATCAAACATTTCCTAATGGTGGTTTTTCTTTTGTAATGCAGGCCGGTGTTTGGTAAGCGATGAGGGGAAGCACAATAACTACTGAAAGAAGTTATTTGTACGCAAGTCCGCACCGCAGTCTGTAAGTATTTATGTGGACATGGTGAAAAGGCATAACTATTTCAAACGTCTGATGCATTACACAGCAGAATCAGTGGGCTGTGGACTTTTCTTAGATGGGAGAACGGTGGCAAACCCACATCAATCAGATAGCCTTAGTTAGCTTACCAGCACTTCTGTTTTACGACACGGACACTCCAACTAGGGACCAGACTTAACTCACAAATGTATATTTCGGTTTCGAGGCAAAATCGTCCCCATGAGCATAGGATTGCTGGCCATGTCTGTTTATAGACTAGTGACGCATAAACTAGCACTGCTTTGCTTCGACGTTGGCCCGAATATCAGTTTCTTACGGCAGTGACACGTGAGAGCAGTCGGTGTGGAGGACAAGGGCATGACAATTAGAAGAAAAATGGCAAATGACCAGTGACAGAAGAAATAGACTAGAACATCAGAAATATGTAATTCTGATACGTTAAAGACGAAGGTACTGGAGTATCTCTTAAGGATCGTCGATTAGAATTGCTGACTAGACAGGCGTCGCCTCGCTTAAAGTAGTTTTCATGAGCAACAATCGCGAATGCGAGTGCTACTACACGAAAAAAGTGTATGGTTTAGTTATTATGGTAAGATAATAAGATAACGAGTGACACGACGAAGAACGTACCCATTTCAATGCATGTAATGCCTAGTGACCAAACATCTGCACGAGTGTCGTATAGTCCACTTTCCATTGCCATTATGACTTCAGGAGCTATCCAAAATGGAGTTCCGACGAAACTGTTTGCCGGACTTTGGAAGCTAGCGGATCCGAAGTCACTTATTTTGACACCACCATGTTCCGAAAACAGGATATTGCCGGCCTTGATGTCGCGGTGGATGTAGTTTTTGGAATGAAGGAAAACAAGTCCACAGAATACTTCCTTGACTATAGCGGCAATTTCCAACTCCTTCAAGGGATGTTTTTGTACTACGAAGACTTTAATCTCTAGACAAATTCTTACCTTCAAGAATGTCAGCAACGGAACCCAGGCAATATTCCATTACAAGCTAAAAAGAGGTCAAATAAACCATGCAACTACCCAGGGTATGTTGTGGTCTAGATAGCAGCCTTTGCTCTCGATACAGTTCTTATGCTTGACGATACTAAGGAATTTTATTTCACGTATCATATCATTTAAGTCTTCCGACAAAAACTTTCTTTTGGCGTCAAATTTTAACTTCTTGATTGCTACATTTTCTCCGGTAATTTTGTCCCGAGCCTACCAATATGTCACAGATTTTTTAACAGCTTACCCGGTAAACAATTCCGAAATTCCCAGCACCAATTTGATGAAGGTCTGTAAAAAGGGCATTGGGATCTTCTTTACTAATAACACCCTGGCTCTGTAGTTCGGCGAACGCACTAGATGCCGTTATTCTGGGCATTTTATGCTTGTACTAAGCATCCGCTAACAGACGTGACAAAAAATGAGATCGCTACGCGAATGAAGATGTAAAAGCCACAAAGCCTGACACCCACGAAAAACCTTGCGATTATCCCCAGAAAGGCCAATCAAGCGCCCCGAAAAGTGGACACCAGGACGTATTAGCGTGTAAAAACAAACCCCGGCAAATTTGACATATAAAAAGCACTAATCGGCTTACAAAACTATAAAAGACCCAACCGCCAAAATATATTGCGTAGTCCCGAGAAATTATTTCAGACGGCGCAAAATAATCATTGAATTAAATATTCGGAATATACTTTCAAAGTTGTGCCACATTAGCTATGAAAAGCTTTAATGTCTATTAATTTGTAGCACCTAAGCACTGGGTGCACTTATATCGCTATAACCAACGGTTCAAATCTCAGCTCATATGCCAGGGGAAAAATCAACAGAATGTGGGATTTCTTGTGTTCGGAAGCCCGGGCTGCTGTTTCAGGCAGCACACTTCGATGATGTCACGGATGGCACTTCTTCACTATATATGATCCGTGGCAGTAGACCTGAAAAGCCCTAACCATTTTCTTCTCCAACAATGGAGATCGAAATTCAAAGGTCCAAGAACCACTGCTACGTCTTGACAAACGGTGTTGAAACAAGTCTTGAGTTTCCCACCTCTTTGGCGGCTTCGGGTGGGCTACGTTGCCGTATCAAGGATATCCAAGTGAATTTAATTAGATGAACGATGAATAGAATGTCCAAAATTCATAATTCGTCTTCCTTGGATAGCTTGAAATATCCTCGCAATGCTGTCGCAGAAGTTGCAGACTGTTCCCTTGGAGACGAAGTTGGTACAATTCACTCGGAGGATAATCCTCAAGGAGTGGTGGTCAAATTTCCCTGATTTTCGCTCATCTTTCACAAGCAAAGGTCAGACTCCACAAATGTAGAGGAGGACTGACCGGATGGATATACTTGACATTCACACCCTCGTGACAATGGAAATATTGCGTCGAGTCCATAGGCACTTTTGAAAGGTTGAGATTACCCGACGAGCAGCATCGATACGGGAGATAATATTGTGCTTTCTATGTCCATTCGGCAGCAGCCTGGCCTGACATATTTAAAGCTGCCTTCTTCTTCAAGCTGAAGGCCATTTATTCTCAGACGTACATTCTCATGTTTGGAGATGCAGCTGGAGAATAATTTAGTCTTTCAGGTATTTATGGACGAGCGAACTGACGCAGCGATCTTATCCACCCATAACATTGCGGACTGTTGACTGCCAAAGCTTTAAGCTTGTATAGCGATATAATTGGCCTAGTCATGATCAATTAGCCGGCGTCCGGCTGTAAGCTCAAAACAATTCACTTCACGTACGGCCTTCCAAAGAATCCAGTCAATGAAGTTGTTGAAGAGAATGGGCGACAGAACACAGTCCTATCAAATGCTAGATCGAATACCGAACGTTTCAAATAGATTGCTATGGATCAGAACCCACGCAGTGGCGGAACGGTAGCCTGCCTTTATTACGGCTCTGTATTTTGGTAGTATACCATCTAGCGCGATCATCCTCCACGGGGATTAATGATGGACGAAACCGAACGCAGTGGCAAATTTAACAAAACAGATGGCCGTTGCTTGTTGGTACCTATGGTGGAATACAACGATCCATCTCAGTACAAATATTTAGTCCGCACATCCACACTCAGCGTGGAATCCAGCTCGGTTGAACTGTAACCTTGAGTCACGCATCGACTGGAGTCGACCGAGAAAAGCAATTTGGAGATATTCACAGAGACGCTGATAAGACGTTTGCTGCGGTAATCCTAGCATCTTCTCTTATCTTCCTTATTGTAGAAAAATACAGGACCGTCTGAACCCCAGCAGCCTCGTTTTTCCTCGCTTGTCCAATCACCTCATGAAGCCAAGAAATCAGATTGTGGACATAAGACTGTCTCGACCTTATCTTTACCCGAGAGGAGGAAACTGTGATTGACCCCCATTAGGGTCAAGCGACCATATTATGCTGCATTTCGAGTATTCACTGTTCTCCAAACCTTACTCCTCCGACACATGGGAAAGTAACATTTGGAAGGGCGACTACCCACTTATGAGACGAGAAATGTCAGAGGTATAATGGGAAACCGATCTCCAAAGTGGGGCAAATGAACAGTGGATGACCTTTACTTCGACTTTGAAAAGGACTGTTTGTCTAAACTGTCCCTTCAGAAGAAAGACAAGTACGAATCGCCCGAAGTGGATGAACTCAAACTTGCAGGCTGCTTTCAAAAAAGATACTGCTTCTGAAGGTGCTACAGATTAACCGGCTCCGATAAACACTTAAGGGAGTATAAGCAACAACGTACCGTTTGTAAAAGAGAAGCTAATAAACTGCACAAGCAATACGAGATAAACATATTACACAAGTCCTTGGAACACCCCAAGATATTGTACGGTAACATACAAAGCACAAAGAGATCTCAGGAACTGATCCCTGCCCTAAGATCAGCCGATGGACAACTGGTGACCGAAGACCAGCCGAAAGCCTCCCTCCTCTCCGATTTCTTTGAATCAATCTACACCCGAGAACCTACAACTTTTGCTGACGGTACGTCCGCTCATCGACCGATAACGACAGGGCCCCTGGGCCTTATATACACAAATTATTATTATACTGCACCCTCACTCTCCTCCTCATTGCCCAAAATAGAAGACCCAAAGTTTTCACACAACACTGTCAGGGCCGAATTACTCCAACTTAAGCCTGGCAAATCACCAGGGCTGGACAAAATTCCTGCACCAGAACTAAGAGAATTAGCTAACAAACTATGCAAACCCCTGGCTACCATCTTCCAGAAATCTTTTGACGAAGGCGAAATCCCAGAAGAATGGAAGTGGGCAAACGTCACCCTGATCTATAAGGGAGGTTCACGACTTTATTGCGCAAATAACTGTCCTATCTGTCTAACTTGCATCGCGTGCAAAGTAATGGAGCGTAGTATCAAGAAACATTTAATAAATTCATCGAAAGAAAAAAAATACTATGTGATAGACAGCACGGCTTTCGCCCAGGACGCTCTTGCCTCACGAGTGCTCTTTACTCACAGGAAAAGTGGACAAAGGCCGCAGATAAAGGCTATCCAATTGATGTCATATTTTCTGACTTCAAAAAGGCCTTCGATAGTGTACCACACAGGCGTCTTCTGCAGAAGCTTTGGGGCGTGGGAATTCAAGGAAAAATGTATAAATGCATCAGTAGTTTCATTACCCTCAGAGAACAGGGGGTCGTTGTCGGAAACTCAACCTCAGAATGAACAAAGGTCGAGAGGGTGTACCACAAGGCTCAGTTTTGGGTCCACTGCTATTCCTGATTTACGTAAACGACTGCCTCAATGAGCTTGATTGCGCAGCTGTCATGTTTGCGGATGACATAAATATATGAGCTGAAATTAGGTGCACCGACGACGCAAGGAGATTACAGTCGAACATAGATAAACTGGTTATCTGGTTATCCACGTGGCTTCTTAACTTTAATGTATCCAAGTTTCTTGTTCTACATATAAGCCCGGAGCGAAAAGTGCTGCCCAAATACAGTTATTTTATCAATGATACCGCAATCAAAGAAGTTGAGACGCACAAAGATCTGGGTATATGGACAACCGCGAACTTGATGCAGGCAGAGCACTGTAAAAAGTCCGTCCAGAAGTTAACTAGTACCCTGCACTGGATCAGACGAGCATTAAAAATATTTCCACCTGAACTCTTCGGAAAAATATTTGGCGCCTTTGTGAGACCACGTCTTGAATGCGGAATGCCAGTTTGGACACCATGGTTGAAGAAAGATATGGAGCTTCTTGAACAAGTGCAAAGCAGGGCGACAAAGATGGTCGACGGTCTCAGGGAATTACCATATCAGGAGACATTGATCAAACTTGACCTTTTTCCTTTGTCTTACAGGAACGTTCAGTGCAGGCTGCTCTGGACCTTCCGGATAATTTGGGGCCACATTTCCTCCCAAAAATTGGATGATTTCTTCCAATTAGCCACCACCACTCACCTGTGTTGCCATCATTACAAGGTCACAAACGAGCGCACCCGATTAGACCTCCGAAAATATTTCTTGAGTCAACGCGTTTTCCGGCCTTGGAACTTGCTACCAAGCGAGGCGGTTTCCGCTGACACAATTGCGGAATTTAAAAGAAGACTCGAAATGATTTTATTTGACAAAAGGCGACTTTTACAACACGATTTCCTACTGCCAGCACTGTGAACAACTTTTCTGGCTTTAGACCGTTTTCATTCTTTTCCGTGAAAATTCACTTGAAATTCTGTCATAATATCATATGTGCTCCCCTGACTGCGCATTAACTGTACGAACAACCTTGTTTGCATTGCATTAATAGGGTCCTCAAGAGCATTTCTCGCCTGTAATCCTTAAATATATAAAGATATAAGATTCTCTTGCCAAAGCTGAGCAGGGTTTGATGGGTTCCTCTTAAGAGTTCAGGAGGTTCTCGAAATGTTCACGCCATTGATCGACCTAAGACGATTTGTCAGTGATTAAGACGCCGATTACACCAAGAAGAGTCACAGAATGTTGTGGGCTTACCACCATTTTTGCGGATATGATGGTATAATTTTCTAATATCACCAACATTTGAGGCGTGCTCCATGGATTTCGCTGTTTTTGACTAATACTCCTGCCGGTCATCCGTAGCCGATTTGCTGCCTGCTTTTGGAGCTGGCGGAAGGAAGCCTCGTTGCGGGATCTGGCTCGAGCCGTCTGGACTGAGAGCTTCAATGTTTTTTCGCTGATCCAGTCACTGCGGTGCCATGGAGTGGATCAAATAATTTTCTCTGCTTTCCCATAGACCGATGTCTTCAATGATCACCACTCACTACTTCTTCGGCTTGAGTCATAAGACGGAACAGGATCTCTGTGGTAAGGGCCTCGTTTGTTTTGGGTTACCGGAGTTTTGTGGCATCGAGTTGTCTCGGATGTAGCATTTTTGACACAGATGAGAGGTAAGCATTCAGGCGTGTGTGAATGAGAACATGTTCAGACCCGTGGGCGTTAACAGTTTCGGCGCCTCGTAGCAGCCTTCTATCGTGGATCAAACGGCAAATCCATGAACCAACTAGAAGGTAATCGATCTAACTGGCGGTACGGTCGCCGTTTGAGTACCATTTCACCAAATGTTTGTCAAGCTGATGAAAGCGTGTGTCGGTAACTCACAGTTGGTTCTGTTCAGCAAATCACAGCCTCCTCTTACCGGACCCAGTCAGGCCATTCCATTCCCCGCCAATGATCAACAAATTACGGCGATGGAGTCCTTCAATTAGCTCCTGCAGCCGTGAGTAAAAATTCCCCTTATTTGGCTGTTTGGTAACTGATATTGGTGCAAACATGGAAACGACCTAGATGTTCGTAGAGAGACCCCTTAGTCAAATGTAAGCCATCCGGAATTTTTATATCTCGGGCGCCTGCGTTGGAGATTCGGATTTCGCACAGGCAGCAAACCTCCACGTGGTATTAAAAGAGACTGCTCACAAAGAACAGTCATTGTATATATTTTGCTACGGTATTAAGTTTGTTATTTTTAAGCCCCCTAAGCTATAGACTGCTCTGGATATTCCGGATTATATGTGGCCATTTTTGCTTACTGAGAGCGGTTGACGTTTTAGAGTTTGCACCATCAGCATACCTTCGCGGTCATCCGTAGAAAGTTAGTCGCAAACGCACACGACTGGACCTCAGGAGGGTCTTTATCGGCTAACGAGTAGTATGAATATGGAACTTTCAACAAGCGGTACTGTGATGACTAACAGCATTTTCCCTTTTTTTTAAAAAAAAGGCTAGCTGGCATACCATTTTACAGCAGACGTCTTTCACGACGTGAATACTTAAAGCCAGATTTCTAAAACCTTTGTCTTCTATTTTTTCGCAGAACTCCCGGAATGAATGGCAACAACTTGTTGTGCCTCGTATTGTTTATTCACCCTGGCACATTCTACACATTTGCAGATTTATATTGATTGTGAAACGGGAAAATATACTTGACACCAATAGGATCACCAAAGGCACTTATTGTAACCTGGCAAATATACAATACAAATATATAAATTAACTGCATGCATTTCAAACCCGACACTTCTGTCAAGGCAGGAGAAGAAAGACAGAGAGGGACTATGGACCTATCGGATATTATGGCGTTGATGAAAAAGTCGACGAATACGAATATGGGCATACATTGCCAATTCAATATATGACAAAAGGTGTTTCGCTGGCAAACGCGTTAACTTTAAAAAGTGTACATGTGCGGTCTCCTTCAGATCACAGCTTACTTGATACATACCAGACTAGTATCCCTGCAAGACAGCGGATGAGTGAATAGATCAATAACTTCAGGCGTTTTATCTAAACTTTCGGATTAAGGACTCTTTTCCTTTAATTAAACCACATTCACAAATAAAAGTCGTGTAGGCAAACGATCGTTTTCGGTCATTCATCGTCAGGCTAATTCAGGACATAAGGAATAACATTGGTTATTATATTACAGCTGATCGAAGCGAAAATGCGTGTTCCTGGACATAATTGAGAAGGCAAGGCGATCACAGGAACCAAGGGTTTAATGTCCTGACGTTTCGGAATCAGACAAGCTTCCATTGTCAAAGGTGGTAAATGCACGAACGTTCACAGTATTTATAAGTAAAATTTAGCTAGGCATGGGGATGACTGTTGTCATGCGGCTGCGGGCTCGTCTTATCAGGGTGTGGTGGCGTTGGTGGGATAATTGCCATTGATCGGGTGCGCATCGTTTGTAGGTTGGGCCCGGCCGACGTCATGTCGCGTTCACACCTTCCCCTTGAGGTGCAAATTGCGGTTGCCATGTTTGCGTTGACTTCTCGGTTACTAGCGGCCCGGCAGTCAAAGTCACTGTCGTCTCTTATTGGCGTGGGCTCGTGTTCACCCGCGTTCCCATCCTGTTGGCCATCTCGCAGGATTGTGGTCGAAACAGCTTGTCCCCCATTCGTGTTTGCGTCGGGTGGTCCTACGCCCTCGTTTGTGCTGTCGGCTGGTGCGTCTGGTCGGCGTTCCTGTCTGTGGTTCTGCTTCCTGCGCTTTTCCCGTAGATTTTGGCAGGCAACTGGTAGCGTCACACACCGATTAATGGAGCTATATGTCGTATACCAGGCTTCAAGCGTCTCCCTGGTCGTCTGGTCGCTTCCACGCCCTACGATCTCAGCGTCTTTGAAAGCGAACTTGTGTCCAGTGGCTGCACAATGTTCTGCCACTAGAGAGCGTTCTTCCTGTCTGCGCACCGCTCCCTCGTGCTCGGTCATACGTGTCTGCAATCGCTTGCCCGTTTCCCCTACATAGTTCATTTCGCAGGAACTGCAGTTGATCCGGTACACGACGTTGGCAGTTTCACCTCGGGACAGGGGGCCTTTGGTTTCATTACCAATCGCCTGATCGTTGCCTCGGGTCTGTGGGCGATACCGATACCCAATGGTTGCAGGAGTCGAGCAGCTGCTTCAGACACGTTTGCGATGTACGGTAGCGCCCGCCAGACTTTTGGTTGGCTGACCGTTGGCTTTCTAATCGGGTTAGTCCGCCTACTCCGCTCTATGAAGCTCCGGGGGTACCCATTGATGGTGAACATCTGCCGTAGATAGCAGAGTTCGGCCACTTTGTCGGCTGTTTCACTGCAGTGGGTCTCAGCCCTCTTGTAGAGACTTCGTACACAGCTGCGTTTGTGACACAATGGATGGTTGCTTTGGCAACTCAGGATCTGGCGAGTGTTGGTAGCCTTCCTATAAACCGTCGTCTTGAGGTTCCCGTCAGTCTTGCGATGAACCAAAACGTCTAGGAATGCTAGTTGCCCTTCGTTTTCTGCCTCCATTGTGAATTGAATATCTGGAAAAATGGAGTTCAGGAGGGCATGAAAGTTGTTGACCCCTTCCCGCTCGATAATGACGAAAGTGTCGTCTACATAACGTGCCCTAAATTTGAGCTGGTGGTCAGCGAACACTAAAGTTTCCAACCTCTGTAAGACTGCCTCAGCGACGAAACCAGATAGAGGTGATCCCATCGGTGTACCTTTGGTTTGCTCGTAGATTGTCCCTTCAAACTTAAAGTAAGTTCTGAGGCAGTACTTCAGCAACTGCAAGCGATGTCCACGTTTCGGTGTTTTGGCTGCCTCGATATATTGGCTGTCCAGGAGGTCACTTACGGTTTCAATGGCAAGACTCTGCCGGATCGAGGTGAATAATGAGGTGACGTCGAATGATATCATGATCTCATCTGCCTAGAGTTTTAATTCAGTTATTCTCTCCAGAAAATCCGTGGCTGATCGGACTGTCGTACCTGAGCCCGACGTAAGGGGATTCAAGCGTCGGAACATCCCTTTGGCCAGGTTAAAGGTGGGTGTACCACGGAGTGACACGATCGGACGAAGTGGAACACCCTCTTTGTGAACCTTGGGTAGGCCGTAAAGCCTTGCCATGGCTGCATCGTTGGGTGTGATGGCTAATCGTTCTGCTCTGGTCATTGCACCATTGCTCTGTAGCGTGGTAAGTGTGGAGTTGATTTGATTTACCAACGTTTTCATCGGGTCCCCTTCACACTTCTGGTTTGCTTCGTAGTCCTTGAGTAATGCCTTGGCCTTCTGTAGGTATTCGGCTTTGTCTAGTACAACCGTAGACCGTGCCTTGTCTGCCGGTATTATGACGATTGTCTTGTCGGCCCTCAGCGTCCTCAAGGCGTCTTGTTCTGTTTTTGAGATAACCGGCCGGCGTTTGTGCGTCATAATAAGAGACGTAATTTGTTGTCGAATAAGGTTTTGCGTCTCAGCGGGCTCATGGGACTGCTTAAGAACCGACTCGATGGCGGCTACCAGATCAACCGGGTTGGCATCAGAGGTGTTGAAACCGGCAGCGTGTTGCAGCACTCTAATTTGCCCTGGCTTGAGGTCTTTGGATGACAGGTTGTGAACCAATTGTTCGTCCTCCTTTTCTGTGGCGGAACTCAGATTTCGAAATTTATCCATCAGTTCTCTATCTCGTCTGGATCTCAATTCTCTGGCTCGTTTATCAATAGCTAAGCGGAGAAGCTCTGTACCGTTTTTGCCAATGATTTCTGAGCATATTGAAGATGATTCTTCAATCGTCCGGCGGTATTTGTTCAGTCGGAAATGGCAGTCTTGAATGAGGACTCGAGTCATCCGCCTGCCATGCTGCAACACCCATTTCCTTGCCAATATTGTGTTTACCGGTGGCTTGTGGGTCAAGCTCTTCGGAAGCACTCCATTGTCAAGGCATCTGTGAAGAAATTCTATTTGCGCGTATGTTGAAGACACGCGAAGTGCAAAGATTTCCCATCGTCGTGCTGACTGTAGCGCTTCGCGCCCGAATATATTGCTGATCGAAGCGAAAATGCGTGTTCCTGGACATAATTGAGAAGGCA
>JAYGXS010000004.1:19408098-19446722 GCA_036362985.1 Ligula intestinalis | reverse complement strand
TCACTTCGTAATGAACAGCAATCAGTCATCGTGATTTACTTTGACCTTAGTAAAGCTTTTGACAAGGTGCCTCATAGGCGCCTTTTAGTGAAACTGGAAGCCCTAGGCATCAGGCCTCCCCTCCTCGATTTCATTGCCTCCTACCTGTCTAACCGCAGCCAGAAGGTCTTAGTAGGCAATAGCTACTCGATGCCTCAGGCGATAACGAGTGGTGTATTACAAGGCACGGTTTTAGGTCCCCTCCTTTTCATTCTTTACATAAATGAAATTTCAACAGTGCTAAATAATTCGGAAAATTTCATTTATGCTGATGACCTTAAGTGTATTTACTCATTTTCTAAGGACACGGCCAGTAGTTGTGTTGATAAAGTTAACGCAGACTTGCGTACTCTATCAAGTTGGAGCGCAACATGGCAGATGGAGTTTTCTCCATCAAAATGTAGTTTCTTGAGTTTTGGTCCCGCAAGGCTTCCTGGACCAATTATCTTCCAAAATAGTCCACTGTTAGAAAGATCTACGATCAAGGATTTAGGTCTTACTTACACGAATAAGCTTGCATTATCACCTCATGCAGATCGAATTTCTGCCAAGGCCGCACAGATATGTGGGTTTATATCGCATAACTTTTTCCTTCCAGAAATGAAGTTAAAACTATGCCGCATGTTTGTTCTTCCTATACTAGAATACTGCTGCCCGCTTTTTGGCCTCATGACCCAGCATGACCGTAGTAAGATTGAAAAGGTTCAGCGAGTTTTCACTCGTAAAATATTTTCTGTTTCTGGGTCTGGTATGTGTTATACAGATAGATGTCAATTAGCAAACATGAAATTTCTTTGGATAAGAAGACTCGAAGCTGGTCTATGCTTTCTGTTTCGCGTTAACAATAGTCCTAATCTCCCACAAATTAACGCTCTCCTTCCAGTTGACCGACCTTACGCCACTCGTAACTCTTCCATGATAATTTTACCACCCCGTAGCTCCACATCTAACCGTTCTCGCTTTTTTACCTCCAAATATGCTTTTATTTGGAACAACCTTCCTCTCGATATTAGACTGTCTTCTACACTGTCGATTTTTAAAGGCAAATTATATAAGCATTTAAATTTAGAGGAAATAAAGTCGTTACTGTCTGTTTCCTTTCCAAACACGCAAGTTGTAGATTTTGAAAAGGGTCCTCCTGGCATTTGAAGCTCTTCCCAGGATACTAAAATGGTTTCTAAATATGTTAGCATTTCCCTCTGCAGAGTCAAGCATCACTTCCAAGGGCTGCGAATTCTTCTCCGTTTTTGCAACCTTCGTTGTGGTCTTCGCGATTGGCTCTGGAATCTGGTGGGTCGCAACTCGATGACGTTGCCTTGACTTCTACTGCCTTCTCCTGCCTTCCGGATGACCCCTTCCTAACTCAACGATATATTATTTTTTCCCATGACCATAAACGTCCCGAACCCTCAACATCAGGTCCCAAACTAACCACATCAAACCCTTTTACCTATTAAGGCAGTTTTTTCTCCTAAACTTTTTTTGAACTCGGTGGCCCGCTGAACTCATCCACCGATCTAGGAGTTTTTTTTACTGCCGATGACAATTATTTATAAGAGTTCGCTGCTTATCATTATTATTTTTATTTTCACGATAGCACTAAGTTTGTAACGACAGGGCCCCTTGGGCCTTAAATATACAAATTATTATTATTAAATTATTATATGTATATATATATATATATAATTGCGTAGTGACCTCGCTCAATTTTGTTCGGTTTTCAGAGGCCGTGAGTGCAGCATAGAGTTTTATGATTTACTTAAGTTGGTTGGGACAGAACAGCGGGGTTATACCTTTAAAGCAGGAACTTTACCACGAGGTAAATAAACTGAAACAAGAGAAAGCCTATCTAAAAACGCATATTTCTTATGCAGCGGTTAAAACAGCCCTTGTAGGGCAAAAACCGGGAGTAAATAAACGTGCATTTGCTCAGATAGCCTCGGCCGGTAAACCTAAAACTCGCATATCATCTGCCGAACCAAGTTTACCAGCGGGCATCTCACTCGATCGCAAAGAAACTAAAATCAATCCGCAGTCATCTCCATCGTTACTCGGCTCAGGCAGCACTATCAATGCTCTGGATTTGCATCCTAGCGTCACATCGTTGCTCGATGCTGCACTAGAAAGCCATGATACAGAGGTCGATAAGATCATTAAGCCAAAAAAAAACGCATAGGGCTAGAAAGGCTCGAAATTCTAAACGGGCCAGGGGTGTGCAGTCAGCTAACCCAAAAGCCGGCACATCAGGACCCATCGAACCTAAAGTACCGGATACAGATGTCCGCTTGGTTGTAACTCGTGAGCTTGCAACAGGTGCACCAGTGAGTCATAAGCAGAAAATAGTTGTAAAGGGGGCCCCAGAGTCAGAGTCATCAATTGCACAAGAAAATTTTGACCATGACATGGGTCTTATGAGAGTTTACGCCAAACTGTTGCTAAAACCAGGCGAGTTTTTACGCATTCTTAAGGCATTTCGAATAGGGAAGGCTACAACAGCTCCAGAATCAATTTCTCGGCCACGACCTCTTAAAGTTATTTAAGAAACTGAAGCACAGGTGAAACTCTTGCTAGAACGCAAACCATCCTTATGGAGTCTGCATTCGCAATTTTTTAGCTGAATTACGAGTTGAAAGGGAGGATGAAGATGTGAAAGTTAATAATAGAGCTGGAAAAACGGAGAAACAATGGCGAGAAAAATCTCAAAATAAGAGAGACAAATAGTTCAAGTCAAAAGAACATATCTCTGGTGAAAACCGGTAAAGGTGACGGCCTAGCTGCCCGCCATGACATGCCCTCTTAAATTGTTCGTTTTAACTGCCAGATCACTGCTTTATAAAATGCCTTTGCTCCAGACTCTGGTTCTTCGTCAACCGCCCAGACATTGTTATGTTAACTGAAACATAGGCATCGGTGGTGTAGCTGACTTTGAACTCTTTGTTCTAGGCTATGCATGCGTTCGGAACGATCGAAACAATAGCCGTGGCGGAGGAAGCTGCATCTTTATAAAGCAGCCACTTGCATTTCTCCCGTTGGACTATCCACAATTCACAGCGGTGGAGAGCTGCTGGCTACGAGTTGTTCTAAGAAACAAATACTCCTTACTTGTTGGCTGTGTTTATCACACACCTAATGCCAATGCGGACTACGATCTTTGTCTCTCGCAGGCATTTCATGCCGCAGCTGACTTGAATCTTAAATATTGTTTGATTGCAGGCGATTTTTACCTTCCTGACGGGCAATGGTTTCCGCTATCCGGTCTTTCAAAGTTTGAGAACTTACTTGAGGCAGTAGATATCGGCATTTGGGTTAAGGCAGTCGATTTTCCCACTTGAGGAGCAAACATACTCAACCTAATTTTTTGTAGGGGATGCGAACTACTTTCAGTGTCATATTTTGACGCACTTTGGAGTTCAGAATATCTTAAAGTTGTTAGTGAACTAGAACTGGAGGCGGATGAAACATTTTCCAAAAAGTATAGTCTTTATCATGACGTACGATCAGCAATTATGGCGAACCTACTGGCACATCTAAACGCTCTCGACTGATCTGAATTTTTCCAATGTTTGGATGTAAATGTTTGTACCGATGCACTGAACAAAGTGCTGGATCCACTCATCCTCCACTTTGTCCCCCGTAAGAAAGTAATACATGTCAAGGCTGAAGTGTATCTTCCTCTGTCATTCCGTCGTAGGCTGCGTTAACTCTCTCGTCGTTTGCATCGGCAGAAAGACACTTCCGTTTTGCTCTTGATGACACTGATCTTTGAGCAGGTAAAGAAGCTCTCCGAATAAAAGCAGATAGCCGATGAGGCCCACTTCGCTGAAAATCCCTCCCTTAATATTGCGAAAGTCTTTTCGCGTACAGTCAAAGCGCAGAGGAGAACGCAACACCCCATGCTTCAAGACGCCTTAGGAAAACCCATAGCTGACGTTAAGTTGACCGCCGATAGCTTCAATGCGTTCGTTCACTGCACCTCCGGCTATCCGAGCTTGGACGGGTCCCGTACTCGAAACCATAAGTTTTACCCTCTGGGACGTGGCTGTAGCCATTCGTCGTTATCGTCAATCTTAAAGTCCAGCACCACATGGTATCCCAGTTAGCCTTCTAAAAGCTAAAGCAAATGATATCTTTTCGTCTGTTCTTTGTAAGGTATTTAATTTTGCTCCTGAGAGTGAAATCTTTCCTTCGTTGTGGAAGGAATCGCACATAGTGCCTATGCACAAGCATGGCCGATCAACGTCAGTCGACAACTTAAGGCCAATAAATACACTTCCCGCAGCCTTGAAGATCTTGGAGACCTTTATCAAAGAAAAGATTATGCGTCACTTGACAGAGAACAACCTGCTGAATGCAGCTCAAAATGGATTTCTCGAGGAAAGATCTTGTGACCCCTGCCAGCTGCCTTTCTTTGATTATGTGCTGCAATCTAGAGACAGCAGTTTTGCCCTTTATACCGTCTATGTTGATTTAACTAAGGCCTTTGATTAGGTCGATCATAACCGCCTCCTTCCGAAACTGACCATATTCGGCATAGATAGCAAGCCTCTGAACTTCAAATCTTCCTATTTAGATGCTCGCACACAACGAGTAAACATTTCATATGTTATCTTCAACCCCACGTATGTGAGGAGTGAAGTTATACACGGTAGTGTACTTGGTCCGCTCCCATTTTGCCTTTTTGTCAACGAAGGTCCAGATTGTTTTCAGTATGGCTGACCCTTCATGTACGCTGATGATTTAAAAGTCGCTTATCGATATAAACCGGCAGATCGCAACATCGTGCTTGAGCTGATGATAAAAGGATCTTCAGGCCTTCGCCCAGTGGTGTTGCACATGGCACCTCACCCATTCATGGCACAAATGTTCCGTTATGGTTGTTGGCGATGGTCATTACGACGGTCACGAACTAAATGTCCCAGGTTTGATCAAAGATTCGGGCATTTCCTTCTCTAATAGTCTCAATTTGTCAGAGCACTGTGCCCGGATAATCTCGAAAGCACCCCGAACCACCGGATTTATCCTTAGAAATTTGAAGGCAATAAAGGTTAGAAGTAGCCTTTAAAATATGTACATGAGACCTAGTCTTGAATTCTGCTCGCCCCTATTCAGTCTTCTGCGCACTAGTGAACGGAAGAAAATAGAATCGGTGCAGCACTTCTTCACTAGAAGAGTTTTCACTACATAGCACCATAACTTAGCCTTCCAACAAATGTGCGAACTTATAAAGCTGAATCCCCTCTGACTTTGTAGATTGCAGCACGGTCTATTTTTACTGTTTAAACTTTTGAAAGGTCAAACCTTAAATCAATACAATGAGGCAACTTGATCACTCTCGACGCGCCAGCCATCGAAATGTGTTTTTATTTCTTCCTATGGCACGTATAGTTAAGAACCGGCAATTTTTTCAGTAACCGCCATATAAATCTGGAATAAGCTACCCAGAAGCATTAAAACCCAGCAAAGCTGCCCTTAGTTTAAGAGGGCTATCTTTAGTTTCCTACATTCAGGACAACTTTCACGAATTTTGGGTGCTGACTCGGTGGAATCTCTCTTTCACTCTGATGGCGTTCGTGGACTTTGAACCCCGCCAGGCCTCATGTTGAAGATAATGCTGCTGAAGCAGCAGCCTGCAGTCTGCTTACCCTTCAGCAGATAGCGCGCAACTTTTGCCGATAAACCATTGAAGGAAGACTGAGAACACTGTGTTCTTGTGCCAACCCTCTCCGACTCGAACTAATGTCCTTAAACGATATGCAATATTTCTTCTGCTGATGAGTCAACTCAGCTGACAACTGAACATTTATTCCGTTTGTATCATGCCTTTGAAGGCAGGTTTTTTTTCACTTGAACTTAACTCCCTATCTCGCTCAGTATTGGCAAAACACAAAACCTTAAAACATTCCAATACTGGCTGCAGCTTAGGGAGTTTGTTTTAGTTTTTTTCGGTCTTCGATGTGTTGGAAGGCGCCCAGACGGTGCAGTTCCAACTCTTTACAATCTCCTGTAAACTGGCATGATAAGCATATAATTTTAATTACAGAAAAAGTTAATCCATGCGAATATCCAACGGAAAACTTACTCTCAAAGGGTCGTTAGAACTTAGAGTGGGCTCCCGGACGCGCTTTTCCCTTCAGCAACTTTCGAAGCATTTAACTGCAACCAAGATACTAATTTGCTGAAACCACTACTGTACATAAAGTTCAGTATAGTTCAGTATATTTAGGGTAGTAGGCAATGACTTTGAGGCCCCTATTGAAAACAGTATGCATGAAATATCTTACATAAAATATGTCACTATAAACAGTGAGTAACATATATACGTGTACAAATGTTAACGTTTGCATGTGATCAGTCAGAATAGTCACTTGTGTACACAATATATCCAACATAATGACAACATATAATGACAATTGTGCCAGTATTAGTAAGCGCCTGGCTCACGCAGACCAACGACGTCATATTTGAATTTCTCAGACTAACAGATGTAAAGGTTGATTATATTGCAGTTATTAGTGAATAAGGAACGCAAACGGCAGAACTTTGCGTCCTCAATAAAGCTATTTGACGTGACTATCGATGACCCAAAACCACCGTAAATAGACGGTTATCTCTCAATGGCAAGTGTACCGGGTCGTCGGTTAAAATACCTAAGTTGACAGTTTTTGTAGAAAAAGGTGATGGTGAATTTGCCTAAGCTGTTCGGTATCATATATTAAACTTAATACAAATTACACCATTTTACTAAAAATCCACTACACTATAACTAATACAAGTAAGAGTAACCACAGGACTAGGCTTAGGGCTATCTCAGATGGGCAACCAAATTAACTGTTACGAAAGGTGACATCAATCGGCTACGACATTTAAGTGAGTAGTATCTTCGTGTCACCAAACACTAATGGGGTTAGGAAACTGTATAGGATTAACATCCTGCCAAAGGCTCGGCCGTCGTTATCGACAGGATCCACCGGCTCCCTACACTATGTAGGAAGATGGTTTTTGCGAGAAAAACAGTGATAGTTTCTTGTGCGGCATCTGCCGCAATATCACTCTTTTCTCACTAACAGTGATACCAGTGTCAATCCGCCCAGATACCCTTTAAACAATGTGAGCTTCGGAGAAAATTGACAAGGTTACGTATCCTCCCGATCCATATGGACGAAAATGATTAGATTCCGAAAATAGCTTGTCAGTCAGTCTAGCCAGTATCTCGCATCAAATGAGAAAAAACGTTGTAAAATGCCAACTTATGTAGAATCAAGGAACAATGTTGTTCCTCGACATATTTTAAAGAAGATCCAAGAGAGAATCGTCAGGTGGATTTGTAAGTTCCTGTTTTCCAGATTACAGAGAGTTATTAGGGATAACCATTTAGCAATGGGGTATGCACTTAAAGATGCCCTTAACAATGCCCTTTTTATATTCTTTCTGATTGATGGAAGTTCATGTCTCAGGATGAATAATCAACTTACGGTTGGCTGTTTCTAGGGCTTAATCCGAGGTGCATGTTCAGGCAGCATAAATTACCAGTGGCGCTCAAGATGCGCAAGAGTATACCTGTTTTTGGACACGGTTGTGGCAAATTTATATGTTATCTTTATGGTTGTGGACAGTGACGTTCAAAAAGCGGCCGAAAAGAAGATCACTGAATGACTCTTACAGCTGAACCTTGTGTTTAATACAAAACGAAAGGCGAGTGAGATGCTCAGCCACCTATTACACGCCCTCAGGTGCCTAGCAAGAGTATTCAATCAAATAACCAATGAAAATTGTATTTTTTAATTATTTGTTGGATTAGATGCCTATTTTTAATATTTTTTACTCATTGACTTTTTAACCTGCCTTTGTTTTTTTAGAGCACTGCTGGCTTTCATGCATTGGTCCTTTAGTTGTGTTTTCATATACTGGTTTCTTTGGCGTGGATCTGTTTGGATAGGCAACTCGTCGACTTTAGAGTGCCCTTGCGATCTTTGACTCCCTTTAACTTGGATATTAGAAGGTCATTACAATTGCCTTTTACTGAAAAATTCGGAGGTGCTACTAGTCACTACCACCTTCACGTTGCTCAATGCCCGTTTTATTTTGCCCGTTATGTAGTTCTTTGCTTTCTATCGAAGAATCGGCACACTGTTACTCTCTGAATTGTACTGATCCCTGCTGTGCCTACCAGTGGTACGTCACGTCGCCGTTTGTCGAAGACCATATTCCTCGTGCCGACGAGAGGCTCAAGCTGGAGGAGGATGCAATATTCTCGGCTGCTGATGCATATAGCTCATCTGCTCAAATAGAAGAGAGATGTCCTAAATGTGGCCACAACAGGGCTTATTTTGTGCAAATGCAAACCAGATCAGCAGATGAACCGAGCACTGTAAAATATTCTTGTATGAAATGTAATTACATATGGACCGAAAACTGAAATTGCACAAAACTTTGATTGTTTTGTACATAGGTTTCATTTATGGTGCTGTTAATATCCTGGCTTTGTCTAAATATCGCTTAAAATTGCATTGAGTTGTTCTCACCTGAACTGAAAAAAGTTCGGAGTCGCCAAACGGTCATACTCACCAGCTCACTTCCCTAGCAGCTCTGATTTACGAACATCTGCGTGACTAGTAATCTCATTAATTGTCTGGGTGCGGCCCTCGCAAGTAAGTCAACCTCTGCCACGAAGTGACTGCTGGGCGGATTTTGTCTGCAGGTACAACTGACAGAAACTATTTAATCCAAATTTAGCCGGTCGTTGCCGACTATGTGCACGTGTGCCTCACGGCATGGTAAGTGCAGGGACGGTTACTTGTGTGTGAACTAGTTTGTAGTAATAGAAGACATGCCCAGCATCTACTGCGTTATCTTTTCATCCACCTGAGCCCGGTATCGTGCCATATTGAAAACAATCAGAGCTGATCAGTCCGTCTTTGCGTGCTACGCACACCCAGTCGTCGCAAATTGGATCAGATTTTCCCACACAAGAATGAGGAGCGCCTCTGATACCAAATGATCGGGCGTGCCATAGTGGCCACACTAAGAGGGGGCCCAATTAAGCCTGACTTTCTGCTCATCACAACAGGTGTCCACCAGCATGGTAGAGGACGTGTTAGTGAAGGGGTGGGAGCTTGTAAGCAGTACCGTACTCCATTTGTTACTCTGAGTGAGACTGTCCCATTGCCCATGACGCGTGCCGTCATCCCGTCGTGGAGTTGACACACTATGTGAGTAAAGCTCTCCGAGCATCCTAATATGAGCATGGGTTCCCAGAGTCCATAACCAATTCACCATATCTAAGACTTTTGTTTTGTCCATGAAGGTAGTGTAGCCTTGCTTTGCTTTCCCTGGCCTTTTTAGCTACCGATGGTGCTGTAGATTCGAAGTCCGCATTACCTTTCTGGAAGAAGGCTTTGTTTCAGATGGCTGTGGGGGTGATTGAGAAGGATGCGGACGAAAATCCTCCTGGCAACGTTGAGCGGCGAGGTCCCTCTATGATTATAACTCATTTGTCGGTTCCCTTTTCGCTTGTAAGGATTGACCAGTGTGGCGTCCTTGCAGTTCTCGTTGTCCAGCATGCTTGTAGATTGCGATTAATATCGCATCGAAGGCCGGTGCTTTCCTGCTGGAGACCTATTATGCGGCTCTGATTGTTTCTGTAAGAGAGGACGGGTGCTTCAGTTCATTGTTAGTTTCGATCTGGGGATGGTTCTTACGTGCTCGGCTCATCCCTTAGAAATTTGCGATGTCTATGCAAGAAGTGTTCATGCATCAAAGCCGAACAGCAGTGCGGTTCCTTTTATTTTGGTGTCGCAGCCTGTCTTGCTGGAGACGGCGAACTTCTTCCTTTCATTACGGTCCGCGTATCCTTGAGTTTCCTTGACCTTGCGATTCATCCGGTCCTTGTGAATCTCGCAACCGTTGTAGCACTAGGCTGTGAACTTTATACCGGTTGGTGTAAGCTTTGTGTGGCCTATTTTCTCGACGAGTAATTTGCTGATTTCTGTGTCCTTTTCATCAAAACAGTCCTGGCCTTGACGTAGTGTTTGACCGCAGACTTCCAGGTTGATGTAGTGAACGACGTTCCGCAATTAAGACTAGTGTGTCTCCATGGTGGCATTGTCGCCTAGAGCCTGTAGTTCTTCAAGACGCTGACCCAACTGATTTTTCGAATCTCAGGTAAGTATTTAAACGGATGAGTAAGCAGTGATCCGCCCAGCTGTTAGCATCGCAGGTTACCTTGGCCCTATCGATCTCATCTCTGGACGAGAACTTAGCCCAGAAGCCGTCAACGCCACGATCATAGGCGCATCAAGAACGTCTTTTCCCGGATCGGAAGATGGAAGTTGTTGCCTAGCAGGAGACGTGTTCTGCGCAGGTTGGCGGAAGAAGACCGTCGTTATAACCGCCGAGTTTATGGGTAAGTAGAATGTCCTTCCAGGCAGCGTGGTTTGTTCTGACGCAGACAATCAATTTGTACACCATCAGCACATTCGCCAGAGGACGTGCGAATCTTCGTATAACATTTTCCTCACCTCTTCGGAGCCGGGCTTTGGGGGGACGTGGATGCTGATGGTGGTGGCGAATTTATGAGACGCTCGTCGACGTCGTATGGCGGACGGAGCAGTCGTTCCATGACGACGTAAAGGACCGTCCGTCTTTCTGGCCGGTTGCTCCTCTGTTTCTCCTAAAGTAAATGAGTGCCCGAGTGAGGAGACTTCAGTTCAGTTCAGTTTTATTAGGGAAATATAGGTAAATACCTTTGAACTCTCTCCTTGTACATAGCTATCACGCAGAACATGTGGCGTTGTCAGTAATGAAACTGCGGTAGGGGGGGGGGGGCAGACAGTAAAACAACTCCTTAGGCATCATTCATAAGTTTAGTTTTGAATGCCAATTGTGGGATTTTGAGGAGAAAAACTGTCGCCTGTGAGGGGGGGCGAAGGGAATATGTAAATCGGATGTCCTGCTGCTGAAGTTGTTTGAATCATGTCAGGAGGAGGCCATCGCGGTTGATCAATATCCTAATGGTCACACGGGGAGATGACTGCGGCGGTCACGGTGTCGGAGATGCGCCCATCGTATGCCCATACGAACCAGACGACCAAACTTGCACTTAGTTATTCTAAACAAACCTATTACTGAAAAGTAGCGAGCAGTATGTTTTTTTAACAAAAAGTTAGACTTACTATAATTAGCTCGCTTCATTACAGATAATGTCATTTTCTATGCTGATCCAACTGCATCTTAAACGTGTCCACAGATGGGGACATGACAATGCATGCGGGAAGAGCATTCCATGCCTGGATTACCCTCCTAGAGAAGAAGAATGTTCGTGTGTTCAATCTTGCCCCAGCCACACGTAGCTTGAGAGGGTTTCCGCACAATCTAGTAGTAGTGGTCAGCTCAAAGAAATTGTTGGATGCTAGGCAACAATTTTGATCCCGCAGCATGCGAAATGCCTGTATTAGGTCACCGCGCAGCTGTCTGTAATCCAGAGGAAATAAGTCGAGATTTGTCAGCCGTGTCTCGTAAGGAAGGTACGCTTGGCCTCGCACTATCTTAGTTGCCCGTCGTTCCCAGTCGTTCCCATTCAAGGGTTTTTTGTCGTTGACTGTCCAAGGTTTCCAGGCTTGAATGGCAAATTCCAGTTGGGGTCGCACAAACGCGCCGAAGACCTTGCCAAAGCCAACTTTATCAAACCTAACAAAGGTGCGCTTGATTAGATGCAAGCTCGACATTGCGGATTTTGCCACCTTCAGGCTGTGGAGTGATGGCTTAAGTGAGGAAATAACCCACACCCCCAGATCCTTCTGGGCCTCTACTTCTGGCAGCGGTGTACTATTTAGGTTGCAAACCCTCTGATACGAAGTGTTAGTACTACTGAAACGCATTATGTTGCATTTGGCGACATTAAATTACAGGAGCTACTAGTTTGACCATTGCTCGAGTCGTCGTCTTCGCTACGAATGAACTTCCAGAGTTTTAAATCGTCGGCGAACATTGCGGTTTTGCAGTCTAATCCACTTATGCAGTCGTCGATATATATAAGGAAAAGGATAGGACCCAGAACAGAACCCTAGGGGACCCACTATCAATTGCCACCTCCGCCGATCGCTGATCACCAATATATACGGTTTGAGTTCGGCCAGTCAGAAAGTTTTCCATCCATCGCAAAAGGTTGCCTGTTACCCCTCTACGTCTAAGCTTATATATGAGACGTTGATGCGGCACTGTGTCAAATGCCCTCTTGAAATCTATGAATATTGCGTGCACCGTGTTTCCTTGATCGAGTGCTCTGGTCCATTGCTCTAGACAGAAGGGCAGATTTGTCAAGCAGGACCGTCCTCTACGAAATCCGTGCTGTTTATCAGAAAGGAGTCGATGACACTCTAAGAATTGCATCAACTCTATTTTGATAATTCGCTCCATGATTTTGCACCATATTGAAGTAAGGCTTATTGGCCTGTAGTTGTTTGCGGACGCCTGACTCCCACTTTTGCGTATCGGTGAGGTCCACGCTGTCTTCCAGTCGGATGGCAGTTGGCCTGTGTTTAGGGAGGCCCTAAAGAGTAAGTGCAGAGGTTCTGCCAACTCCACGGCTAGCTCTTTCAACAGCTTTGCAGGTATGCCGTCCGGTCCTGGCGACTTCGTGTCTTGGAGCTTAAGAATGTCTCACAGGACAGTAACTTCTGTAAGCACAACTGAGCCAATAGCCGGAATCTACTCGGTACTAAAATTGGTAACGGTTATCTCGAACTCTCTCGTAAAAACCGACTGAAAGAACCCGGATAGATGCTCAGCCTTTGCTTTGTTCTCGCAAATTTCGTCGCTGTCATCCGTTTTTAAAAACGGGATGGGGTCTCTATTTCGGGTAGATCGCCTAATGTAGTTGTAGAAGACCTTCGGATATCCTACTGCACGGTTTATTAGGTCACTCTGGAAACTTTGGCGAGTTTTTAGTACAAGGCCCTTAACCCTATTTCTCTGCGCTTTGTACTTGTTGTACGACTCGGTGGTCTTCTCTCTCCGATAAGTTCGAAATAGCTTTTCTTTACGGTTAACCTCCCTCTTCAGCATGTTCATTAGCCACTGGGGCCTATTTGTGGCTTTAATTTTCGAGATGAGGCAGAAACTGGTGATCAGCCCGTGTAGTACAGTCTTTAAAACCGGCTTATCCTCGTGGACACACCCGGTGAATGTCTCCCTCCAGTCTACGCTGTGCACTTTGATTCTCATTTGGTTAAAGTTTCCGCGCCATATGTTGTGTCTAACGGTCGCGCTGCGATCAGGTACAGAGAAGGGCGAGTACTCCCTTTGTAGTAGTACGTGGTCGCTTTTGCATAGAGGAGGTAAACAATTTACGACATCTACACTGTCAGGCGCTTTTGACAGTACAAGATCTAGGCAGTTAGTCTGTTGCCCTTCACGCTGCCTGGTCGGAGATAAGACGTGTTGTGATAGAAAGGCTTTTTGTACCGTGCGTAGGAGTCGGCGATCGAAACATAATTCTGACACTGTCGCAGAACTGAGGTTCCAGTCGATATGCAGAGCATTAAGTCGCCTATAATCATGACATTGGATCGCACGGCAAATGCTTTAACTTCCTCAATCGGGCTTTTTTCTGACTCTGGATCGTTCGACGGTGTTCAATAAACCGCCAAGATATCAAGGGCTTGAGACCCCGGCGTTCTGACGGTGAGCCAAAGGGCCTCTATACCGGACGCGTCCTGAGTCGTGTATGGTGTGGCGCTGGCGAGAGGGTTTTTGTTTATCTGATTATTGCAGCTGTGGGTTATACATCTGCGAGGCACGGTCAGCTTACAGGTGACGTGATTCTAGCGAAGGGGTACTCAGTGAAACCCCTAAATACGGTTGCTTATGTGCTCCCCAGACGGCTGTAGAACTCTACAATGGGTCGCGGCTTTGTTTATTGGAAAAGCGGTGCGAGTTAGTTTAGTTGCCTGCCGCCCCCTCCACAGGACTTTTTGAGAAAGAGGGGTGGAAAGGAGAGCAGGATTATCCATCGAAAACATAACCGTAGAAGTTAACTCTGAGTAAATGTGCAGTCGTCAGGGTTAATTTTGCCTTTCCCTTAAATAAAATCGAGATTTAGCACTGCTTATTCAAAAAGAAATTGTTATGATCGCTTCGTATGAATTAGTTTTCCTTTCGACATAAACGCTGATAGGTCAGGAAACGAAAATCTTTGTCGGAGGGAAACCTTTTCAGTGAATGATTTGCTTAGACGTGCGGTGACGGCTTGGCAGTCCACTTTCGACACGAACAAAGAAATTGCAGCAATTAATGACTCCAGTTGCATGCCTGGAAGCCGCACCAGCCACGTGTGTCTGATTCTGCCTCCTTGACTCTGTTTTGACATTAGACCAGGAAATGAGAAAAGAGAGTGCGGTAGACGCGGTGCAAGCTTACTATCATTATAAACTAATTCGCTTGCATGTTGCCGCCTTCGCGCCCGGTGGAGATCGTTGGAATTTACGGTCCTCGGTGTTAAGTAGTGTTTTTAGGGTAGGAAGTCGTCGTGGGTGGGGCCGCCTGAGTGCGGCGCGAAGCGTGCGCCTCGGTCTTACGGACACCTGGTTTTAGGGAATAGGATAGTCAGGGTATGTCAGGAAACAAATCAGTTCCCAATGATCCTGCAAAATAAAAAGTTGCGAGGGTAATTTGGAGGATGTGCCTTGACTGAAGTGCAAGTTGTTATGACCCGCCTGGTACTGCTTACTTAGTCGAACGCCGAGCCAAGGAGCCCGTAAGAGTGAGACAGAGAGAAGTCGAGTTGGCCGGAGAAAGAAGTTTACTGCGACAAGCACGGTACAGTAAGTCAGAGCAGTCTGTCAGGTCCAACAGAATTAGGGAACAAACGATGGTGATTTAAGTCCATTGGGCCAATCAGCTTTTGGCTGCTGGCGTGATTGGTGTGATTGAATTTGGAATAATTGATTGGGTGACTGCAATTAGTGTTTGCTGCCGGTGGCCGATCGATAGCCTGCTGTGCGCGCCGCTTGCACAGGCTATCTATCTGTTTGGCGTATGCTAACGGAGTAATCGTGGGAATGGACACATTTCCAGCACCTCCCCTTCAAGTGTGTCAGTACCGCTGGTGGCGTGGATTGACCTGTAAGCGCCGCGGACTTTGGCGAATACGGTTGGTCCGGCGTGTTGTGGGCGGTTTCAGGTCTACGGTGCGGGGCCAGGAACTAGTTCCGAAGGCGGTACTTCCGAAAAGGTTGCAGAGGTCCACTGAAATAGCAAAAGTGTCCAACAGGATGTCGAAGGGCAGTGAAATGCCTGTTTTAGGTCCGATTGGATTGCTGCACTGCCGCCGTCGGATCTGATTGTAGTGACAAACCCAGGTGACATCAAACAGCATGCTGCCTCTGTGTGCTGTTATCGCCCCCTCAATCCAGTCTGAAAACCCTGCTCGGTAATCAAGAACAAAGACCGGTGTTTCGACGAAGAGTTTGCCACAAGAAACAGGTGGAAGTGGCTGTGGGGACGCCAGATTAGTAGGCAGCAGCGCATGGAACTTCGTTCGAAGTTTCCAGCCCATCAAGGATTCGGCGGGGGAGACGCCGCGTTAGGGGTTGTCCTGTAGGACAACAGGAAGGTCTGGAGTATCTCGCCCGTAGTTCCCTCCCCACGATCGTTCAACAGGGCTTGTTTGAATGTGTCGACAAAGCGCTCAGCCTGACCGTTGGATAATGGATGGTAGGGTGGGGAGCGCAGGTGCTAGATGTGGTGTTGGCAGCAGAAATCCTCAAAGGTCGATGAGGTAAATGGCGAACCATTATCCGACACCAGGACATCCTGTAGTCTGTGTTGGCTTAAGATGCGCCGTAGGAAGGCGATAGTGGCAAAGGTGGGTGCCGGATGTAGCGGTGCAATCTCGGGTCACTTTGAGTAGGCGTCAACCACGACTAGGTAAGTGACAACGTCGAGTGGGCCAGCAAAATCTAGGTGCACACGAGACCAAGGCCTTTCCGGAGTTTGCCATGGTACTGGCGGTTGACGAGCGGGCAATTTGGCAGCTTGCTGACAACGGAAACAGCGCCGCACGAGATCGTCGATGTCGCTGTCAATACCCGGCCAGTAGGCAAAACTGCGAGCGATGGACTTCATTCGACTGGTACCAGGGTGAGCAGCATGAAACTGGCGTAGCAAAACAGGTCGAAGTGAAGGGGGAATGACCACATGGTCTGCAAACATTAGGCAGGAATCCACCATAGGCAGCGATGCTTGACTCAGGAAGAGTTAGTGAAAAGCACCAGTGAGAGTAGAGGTGGGCCAACTGGTTTGCACATAGGAAATAGCTTGTCGAAGCACGGGATCTTGTTTGGTAGCGCGGCGTATGTCGGCAGCAGATACAGGAATGCCTCGAATGGCGTCCGACGACTGACGGCGCACTCCGTCCTCAATCGAAAAAGCAGCAATCACAGTACCTTCCTCGGTTTCCTGATTATTACAGATGAGGCGGGAAAGAGCGTCATCCAGGCCAAAGTCAGTATTGCGACAGTAGCGTATCTCAAAATCGTAACCGAGGAGAATGGTTGCCCAGCGTGGAAGTCGGCTGGCTGAATAGACTGGGATGCCCTTCTTCGAAGATGGACAGTAACGGTTTATGGTCGGTCAACAGAGTGAAATGGCGACCGTACAGCAGCTTGTGGATCTTCATGACGGCAAAAATAATGGCTAAGGCTTTGTTCTTGATTTGACCATAGTTATTCTCGGCAGGGGTTAAAGTTCGTGATGCGTGCATGATCGCCTTTTCGGACCCGTCGGGGAAAGTGTGTGAAATGACGGCACCAACGCCATGATTGGAGGCGTCCGCGGCAATGACGATCGGTACTGTCGGATCATAGTATGTGAGCAGCAGATCTGAACTCAGCTCGACAAAAGCCTTTTCAAAGTCGGGGGAACAACACCAGGGAGCATCCTTCTGCAGCAGACGGTTGAGCGGGGCTCGTAAGTCGTGCAGAGATGGTAGGAAGGCGCTATAGTAGCTGATCAGGCCAAGAAACGATCGAAGTTGTGCCAAATCCTTGGGTGCAGGCATCCGTTGAATGGCATGAATGTTTTCGGGATTTGGATGCCGACCAGTGGCGTCAAAATGAATCCCAGGTACTTGATTGACTCAAGGAAGAACTGACACTTGTCGGCCCGCAATCGTAAGCCATATTCCTGCACGCGTTCAAATACTGTGTACACTCGGTCTTGGAGCTCAGCCGGGGAGCGACCCTTGATGATGATGCCGTCTAGGTGCCCAGCCGTGCCAGGAATGCCGGAGAGCATAGTTTGCTGGAACAAGGCCGTAGCGGTCTTGACACCAAATGGCAACCTGGTATGGTGGAACAGACCGCAGTGTGTGTTTACTGTCAGCAATTCGCGCGACTCGGGAGCGACTTCGATCTGCAAGTACGCATCAGCCAGATCCAACTTGGCAAAGCAAGTGCCAACATTCAGCAGGGTGAACAGATCAGCAGGGACCGGCAGTGGATAGCAGTTTGGCGTCAGAGCGGCGTTGAGACCGGTGGAAAAATCGGCGCAGATACGAATCGAACCATTCGGCTTCTTGACCACAACAATGGGGGCAGCCCAGGTGGAATAGGACACAGGTGTCAGGAGTCCAAGTTCCTCCAAGCGCTGCAGTTCAGCATCGACAAGAAGCAAGGCTGCATAGGGAACTGGTCTCTTTGGGCGGAAGACTGGTTGACTTCCAGGACAGAGATGAAGCATGGCTTGCGTGTGTGTGCAACGACCAAGGCCAGCTTGGAACACAGAAGCAAACCGCTGGAGAATGTCCTTGACGGGGTGTGTAGGTACAGCAGGAATCTGCACGTGACTGCAAACAAGCCGGAGCGGCAAATCAACCAAGCCAAGTTGGTAAATCCAGTCGAGACCAAAAAATTGAGATTACACTTGGTAATGTAGCAGGTAGCAGTGAAGTTAGTGTCGCGGAAGGAGACACAGCACTGCAGTTGCCCCATTTACTGGACAAGGCCACCGCACGCACTTGTGGCGGACTGAGAAGTCTGCTGCATTGTGGGGGCGCCAAGTGACTGCCAGAGAGTCTCAGCGATGATTGTGATATTTGAAGTGGTTTCCAGTTGTAGGCGAACCGTATGGCCATTAACGAACTTCCGGCGATCAGCTGCGTTAACCTGGAATATGACCAACAGACTGAGAGAATTTCCGAGAGGCTGAGTCTTTGACTTGCTTTTTGGGTGAAAGCGGCGCTTTTGATTGGGATTGGCAGGGGGCGGGCTTGCCTACAGGAGTTGAGAATAGGCAAACCCAAAAAGCACCAAATTCTGGCAGCAATTTTGTCGAAATGTGCAGTCCCGATGGAAATGCCACGTGCCACAGTGCCGACAAGGAGAGGGCGGGGATTTCGCCTTGGGGGCTGGCTTGGGAGATAGCTTGGGCCGCGAAACCGAAGGTGGCTTAGCTGTTGCGACCGCATTCACGGAGCCAGTAATAGAAGCGCCTTGGACCATGGCCGAATCGTGCTTGAGATTAATAAGTGCTTGACACTTGGCAGCCAGTTCTTGGAGGGTAACTGAGCTGCTCTGTTGCATGTGGGACAGAAGACGCGTCCGGATGTCGGCATCCTTGGGGGACTGTAGGCCGCAGATGAAGATAAGGCATTAAAAGTGGTCTTCGGTTAGAGAGCCATGTTTGAAACGCCCACACTTGCGATTCACAATGCCGGCATACGTGATGAAATCGTCAGATTCCCGTTTGCACAGCTGGAGACACTGGAATCGGGTGTTGAACAGTGAGGCCTGCTCACCAAAAATCTGCGACAACGTCTTCAGCGTGTCCGTGGAGGAAATATCTCTTGAATTCTAAGGCAAAATGAAGTTCATGTAACGATCGTGCTCGGCAGGACCCAGTTTGCGATGGAGGAGTCGTACCTTCCATGCGTCTTCTTGGGCAGCCAGATCGACAGAGAATAAATCCTCATATTGTTTGTACCAGGAGTCAGAGGTAATCTGGGCCTGCGGATCATACAAGAATTCGGTTATGCTGCTGGTGATGGAATCGACGGATTGCGAGCCACCAGTAGAACTCGATTGGCCCGTGGAGGGGGTGGATATCTTGGCGGTGAGGGTTTCCATCAGCTTCAATTGCTCTTGCAACATCAGCTTCGAGTCCGCGCACAATTCCTCCATTGTAGAATGAAAGACTGCGTCAGCAAATTGTTATGACCCGCCTGGTACTGCTTACTTAGTCGAACGCCGAGCCAAGGAACCCGTAAGAGTGAGACAGAGAGAATTCGGGTTGGCCGGAGAAAGGAGAAGTTTACTGCGACAAGCACGGTACAGCAAGTCAGAGCAGTGTGTCAGGTCCAACAGAATTAGGGAACAAACGATGGTGAGTAAAGCCCATTGGGCCAATCAGCTTTTGGCTGCTGGCGTGATTGGTGTGATTAAATTTGGAATTATCGATTGGGTGATTGCAATTAGTGTTGGCTGCCGGTGGCCGATTGATAGCCTGCTGTGCGCGCCGCTTGCACCGGCTCTCTGTCTGTTAGGCGTATGCTAACAGAGTAATCGTGGGAATGGATACATTCCCAGCACATGTAAATGTCATCGCTAACTCCTACTGGACCAACGACGAGCGCGTGTATGTCGGGGTGTCCGCTGACCTCGGGCGAGGTCATTGAGGTACATTTTTAGTAGTATTGCCAACTCCAAGTAGAATAATGGCGAATTAGTGAAACATACGGTAGATTTTGGAAATTCGACCCACTTAAAATGTGTACGTAGGTTGCTATAATACACAAGTACCCTTCTGAGGCCCCAGTACATACTCTTACTTTTGTTTAGAAGTCTGCACACGTCACCACTGCGTCCTCGTCACTTGCAAGGGTGGAGGTATCAGCCCCCACTATGCTACGGCTAACACCCCGAACACTTCTGGTATGCGTTCGGTAAAAGTGCCGCTGTCTCGGTTTGAAGTGGACGTTTCTAGGTCTTAGAAAGTATAATGAGGGCACATTTTAGGGTGTAGGCCTATCGAGGTGTCTTAGGGCTAAGAAGGTTTAGGCCTAAGGGCTGTAATTTATCAGGTCCGGTTCCTTAGGAGATGAGAGAGAAGTCATTGGAAAGCCAGAGTAATTGGACGATTGTTTCTGTACAGACGGAAATGAGAATAGTTAGGACGAAGTCTTGACTGCCGAAGCGCATTTCCAGCTGCGTTAGGTGCGGGCTAGTTCCGGAGTGATGTCTGGCGATATTCATCCCAGCGGCTACCGTTAGCTGTTTTTGTTTTATGTTGCCTTGAAGGTGATTGGTTGGACCGCGCGAGGTTACGCCGCGGTGTGGGCGCAGCCGAGACTAGGCGTGTTAGTAGGTCATGCCAGGCATTGAGCGAACGATGGATAGAGTGCGGGTAGTCAGCGTGACTGCAGCCTTGGCGTGATGAGTCAGTGATCATGGATTCCCACGGCGGCGCTAGTGCCCACTACAAACCCTAGTTAATATGAGTCCAGCAAGAAGTCACACGGATGGGTTACCTACTGCCCCGCTGCATGCGGGGGAAATAAAATCTGATAAATGGAGGAAAATATATATTTGGAGGTTTGGCAGATTTGTTTAATTTGAGTTGACCCAATTGTGAAAAAACTCGAGGCGTTCGGCGGGATTTGAACCCGCATAGTAGAGAAGGCCTTTACCGGAAGCCAACGCTCTAACCACTTGACCTACAAACTTCCCACCTCACGCTATTAATTAATCACACTTGGGTCGATTTTACACGCCCAATTTTATCGCTCGTATGGAATTCACCGATACGGAACCGCAAGCTGACTGCCCAAACAGGATTTCCTTAGCAACCATCTAGAATCCACCAAAATGACTACTAGGCTGACTTAATTATTCAGTTGGTTTGGCCGATTTGCTTGTAGCTCAATTCATATGCACATAGAAGACCAATATAAAAATAAACGCTATTTAAGTAGTCATTTTTATCGAGTGCGGTATTTTCAGACAACATCATGGCCCACCTGACCTATCAGATGATTGTGCTGCTCACTTCAATACTCTTTCGTAATCGAAAAAAAACACTTCAGAATTTCAGTTAAATTTTTTTTGGGATTGTACTTAATAAAAGCACTACACCACAACTCCCAGAGGCCCGATAATCAACACTGATATGCAAAATTTTCTCTAGAAGACGAGCTTCACACCCTTGCCCATCATAGAAAAAGCGAGCATTAGCATGAAAATGGAAGTATAAAATAGTCTTCGCCTCACAGGCATTGCATCTGATATTTAAGGACACCCGTAAGACCGAAAGTTCTATAAAAATTTGAGCAAGGCAAAGGCGACAAAATACGCAGAATTTATTGGCGTCATCGAATTTAGTAGTTACACCTCTCCCTATGCGCGCCCACATATCAGATGCATAATTAATACTTTATTTATCTGTCGCATTTCCTTCCTCAGGGCCGGTATTCAATTAGACGGTTTATTTTATCGTATTCATAGGTGATGACGGTACACAGCTGAATCAGAGGTCGCGAACTTCGATGACATCAGACAATTCTGCGTAGTTCGTCACATATATCTTATTAAAATTTATTCCAAGAAAACAATAATTTAAGTATATTAAGATTATTTCCTTTGAGATGCTTTTTCCGAAGGACGTTTCGTCGGAGGTGGCAACCTGGGTTTAAATTGTATGAAGCTTGGGCACACGGAGTGTTTGTGTCTTGTATCTTACACTTTATTCTAAAGCCCCTGCAGGCAATCGCATAGCAGTCTATAACAGTGCAGCATTGGTGCCGTCAAACAGAAGCAAGATCGGAATGGTCGCTCCTGGCTTACTATACGCTGTCAGCCGATCAATCGTAAATAGGATCAAGTATTTTTGATGTGTCATTCTAGCTTATTTCTGTGAAATTAAAACATCCGTGGGGTTTTTATATCTGCAGCAACAACGTTTGAGTTGATGCTTGGGGTACAAAGTCTCAAACTATATAGTAATTCGTGGATAAGGAAGAACGATTTTCGGTCAACAAAGCAAGGTGGTTATTGTCCGGTGCTTGACAATCGTTCTTCCTTTCCATTAATATAGCTGAGAGGCAAACGTTTTCATTCATTCGTGTATAGTGGTTGTCACGTCTGCTTCAATAAACGGAATTATTAAATATTACTAAAAAGCAGTTAGTAGTGTTTTTTATATGATTCACCACTTGGGGTATGGTGGTCGACCACGTGCCCTTATTAATGTCTCTAAGGGCTTTGCGGCTCTAATTAAGGCATAAAATACGCGTAAATCCGAATTTCTTTTGGACACCTGATGGTTTTTAAAGTATTTACATCAAGAAAACAGTGCCAGCCAATTTTCTTCCTCGTAAGTGATGCAGCTTATTTTTGCACATACATTGTCCTTTGTGGATGTTATAATTGTCCTCGTGAAATAGTCCTCCAGAACATAAATGCCGTTGGACAAACTGTCTCATCTAGCTCCTTCTCATCCACTAAATAATGTACGTACTATGACGAGGAGGGGTCCGAGAATTGGGGAATTTTAGTGGTAACACGTTTGGATGCACAAATATACGCCGTGATTCAGTGTGTGTGCTTTAGCAAATACACTCGAGTCAGCGAAGTTTAATGGACTGTTAGAGAATCCGCCCGTGTGCTATGATGTCAAAGTGCAAAGTCGCCAATGCACAGTGCTCAAAGAATCTGAGCTTGTTTAGTATGTGCCCGACACAGGCCCTGATCTTCTTGCCTCTCTCCTCCTAACGAACACAAGCGGGTGAGGGGCGCGCGAGTGCGGTAGATGCATCGAAAGTCACCGCGTTTGCTTTCAGCCTTGTGCAACGCGTGTTGGTCACCATCGATTGTCGACCTCGTCAGTGCAAGGTTGTAAAACGTCCCCACAGTCGCGCCCGCGAACCATCGTGGTGCGGATCATCGCTCACGGCAACCCGTACACCCAATTCGGGCAACGATTCTTCATATGGAACAGCTCAGTAACAAGAAACCCCAGGCTTCTGTCTTACGGGACCGGTATGAATTGGGGTTTGATGGGTGGGGCATAGCAGTCGAAGGAGAAAGTAAATCAAATAACAGAGCGAATAAAGGTAGAAAATAATAGGGATAATTGTTTCACTAACCTAGGGTTTGGCACCAAGAAGCTTGCGATAAGTAAAATCAGAAATACGATCAATAGCAAACGAGGAATTGGGAAATAGCGGAACTACGCAACTTGCGGAATTATGCACAGAAATGCGACTTTTCGAGACTGAACTAAAACCATGAAAGATGAGGTCTTTTCTCATTTTTTAAAACCGAAAAGTAACCGCATGTCGTTAATAAACCTAAACTAAGTAAACGAAGGCAAACTTAGGTAGAATAAACTAACCAAACTAAAAATTAATCGAAACTAAAAGAAGACTAAAGAACGAACTCGAAACTAAACTGAAAATCAAATTGAATTTACTACATTCAGATAGACTAAAACAAACGATCTAACTTGAATACTAAAGCAAAATAAGTAAAACTACACACAAGGTAAACTAAACTTAAGCGATTCAGCTTAAAACTAAACATAAACTCAAAAAATTAAAAGTAACCACATACAAGAAAAACTGTAGAAACATGATGTATAAAAGTACTACAATCCTCGATTAAATTAAAAGCAGGTATTTATGCAGATGAAACTGCCGAGAAATTTGTATCCCCGTTTGTTCTATGAGCATGGAATCATTTCAACCTTACTTTGCTCTTCTCAGGCCAGCCGCTCTTGATGACAGCGTTTTCCGCTCAGGCAGACTACTACTGGAATAGGAAACCTGACCCGAATTCCCATGAAGGTCGGTTCTTCAACATCGTCAGGCAGAAAATAGTCTGCAATTTTAAGACGATTGAATCCCAGTCAAGTATATTTGCCACGAAATTTTCGATTTAAGGCTCTATATAAGCTGGCTTGCACTCCCTACCCCCATCCTTTTAAGGCAGATAGTAGCAAACTGCCCACGATCGATAAGTCCGTTTGTCACCTCATTATATTCCACTGACCGCCAGCATAGTAAGTATGCTGGTACTATGGCTATTAGTCGCCCCAGTAAAAAGGAAATGCAATCGCACTTTCTGGAGGATGGTTCCCGTTGTGCCTTTGTCTTGCTTTTGTAAATTCATTGAAAAATAGTCTCTTATTTAATAATCTGAAAGTAGTCCAGCTTATGTTTCGACCTAGACCTGCAGCGTAAATGCAGTAGGAGTACCCAGAGCGCTACAATCACCAGGCCGGATTCCAGGTTGTTGGAAAAGAGAGAAGGCACCCATGAGAGGGATTTATTGTGCACAAAACCCTGCATTGCTCTCTCAGACAGCAGTGGCCACTGGTGAAGCCAGAGCTAGTGTTGATTGCGTCCAGTCAACCCTGAGGGCGTGAGTGCTTGTATAAGAGAGAAGGAGATAGCAGTTTTTATATGATTGTGAAGTGAGTTCAAGTATTGTGCAACTGATGTTTCTCGGTGCCCGAAGGCGTTTCAAGTACAAGGGCCCATGCTGCGTTGGCCGAGGGCTGACGTGTTCAAGTGGCCCTAAGGCAGCCGCGCGTGGAAGTCGGCCAAGGTTCTTCAGGTCAGTGAACCGGAAAGTGTATCGCAGGGGGTTAAGTACGTTAAACTTAAGCAACTGCGATATTCAGACCATGGTTACTTGGTAGAGAAGAAGTCTTGGAAAGGCCAGAGTGTTAGGAAGAGTTTATTGGGTACACAAAGGAACAGAGAATAGATGGAAGAAGTCTGACTTGGGAGAGCACGACCACCCAGAAGATTGGCTGGGTCACAAGTGCCAGTTTTACAGCAGTCAGGCCAGTAGGCAGAGAGAGAGAGAGTGGTCATTGGCTAGTTCGGCATGACATTTGACGCGTAAAAAGCCTGCAATTCAGAATCCGGAACTTTAACTGTCATGCGTCCACGATGGCCACACAGTTTTATGTAGACCCATTTACTACTCCACAACCGCTTAAGTTGTATTCTGACCATAATTAATGGGAAACGATTTTGTTGACAGTTTTGGAATAATGCTTTCAGCAAAAGTAGCTTATGTAGTTCCCCTCATATACCCCTAGTCCCAGCATTTTTTCCAACGAAAACGGTGGGTATAGTGCGTTGGGGGGTGGGGAAATAGGAAAGGCATAGAAGGAAATTTTTAGAAGTAACTGAACTGTGAAAAAATGTATTCGAAGTTTTTTCCCGCGGCCACCAAGAGTTAGTTGTTCCGCATGTAAATTGAAGGTGTGCGCGGCACTTCGCGCCGCGGACTATACTAATCTAACTCCAGTACGGTAAGTTGGACCTCAGGTAAGCTGAAGTAGAGGACCTCCTAACTGCCATTTCTAATACTGCATTTGAAGAAACCTGCAATTTAATAATTGGGTTTTTCCGCAATACGTTCAACGATAATAGAGGTGAGGAAAATCTACAGACAAATTTACAACTCTTCCAAATACAATAAAATAAAAATGCATAAAGCAGTAGGTTTAGTCATATTCCACTGTGCGTCCTAATTCCCCACCCATAAAACCACCGTTTTCGTAGGATAACTTGCTGAGAGTAGGGACTAATGAGGGGAACTACATAAGCTACTGTTGCGTTAAGAAAATACCACTCGAAGTTATGCTCGAGATAGAAACCATAGCAGACAAGCCGCTATTCCATCTTTTATTCTGGTCGTCACAGCTTTAACATCAGACTTCCCCACTGAACACTCAACGAGTGGGTTCCTATTTCAACCTCTGCTATGACCAGCGACCAGCATTTGCAGACTGGTCACGCCTTCCAATCGATTTTCGTCGATTGGCGCATTTTTGAACTGTCTAGTGCCCAGGAGGAACGCAGGGAGCCCTCATCACGTCATGCCTGCGTTGGTCCTCATTCGTGTGCGCATTCAGGACCTTTATACCCTGCGAAACGCCATTTACAAGTCTCTCAGCGTTCTTGAGAAGGGCTACAATGGAACTTACGTGGGCATTTCCAACGATGCTGAAAGAGTGCCGCCCTGTGAAAGCCAACCTTTGCTCAACTTTGGCATGGGCCTCTTCTACTTCACAAATGAGGCCGACGCTAGACGCTTCATCTACAGCGACCAGGGTTTCTTGGAGAGTGATTTCCTCGAGTGCTCGGACATGATGATAATACCCATGGCTAAACCGATGCACCTTAATACAAGTAAGTGGCGGTTGATAAGGCGTGTCCAGTTTTTGAAAACTGCCCGAAAAATCGGGCAAAAGTTAGTAGGAAGAATTCGAGTGGTTTGAAAACTCTATGAAAATTTGTTTTCTTTTTGTGCTTAAAAGGCTTTACCATTAACGCCAGTGGTAAACACAAGTTTACTCTGAACCATGTTCTCGAGAGTTTAATACAATTTTACCTAGCAGAGAGAAAACACTGCGCCCTTAGTCAATGCTCATTCTACAAAACATACAACTACATTATGGATAAGGCTTTTATTATTTCCATAGAAATGGCAAAATACACTGTCTTGTTACTTGAGTTTTCAATGTCTCACTCTTTTGACCGGTCATTGTAAGAAATATAAACAAACTTGGAGAATTGGCGTTTTGTAAGAGCAGCTTACGTAGGACCACTCATTAATCCCTACTCCCTGCATTTTTTCCTACGAAAACGGTGGTTATAGGGTTTTATGGGTGGAGAATTAGGATACGCAGTAGTATATACTTTAATAAATGCTAAATGTATTTTTATTTTACTTATTACGGAAAACCCCGATTATCAGAATGCATGTTTCTTGATTTTCCCGAAAAATTGAAATGGTGGTTAGTAGGTCCTCTACTTCAGCTTACCTGAGGTCCAACTTACCGTTCTGGAGTTAGATTAGTACAGCCCGCGGCGCTAAGCGCCGCACACACCTTCAATTTACATGCGGAACAATTTACTCCCAGCGGCCACGGGAAACTACTTCGAGAACATTTTTTTTCACTTTACACTTACTTCTAATAGTTTCTTTCTCTGCCTATCCTATTTCCCAACTCCCAAAAAACTCTATAACCACCGTTTTGCAGAACAAAATGCTGGTACTAGGCGTATGTGAGTGAGTCAACATAAGCAACTTTTGCCTTGTGGTTTTCGCAGTCTAGTGGTGTACAGAAAATTCTTCATTTCAGCTCATTTTTATAAAAAGAAAGATAAGCAAATGCCTTTGAGCTCCCTATTGGTCAAAATGGCTAGAAAATGTATGAATACTAATGAACAGAGTAGCAAAGTACGGTGGGCATACTGACATCTATTCCCATTGTATAAAAGGTTGTATAAAAGGTTGAGGATCTCCTGTGACGGCCTAAGCTGGCTATGTTTATTTGCCTTCCGTTGGCCCAAGATTCGATATCCCTCTGTGTCATTTGCAACCTATTTGGAGTCTTTTATCAGTTCACCTTGTAGTATTTAGCGAGCTTGCGTTCAATATACTAAGACATTGACTTTTATCCGCACGTAGAGGGACTCAAGTGTGCGCCTGGAAATACTGCCAGGATCGGCAGCACAAAAGTGCACAAGAGCTACTATCGCCATAGACGCAGTCCTCCATACGAGCATTCAAATCTTCTACCCGCCCTGTCCAGGCCTGTTTGAGGTCATTACTGTCACAACACTTAAGCTTGCAGGAAATTGTTTGCGGCTGATTTGCAGATGGCTTCTGGCTGCAGCGCTCCCCCCCCCCCCCCCCCCCCCCCCCCCCCACCATCCCACGGCTTCGATGCGTAATAGGAGGACGCCACCGCCGCCGCCGCCACGGCGACTCGAACCCTTCTTATCAGCAGCGGCAGTCAGGCGTGCGTGAGCGAGCGAGCGAGCGAGCTAATGGGGCCACCAACTGTTTTGCGCTCTCCCGCGCTTTTCGTGCGCGCATGCACGCGCACGCGTGCGTGCGTGCGTGCGTACGTGTGTGCGTATCAATTAGCAAATCTGCTCGTCATGAGGCCGCCGCGGTCGCGCGTGAGAGTTCGGCATCTGCGGTCTAGATGAGCACGCTCTCGTAATGAGAGCCTGTGTGTGGGGGGTGGTTTCCGTCCGTCCGTCCGCGCCCGTACGGTCGTTTGGATCCTTCCCCTCGTAACGACGAGCGCCCAGCAGCAGCAGCAGCAGTCTCCCTTGCGCCAGAGGCACTTACGAGAAGGCACGTTGCGCACCCGCCCAAAGCTGATGAGTGTTGAGCGGTGGGGGGCTGTGTGTGGCGAGGCAATTATGTATGCGGTGCCGTTTGTCCCGGCCGGCCGGTGTTGCAACTTATTTGAATTGTGTGCCTCCCCTCCCCCGCAGTTGGGCTGACAACCGATTGAACTTGCCCTTAAAAGCGTTTGCGCACAGATCACGACCACAGAGCGGACCACCGACCGGAAACTTGCGTCCGACTTGAGGCCAACTGGATGGGCACCTGATTAGGTGCAGACAGGCGGGAGGGGGGGGGGAAGCGCTCATCGAGACTAAGCTATGCTTGTAAAAATACGAGACCAGCGCAGCCAACCTTGTCGAAATAGGAGTTTCCTTGGCCTGGAACACGCCACGGTGCTCAAGCTCGTGGACAACAGAGATGTCCACATGGCAGTTTATTGCGAGGTTTCGCCCCTCATAGTATGAGGAGATGGGGATACTGTGTTTTTACGCGGTCATTCCACGGTATTGGATGAACCTCGTATATACTTTCGGAGAGAGTCCAAAAAAGGTAGGTTTCGAAGGATTTAATGCAGGTTCGCGCATTAATTTGCTCGGAAATTAAAAAAAATAAGACAGACTGGCACACTCTGCCGTCACGCATGCCGAGCTTGGCTTATTCCGGACAGCCTGACGACATAGCAAACTGACCGACTACATAATTCCACGGATGGCTTAAGTTCTGCATTCGGTAAACATTCATAAAAATATTTCTTCACACGTAAATAATAGGTAAAATCTGAAGGAGTATGGAAAGTTCATATAGGGATTTGTCCCGTTCCTTACAGTTTACTTCATCCTGTTTTGCTTGCAATCTGGTGCAGTCCTTCTAGCATTCTAGCATAATAATACTTGAGAGAGAGAAGGCTTTAATTTGGAGGTAATATCCAAGATTTTCAGCAAAAAATGGCTCCATTTACGGAGAGCAAGAGATAAGGTAGTGTAAGGGGTCACGGTAAAAGGTCATAGAATACTGAAATTTAAAGGTTTAAACGATTTTCACAGTTGTTATGGAGACAGGTCGACTTTTAGCTGCTTAATTTCCGCTTCTTCACATGCGAGGTAGCGTGCTAGGAATGGGAGTACAGAGTGCTGATATGTCGATGCACGGCAAGACATATGACGGAAGCTTCGGCACATAGTACGGAAAGACTTCGCAGTCGTTAGTTCAGAGTGGAGTGGGCGAGCTACCTCACTAAGGGTGCGATTAGCAAATTGCTTGATCGTTTTAAAGTGTCGCTGTATTTTAATGTCAGCTAAAAAACGTAGGAAACACCGGCCGCTGAAGAGGGCATTCGGAGGATACGTGTAAAAATGAACAGGTCTTTTTTAAGTAAAACTAGAAAAATAACTGGAGAAGAGTAAGGAATGCGGGGTAGAATGCAACTATCTATGAATCGCTAGATTAGGGCAAGTGGCGGATATACTATAAAAGGTTACGGGTTTTAATAAAAAGCCCTTCAATATGAAGAGTAAATAAGTGGTTAGATGCCAGAGTAACACCAAGGTACCGGAAAGAAGATACCTCGTTGGGCTGAATGTTAATGGCTTCAGGATTGGGAAGGGCTGCAGTCGAAAAACACACTGGACTGACTTCCAGTCGTTAAGGAGAAGACCATTTGCTGATGACCATGCTGAAACGTGGTCCAGGCCATCCTTCGGTACTTAAGGATGTATCTGACTTATAATTATCGTGTATTTATGGCCCAGGGCCCTGTAATTACAACTTAGTGCTGTGGTAAATATCACAGCTGCGTGTGAGCAACTATATGGACAGCAGAAATGTTATGCATATTAAGTCACATCACAACGGCCGGTCATTTAAAACATTAGTCAACAATATTTGGCAAATATTGTGAACGGAGAAAAGAAGCGGGGAAATAAAACTTATATGTCTAACCGATTTCTTTTTAATATATGAGGCAGGTGGATGGGACTGGGTTCACTCGTGGGTGTCAAGGGTCTTCTATGAACACTACGCATGCATTTTAAATAGTTCGAGGTTAATTCGCTGACATTGATAGTTCTTAGATCATATAAACGCATTCTTTTTGATTTTAAAATTTGGTGAGGACGACTTGTATCGTCGCCTAAACAAGACACGGTAATAGGAATGTCCTGCGTAAATATTTCCGTGTCTTAACGCTAAAACCACCCATACTGTACAACAAAATGTAACCTTAACCCCAGACCTACGTTAATCCTAAACTCTAGAGGTAACACGAACGCAAACCTTAACCATTAGCGTAATCCTGACCCGACTCCCAACTCTGACCTTAAGCCTAACCTTAAACCTAGTCCTGATCTTAACCTTGACCCTAGACCTAATTCCCCTGGAATTCGAGCCAAAGCTATTTGCATTGTCGGCGGTTTCTGTTCCCGTGTCGTGATTAGACGGCCCTTCAGGTCATCCTTATGGAGACCTTTGCCTCAAGTTCATCTGATAGTTTCAGGTAAGAGTTTACAGTTAATGTCCAATTTCGGACCGATGAAAAAGGTATTCATGAAAGAATGACTTGACGCAAAACGATTCTGTTGGATAAAAATAGGCCAGTGTGTTGGCAGTCTCACTCACTCCTGATCATTATTTACGAACTGTTTATTAGGGTACAAAACGGTCCCGCATTATTATTATTATACAGATTCAGGTATGCAGTCCACATCCGTTTTCGCAGAGTAACAACTTCAATGAAAAGGTCAATGTTAAGTTGATAAAATGACGGCTTACATGAAGGTCGAAGTGTATAGGCGACTGAGAAACCCAGCTACATTTTAGAATGACAGAGAAGTCACGTAGCACTGCCGCGCAACGACAGCGCATGCAGTTTGTCGAGAAAAATACTAAAAACTTCAACATTTTCTTTGATGAGGGGTTGCTGCTTCTGCAACCTGTCTATGCAAGGGGAGCTTGGAGTGAGAGACCATTTGCTATAGGGGAGTAAGAAGTGATACTTCTGTAAATGACTCAGGCTTTGGACTGTTTGCTTGTGGCACCATCGCCTGGTACGCTGAACACGGAAAAGGTACGGTATATTCGTTGAGCACGGGAGGAATGACTTACTGACATCTAGAGAACGGAGTTTACCGCACACCAAGGATATTACTGATCCACGATAGTTTGACCGACGATTTCGACGATATCCACTACGAGTTTTAACGAGTTTACGCACGCGGTGACTTACACAAAATATACAGCAAGACAGACTTTCGGAGCATCTTTCTCACTCGCTGACCACGCCCGCACCGGATTCCGGTTGTCAACACAGTATCAAGAAGGTCGGGAATGCGGGAGCGTGCAGACGGCTGGCGCAACAGTCAATACGCGTACCAACAGCATGTCTCGCTAGGTAGGCTCCCGACAGGGAGCGCCATATAGGCCACAGCTGACTCTCAGCCCGCAGACAGCCACTACACACAACAAGACACACTGGACCGACTGCGGTGTCTAAGGATCGACCTCACTCCCCCCCCCCCCCCCCCGGCCAGCAACAGGCCACCGCCTAGCTATCGGCCGCCTGAGGTGGGATAGGCGCAACACTGATCCACACAACCAGAATTATACGCTTTGCCACTAAAACGTTCATTTAAAAGGAGGTCCTGTGACTCAACGAACTGTCTTACTCCCTCCAGCGTAGCCGGGTTCGAGTCCCTCGCTCCTCGATTTCGCCCTGCCGATGTCTATAAACTGGTGTTCAAGTAAAATGATATTTAAGGCACGCATGCGTCTCGGACCGCTTTAAACCCGAAGGATTGCCCTCCCAATTGGATCTCCAAGCGTCATAGTCTCCGGATAAACCAGAAAAATGAAAGCTCGTTAATTAAGCTATTGCATGCATGTTCTAAAATTATAAATGCAGCTGACTAAAGCCTTTTTTGACAGACGGCACTGCTTTGCTCTTCACTGAGATGGTTCGGAGTGAGAATTACTGTCAAATGCCTCCGTCCGCATGCACTTTCAACATGGAACAGTGTGGTGCTGTCCCCAACATTGTTGACACCATCCAGATCTCAATGGTTCGAGCCTACGAAGCCAGACCTGGAGGCTATCGCATCTCACAATTTCCCAATAAGAAAATCTTTTATGACTGGGTGAAATCGGGTGAGTTTGGGATGCGAGTGTCCTAAAATATTTGGATTTTAAACAGCAGTCCTTTGAGCTGTTCTGAAGTACCCAAACGTCGGTCATATTGATCTTCGGCGTTGAATGAGCTATAAAATAATTTGGTAGGGTCTCGCTTGCTGGCAGCAGAGGTTGCATACTTCTAGAAAACATTTTCCTTATCGCTCAAGTTTCCCTTTTCAACATCACCAGAGTGTGCCGATTACTTAAAGAGTCAAAAATTGAGTATCTCATAAAGTTGACTTAAACAGAAAAAAATGGGTAGACGAGAATTTTCGACAAATAAGAAGGATACTTGAATGGCCACTTTCGCCTTAGCTGACCCCAAACCAAATGCTTACTTTAGCGGTAACACTTAGAGGAGACGAGAAGGAAAGGGGTTATCGTAACTCTATTCAAATGATTTAAGTGCATATTTATTAGACGTAAAGACTATATAGGACCACACACACGATTGTTGCCCGGTCATAATTTAACACCAGGCTAGAAGGAACCACGATTTTAAATCGGAGTTCCGTTGGTCACTGAAGTAAGGACTCTGTCGCTTTATTCATCGGCTTGAGTATAGTGGGCTCTCTTTGGGGATACCAAAAGCCACTTGGGAATGGCGGTCACTGGTTGCGAGTGCCGAATGAATACGGAAGATCCAGATTTCGATGGTTTAAGGCTTCCTTAGAATAATTTCTCGGACTTTGTGAGTTTAAGAAGTTGTTCATAAACTTGCGGCAATTAATATCTAAGAAGACGTATCAATAAGCGCCTCAGTGTATTCTGTGCGCCTCTCATTGCTTAGGCCACTAAAGTATGAACACGAAGGCAGTTTGGCATGGACAACGGCTGAGTCTAGCCATATGAAGCACATGGTGCAACTATGCACCGAGTCCTTGAATTTTTCGTTTTAAGTGGAGCAGGGTTCACTCTCTGCCTAAGTTGTCTGATTATTACTTTTTCTTTTCTCTGATCGCTTTAGTACTTCAGTTGCGACTTCTAGATGTGTACTTTTATCTACTTTGTCTTTCAGATTGCGGCGCCATGTTCAGGGATGAGATGTGCAAAGTTCGCAGTCTGAATACCTATATTGCAACCTTCACAAGGGATCTCTTTTGAATCGTTTTCCTACCGAAGCCAAATGGAGCAGGATGTCTCTCTCTATCTTTTTTCTTTTCTTTTATTTAAAGGGCAACAATTTCCGTCAGTCTGTTATCCTTTGATGTCGGCTACTTTTACAGTCCCCCTGGCAAAAAACACGGACTCGTCTTTAATCAGATTGAATCGCAGACGGAGAAGACCCGGGGCTCGAGCCCGGGTTCTTTAGTCATTGAGTCAAGTTCTCTGCCACTGAGCTGCGAACTCATCCCCAGTTTATCCTAATAAAATAGAAGGGTGCGATGTGCTGGGTGTTCTTCAATCTAATCAGTCTGATACTATAGACTCTTTTGTTTCGAAACAAGGCAACAGTTAAGTTGGTCGCCCATCTTAGATACCACTAGCCCCTTGTCCTACGGTTACTTTTAGTTTTATTGGTTTAAATTTAGATTATTGCTTATTATTCAATTTAATTATACTTACATAACTACGATATGCTAAAATACACTAAAAACTAAACTAAAATAATACCACCCGTCCACAGATTTCTGGGGCTAGAGGGATCTAACGTGGGCGGTCAACTTAGCTCTTGCCCAAAAATCTACGGATAAAATACAGACACAGTCAAGAGACCCGGCCAATGCTTCTATCATTTCGGTGCTTGAATCGCGGGGGGTTCAGTAAATTAAACCCTAGCAACTGCGATCTTCAGACGATGGTTACCTAGTAGAGAAGGAGTCTTGGGAAGGCCAGGGTATTAGGAATAGTATATTGTGTACACCGAGGAATGGAGTAGATGGAAGGAGTCTGACTTGGGAGAACACGGCTAGCCAGGAGAGCCAGCCGAGCACAAGTGCCAGTTTGACAGCAGTCAGACCAGTGGATAGAGAAAACATGCGCGCGTGCAGGCTTGCCAATCGTCGCCGGTCCAGAAGGCATCAATGCGGCAACTGTGATTGACTCTTCGCAGACGTCAAGAACCGCAGTCGTGAGGTTCTATTGGAGTTCACTTCGACGCGAGCTAGTCACAACAGATGCTAATAAAGTCATCGACGCCGAAGGGAACCCTAGTGAGCAGAAAGTGAGGTATAATTTATGGACGGAGTGCGTGTACAAATCGCTAAATCCAACAACAATTTTTTTCGATCAGACGTGTGGCCTGGATTCGAATGACAATGCCCCTGTTTTGCTTACGAGGTGTTTACTGACGGAGGTTAAGACTATCAGCAAAAAAGAGCCAATGGTCTGTTTAGGCGCACAGATTGGAATTCCAGGAAGAAATGCGGGCGTCAGAGAAGGATTTGTAGGTTGGCCGGCAGTTCGAATGTCACATGCGATGACCTCCATCGCATGCACCACAGTGGGCTCAGGAGTACCTTGCGCGTGGATTAATTTATAGTGACTCGGTGGACTCGTAGTGGGTATCCAACTCTCTTTTCTTGTCCACACGGGTTCTGTGGCATGACACGGCATGGACGACCGAAGGTGGGCCCTGATGCAAAAACAGGTAAACTGTCCGTCTACGCATGCTACACATAAGTCGATGCTCGTTGGAGACGTATGAAGCTGCCTCAGGTTTGCGAGGTGTTCCTGATCTGACGTGCGAGGCTATACCGGCACTGCCAAAGTGGATTGCTGAATGCTGTAAGAGAGAAGTTGAGTTGTTTCGTATTCTTGCCTTCTCAGACTATTTACCCAGCGGTCACGCGTAAGTCGAACCTAATGATAACAACTATCAACGCAGTAAGGTACTATTAAGCAAAATAGTAAAGGATAAGCAATGTACAAACCTCAACAGTGGCTACACAGTCAAGAAGGAAGAGATTCGGCCACATTGATTCACTCTATACAGAGGAACAACACGCCTTCGACAACAATGCCGCTCAGAGCGAAACCACTCTTGGGTGAGCGTGTATGTGTTAATGGGAGAGAGGTGGAGGCTGTCACTTTTATGTGGTTTCAGGAGGCAGTTCCTGTGGACTTCCGTTGGTCTGAAAACGCCAGCGCCAAAGTGGGGGTGGGAGTGAACAGATGCAATAATATGCCGGTAAGGGGGGTGCTTGCAAGCGTTTGAAGTCAGCGGTGGTGACAGGTAGTAGTTCGTGAAACAACTGTCTCTTGATGCAGTGGGGGGGGGGGAGAAGCATTATAGGAAAAGGTGATTCAAAGGCAAGGCTGCCGAACGGGTGGCGGGGACAGTATTGAAGTACCACTTGGCCGGGGCACTAGTTTTAGCACTATTATGCATTTGACGGAAACAAAAAGGTCAACAGGAGCAGAATTTTTGGAGGAAAGGGATTCGTACACGCAATTCAGAGAATGAGAGAACAGTCATTTGTAAGGAGGAAACAATTGGAGTCGGTCTAGTAGGAAGTTACTGGAAATGGACGTGGATAATTTCGAAGTTGTTCAGCTGGAAATAACATTAGTTGTTTGTATGTTTCACGAAGAGCTGGAATGTATGTGCGCGAATGAGCCTTATGGAATACGTTCGTATCCAGCCTGAGGGTGTGTGTGCATGTAGTGCCTGGACCGTGCATTTTAACTAAAAAATTGACGGAGGAGGATATTCGGTGGGAATGACTGTTGTATTTTGGAAGCTTTTACTGCTGCTGCTACATTGTGTGCTCCAAATGTAGGCGGCAGTAAGGACAGGAATGGACTGCGCCTAAATGGCTGGTGGTAGTAGCAGCAGCTGTTCTAGCGGTAGCACTAGTATTACTAGTAGTCAAACTGATGATGCAGAAAGTATTTGTTGTGGGAGGTGGGTTTTTAGTGGTCACTGCTGCCCAACGCCCTCCTAACTCTTGACGTCAGAGACAAGGTCACTCAGAGCAGAGGACCTTGCGTGAATGCACTTTTCGGCGTGCCTCCGACCAGACACAAACTGGCGCGCGAGACACGGAGCCCGCACGCCGGTATCCAACCAATCACCACCAGTCTGCCGAGACAAAGCAAGCATTCGGTGGTCACCCGGGATGACCGTCGAGAGACGAGACTTGGGATTCTGTCCCGAGCGGGACGGTCGCGGCAGGCAGCGTCGTTGGCCGCTCTGACGACGCCGCGCCAGACCGAGTGGCAACTTCCTAATAAATCTTGTGTACACAATAAATGATTTCTACTACTGTGGCCTTCCCAAGACTTCTCTCTATCCTCTCCTAAGGAACCGAACCTGAAAGATCGCAGCCGCTAGGGTTAAACGTTAATTAGCCCATAACACTTCGCGATAGGTTGGCCGTGGTGACCTTGCGGTGAGATTCACTGTCGCGCATATTTAAATGGTTGAGAAGACTCATCCCGTGCCTGAGGTAGTGTGAGCCCATGCGTCTGGCGGGTTTATTCCGGAGTCTCAGACACCGGTTAGCCAGTCTCAATGCGACGGTTTCGTAAATGACCAACCGGTAAGATTGTTGATTGGACGGTGCGACTGCAATGGGGGCAGGCTGGAACTGGGCCCCCATTGTGCATGAAAGGGACTGCGGTAGCCGTGACAGGCAGGATGGGTTGGCAGTGGTGGTTATCACGGTCGTGTGGACAGGATGGCGGTGTTCAGCCAGGGGGGTGGGGTCAGTCCTATTGACATTGTAGTAGGCCCCGTGATGACTAAGAATGCCGATCCGGGTTTACTTACTTGTATTGGTGACCGTTGGTGCCTTCAACGCCTCTAAAGAATCTTCTGGCAGGATCAAATTTCCAATGTCAGGCTATATTGCAGGTGTTTCAAACTACCAAGTCTAGCATCATACATCCACCGAGTGCAATGATTTGGCCATGTCCCGCGCAAGCCATCGACGGACCCCTGCAGATTAGTCGTGAACCCTTCTCCTAGTGCAAACTGGAGATACCGACATGGCGGTCGACCAAAGACAAGGTTCAACACCGTCAATTCGGGCGTCGAACAGATGGGCCTCGTAACCGTTTACGGCTTGCGACACTGGAACAAACAGTGAGTTAACATCTGCGAGGAGCTCGCTTCCGATCGCCGCCAATGGGCCGCCGCTGTCCGTGACATCCGTGAAGCCGGTACATTCAACTTCAGGAGTTAATTGGATCAAGTACAAGTAAGTAAGTACTTGTTGCGGCTGCGATCATGACTGATCTAGCCAGCCTTCTTGATGTCCCCGTACGGTGCTTCTCCACGCGTGACGATCCATGGCAGCAGACCTGGACAGTTAGAGCCCTTGTCTTCGCTAGCGCTGGAGACCGAATACCGAAGGTCTAAGAACCACTTCGAGATTCGATTATCTGCTGACAATGTAGACACAGTGAAAGGTTTGAGGCTTTTATATTATTGGTCCATGATGCATCTCATTTTGTCTTGACAGTGGCTATTCGCTTGACTTCGAAGATTTTCCCTTCGCTGCACCATGCCTGTCGGTATTCGACGAGGCCCTCTCAGTTAACAATAACCTTTTACTTAATCCTAACCTACGTTAACGCTAACCCTAAGCATAAACCTGATCCAGTTTCCCTGGAGTTTGGCACAAAGATACCTGTATTGCCGGTGGTTTCTGTCTCCAGGTTCTGTTTAGAGAGTTATATAAGTCATCCATGCTCACCCGCCTTACCATGACATGAATACCGAGGACGCAGAATCAAAACAGAAGTGGTATTGTTTGCCTTTATAGTAAAGGGCTCTTGTTAACGATACAATTTTCGCTGAATTCGATTTCAGTTTGTTTTAGTGTCCTTGTCTTTCCGTTCAGAATTGCGGCCACAACTGCACTATTACAAGGCAAACGTTTGTTGGCATTTTTCTCTCAAGAGGTCAGATCCTTCAACCCATAACCAGCAACTCTGGCGAAAACCACATCTTGGGAACTAAGCTTACTAGGCATTTTGAAGGGCAGGCTTTGGATTATCAGTTGACTTCACCCGAGCCGAACTATGGTTTGCCCATGGCACAAGCAGAACTTGAAGAGGTCGTGTATTCTCCTACCAGGAGTCCCAATTTCCTTTGATTTTATGGGAAGACAAAGAGGGAAATAATTGAGGGTGCATCTCAAGTTGCAGGCCTTTGAGTGAAGGGCGAGCTCATTTGTTTGGTGCGGCAAAGGCTAATGGTACTGCCAGTGGTTAAACCGTGGGGAAGGGGGGGTAGGGGGGGAGGTCAGGATGCTCGAAGGATAGAACGGTGACTGTGCTATGTGTGCACGAGGGGGTGGGCGCCTGAGCAAGGGGGGG
>JAYGXS010000004.1:19394285-19407698 GCA_036362985.1 Ligula intestinalis | reverse complement strand
GGGGGGGGGGGGGGGGGGGGGGGGGGGGGGGGGGGGGGGGCGAGGACCTCACTGCGCGGTCAACGCACAGCCCTGGTGGAAGTTTGACTAATTAGCCGTGCGAAAGTTGGGAGACGGGCAATGCGGGGCGCTACGTTTTACTGCACAGCTGACTTTCGCGAGCTGACCCTCTCCTGGACAGGGTCAGCGCCCGCGCGCACTGCTTCCTTGGCTCTCTTCTTGTGCTTGCTTTTTAGCGACCGGAGCAACCCGGCAACAATTAAAGTCAAGTTGGTGTTTTTTTTTCGGGGAAGAGTTTGAGCTACACTATGGCTAGGCCCTGTTAAAAATAGGCTGTCACCGGCTTGCAAACGCGTTCCTAGTTGGTCTGTGAAGAAACCGGACGCATGTCAACTACGGAAGTAACTCTCGGCCTTCTAATGGAGATACTACTGTCGTTTAACTCTTTGATTTTCGTCCGCCAACTTTTCTTACAGAGGAAAACAGAAATTTTTGTAGTTAGCCCATTTTGTTTTAACGCGTTTGAAATTTGTTCAAATATTCTGTAGCCTGAAACTCCAAGAAGGCTTTCAGGGTCTTTGTGCCAGTAAAGCGCACTATTTCAGATTCTGTTGTCTCCGCGGGGTGGCACTGGTGTGAGCAAAGTAGTGTCACGCTAAAAAGGACGATTTTAACCAAATTAAGTAAGGCTTTATATGTCAGATCAGGCATAAAGAAACTTAACAATAGTGGACAAAAATACGTATGTTTAACCACCGGTTGGGACTTCGTAGTTCAGGTGATCAGAGCTGTGGCTGTACTGAAGCCTTTCGCTTACTGTCGTTGGTTCGAATGTCACCGAGGTCGCCGAGTTTTTCACAATTGGGTCAAATTAATCAGTAAAATCTGTCAATAACCCCTTTTACCTAGGACTTTGATTTTTTGAGATAACTAGTGTGCGTTTTTCATTATCGAAAATTGTGAAATCCATCGTCTTTCTTTCATACTGTTGACCCCATTAGCCCTGTCATCAACAAGGCAAAGCAAAAAGAGTGGATACTCACAGAAGACGGTGGATTTTCAGTTTAATGCGGATCCAGTTGTACGCAAAATAAGCATTTTTTGGCCTCTTTCCATGATAGCCTCCGACTTTTCCTGTAGTCTAACCTCAATATTGCCCGCTCAGTTTGAAGGGCACTGCTTTTTATTAAAGCTTAGCAAGGACATAAATTACTCACAGTAAATTATTTTTTCGCTAACAGGTTTTAACCCAGGACATAACCATTTTAATGCATGACTTTGGATTTCAAGTTCACCGACAATGTAACTGAAAGTTGGAAACAGCCATGCAACATTCTCTAGGAGGTCTTACTTTGTATTTAAAACAGAAACCTCTGAATGTTAAGTGAACATTTCGATTGATTGTGTCGAACGGCAAGTAGTTCGGCGCTGGGTCTTTCCCTATTTATCCTTTCGTGGAAAAACGCCTTTTGAGAAATCATCAAAGATAAATTAACTATCCTTATTAACTGTCCAAGCATTCGAAACGCATATAAAGTCAGTAACAGATGCAACAGAAATTTTTGTTTTGAAGTATAAATGTGTTTGAAATTTTTTGAAATATTCTTTAGCCTGAAACATAAGGGAGGTTTTTACGGTCTTGCAGAACAAGCACGGCAGAGCGCACTACTTTAGATTCTGTCGTCTCCATGGCCTGGTGGTGTGGACGAAGTAGTGTCACTCTAAAAAAGAATATTTTCGCCAATTTACTTAAGACGACACATGTCAGTTCAATCAGACAGAAAATTAATTTCTATAAGCAGTGAAAGAAAATAGCTATGAAATTATATCTTTTCCAAAAGCATAATGTAAGTTCAGGCGCAGGGTCGGGCCCCATAGTTCAGGTGGTTTGAGTGTTCGCTGTACTGAAGCCTTCCTTTTGCGTTCATTGGTTCGAATCTAACCGAGGCTGCAGCGTTTTTCACAACTGGGTCAAATAAGTTATTCAAAGCTGTCAATTATTCCCCACTAATTGAGAGTTTCTTTTCTAACGAAATAGTAGGCACTTTTTGACACCAAACAAATTTTAAATCCACAGTTTTTCCTCCATGCTGCTAACCCATAACTTATCTTATCAACAAGATACAAAAAAGACAGCATATATTCACAGAATACGGCAGATTTACAGCCTAAAACGGACCAAATTGTGTGCAAAATCAACCCTTTTTCGGCGGTTTTCCATGACTGCTTTCGACTTTCCTGTAGTTTTAATTATGATATTTTTCACTCAGTTTGTAGGGCATTGCTTACTATTCAATCTTAGTCAGTAAGAAAATTAACTACGCAAGGGAAATTATCCGTTTTACTGTAAACAGGTTTTGATCCAGGACGTAAACACGGGACCACAGATTTCAAGTTCCCTGACAATCAATGTACCCCTAAACCCGACACGCCTATGAAACCTTCTCTGTGCAGTCCTGCCTTGCGCTTAGAACAGAACCCTCCAAATTTTAAATGATGATTTCGATCGAATGTGGCGAACGGCAAGTAGGTCAACACTTGTTCTTTTCTTCTTCGTCTTTTCATTGAAAAATGCCTAACGAGAAATCGCCAAAGATTAACGAAGTATTCTTATTAACTGGCTGATGTCTGAAGAGCTGAAACGCAAAGAAGGTCAGCAGCGGTTACAACCGGAATGATAGATGGCAAACGAAACTTATTTAGTCCCCCTCATTTACCCATTGTCGCAGTATTTTGTTCTAAGAAAACGGTGGTTATGGGGTTTTGGGGGATGAGAAAATAGAAAAGGCAGAGAAGGAAATTTTTAGAAGTAAGTGTAGAGTGAAAAAATGTAGTCGAAGTTGTTTCCCGCGGCTGCTAGGAGTAAGTTGTTCCGCATGTAATCTAACTCCTGAAAGGTAAGGTGGACCACAGGTAAGTTGAAGTAGATGACCTCCTAACCACCATTTCTATTTTTCGGGAACTGCGAAAAACCTGCAATTTTATAATTGGGTTTTTCAACAATACTTTAAACTATAATAAAGATAAGGAAAATCTACTGATATAAATCTACAACACTTATGATTACAATAAAATAAAAATGCATATAGCAGTTATTAAAGTATACTTTACTGCGTATCCTAATTCCCCACCAATAAACTCTATCATCACCGTTTTCGCAGGACAACATGCTAGGAGGAGGGATTAAGGTATAGGGGTCAACATAAGCTACTGTTGCCCGATAGATTTTCTGTGTCAGTAGGGGTTACCTGATATATCATACTGACAGCACAGTTACTGGCTAAAAGCCTAAACTAGACTGATGTACTCCAAAGTTCACAATTAATTTCTGAGAAGCTTAAAACTTAGAGCCATTGCTGCATCCGTTTTTACTCCCCCCTGGCACGCAGATCATGTTTGTCCAAGCCGCTTGTTGCCATATTTACGTGCCAGGTCTCCCCTGATAACTCGCAGCCGAATGTCTCTTACCACCCACATGGGTGACCAATACTGCGCACTTTAGTCCAGAGTAGCGATGTCGATAGATAATTTGGCCCTCGATATACTGGTCCCCAACGGAGGATTTTAGTTGCCCAAGTCGGCGTAGACCCTCGTGAGGGCAAGCCCTGACCTACCTTCGAGAAGAAGAAGACGATGGTTAGCGATTTCATATAAATTTTTAAGTCTATTTCGGGGGGAGGCATAGAGCAACCGCTGCCTCTCGATTATGTTCCAAAACGAAAGTATGCAAGCGGTAGAATGGGTTTCACAATCTCTTATGAGATTAAAGTACATGTTGGTGTTCACGTAGTTGACTATTGGACAAACAGTCCCAGGTTGGTGTTTGCCGTTAAATGTAGAATCCAAAAGCCGGGTAATCTCAACCGACTGAAGCCTGTGAGTGGACTGCATAGTTAAGGGTAATAGGCCATTACATGGTGTGGTCGAGACGAACAGAAAGCGTAATTGCCGAACGAGCAAATGTTTCTAACCGTTATTTAAAAATTTGAAATGATTCGGTGACAACCAACAGCAGCATCTCCATTTCCCTCTGTCTACTTATGATATATGACCTAAGGCTGGCTAAACGTTTTCCTTTAGTCGCAGTTCGAGCAGCCAGAAAAGTAGTTCTTCAATCAAGTCCTCGTAGAATAAAAATCAATTAAAAATATGCAAATTGCCAAAAAATAGATTCAAGCAGTGTCGAATAATCACAAGCAAACACATGCCATAGGTATCTTACCTGCACTTTAAAGGCCGCACTTCAACCGCTGAGCAGAAAAACTCCACTAACTCGTTTCCGCCTTAATATTTCATGCTGTTCCGCGCTAGCCTAAAACCGCGCCTAATGCAAGTTTCCTTTGCCATTCTCTCTCTGTCCTCTAATTAATTCTCATTTTAATAAACTTTTGCCTTGTTGAGGCAGCTTTGAATTCGGCCCCACTAGTTAAAATTTAATTTATACCTAGCGCAGGCTTTGTGTGTGTGTGCAGGGGACCCTGTCACATGTGTGCATCACGTTTTGAAACTCACGTTTATTAATTAAGTTCTGTTCTGCGGGACTAGCCCTCGAGGCTGCTACTGCTGCTTCGGCCTTCTGAACCATGGTAGATCCTTAATTAAGGCCTTCGTGCCCTACTACTTTCCTAATTAGTCTGCTGCTGCTACGGCTGCTGCCGTTGCTGCCAGCGTATGCTTTAATCAGCAATTGGGTTTCCCCTCACCTTGCCCCACTTTCGTTGAGGCGTGGGGCTTTACCTCTTGCACACACAGCCATGGCAGTTCGCTTGTCCTGCTGCATGATGATGATACTGGTGGCGATGAAAGTCCTAATCAGTTTGTGAGGGTGGCATACCAGGGCGCTTTGAACTGACAGGGTTGGCGGCGTTGCGGAGATGGCCCAAAACAGGCTATAGAGCAGAAAGAGAGAGAGAGAGTTCAACCCACGCTACCTGGATTTTCAAGCAGTGTTGATGGGTACCTCTAAAACTAACACCTGGGCAGTCAAACCAGATCACCCCCACCCACCTGCAGTGTTCGTTAATCTGCGGTCGCGGGTGTAGTGTGTAAGTTCGACCACCGCAATCGGTGATGTCCACCATATGCCCGAGAGCCGGGACGGTGACTGCGGTCAGGTATAGTGAAAGCAGACGCGCCGCCATCTACCCCACTCTAAACCCTCTTCTCGGCTTCAAATGATGACAAGACAAAGTCGAGAGGACCGAGCAGGAATCGGGCGTAAACCGCTTTCTCCAGATACTGCCAGAAACACCACCCAACTTAGTCTTAAATGACAGTAGTCTTTTGCGCCGGTACTGCTGTACTATTTACCCTCTTCCACCCACAGTAGGTGCCCCAAACGATTCGAGGAGCTTGAGCTTCATACTCCTACCACTGCAACTGCTGTCTTTACTGCTGCTTCTGGCGGTGTATCTGAGTGAGTGGTGATAAGTGGCACTGATTGGAGTCAGGTCTGGGCCGCGTTCCCTTGATCTCACATAAGAGCGTGGAGCTGGATTTTCGCTACTTACAGTAGAGTAGGTTTTTGAGGCTCGGAGCACATCAGTGCTTGTCCTATATTGTCTCCTAAAGTTTACATCGTCAGGGATAGGATACTACGGTTAGAAGTGCTGTGCCTATGCTAGAAGTGCCATTTATACCAATCATACTTTCTTAAGCTAGTTACTGACAAGCCACAGTGTGGCCTGTGGTAATCATGCTTACTAAGGCCAGTAGTATTATATTATAGTACGACCTGTGTGTGCTATTTCAAAAGTCGGCACCCAGTGTGCACTCCCAATTATTTTAAAATAATAGCAACAGTCCTACCATGACTCTGTGTCGTAAAATTTGCCGTCTCTAGACTCCCTATAAGCCTCGGGTAGGGATCGGGGGACTGCACTGCGTAGTTCTTGCTCCGATCAGGAGAATTCTCTGGAAAAGATGCATGAAGGTATCGCAGGGGGTCAAGTTAGTTAAACTCTCACAACTGCGATCTTCAGACCATGGCTACTTAGTAGAGAAGGAGTCTCAGAAAGGCCAGAGTAGAAGGAACAGTATATTGTGTACGCAGAGGAACGGAGAATAGATGGAAGAAGTCTTACTTGGGAGAATACGACCAGCCAGGATACCAGCCGTGGTCCAAGTGGGATTTTAGCAGCAGGCATGCAACTGGCAGCGAGAACAGGCATTGTCTGGTTGCCTTGACGGTTATTGGTTGGACATACTGCACCGACCTAGGCGTGCCTGCGTCTTATTCGCCGCCGGGAGAGACTAGCTTTTTGCGCATCTGTGATTGGTTGTTGCAGAGACCGCCTTCATTGTAGACGTACGCGTTAGGAGCGGTAGGCCTTCGAGCATGCTTGCTTATGTGAATTGAGTCACCACAAGAGTATGCACGGCTTTGATCGACCGGGGATTGTGGGCGCTGAGAGTCGTCTGACAGTGGAAATATTTAAGAAGTCGTTTGGTGCTCATCGAGGGAGGAGGAGTAATGCGACGCACTCGTCCCGCCCTGACTTGTAGCTCACTCCTGAGCCGTTTCGACAGCCACACGATATTTCCACCGTCAGGTTCGACTATGTCGACCGCATGCTTCAGCAAGCTAAAGGCGAACGCGGTGAATTGTGCGTGGATTAGTTTTTAAGGGACTGTGTGGACCTGCGAAGCATCTACCTCACCCACTCTTCCCTCATTATCAGTGTCCGATATCAAGACAGAATTAAGAAGACCAGAGGAAGGCGGGATCGAGCGCAGGTGGCTAAAGCTGCGTTAGCCACCACACCCTCCTCCATTGTTGGCATTTGTTATCGGCGCGCCAACTGAATTAACGCCTGCCGTACCCAGATTTGGCCCCCGCCTTGGTCCAGCACATCTATCATGCAGCACGCTTAGGGGGGCACCAGCAGCTGCATAGTGACCCGTAGTATAGGCAGGAGAACATTGTCGACAAAGACCAGGAAAAACAGAAGGACTGCCAACAAGGACAAAGGAGACTAGAATGGCCACTTCTAGCTTATCAGCATTCATCAACCAGCCATACCCAACCCCGGATGTTTTGACGCCCAAGGCTCGAGCGTTGGACTTCTAGCCAACAAGGTTGCGAGTTCAAGCCTTCGGGTGCGCAACACCCGGGATTGGGTGTGTCCGGCCACACCCACTCCTCCTTGACCTTTCCCTTATATCGGTCTGCCTATAATATGCTAGTCGTTGAACGGCTGCTGGCGGGTCTCGAGACCGAGCCTCAACGGGACGAGTGAGTCCTGTAACTGAGCAGTGAGTGCCATCTGCCATTGTATATCTATATATGCAGAAGGACCTTACCAGCAAAGACATGGGACACTAGGAAGGCCTTTTCTAGCTCATTTGACGTCATCGGCTAGTGATGCCCAACTCCAGTGTTGGCGCTGAAATTGCTGCCACACTCGAGTTTTGAACTCGGATCTCTCCGGTCAGAGGCGAACGTCCTGAGCATTGAGCCACGAGCTCACAATCTTGCCGGTATTAGATCGGGGATATACAGCAGCAGCTACGCGTACACCGGCCTTTGCTGGTAATGTCCTTCTGCCTATATCCTAGTTGCCTTGTGGTAAAGGCTCGAGTGGGAGTTCTAATGGCAACATGGACGGACGAATGGGTCCTCTAACAGATCGGTGTACGCATATCTGCCACTGTATATCTATATATTTACTCAGGAATGAGCGCAAGCCGATCCTTTGGTTTTCCGAAGCAAAGAAATCGCCTGTGGGTGGTAGGAATCACGAGCAGTCAACCACCTGCCAGGCTGAAGTCTGACAAACTATAATCGTACAGGGGTAGAGAGACCAGAGTTTGGGGGTCACTAAATGCATGCCTCTTTCGGGCTTATTTGCCTTCATTTGGACACAGGGCGCAGATGGAAGTGCTTCTGAGTCATCTGGTACCCCCCCCCCGGGCGGACCATCTGACCATATGCGTGTGCGTGCGTGCGTGCGTGCTGGTGTTTCTGGTTGCAGCTGGTGGTCAGAGTGACGAGGGACTGAATAGATGCTGAATGATGAGAAATAAACCCCACAAAATTCGGTTGCTAATTACCCTCAAATTCTGTTGTCCGTCTGTTCTGTGTACACATAAGTATCCTGAATGTTCGAGAATACGCGGGACCAGGTAATTGAATGGAAGACGGTAAAGCCTGCTCAGGGACCAGTGGCTTATTAGTCCGATATTTGTCCATATAAGTATCCTTATGTACATAGAGGGGCGGGGGAGACAACAAGCACATTCTAGCACGAATACAGCATTTATTTGCTTACGAAGAAAGCAAATAATCGTACTGTACCCACCATCACGTGTCAGGAGATGGAAGACTACTAGCTGAAGGAATAACTCGCTCCCAGCCAGGCATGGTGGTCAGACTGTAACAGTTCTTTTAAATGAGACATTTAAGGTATTATTCCTGGTGTATTATCTCACGCAACACTCAACTGAAGTGCGGTACATGCGCATTTAGCGGTCAGGTCCCGCAACCGCTTGACTTTGTCAGCTACTGTACTGCACCCACGATAAGCTCCGATGGTGTTGCTTTTTTCTCACCATCCTAACTTGATAGTTCTGGGAAGAGAGAGTGAGTTAGGTTCAGTACAAGTTCGCTTCCAACTGAAAAAAATTATTGCGCTTGTCGTCTCGGCGCTGTAGCGGAGATAGTAATGGTTCTGAGCGCTTGCACTAAAGGAACTATTCTTATTAATTTAAATGCGCGTCTCTGACGTCTCTGAATGTGTAGACAAGTAAAATTGACTTGGCACATATTGGCCGCTGATCATGTCCTTATTCCTCCACTCGTGGTGAAAGGTATTCGCAGGTCCCCAAACAGGTCATTAATTTTGCACCATGTCAAGTAACCATCTTTGTAGACGGTGAGGTGGAAGGTTGACGAAACAGCAATGTGATTGGTGGGTTGCAGCAATATGTGTGTAGTTGCGTTTCTCAGTTGATAAATTTTACGCCCCACCCATCGTGCCCTATATCGGAGCCCGCGGACTCGACAGCAAGCTGATTTAAGCTGGTCGGCGCTTGATTTACAGAGTACGTGGTTATGGTGAGAGCACGTCGCCAAAGATCGTTCCCGGTGCTCTGGCTTTCAAAATGCGCCGGCAATTTGAATTTGCCTCCGCAACTGTTTCCACACAGGGCTAAGACTATGGAGTTCAGTAGACTTCCTAACTCGCGAAATCTCATAAAATTTTGCAAGATGAAAACCTCTCTTTGCACAAAATCAGACCACGCTGCGTCTCTCAAAGTTTTAAAGCAATAAAGAAACAATCACTACTAAAAAGATGGCATAGTATGTCAGGCGCGACGCTTCCTTCTCCTCCTTAGTAATTAATTTCATCCATAAAGCATTGTGACTAACTACTAAATTGGTAGAGTTAACCGCACAGCGTACACAGTCAACAAACGAGGTGGGATCGATATGTCAGCAGCACTATAAAATGACGGTGCTACTGATATCCCACCATCACAAAATCTTAACCCAGAGTAGCTAGAGACTTTATAGCAGTGAGGTGGACGCACACCACTCCGATTGGCCTCACTAGGCAAAATAATTCCGTCCTTTTATCTTGAATTACCGGGGTGTGTTATCTGATGGCGCGCACTGGTCTGTGCTATTACTGACGACCAAGAATACTGAATAAATCTGGAAATGGTGCTGCCTTATTATATACTGTCCTCGTCCAGTTAGTTCCCAGTAATTCGAATTTGTTGACCCATTTACATTTCTTAGAGGTGCAAGTCCACTTGGGCCGACCACTCAGAAATCCAAATATTACATCGCCAGGGCAGACAGGGTGGTTCCCAGGTAACCGAAGCATAATTATTATTAAATTTACAAACAAATGGAACACAAAGTTACAACAAATGTTTAAAATTCAAGCCATTATTTTAACTACAGTTGTGACATCGTTCAGTGATTGAATCAGTTATTTTTTGCATATTCCCGGTTAAACATTTTCTCGTGTCTATATGGTGCTCTGATCAGCATTATTGAAGGTCTTTAGCTTGTCGCTGAATACCTGAACTTGCAAGTTCACCCACAGCACCTCGGCGGCCTAGTAATCGAGCCGGAAAGATGTTCATTGATCCACGTTCGGACAGAGGGTTCAGAGAGAGAAAGAGAGAACAGGGACGTCACTATGCTGATAGTACAAACCAGCGTAATCCGCACCCGGAGATACTAAAAGTTCCAACGTTTTATTCAATATTTTTACATATGTTTCGTCCGTCAGTGTATTGTCAAAGAAAAGCAGACCACTTAAACAGTAACACCAGGTGGGTTAAGCTCGCCTTATATTATACGACTGCATTTAATAATAGTAAATTGTATATTTAAGGCCCAAGGGGCCCTTTCATTACTTTAGAGGGAAAAACAAAAAAGGTCATACTTCGGGCGACGACTGGGCGTCTCCTACGCTTCGCGGAGGCTGCTGCTGCAATAAGAAGAGGAAAACCACAACTCTGTAAGCAGCTGGACCATGTGATCAAGCTCGTATTCCCGTGGTAACGATCGATAAACTCATTCATGCTTACGCCTCCTCGTCCCCCTTAGGACTGACTCCCACCCTGTCCCCTGCCCCTGCCCCAACCCCCCCTCTTAACCACGTCCTACACGCTTTCATGAAAATGCACTAACATGGACTGCCATGCTGTGACAAGTATCTCCCTCCCCTCCTTTACCCCCCACCATGTGCCCACATCTATGACTAATTGTTTCTACTCCCTTTACCTATCAAGTTTCACCTTTCGAGGCTGAGGCTTAATTGGACAGTTAATTTTCTTATTAATAGGCAACGATCGTCTGCAGCTGAATAAGAGGTCACGAATTTTTATGACGTCATTAAATTCTGCTAATATAGTGATCTTAGACTTGTTAAAAGACGGCATGTTTAGCTTGTACTCCGTTCCCATCTAGATGTACTGGCCCAATGAGAATTTATCGAAAGCTTACGTAGGTTCGCCAACTACTCTTCTACAGTCTCTGGTGGGATTCTTTACAACGTTAAATACTTTATAGCCAAGTGCTCTTCTGATAGGAAAGTCGTGTTACGGTTATTGAACTTTCCAGTGTCCCCTACTGCAGCGACAATTAACTCAAACTACCTTTTATGAATGAAAAAAGTACTTAAAAGTACCCATACATTATCTTTCATTCAAAGCACCGGACCATTTTCCATATTTTGGATAAAAAAACTGGGTTCAGCAGTAGAAAGAAGCGTCTATCTTTTGAATCAATTTTTGTCTTCTTCGTACGAAATGAACCGCTGTTGTGTGTGTGTGGCCATGTTGCGGCGATCGAAACAAATTATGCGGGAATGTTCCGTGAATACGGCGGAGGGGAGCAAGACAGCCCGGTGAAGTGCTTCCAAACTTTCCTGTGCTAGTTTTGTAGCACGGGACCCAGTGCTGTCATTCCGACAAATTACCTAATCACCTAAGCAAGAACTGCGACATCTTCGGGACCAACTGGTCAGGAAAGGATACTCGAACAGCTTCATCAGCCACTGCCTCCGCACGCGCCCACGAGGAACAAACAAAAGGGCACCACCAACGTTCTGGAACCCTCTACCGTACATTAAAAACGTGTCGGAAGCAACAATATGTATCGCTGCAGAGCTCGGCCTGGGTACTGCTCATCGCCCGACAGCTACCATGCGTGCACGAGTCATGCAAATCAAAGACCCCCTGGATGTAGGTGAGCAGTCTGGCGTCATTTATCAGTAGCCATCTCGCGACTGCTCTTGCAATTATACAGAGCAGACCGAGCGCCGACTTAGCTCGCAAATAACGGAGCAAAAAAGGGCAGTACAGAGAGGCGACCCACTGTCCCAGATCGCTACCCACACTCTGGAAGAAGGCCACGAATTCGACTTTTCGAACACACGGATAATGGCACGAGCCAGTAATAATACAGGACGCGAACGGCTGGAGGCCTCGATGTCAGATCCTAACTCTATAAACAGACATGTGGATATACCGCCAGTTATGTAGCCACCCATGCCCGTGACCAGAAACCACGGCCCAGTTCCTCTACAAGCATGCAGGCTGCCAGGTCAAGGTCACACGCCGTAACTCCTGGAACGCGCGTAGGAGATACGATAAGAAAGCATGATAATGGATTTGGCGTGGACGTGGACCAATCACAAATTCCACCCCACCTCCCTACCAACCTCATTTACGCGAAGCCAGCGCTTGCTGTTTTCTCATTTCCTCTGATGATGGCTTTTCGTGTGTTCCAGAGATCGCGGCTTCCTCTTCTTTACAACAAGAACCTGGGGCACGCACATTCGCTTTTATTCGTAATCACCTAATCATTTCTTCCATCAATTTCTGATCTCTTTTTAGTCAACGTTCGGCTCAAATTGCTTAACTGCTACAGTACCAGTTAGAGGTGGCTTCAGCACAACATAAATGGGTCTCCGTAAATATTTTGTTTCGGAGATTCTACGCTCGGCATCATCATGACAGATTCATATTTCATGATCTTTCACGATTTAATGGAGAGACGAATATCTTGAAAACACAATTTTATAAGTATTTAGATGCTTTTCTTGGTGCCTTTCAGCGAAATAACGCAGCACCCAAATTTTTTATTTTTGATATCATTTTGATTAGATATGAACGTTTAACAATAGTGATTCTGAGAAGACGACTCGATTGCTGGGACAATACTTTTATTCGCCTGACGTTTCGAGATCCGCCGCGGATTCGTCATCAGTGGCATAGTCAGATAGCAGTATCAGATATGACCAATAATAGTAATTCTCCCAAGTCCCAATAATACAACTTTTATTTAAGCATTTGACGTGGATCGTGATTGTTTAGCCTTTTCAATCATCCTTAAAAATGTTCGGCTGTCCTGCTCGTTCGTTAATTTATATCACGAAATCAGTACATTTAAAACAGTCAAGCCATTGCTTGTCCGCTGTTTCAGTGAGAGAATACTGACAAAAAGGTTCATCCAACAAAGGACTAATGAAAATAGCACCATCTTCAGATGGAAACAAAAAAACGAATGCATTCTTCAAGTGCTTCCTTTCTGACACAAAATTTGTCATTCCCTACAATAAAATAGCCCACTATTAACACCTTAAACAAGTGTCATAAATTAGATATAACAGCTTTATTGAAGTACTTTATGGCACATGTGCTGGCGTTTTAAAGATACCTGATATCAGTAACTTTTAGAGCATTTAAAACAAAACGACACAAGATAAATCCCCTTTCTAACATGGAAGACATAAATACAAATTAACGAGTGCTTCCTGCGTTCGACCAGTCTTCTCATACAGGCACCTGGATTTCAGACCTTCGCCTCCACCGCCTGTTGTCTTGGGCTTTACCCACCCATAGGGCACTCGTTAGTAGGCATACAGGGATTACAAATAAATGCTGACTGTC
>JAYGXS010000004.1:19338558-19394275 GCA_036362985.1 Ligula intestinalis | reverse complement strand
CAGGTGCCTGTATGAGAAGACTGGTCGAACGCAGGAAGCACTCGTTAATTTGTATTTATGTCTTCCATGTTAGATAGGGGATTTATCTTGTGTCGTTTTGTTTTAAATGCTCTAAAAGTTACTGATATCAGGCATCTTTAAAACGCCAGCACATGTGCCATAAAGTACTTTAATAAAGCTGTTATATCTAATTTATGACACTTGTTTAAGGTGTTAATAGTGGGCTATTTTATTGTAGGGAATGACAAATTTTGTGTCAGAAAGGAAGCACTTGAAGAATGCATTCGTTTTTTGTTTCCATCTGAAGATGGTGCTATTGACATTAGTCCTTTGCTGGATGAACCTTTAGTCAGTATTCTCTCACTGAAACAGCGGACAAGCAATGGCTTGACTGTTTTAAATGTACTGATTTCGTGATATAAATTAACGAACGAGCAGGACAGCCGAACATTTTTAAGGATGATTGAAAAGGCTAAACAATCACGATCCACGTCAAATGCTGAAATAAAAGTTGTATTATTGGGACTTGGGAGAATTACTATTATTAGTCATATCTGATACTGCTATCTGACTATGCCACTGATGACGAATCCGCGGCGGATCTCGAAACGTCAGGCGAATAAAAGTATTGTCCCAGCAATCGAGTCGTCTTCTCAGAATCACTATTGTTAAACGTTCATATCTAATCAAAATGATATCAAAAATAAATAATTTGGGTGCTGCGTTATTTCGCTAAAAGGCACTAAGAAAAGCATCTCAATACTTATAAAATTGTGTTTTCAAGATATTCGTCTCTCCATTAAATCATCTCCATTAAATACAAATTAAAAATAAAAGTAAATTTTCATCACCAACGGTCCCGTATTACAGAATTATGGAGTTTTTGTTTCCGTTGTGTTACTTATAATAGACTATTACCCTGTTTGTTCTGCTTTCGGCGTAGGCAATTATGTTGACGGCTGTGAAGTTGAAGGTTTTGGCAGCCACTTGCGATACTTCATTACGTTATCGTATAGGCCCGACATGCAGGCGCAATCCGAGGATGCGTTCATTCTACCCGCCGTAGTTACATGGACAGTTTGGACATGGTTGCCGACGCACTACTTAAGCAAAGAGTGATTCCCAATCAACAGGGCAAAAAGACAGGTGATAAACGTCAGGAAAGAAATTTACCAGTACAACCATACGTGACTGCTGAGGTGACGAGTTAAATACATATTTTTTAGTTTCATCAGAAATTGTGCTGGAAAGGGTAAAGCTAACTTTTACTAAGCCGTCTTACGATAGGCGACATGCTGGCAGCCATGCCGGGTTACATTGGACGATTTTATGCTGACGAGAATTGAGGATGGGGTGCGAAAACCTTCCGACAACTCGCTTAGCAAAATTTTGAAGTAATAAAAGCACCCCCCTGTCAGATAGCAGCGTGAAAATCATACACTTTTTAGTGGAGGATGTCACTTATCAATAAGGCGGGAAAAATGATGGGGGAAAAGCGAATGATCTGACTAATCAGTTAGGTTTATCCATTAGGCCTGCCCATTCCCCGCAGGAGACAGCTGACCGGTTTGAACTGTGGCTGGGACCAGGGAATGGCACTAGAGAGTTAGGTCGATGTATCAGCGCATTTTTGTTCCTAGAAACAATCTCGCGCATTTTAGACTATCCCAGTGCGCTAAAAGTCGTAGCTTGGAAGGTTTCCAACTAACGGAATAACTCGCTCCATGCAGTCATTCCAGTTTTTGGGGTGTCTGACTGGCGGACTGGGAGTCAGGCTGCAATGGTTCCTTCTTAGTGTGGCCTTTAGGGTACTCGAAGTCAGCTGGGATCCGAGACAGGTCTGTGGTGGCACGCTTGGGGCTGGCTCCGTTCGCTCCAATCACCTGCGCCCTCCACCACTTCACGTCTTCCGGACTGGATCATGGCAACAGACGCAAGCGGAGGATGAGGGGAGAGTACGGTGGACGCAACGCAAGTCTACCACCGCCACGAACTTATTCACATACAACTCACCGTGACTGTGTTACAATGCTAGGTACGAACGGTGGACCTCGAAGGAAACTACGGCCGAACTGTCTGATTTGCCAGTTCAGCTGCAAGCTAACTTGCCCTAGGTTGTCAACCAAAAACCTTAGCCACTACAGCAAGTCCAACGGTTAGGCAAAGTTCTACCGAAGCGAGCACAGCCTCCTACCCGCGAATCGCCATCCCACTGTGCTTTTTTGCTTCCTTGGGAGCAACCGATGTAACACTTTAGGGCTCAGTAAGACGAACTTACGACAGAGGGCAGTGTCAGCTCCAGTAGGTTGCTGTATTTGAGGTTTAACAAAAAGTTAAATCCAGGGTCACAGCATTCAACATTTTCTCTAACCCACACAATTTTTTGCAAGTAAGTATTCGAAAAGGCAGAATAGTTACTGACTTCGGTTGCGCAACAACCACCATAAAGTGATCACAAAAGTTGGCATTAAATTTATCCAGCACTTCCTCAATCTCTTTCTTACCAACGAACTGATTGACTTTGAAACAGCCAGGGCTGATTAGAAGGGTTTTTTTGTTCCGCGCATACAATCTGGCTCCAGAAGGCCTCAGAACACATCGGAATCCGATAAAATAAATCCCACCGATGCGAATTAGCGTCTGACCGATGGACCTCATTGGGACCTAGAGACCTAACTAAAAACAATCACCGCTTTTCAACCGAAGAGAGAAAGGAATACAGTACAGATGTTCACAAAAAGGTGCCGAGATGTTTAAAATCGTAACGTCTGTTGCAAGAATACCGGGCAAGTATTATTTATCTATCCCCTCCCCCAAGCAGAACACGGGAAAAGGAGAGATCTGTCCGAGTAATAAAGATGATCCCGTGCATAATTCCAGGAAGTGTACATATTCCTTTATCCTACTTCTAGCACTAGCTCTACCATAAATGTTATCTTTGGCTTGATAAGTTTGAAATTTTCTCCAACCATCTCCAGTGAAATCCTGTATGACATACAGTAAATTCCCTATCTCATGAAATGCAGTGGATTCACTAAAAAATGCAATTTTGCGCGAAGTCAGCACACACGGCGTGCTCCCAAACTATTTTTTTAGTAAAGTAAGAACCATAAGTAAAAGCAAGACACACATTGGTGGACTAATTACTATTTACTAGCATAAGAATATTTGAGTTACAAAAAAACTCGAAATTAAAGAAATGGCTAGATGACAAGTCGCTGGTCCAATGTTAAATATGAATATGTTTAAGGCATGGGAGTGGAAAAGAATGGCAAGTTGATATAGAATAAGTACAAATACAAATTTTTTTAAGTTAAATTGTTTCCATCAACATTTAAATTTGCATTAAATATGTCAGAAATGGATGTGGTCATCTTAACTAAAAAATGTTTCTCAATGTGGATACGTCATAAAATTTTCCGTTTTTAATGCGCGAAAAGATCCTTGCGCGCTTTGTATTAATTATTATTGACAATTGCAAAAAGATTTTCTATGATAATCATATCCCGGCTTTTGAGCGGAATAAAAATAGATTGAAGGCCGGCTTTTTACTAAAAAGTTAGATTACGGTTGTACTTCTAATCAAATTCATACCATCTTGTGTTTATTGCAAAAATTTCCGTTTGTCACATTCCTTTGTAATTAGTTCGAGAGTTCTAGTGCGACGAGCAGCACGCTGTTTTCGAAATTCTGCGGAAAACTTGAAAAATTTAACTGTTTTGCTTTTTTGTCCATAAATACCGATTTTGTTCAACCTCCCTTTCATCAGATATGTCTCAAAAGTCTAGCGGAAGGCGACGAACACAAGGGGAAGCTTCTTAATTTTTGCAGTACCCAGCCTGGGGTTAACAAAAGGAACTGCGTAAAAATATTTTTTGGCGTGAGTTTAATTTAGGGTCCAATTTTTTTAAATAATCTAATGTTTGGCACACAAGGTGCGCTGCAAATAGTTTACTATTACTTTATTTATATTTATCGTTCATTTTATTTTATTTTTCTGTTTATTATTAGATCAGTTTTTAGTTTATTACTAGCGCGGAAGCCCGGCTTTGCCTTGGGCTTCCTTACATGCTGTTATCCCTTATTTCGGCAAACCTTATATGAGAACCTCTTAAAATAGCTATGTTCAGTTCAGTTTTATTAGAGAAATATAGGTAAATACCTCTGAACTCCCTCTTTGTACATAGCTGTGATGCAGAACATGTGGCGTTGCCAGTAATCAAACTGCGTTAAGGGGGGCAGAACCTTTGTTGATGTACTTGCAGACGTACTTGATGGACTTCGCTGAGTTGCAAAATTCAACGTTGATGTGGGCGTTTAATACTTTTCACAGTAGGGGACAATACGGTACAATCTAATGGTTATCAATTACAACCCCTTTGGTTAGCCTTTCATTGATAACTGCTTCGAATCCACCAATCCCAGGTTGTTGCCTTCTGTAGAGAGGGTAACCATCGCCATCAGTCTGGGTTGCACCTAGGAATCGCTTGGGATATCTCCTAGTAAATTTACCATCCTTTATGCAAGGACTGTTGGGATTGATCTGAACGCATGGGTCATGCACCATTTGAGTTTGATCGTTTCAAGCAGAACAGGGTCAACGGACCGGTAAGGCAACTCTGCGCATATGAATTTGTCGACAAGAAAAGAGTGCAGTTTTTCCTTGAGCCAGACCAAAATGTGAGCATGGGGCAGTCCTCTCTTTTGCCACTCTACAGTGTACATATGACACTGAACGTCACCGAAAATTTTGAATTTTGTGATGAGTTTCATCATGGTTTTCAACTTAAGCTGGAATACCCGCGCGAACAAATCATGGAGATCCTTTGGCATTTGACCGGGGAGCAGCTCATCAGTAATTTCAGGCCATGATGGGGTGCAAGTAGAAGTAATGAATAGATCCGGGCGTCCAAAAGTCTAGCGTAAATCAACGCATCTTGAGTTTTCTCATGCATATGGCGAGGTAGACGGCGTTCCCCAGTCCTCTAGATCTTAGCGGTCTCGCCCATTTTGCTCCTCCACCCCACCCCCGCCCACTCCCCGTGGCGTATTCACATCCGCTTGTCATGTCTATGGCAATCGCGAGTCTGAGACAGCTGCCTGCCGCCAATGGTAAAGGGGACAAACACAGACACAGTGACACCGGCACTGTCCCCTGTGTGATCGACGTACGGACTGGCGCGCGAAAGGCGAGTGGCGCATCGCGTGTGACTGACATACGGACAGGCGCGAATGCCCGCGTGCAGAAGGCGCAGAAGGCATTTTAATCTGACCCCTGGGACCAATGATAATGGAGGTCCACACAAAGGCAGGCAAGACTTTTATTAAGTATGCAGATTAAGTCTTATTAATTTAATGTTAGTTTTCAATTTATTTTCGGTTTATTTGGTTTAGTTTATTTTAGTTTACTTTTGCTAAGTTTTTTAAGTTAGGTTTTAGTTTATTTGTTAGTTTATTTTTAAATTTATTCGTCACATGTGGTTGCTTTTCGAGTAAAGATACAGTATGGCGACTGCTGCATGCAACATGCCTAAGTTTGTAAAAGTTTGATCATTACTCGCATACCGGCGTGGACGCATTTACGAAAACGTAGAAATACTAATGAGTAGAATTATGCATATTAAGGAATTAAAAGAAGTATAAGAAGTACTAATTGTTTGTAAGGAAAAATAAAATTTTCTCGATAATGGACGTAAAAATGGTTGTCAATTAGAACGATAAATTAAAATAATTTCGTAATTTGAAAACGGAACGTAAGCAATTTCTTCATATGAAAAGAAATTTTCCTTGGTCACAATTTTTATACATATTACCATTAATAGATAACTATTAAGTTAATATCCTCCTTTAAATTGTGGCATAATTTCCAGCGTTTTCAATGTATTCATGCATTCATCCATAAATTGAGGTTCCGTTTGTCATTTACCTCAACACCTTTACAATAAGATATCCATTAAGAACATTCACCGAAAATATGAGTTTTTTGATATTAGTTGTTATGAGGATGACCATGTGGATCATATTTAGAAATGCCTCAATACAGCAAGCGGAATGTATCGTTTACAAAAATGTATATTTTTACGTGACTTAGATTTAATAGGGCCTGTTTTTACCTTAACTTCACGGTAACGTGTGAAAGTTTTGCTTATTCACTCATAGTTATCGGTATGGTAAAACAAATTGTGTCATACAAATTTATTTCTGCATTTAGTGGCACTAAACTTCATAGAATATCAAAAATTAACTTTTAAAACTGGAATCTTTCCTTGTTTTTGAAAATAGATGCAGGTTCTTTAACCAGAACTCACCTCCATCTGAACAATTCTGGATGATACTTTCCAGTTCTGGAAGGGATATCTTTTGCACTTTTTAAATTATTTTGGAGATCTTTCATAGCACAATGCATATTCATCAAAAGTTTAGCTCTATCGTACTTAATAGCATAAGAAATTCCTTCGACATTAGATTATTTCCAATTTCACCAGAATAAATGCGTATTATCCCCAATAAATTTAACTAAAAGAGCGATTTTCCTAACTAAAAGGCTTTTGCAGGATTAAATTTACTCAGGGGGTTTCACAGATTTAGTTAATTTAGTTGACCCAATTGTGAAGAAACTCGCGGCCTGGGCGGTGCCTTGTAGCTCAATGGTAGAGCGTTGACTGTACAAAGCCTTCCCTGCTGTGTGGGTTCGGCTCCCACCGAGGCTGCGAATTTTTTTCACAATTTGGTCAACGAAATCAACCAAGTCTACCAAACCCCCTAATGCTTAAGTGAGCTTAGTAGTCATTCTGGTGGATTCTAGATGATTACTGCTTATAAAATCCTGCCTGGGCAGTCAGCTTGCTGTTCCGCAATGGTGGATTCCATAAAAGTGGTAAGTTGCGCATGTAAAATCGATCCAAGGGTGATTAAATTCACGGCGCATGGTGTGCTGCGTAGCGCAGTGGTAGAGCGTTGGCTGCGCAATAGCCTTCCCTGCTGTGCGGGTTCGAATTCCACCGAGGCTGCGAGTTTTTTTCACAACTGGATCAACTAAAAAATGAATGAAATTGCTCGAGATTAGGTTGCAATAAAATCAATACCTCAACCCTACTTAAGTACCTTTTTCGGATTGAAAGCACATTTCAGAATTTTGATGGACCTTTCATGAGATACAGAATCTAATATAAGTCTGAGTTATCGTTGGAAGTTCAAACTTCAAGCAATTTGTGGTTTGTTTTGCTTTTAGCGTGGGCGATTAGATTCGTAGCTAGGAATGTAAAGTCACGACCAAGTTTGTAGCTGTAGGTAGCAGCTTGCGCTAAAATATCTTGAGATAAGATTGCAAAACGATCAATATTACTACTCTACTTAACTAATTCGTTTGATTCAAAAGCACCTTTTTAGAATATTGGTTTGTATTTCATGAGATAGGGAATCCACTGCATGAATCGATCTGCTGCCGATATATACAGCCCAACGCAATCACATCCAGTCTGGCATTAATGATGTACGATTAGTCTTGACTCCCTATAACTGTTGCTTGTTATATTGCCATTTTTCTCTCTGGTGCTTAACTCCTTTACGAGTTTGAAGGCTCCAACGGATAAAGAACTGATTTCGACGAGTAAAAAGTCTTCTTATGCATTGAAATGGGGAAATTCGCCCGAATCTTGTTCTTCCATACTCAGAGGCAGATATCACCGTACATTTACTTTTTTTATTGATAGCACCTGACTTTTCCTAATCCCGACTGACTACATTACTGACAGTTATCTTTAGAGAGCTTGTCAAATCCTGACATTGAGCAGAGCGAGCTGGCTGCAGTGAGGGTCACTGGCCGTCATGTTTCGTGCTTGTGTGATCATCAAAAATTACTGCACTTCAGACAGCCTGGGTTCTATAAAGATGAAAATGGCCCATTTGCGTCAGAAAAGGCTAAGCCTGCGAGTAGATATGAAGCATAAAATTACACTTGTTGTCCATGCGGAGCTACTGCGTTGGGTACTTATTGCTTCATATCAAGTGTTCTATTACCGAGCGATTTTTTGAAAGCTTTACTTCGTGCGGCTTCTCCTGAATGGGAAATAGTAATTCGCATTACAACAGCCAACGACGTTCAAAGTCCGGATTATAAAATGAGCCCACGTTTATTGCTGTAATTAATTTGACAGAAGACGTTATTTGCAATTAACTATCTCGACTGTTGCAGTCTAACGCTCACTCACTTCTGTGGAAATGGTGTGCTTTTAAATTAAAACTGCCTATTAATTGTTGCTCATTTAATATTCAGCCATATGCAGTTATGCAGTGGTTGTCACATGGTGAGAAGAAAGGTTGTAGTTTAATTCATGGGCACGCTAACTTTGCTTCTGAGCCCTCTTAAAGCGATATAAAATCAGGCCAGAGGGGTGAACACTACTCACACCTGACGTTATATACTTCACACACCCATGGACATACGCGCACCGCTTACTGTACTGGTAGAGGCTATGCTCATAAGACGACAACTCTCTATCTTAAGTGGTGGGTATTCTCGCCTTGAAACCGTGGTATGTGGCCAGAATACAGCAACTAAGGCAAAAATGGCAGCCCTTCAGATCGTCCAGGGGTTTTTTCCCCCCCCCCCCCCCGGTAGAAGCTTTGAGTGTTTGAAAAGTTTAGATTTATTCGTAGTTTTGCTTGGTATCACCTACTATTATTTTATATGCACTTGCTTTCATCCAAATGCGTTCAGCGTCTCCCTTCTTTGACACACGCTTGAAGGAGACCTTATGACAGGTAAGCCACCGCGTTCAAAGGTATTCTCAGTCGGTTTGAATAGGCCAGGTCAGTTGTTTGTCGGAGAGGGGAGGGAGACTGAGGCCGTTAATGGAGACTTTATCCGCCCTGGCAAGTTAACGCATCCCTCATTAGGATAAAGCTGAAGTGCTTAACTCTACAACGACAGGCTCTGTCCGTCGTGACTTTGAAGGTGGCCAACTGTAGGAATAACTGATTGCTAATCAGAACAAACACTCGGGCTGCAATGTTTCCGTCTTAATGGGTCCTTAATGGAACTCTCACCAGATGTCGGCCACCCCGCCGACACGTGCTACGTCATGTGAATAGGTCATGTGTGAAGTCCGATGAGAGACTCCTTAGATCTGTCACTCAGTGAAACCGCGTCTTTTTGCTGGTCATCTTGACGCTGTCTTAACACGGATATTTGAGGGAGTCACCGAAGTGAGTGCAGCGCACGCTATATGTGTTACCCCAAGAAGTGTTAACGGAAATTCTGAAATGTGTTTAAGCTAAGCAAATACCACTTCGGCAGGGTTTTATAATTACTTATCGTCCAGCCACGTTAGGATGCCGCTTTCTGAACTATTTGCTTTCCGACAGTCTGCAAAAGCTGCAGTCTGTAAAGACATACGCTGCATAGAAGCAAATATATTTTATGGAAAACGTGCACAAAATTGGCATTTCTTGTACTTAGTTGGTGGAAAATTAAGTCTTCCAAAATTTTATACACAAAGAAGGGCTATTTTTGTTGTTTAAAAACTTCTTCAATCGTCGAATAATTTTGCATCAGGCCTGCAATTACAGTTACATTCAGGCTTTATACTTTCCGTAGCAACAGTAGTTTAAGTATTGCACCTTATATACCCCTAGTCCCAGCATTTTGTCCTAAAAATGGTGGTTATAGGGGTTTTATGGGTAGAGAATTAGGGTAGGCAGTGGAATATAATTTAATAACTGCCATATGCATTTCTATTTTGTTGTATTGAAAACGTCGATTCATATCTGTAGATTTTCCTAATCTGTATTATCATTTAACGCTTTGCGGAAAAAACCCGATTATCAAAAGCAGGTTTCCTGAAATTCCTGAAAAAGGGAAGTGGCGTTTCGGAGGTTGTCTACTTCAACTTACCTGAGGTCCAACCTACCGTTCTGGAGTTAGATTAATATAGTCCGCGATGCGAAGCGCTGTGCACACCTTCAATTTAAATGCGAAACAACTTACTTCCATCGGCCGCGGGAAACAAATTTGCCTACATTTTTCCACTTTAGACTTACTTATACATATTTCTTCACTGCCCATCCTATTTTCTCACCCCTAATGCCCATATAACTACCGTGTCCGTATGACAAAATGCTGGGACAAGTGGGTATATGAGGTGCACTACTTAAACTACTTTTGCCGCATTCAAGCTGTATACATTTTTACAGGATTGGTGGTTAGAGTTCCGGTAGTGTCTTGTCATAATGTCCACTTAGAAGAACGTAGTCGGCGCTGACTTTATGTGAGGAGGTTGCAGCCACCCTAAGGTATGTCGCGACCTATTTAAAATGCCTAGAATCACTTAATGAATATACTGGTTTGAAGCCTTCCCCCAAATAGTGAGTAAAAAGTTACCTGAACACAATAAATTGGCCCATTATTTTGAACGAACTACGTTACGATTACCCGTTGAACATCGTTCTCTACACATTCAACATAGTACATCTGCTGGATAAATTTCGATTATTTTGCTTCTAATACCTCTGAATGTAAAAAATTACTATCTATCATGCATTTAAAGGTATGCACAAAAAAGATCCAAGCAAAGTTAATAAGTTGACTTTCTGACATAATTGAAATGTAATGGGTAACTGGAAGCTCGAATGTGACAGCAATTTCCGCTACTATAGTGGAGTTGGATATCTCCAGCTGACGACGGCAAATAAGCCATAAAAGGCCTTTCTGGAAGTTCCACTGTTTTTATCGGTAATACATAGCATAATTTAAATGTTTTTGGTTTGAACGTTTCAATATGTACTCCAGTGTTTTTTTCAATATCCATCCACTCAGTAAAGATTCCAAAAAGTTTTCCATTTTTGGTTGTATAAGTGTATATTGCAAAGTTCTATTGGACCTTTTGCAATAGTCATGTATATTTCCCGAAAGCACGAGGAGGTTTGTCATTTTCAATAGATCAATGTTAAAAACTACTTCAAATATGGTTCACAAGTATAGAAATCTATACATTTTTACTGATTACATATCGGAATCCTTTTTCGATTTGGGTGTGCAAACGAAGTTTCGGAAAAGGCACCCTTTTAGGCATTTGTCCAGTTACTGAAAATGGGGTTTTCTTTACGTTAGCTTTTTTCTTGAAATGAGAGGAGTCTTCAACTGTGTACTCAGTCTGGATGAAAAGCCTTTTAGAGTACTCACCACAAATTAGTATTTTCCCAGCGGTCAGTCGGTTTTTGCAAGCTTTCTCCTAATGCACACTGTACGCCCTCTCCACACTAAACGGCTTTACTGTGGTTCTGTTACAGGCGGCTACGTCAACAGGGCTTCCTTTCAAGTTGCTTGAAGTTAAGTGCAATCTGGTTCGAATGATGTCATATAGGCCAGTATAAGAGAGTTACGCTGGCAAGCTAGAGGACCTAGGATGGCCATGCATTCTGATCACACCCACATGAACACGTACGTCGATTGGGGTGGGCGTTTCCTGTTTACTAATTCCAGCCCAGCTCCTTGGGCTCCTTGGGCCTTAAAAGATACAATTTATTTATTTATAGCATCGACAATTCTAGTCAGCTGGCGTACTTTCACCCCCACTACTTAATTCTCCTCTCCTCCCTAATTCATTCTACCTCTCCTTGTTTAAGATGGATATTCTGCGATGAGTAGTCAACCGCACTGGCGACACTACTTTCGATTGCCAGCAGCCTGTCTTAATGGCCTCTATTAGGTAATTCACCTTCTTACGCAGGATGAGCGACGGAGGGGGGTGGGGGTGGGTGGATGCCTTGTTATCAAGACCTGCTCCCCCCCCCTCCTGCCACGTAGCCCCATCCCCTCTCCCTGGTACGATCAGTCAGCCAATCAGAATGCGCGCACGAGGTCGCGACATGATGGCTACAAGTTCGGTCGGAAGTGTGCCAAGGCAGCAGCCTCATCATCATCCCCACTTTGCCTTCTAAGTCATCAGGCCTGATGGATTTAGCCTCGGGCACAGGAAGTCGACTAGTTAACTCTGACAAAACTGAGAGACTTTTAAAGTGCCTAATGGATTTGACTGCCCGATAGTAGGCCACTCTCCACTGAGGGCACTAATGGCCTTATTTAATGGTCGGTCTTACTTTTGGTCGGAGAGAGCGAGGGTTAAAGACGAGGTGGGGCCTGAAGCGGAGACCTTAGACAAAATTGCCATCAAATTATCCGATACCGGAGTTCAATGCATCAATCCTGCTGGCAAAATAACTGTGGACCGTGTTGCTCCACTAAAACTGTCCAGGAAGAATGATATTCGTCTACTTGGCCGATCGGCAGGTGTTCGGGGTTCGATTGAGGATCATTCGTAATCGAGAAGTGTTACCGGCAAGGCCAGGGAGGACTGAGATGGTCATTTTACGCTTGGACGGATTCGGGGCTAAAATTTGGATTCTGTAGGTAATGGAGCTTTACGTCTTGAGTTATGGCCACACACTGTCGGTTATCACCGTATAATCTAGCTAAATGAACAGACGCAACCACCACTTTTTTCACCATTTACCCGAAGTATTTTCCACCATGCATAGCCCACTAACTTCGCGCTACCTCTCTTTCACTATGCGAACCACAACTTTGGCCCTAGACTACGCGGCATTGTCACGTTCTCACTCATATCGACCTAAAAACCAACTGCTTACAACCATGGCAGGTTCCTCTGGTTTTCTCACCTTATTGGCAGTCGCGAAAAGCAGCAAGGGCGTATCATGGTCGCATCTCCGGTTCTTCGGGATGTTCTCGTGACTTTGCGGTCTCCGCCTCGTGGGGCACTTCGGATAGAGATATTAATCGCGATGGGTCCCCAGGACTTGCCACCAACATTCACAGTAGCATGCCGGTCCTATTGTTCGCATACTTTTCTCCCATGAGTGACAGTTTTTCTCCACATGTGATCATATTGCTTTGAACAAGTGCGTAGTCGCCCACAGTTATGTAAACGACCTTCTATGTAATGTTTGGCTGTGCCGATACCCTTCTTATTTACTGGGAAGCAATAGGGAGTTCAAGGGCGTCTGCCTATATTTCCCTTAATAAACTTGACTTGACCACGTGACCTTGAATCGTCCCAAGCGCTACCGGGACGCAGAACTCAGGGAGGTAGCTGGTGGAGCGTTAAGCTAAATAACCTAATAGATATGCCTAGAATTGCATCTGAAACTTTTCCTAAAGCCGGTTTTTCGAAAAAATGAAGAAGCTATCATGGAAGGCGATCACTTTGAGATGTCTGCGCAGATCGCTGCAGTGGGGACACAAACGGATTCGTTTCCTTTGAAAATGATAATTGCGGAAAAAAGATGAACCGGCCTTTCTGTCGGTTGAGAGTGGTATGTGTACATCTCAACTTACAGGTCACCTTGCACTAAATACCAAGGAGGTTAGGACTGTGATTGGGATGTGGATTAGGCGGGTTAGCCGTCGTGTTAGCATTAAGGTTGGGACTGGGGTTAGAGTTAAAGTAAGAAAAGGGTTGTGGGTGCTTTGACAAGGAGCTAACAAGGGTAATGACTTGGCAAACCAACAGATGAGGTCCTAATCAGAGAGTTTTTGTGGGTGAGGAAAAAAAGAGCAACCATTTGGAGAGAAAAAAATGGAAAAATAGCAAATAAGAGAGAAGGTTGTTTAACTACTCCAGTTCTTTTTACGAAGCCACGCGCAATTCAAAAAGTGGTGTGTCGCAATAAACGGTAAATTAACTCTAACCCTAAAGTCAACCTTAACCCTAAAACTAGCCTCAAACTTGACCCTAACACGCAACCTTCATTTAGGTAGTCAAGTGCATAGTTATACTAACCTGTTGACACATATTAGATCATAAACGGCGCTACTTCTGGAGTTTAGTACAAGGCTTCTTGTCTTACAAGGGAGGCATATACCCTTTGTCCTGTGTTTTTGTCTAAAGCCGAGATGTGATCGCTATTCAAGTCAAAATGTAGACCTTTGTTTCAGCATTTGGACAAATTTAGTTTAAGTAGTGCACCTTATATACCCCAGTCATAGCATTTTGTCCTACACAAACAGTGGTTATAAGGGTTTTGGGTGAGGAAATGGCCTAGACAGAGACGGAAATTTGTAGAAGTACAGTATTGCGAGTCCTGCAAGCAACTTGCCTCAAATTTTAAATTTTTGATCATTTTTTCCATACAAGCGAGAACGCATTTAAGAAAACATCGATAATAATGAGCAGCATTAGCTATATTAAGTACTTAAAAGAACTATAAGAAGTACTAAGTGTTTGTTAAAAAAATAACATTTTCTCCATTATTCCCAGGTTGTGAAGACGTCAAAAATAGCTTTAAATTAGGACAATAAATTTTAATATTTTGTTAAGCATAAACCTTAAAGCAACCACTTTCTTATATAAAAAGAACTTGCTTTAAGTCAATATATTTTGTAAAGATGGTAATGATTGGATAACTAATTATTGAATACCGTGGAATGAAGTCTTTCTTAATTTCGCTCGTTTTCAGTGTCTTCATTGATAATTTAATAAATTGCGTTTCTGTTCGACGTTTACAGTAAAACCTTTAAAAGAAGATATAACTAAACAGCATTTACCGAAAAAACGAGCTTTTGGATATTATTTCCAATACAGATGGCCATGTAGGTCAAATTTGGAAATGCTTCAAAACAGCGAACCACATTTTCGAGCATACAAATGTCTGCTAGATACCACGCATATTGTTATTCCTAAGATTAATAAAAAACCTACCATAATAGGTTACCTCTTTAAAAAGTGCTTTTATTAGATATTTAGCTGACGAACTTCTGTGTATATTAACTTTTTCCAAGTTAATGTCACAGTGAAGTTTGAGACTTTGACAGTTTCTTTAATTTACCTGAAGAAAAACGACTAAATTTGACTGGAAATGAGCAAAAAAACCTTTCTCTTAATAACGGATTATTTTTCGCTAAAAGGGATTAATTGCACGATCCGTAAGAAGCGTGTGGATGCAAAAAAGACAGGCCATAGATATGATCATTTTTTGAAATACCTATGATTCTTCTGTCTGTTCCGTTTCTAAATGACGATTTATCGGAACGTATTGTTTACAAAAAACTATATTTCTACAAGACTGAAGGTTGTCTTCGCGGTAACATAATGAAACTTTGTTTACACGCTAGGCCAGCTGTGCGGTAAAAGAAAATTTTCTACCGAAAACGTTTTTCTTACTACTTTTTTTGCAAAAAACTTCACAGAAAAGCTTAATATAATTTTTAAAACTTCGATCGCTGACAATAAATGTGATTCATTAAACTTCGCTTCAGTTCCATTTGATCAACTTCGCACAACATTTTCCAGTTTTGGAAGGGACTATTATTCCACCTTTTTTTTACTAATTTTGGAATTCTTCCACAGCACAATGTATATTAGAAGAAAGTTTGGTTCTGTCTTTCCTTATAGAATAGGGAATTTCTTAATATAATTTTGCTCATGATTTAGCCAAAATGAGTGCCTATTTTTCCCAATAACTTTAACTAAGATGGCAGTTTTCCAAACCAAAGCTCTTCTTACTATTAAATTCGCTCAGATTATCAAAATAACTTGTCCAGATATACGCTTAACTGCCAAGCTAAATTTCACCATGAAAGTTGTTTACAGGACTCGCAGGACTGTAAGTGTAAATGGGAAAATGTAATTGAGTTTGTTTCCTGCGGTCACTGATAGTAAAATGCTCCGGATGTAAACTGTAGGCGTGCTCGGGTCTTCGCGTCGCAGGCTTTACTGATCTGACTCCAGAACGGTAAAGTGGACCTCAGGTAAGTTGAAGTAGACCACCTCCGGACCACCATTTCTATTTTGTCAGGAATTTTGAGAAATTAGGAAAATCTACAAATATAAATCAGCAGCATTTCTAAATACCATAAAATAATAATGCCTATCTTAATTCCTCACCCATAAAACCCTATAACCACCATTTCCTTAGGTTAAATGCCGGGAATATGGGGAATATGAGGCGTACTACTTCAACTACTATTGCCCAGCAATTGTGATGTAATCCTTCTTACTTCGAAGATCGCCTTATAACGCGATTTCCAGGTCAAAAATGACGATAATGAACAAAGTAATAAAAGGGGGTAGGGGGAATTTAAAGCTTCCGATTAACCACTACAGCTGCCATGAGTAATCTAAAGGTGGCTGCTAAGCTGAGTGCCCTTCCGCACGGCAGGAAAAGGTTTCCTCCTTTGGTGAGCTGCAACAGCCATTTATTGCATCGAGTAAAACAAGGCAAGGTGCCCACAACTAGTCTGGAAGCGCGCGTTTTGACCTGTTTGCGGGGTTACGGTTCAAATTTCTTACTGGTGGCGCAAAGGGGCGTTCTCAGGCGTCGCATCTGTCGCATCCTCCGGCAACCCAGCTGAGCGGGATTATCCCTGCAACCAATGCTCTTAACCTAGATGTGTGTGTTCGACCATTGATTCCATGAGGTCCATCATATGTACCAAACAGGTTAAGCGGGGAAAGTGACTGGAGAACGGATTGTATGTAGATTTAAGTGATAGTAGACGTAGCAAGCGCCGACTGCATTCTCCAATTTCGCCCACGTTCAAGAAGATCAAACCGGATCTGGCGTTGGTTGCTTTCTCTAATGCAGGCCAGACACACCGTCTACCTTAGTCGTTAGTGACATTAGACTTTCGCGAGTGCTACCGTACTACCTACTCTCACCCACCTTCAGTCAAGGCCGGCTGAAGAAAGGCCGAGATTGATACGTCTGCTACTATTTCTACTACCACTAACTAGCAATGTAGCTTAGTGTTATTAGTACTGATACTATAACTGTCGCTATTATAAGTCAGATTTGACGCTGATTAGAGCCATGCTGAGGATCAGGTGCCCTATATCTCAACTATGAGTGTAAATCTGGGTTTATGCTAATCCAGCTAAGTGCATGGCTGGGGCCGAAACACATTCTGGCTGGCCTTCAAAGCCATGCTCGCTTCTATCCACCACGAGCTGTGTCACATTTTACTAAGCCTATGTGGAAAACTTTTAGAAGGGCCCAACACGCGAGTCTTAACTCAGGCTGTCCTAAGGGCACTAGAACAAAGGAATCGGACAGGCCGCCGATACATACAGAGCGTGCGAAGAGATCGACCTTGAAAAGGCCAACACGCGAGCACGAAAGGGCAACCACGGGCCGGAGGCTGCCATCCGTGAGGTCAGGTCTGGTCAGAGGCAAAGCGCGCGCGCCATGTGTCACCTGAGGACACGATGGCTGAGGCACGACGGCTGCCTGTAGAGGCCACTCGTGGAGGGCCAATAGGGAACAATGAGTACCGGCCCTTAAATAGTGAGGCTGCGAGCAGAAGGGCATTCTGCTGCTGGGAGACACGGAACTTTGTTACCGAGACACGCTGCCGACGACCCGAGATTCTGTTGCTAGTGACAAGACCTGCTGTTGGTTGAGACGAGCTAGCGACGACAGAGGACGCGCTGCTGACGGGTAAATAGTAGATAAAGCTGGTGTACAAGCAGAACTAGGGACAATAAAGTACTATCTTTTATCCTGTTCTGCCTTCTTTTCCTAACACGTAACTAAGGGACATAACCGGTGTTGACACAGGAACACACAGAGTTATAATTAAAAGTATACAGAAAGCAGTTACCGCTGACTCAGACGGACAAGTAGAGTCTGCAGTTGATTCTTCGTCAAGACGAGACCAAATCCAGTTTGGGGGAGTGAAAATATAAAGCTCACGCACCTTGTGAGAGCGTCCCGAATGTCCGCTTTGTGCCCGATAGAACCAAACCTTCTCCCTGAGCACGTGCGTGTACCGCTAGCTTAAAAGAATATTAGATTGTGCTTTCGGAGAGAGCAGAAGTTCTGCTGTAACACAACATATGAATTAGTATGCTAAATTTCAGAACTATGACTTTTATTGCTTGTTCGTTCAACGCTCATAAAGTGCGTCTGCCCGTTAAGATTTCAAGCAGATCAAAGATCACACTAAAGGTCGTATGCTGCGTTAAAAGCAGGTTGAGTTGTCTAACATCCCTCCCACATGAAGTTACAAAACTGTCTTCCTTTACTAGGGTAAATTCTCTATCTCATTAAATTTTAACAAAAATTCTGAACTGCGTTTATGACTAAAAAATCTTACTTTGGGAGTGTTGTAATATTCATCATAGTGTAGCATAATCGCCAGATATTTTTGTTATTTCACATACCCGGCTTTCCGACTGGTTTCATTAGTTGTACTCCTTAAAACTATACCGTTTATGCATTATAAAAAATTTTCCATTCATTGTTGATGCCCTTACACATTCAAATATATTTTATAAAAATAAAATAATTATTTTTCGTACATGATTGGTAGACAATTGGGTCCTCTTCATACTTTAAACTTGGAGAGTATACAGGGTTGAAGGGTTTAAGAGTGTTGAAGAAGGATTTGAGAATGTCTAAATGTTATAGCCCAGTTAGTTCGGCGTCGCCAGTTGTTATGGTCCATTATTTCGAACCCGACGAATAGGCAGAAGAAGGCAAGAGAGCGGTCCTGATAGGTAATGATTTTATTTAAACGTACATGAAGACTGTGGAGCTTGCGGAGCCGTCCGGTTCCGTCTCTTCTGTCGGTACGTCGGAGTCCCTTAGCTTGTCCACTCTGGCGTATTTATACGGCTTCGGTCTTTCCAGAATATTCCTGCTCCCAAACATTCTGGAATAATCTCGACTATCCCCACTGCGCCTGCTATTTGGGTGGTCGTCTGGCTTTCTTGGCTCATGGCGTAGGCGCAGGCGTGACGTACTCCGGGCGGCCCTTTTCGCCGACTGCCGTGAATGCATGGGGGCTCCCGCCTCCGTAAATCTACAATTAGGAGACTATTAAGATCTTACAGCGTCCATTTATAAATCATTGTATCTAGCCATTTATTGTTGCAAGTGAATTAAATTTTATGACCACTGTGTGCCTTTCTTTGAATTTCAAAGAGGACTTTATGATTTTCCTCAGTCAAAACATGTACAGCATGTAGTTTGGAGCCCCAAAATGCTAACGTAATAGGCGGTTGGAGTAAAAATTATTCCGGAATTGCAAAAGTATTGTAAAGTCGAATTATATCCTTTCTTCAACTAAAAAACTGAAGAAGATTTTATTTGATACCAGATGACTACAAGAAAGAATACATTGTGCATTTTTTATACAAAAAAGATTTGAATATATGGAAAAATAAGCAATCGATGATAAAATTTAAAGAATTTTTATGTAGACGGCAGGCAAGAATCTCATTCAAAATTTGGCATCCCGTCATGACTGAAATGTCTTGGGATTTTACTACAAGAAATTTAATTTATCGTTTGAATTGAATTGATCTAGTGAGTCCCAAATTCCGTGTTGACCCCAGCTTACCGAAAAACGCGAATTAACAACGTCCGGAACTCGACATGTTATTTTAAACACCCGGGAGTATTGCTAGGAATATAATAGAATTAACTAAAGTCAATTGACGGAACGTGCTTCATGGCACTGTTCTTGGGTCGGCGTGTCGTTATACCAGGTGCTCGGCTTTAAATCCTATGAGTTGTTTGGGCTTTTAAGGCAAATGCGACAGTTTTGCTAAATGAGACCTCCTACCATGTTCTAGATTTTTATTCTTGGGCATGTCTGCCTCACTCTCGATCTAAACACCCACGGAGTTGTTCAGGCAGGATCGGAGGGCTAACCTTAGAAATCACTTGTTAATATAATGTGCTGCAGCTGGCTTTTAATTATTACTTGCAATTAAGCGTGGAAAGTCAGTCAGAATATTTTTTTCCTAGAATATGTTGATTTGTCTTTTGTTTTAAGAAAACGTACAAGGAATAAAAACAGTCATTGCTAGAAGTTTATTTGAAGTCTACAAAACGGCCCCATGGAGGGTAAGATTCATTTTAAAATTCTCAGTTTGCCCCGCCTCTGTTTCCATAATCCGGAAACTTTCTTTGTCTGTAGTAGATTAGAGGCGAGGAGACCATTTTTCTGCAGACCTGGCTTCATGTACGCGAAGTGAACGCTATTGAGAAAGCGCCTTTTGAAAAATCAACCCAAAGCTTTGGAAACTCCTGAGTTGCATGTTTATTAATTGTAGTCTCGCACATTTAATAAAGCAAAATTTACCGTGAATTTCCCTAATACACTATTTTAATGTAAAAATACTGTGTACCTTCGTGAGTTAAAATCAGCATTAACTTTTTCGACGAGTAAAGCTATTTTTCACAGTCGTAACGGAAGATTTCGGCCTTATAAGTCGGTATTGTCAGAAATGAGCAGGCATAAGTGTGACTGCTAATATACATATTCATGCATAACCAGAAATAAAAAGCACATGTTACTTGATATGTGGACAAGTATAATACCTCCACTGTTCTCTTTGACTCTTAACCAATATCAACCATAAGCACTTGTAATATAAAAAATAAAAATTGTACTTTTGAAACAAAGAATTGTCTCATTGACTAACTAGACTAATTCCATGGTTGATTTTTTGTGTGGACCAGCAAATTGGAGGAGGGCTGTATAACCTCAGATAAAAGAAGAAAGCATCGCCGAAATCCAAAAAAATCGTTTTTGAAAAAGTCATTGGTGGAGTGTACATAATTGGATTAATGAGGCCTCTTAACTGCGCAGCTGTAAAACCTAGTATGCAGATAGCATCTTACAACTGGAAGTGCCGGACTATTTCCTGAAACTTCTACTAATTACGATTCGTTCTGGATCGTACAGTCAGTGGAAGGCTCTTTGTGTACTTTTTTCAGCATCAAGTAGACAGAATTCACATTTAAAACTGTTCGAGCTTCTTTTTATGTACTGGATTACATCAGCAGACAGAACTAACTGGCAGCCTGAGTAGTAAGGAAGTGAATTCTACAACATTGAACTTTAACAATAATCGTATCGATAAGGTACACATGCGGTTGACTGATATTCAAAAAGTAAAATATGCATGGTAGTTCGCAGAACAGTTTTACTTCTGCAAGGGACGACGTCCATCCTTTGCCCCACGGACATATAGCGGAAAATTTCCGACATAAACGTTTTAAAACTGTTTAAAATCTTTCTAATGGACAGAAAATGCGGTTCATCGTCGTTAAATAACTGAATTACTCGTTCTTTCGTATAAATTTGCAATTTCCATGAAGAATTTCTTCTATCAAATTTTTATTTTTTTTCAAATTATTATGCCATTGTTATTTTTTTAATTTTTTCGTAATGATTGTTGATGTTCTTATGAATTCAGCTGTATTTCATATAAAATCTGCAAATAAATATTATTTATTGTATTAAGTTGATAAAAAATTACGCCTTCTTTAAATGTAGTACTCTAAGAAAAGATACCTTTCGGTTTTATAGAGCATTCCAAGTTGACAAATAATTTTGAACCATACTTGCTGTTAGACTTACCTTCAAGCTTTCAAAACTGCATGTTTTATACATTCTGTGTAAGGAAAGTCAGACACTTATATAAATTTCGAGCAAGAGGTCACACATCAATTAGAAAATTGTTCAATGCATTATGGTCATGTTGTATGCATTATAAGCAAAATTGATAACTTGAGCGCCATAATGTACTATGAATTAAAATTTTATGGTTGTAAAAAGTATCATACTTTGGAACTTTTTAGATGGAAACATAGTCTTTCTTCGAATAGAAAGTTCAATAAAGACGTTATTTTCTAATAACTGAGTATAAGAAATAATATTCTCATGCAGGTTTTTATCAAACGTGTTTGGATTTGTAAGGACATTGAAAATAAATTAGAAAAATGCCTACTACTTAGGTAACCAAGGATGCCTTTTACGGGCAGCCGGAACGAAGCTCTTTCAAAAGCCGCCATGCTGACCTGGCTATAATTAATATTGAAAGATTACCCAAGTATTTTTTAAAGCACAAATACATAACAGAATTTTTGTTGACATTTCTTGAGATAGGGAATCTATTGTACTTCGCAGAAATCCATCTACAGTTCACTCCCGTCAAGACGGCCACCACGTCATAACGGGGATGCGACTGAGGTGAATGCCGGACAAATCTCCTTCATTGCCATCCAATTCACACGCGAGTCCTCTGCCTCCCTGAGATAGTAGATGCTCATTATCGTGTTAGACTAATGACAGTTTGACCGACTGTCCACCTCGGGTTGGAGGCGGGGACATTAACCTGTGCGTGAATTGGTTTGTCCCGATAGTAGTCTGGTGTGTTGTCTGCTGAACGCCCTCCTCCCTCATGCCCTTGAGTCTGGTATCGAAATCGAGTCACGGTAACCAGAGTTGGGATCGGATGCGGGTGGCTGACGCAGTATGAGCCTGCGCCCCGACATGCTACGTCCCCCCCCCTTCCAATGTGCGGCGGTTGTCATGACCGCGTGCCCATAATAACGCTTGTTGAACCCTGACTTATTCCCGGTGTTGATCCATCGTATACACAGTCCGGGCCCCGCGTGGCAGATGCGCTGGGCCAACCTGGGGGCCGGATCAGGGTACGATGAGCGTTATGCGAGTTGCGCTCCCATAACAAATTCCAAATATGGGGGAGGGCTTAGTGACACGCATGGGGGCAGTTTCTGTCGGGCCAGCCACCTGGGCCCTGTCCCACCTCTGGTCTTATTGACTCTACATTGATATCGGGTAGAAATGGGCGAAGGACGGGAGAGTGTGGTGGATGCTGTGCAAGCCTACTATCACCTAATCCACGCGCAAGTCATCGTGTTTACCTTCAGCTTGCTGTATCACGCGGTGGATACCGTTGAAACCGCTGATCGAACTGTCTTCACGCGCATATTAGACAAATATGACAAACAGAGGAAGCAAAGTTACACGTGCCTACAGCCTATGTATGTATAGATCTATTTTATCTTCTTGGGTGTAGTTAAAAATTTGTGGAAATGTAAGGAGTGCATGTATGCGAGACGTACTATCGTTCTACCCACTGATTCTTCATCCATGCAAACAATAATGCTTTCCATTCTAATAGTCTCTATGTTAAAGGTTTTTGGTGATCCTTTTCCCTATCGGGTTACTCGGTTGCGAAGTCCATAAAATAAGATTAGGGTTACCCTTGTCCCCTCAAACCTACTTCCTTTCTCAAAATTTCTCAAAGATGCTAGTGATACGGAAAAAATTTGTTACAATAAATCAACCCCTGAAGCCCTAACTTGACCTATTTTGTAGTAGGGAACAGTTTAGGAACACGTTTTTAAGCCTTACCTTACCCGCGAGAAGGATAACCAAAACAGAGTTTTCGTATTAAGCAGTATTCGATGGTACCCTCAGAGCTTAAGATTTCTTTCTAAGTTACAAGCAGTCGTTCAACCCTTGTAAAACGGTTTGCGTGATAGGTAAATGTAAAACATAATCCAAAGGATAAAGTATACTTAGTTGCTTGACTGAGACACAGAGAAGGGCGCGATAAAAGAGAAGGATGCTGGAGACGCAGTAACGGCTGCTGATTATGAGGGTGCTACGAAATGCATAGCATGATCTCACTGCTTGCAAGGCTCTGGTACCCTCGAATTCTCGCAGTAGCGTAAACAAACACTCTCCTTGTGCGTAAAGGTGTTCCAGAGGCAATCCTCTGTCATAAATGATAGCGTTTTAGCAGTTAGTTGATTGATTACTGAAGTCGACTGTCAAAACAAACGCCAGAATAGGCGTACACTCTGCCGTGCGGACAACTGTTCGCACAGTAAAATCTATCTAAAATATATGTTCTTACGGTATTACATGAAGTCATCTAAATGTTGCCCTAAAAGTAAAGCGATAAAAAATTCCAACGGTGTACTTTATGCCTCCTTGGCTGAAGTTACTAAACTTCCTCTTAAGTTGAATAATATTTTGGACATTTCCAGTTATGCTCATTAGTTCCTACTACTTACACTCAGAGCCTTGGGTGTGCCATAGGCTTTTTTGCTTCATAAAATCATGAACCAAATTCTCAAATGTCTTTTCAATTCGACGATATTATCTAAGTAAGTTTCCAGGATTAGTTCTCATGCCGCATACTACCAATATATTTCAGCCACGTGATTATAGCAAAAAGTTTCTTAATATGAGATTTTTAAAGACCATGAAATGATCATTCATAAATCAGCGTGTCTTTCCACTTATTAATCTTACCTATCAAGTATATTGTATGGTCCACGGTAATTGAAGACCTCTAAAATTCCTATATTACTTTTTCTTAGCAGTGTATAGTTTGTAGTTTGTAAGCCCTCAATGCAGGTATGACAGCAGATTAGATGCCAAATTATTCAGGAATTTTGAACAAAAAATAAACCTGAAGGATAACTGTTCTTGGAGCATACAGTTTGAAGAAGAGAAAATTTCATGCCAGATGAGAACAAGAAAGAACACTGTTGCATATGTTTTCTATAAAATATACGAGAATTTACAAGAGCCCTGAAAAGCAACGTAGAAATGCGTACAACTTAAGTTGTCATTTTGAAAGACTTTTGAAGGCGGCCGCAGATTGTGTCTCTACAAAATCCCCTATTCTATCGTGGATGGAATCATTGATTATTATGTTATACGATAATTAATATTACGAACCTACTCAGGTAATTTTCTTCTAATCGAAAAACATGTTTCAGAATCTCGTTTAACATTACAGGCTAAAGAACAATCAAATTTAAAAAGTAAGGAGGACTTTTATATGACCGCATTACAAAAAATTCTAGCAATAGTAGTTTAATAAGTCTACCTCATGTAGCCATAGTCCTAGCATTTTGTCCTTAAGAAACGGTGGTTATAGGGTTTCAATGGGGGGAATTAGGATAGACAGTGGAATATACTTTAATAACTGCTTTATGCATTTTTCTTTATTGTATTTCGAAATTCCGTTGATTTAGAGGTGCAGCTTTTCCTCATGTATAATATCCTTAAACCTATGGCAGAAAAACTCGATTATCCTTTTGTAGGTTTCTTGAAATTCCTGACAAAATAGAAATGGTGCTTAGGTCGTTTACTTGAACTTACCAGAGGTTCAAATATTTGTTCTGGTATTAGATTAATATAGTCCGCGGTGCGAAGTGCCGCGCACACCTTGAATTTATATGCGCAAAAATTGACTCCCAGCGACCGCGGGAAACACATTCAACTGCATTTTCCATTTTCCACTTACTTCTACAACTTTCCTCCACTGCCTATCCTATTTTCCTACATCCAAAACTCCGTGACCACCGTCTCTTTACGACAGGAATCTGGGACTAGGTGTATATGAGGTGCACTATTTAAACTATCTTTGCCAAAATGCTAATACAATGAGCTCGTAGAAGATGGGTGAATATAAAACCACAAGGTCGGTTGCGACTGATCATAATCAGACCTGGAATATTATACTTTTGTTAAATTACTTTTGGTGGATAGGCGCATGCATTCGAGTTTGTTACACAGCCTGTTGCTCCGACTGGAGGAGAGAATATTGCTATAAACTATGTTATTAGGTAATCCTACTCCGATCCTGAACAGATCGGAGTAGGATTTACTAATAACATATAGTCCCGATCAAAAACAGACAACACGGCAGACTCGTAGCTCAAAGGATAGAGCGTTCGCCTCTAGCCAGAAACACTCGAGTTCGAAACTCGAGAGTGGCTGAAATTTCCGCTGTTACACTGGAGTTGACTTACTTTCCCCTGATGAGGCCCAAATAGGCCGAAAAGCTTCGTGAAATGGCCTGGGTTGTCGGTAAAATAACAGGGCTAAAAACTTTCTGAACGCTGAAAATATCTAGACATTGGGCGAGATGGGTGTGACGTGGGAGTGAAGTGAGATTGAAAGAGAGGCTGTCTGAAATGATGGCTTGCAATTGCCTCCCACAGAAACTTGGGAAAGGTACTGTCATTTAGAAGGCCGGAAGTCTACCATCAGAGGCTGTGGAGCCCCTGCGTCTCAGTAAGTTATCGCATGTTTCACCCGTTAAGTATGTTGTGATGGAAAACTTTTCTTTTCGCCATGGCAATCTCGGTCAGCAACAAGGACTGCCTGGCGTTTCTAACTAATAAAAACGCTCTGGATACCAACTTTCCTTAGGAGGCGAAACCTTTTAGGTTTCGCAGTTTTTCCTCCGAGGTTGCGCTCCCTAAATGCTTTTAGTTCGCGGCACACTCAGCGCAGCTAATTGCTTTTATCGAAACACAGATTAATTAAAGTCAACATACAAGCGGAAAATTGAGGAAATATCGGTCTGCCATTTTGTTTAATTGCGTAATCAACGAGTGTGCAGTAAAAGAATTGCCTGACTGCTGCACTGGATGAGCTGATCCGCAAGAGTTCAATTTATTTTGAAAGGTGAGAGAACACGTTGAGAAGCAGTTAATAATTTCCCCTGCACAGAAGCCCTCGGTTTTTCGAGTTATGGAGACCTAGCAGGCAGCTAAGACCCGACTGCCTTCAGGTGGTGGTGTTGACTCGGAATCCATATATTTCATTACTACAAGTCGTGTTCAGCAAAGGACGCTCCGTGAGAAACATCTTCCATTACACTAAGGAGATTCTCTAGTATATGAGTCTTCAGGCCGTCCTTTACATACTTTAAGCGGCAATAAATTTAAAAAGTTGCATATTTAAGATCCAAGGAGCCCTTTCATTAGAAACTCGATGATTTTAAAAGAATTAATACAAAGTTGGTAATCACAGCTGCGCGTAAGTCACTGTATGAATATTATGTTATACATATTAAGTCATATTTAATTTACGACGGACACTTTTTTAAATAATATTCAACATTATTAGATAAATAGGGTAAACTTAGAAAGAGGCACCAAAAAACTCCTATAACGGAAATCGGTGGCCGAGTTTAGCGAGGCACCGATTTCCAAAATAATAAAGGAGAAAAGCCTGCTTAAATAGGTATTTATATGGTATGATATGATGCAGTGAGATGGGATCCTTATGTTTAGAGTTCAGAACGCTCTTTGTCGTACGGGAAAAATATAGCATCAAGGGGGTGAGACAAGAGAAACTCATCGAGGACAATGGGTTCGAAACGAGAAGGGGACCGTTGAAGTCACGAGAACATCACCAATATGCCAGAGATTTGACCAAGCAGTCTGCAGATTTCACCGACAAGTTGGCGAAAACGGAAGAACTCTGGCTCACCTGCGCTCTTTTGTTCCAGACGAAAAAAGTATTTTCGGAACCATGAAAGGAAACATTCTGACGTCTTTTTATGCATTTCCTATGGGGAAGTCAAAACACATCGCAAACATTGTTTGACATTTATTCTCCTAGATTGCATTTGAAAGATTCGTTTAAGTATTTTGAGTTTTAATGTTATCTTCATGTTCTTCCTTGACAGTGCATAATATAATTTTTTTTGAAATTTTTCAAGAATGTTGGTAAGGAAAACCACTTCAAGTTAGCATATTCCCATATAAGATCAACTACTGAAGTAACTTTCCAATGTCGAAGAACGAATCGATTAAAATTGGCAAATATATAGCACCGTGCCAGTGTTTTTCTCAAAATGCCTGCTCCGATTTTACTGAGTTTTCGAGCTCAACAAAACCCTCGAACTTAAGGTTTTAAGGAGTATTATTGAGAAATTTGAAAACTCTATTCGCTCACCTCATAAGTTGCTTGGTTTAAGCTTAAGACATCAGAAATTCGCCTGGCACAGTGCTTAGTATGCAATTTCCACATGTTCACATGTTCCACATGTCCCTTTCGAAACACTGCCATATTGCATTGGAAGGGCCTATTCAGTGCTGTCGCTATAGCAAAAAACGCCCCAGCGCAGATTTTGGTTCATTCGCTCAAAATGACACTTCCTCGGTTGTCTCTTTCAATTGTGAAAATTGCATTCGCACAACCTTCTTCGTTGATACCTGTCTGCGCATTTATTCAAAGTGCTTCTGTTAAACTCCCTTTTTGAATGCGTGAAATTCGGCAACAGTTATTTAAGCATTGCACCACATATACCCCTAGTCCCAGCATTTTGTCCTTAGGAAACGGTGGTTATAGGGGTCCTATGAGGAGGATTAGGATAGGCAGCGAAATATACTTTAATAACTGCTATATGCATTTTTATTTTATTGTATTTAGAAATTTTGTTGACTTATATCTGTGGATTTTCCTAATCTGCATTATCGTTAAACGTATTGCGGAAAAAACCCGATTATCAAAATGCAGAATTCTCAAAATTCTAAAAAAAACCAACTGTTTCAGTAGAACAATATGCTGGGAATAGAGGTATATGGGGTGTACTAATTAAACTAATTTTGCCTGAAATTTCTTCAGAACTAGCCACCAAATTTGCGCAAAAAAAGAATCCAGAAACCCCTGAGAAGGTATGTGCCATTGTAATACAGTATGATTCATATTTTGGGCAGCTGTAGGATTGATCTGATGTCCAACGGTACATTAAAACGCCGGCGACTAAAGGTCTTGGGAGCTCTACGTGGCTTCTGTTTCCGGGCTGAAAGCTGCACAGTCTTCTAACGCAGATCAGGAGGGTTAGTGGTAACCAACGGTTGGCTGGCAAATCGTCCCTTCAAATGGCAGGTGGCGGAGTTGGCGCAGTTTTTTCGTGGATTTTCATTATTGTGGTATGGAACTTCAGCAGATTCAGGACCCAGAATTTGTGGAAGTTTAGGTTCCTATAACTCTTAATGCGCCGACCTAGCTACGCTACTTCGCAGGGATAGTAAGGAACAGTTGGCAGTCTGGCCAATTAGAGACGACAGGAAGAACCTTTATTTTCCATTTTAGAACATTTCATGGGAATTGGACATAAAAAAGCCTCCAGTTGACTCCCAGGGAGCCGCATAAATTCGCCATGCGAAAGTATCCGGCCAAGGGAAAAATCAAAGTCCAATTACTTTTGACCCAGGCTCGATGCTCTGAAAGCTAAGCTAGCAATCCTCTGTCTCTACCTTTCCTTCTATTTCTGCTTTCTATTATCTCCCAAGTTCCTTGATCTTACTGACCACATCAGTAAAATTCAACTCCCACGCCTCAAACCACTTTTTATTCGAGCTTAATTTTTAGGACGTTCGTAATTGTTCACCTGTCTGCTCTCAGAAAACTAAATGTTACCTGGTTGTAACTTTTCTTGACAGAGATTGCTAACAGCAGGAATGCATTCAATAACAGAAAATTCGAGACACCACCAAATGTAAAATGGGCAGTTTAAGTGGGCCAGGCTGCTAGCTTTGCACTCAAGGACATTTTAGTTTTTTGTCCTTACAGTATTCTAGGGGCTATGCCAATTCAGAATGTCAGCTGAGATAGTTCCGTGAAAAGCATATAGTCATCGATCAAAATTACGACATATGAACAAATTGATTTCAAAAGATAAATTGGTGAACAAACGTTTGCTTTCGATAACTTATCGTCAGGCCTTTACATTTATATGTTAATGAAATGAATAAACTATGCTGGGTGGTGGAAAGATGTAGTGTTGTTGTTATCAGGGTCGGTGGGGGGGGGAGTGGGGGTGGATGAAATCGCGGTCAAACAGTCAGTGTCTAGACGGACCATCGTCCATATAAATGCAAAGGCCTGACGAGAATTTATCGAAAACAAACGTATGCTCGCCAATTTATCTTCTGAAATTTTCAATAGGAATTTTCGCAAATTTTAAAAAATTGTTTTTTAAAAGTTCTGTAGAAGTCAACGCATTTTCTTTGGGAGATAACGTAACCTGGAATGTTTTCAACTACCCCCCCCCCCCTACCTTTAAATCACGCCGTCCCCCACGCACTGGCGTTTATAGTAACCATGTCTAGTTTGGGGCCTCTGGAAGGAACGCTTATACGCCCTGATTATTCTGTCACGCATACACGGATATGGGTGTTGGCGCCCTTATTTTACTCCGATCAGAAGGGGCATAAATGTTCGAGGCAGACGTAAACGTGTCGAATAATATTCGTTCCCAAGTTGTTACTACTTTAAAACCTACTACTCGCAAGCCAGCTCTAATGGCGAGATCAGTTTCCGTGCGGGATTTCTGCAGCTAAATAGTCGCTGAAGCAGTCGCCTTTCCAGACTGCTGATTGGCTGATGCGTGGCAGAGCACGTGGGAGCTCATCCAACCAGAATGCAGAACCACTGACCAATCACCGAGCAGGCAGTTAAATGCACATGCCACCTGGCTTAACGAGATACTTGTGCGTGCCTCTCAGATCCAAGGGAAGAGGTTTAAATTGGGCAGCACTCATATTTACTGCTCCTCCCTTAGATCGGAATGTCTGCAGATTGCAGCACCTCTCTGAGTAGCCCTTCGATGCCTCCTAACAACGAGCCTGTAACTCTACAACAACAACAACAGCAACAGCAGCGATGTTGTACAACACCAGTCTCCACTCCCGGTCTGAACCCACCCTTCGCCGGTCAGCTTGCTGACTGCCTAGAGAAGCCCTCAGAATCCTCTTGTCTGCCCACTGCAACCTCTGAAGCCTGTTTGGTGAGGATTAGCACGCCGGCACAGAGTGCATACCCCTTCGGTCCAAGTCAGCAGAACGTCTGTGCTGGATGTGGATATTTGATTTGGGAACGCACTCTACTCAGCGCGGTCGATAGGAATTGGCACAACAACTGTCTCAAGTGCTACTGCTGTGGTGGCCGTTTGGCTGATTTGGGCTCCTCGTTCTTTCTACGTTCCAACATGTTTCTCTGTAGACAAGACTACCTAAAGTAAGTTGCTGTGTCGTTTCTATACCTCAATTATGCCTTTTTCTTCCCTTTCATGCTATCCTCAAGGGTCAGCAACTATACCATCTTGGTGCAGCATGATGCTTAGTTGTAGCTTACGAGCATAGGAGAGGGGGCTAGGTAAGCCAAATCCAAGTCAGAACGGAACCTGCATTTGCCCGTTGTATGCGACTAAATGGCTCCCGAATAAAATCGGGGGAAGGAGGTAGAATAAATTCACTGGTTGTGGGCTTGAAATTTTTTCCGTCAACAATTTCACTTTTAGTGGCAACGGCTCATTCTATTTAACGTTTGTTTTCTTGGTTTACCGACATACAGATGGCTTACAGTTTACCGAGTGCTCCGACGGGAAAACCGAGACAAGATATTTAATGGTGTTACTAATCGCGGTCTATTGTGTCTGAGGACTAAATTGTATTGCTTAGCTGAATGTCAGGCCGGAGGGAACAGATGTTGACTTGCATAAAAATAACATATGGTTGATGAAAATTTTAAAAAAAGAAGCACCAGTTATAGGTGAGTCATTACTGCTGAGTAGACTACTGAGGATCTCTACCGCCATTAGTAAACAAGGTATGCCTTATGATGAGCCTTTGAATTGCAAAAATAAGCTTAAGCGTTTAAATTTGAAAGTTTGATTAAAATGTGCTGTAGTCTGTTTATACAACTTCTGTTGAGAAGTGTGTGTGCTCTCGAAAATTTTAGTAAATAACCACAGGAGACATAAATCTTGGCATTCGCCATCTGATTTCCATGCACTTCGCCCTACTGACAACAAGACCGAAAGTTTTGGTTTGGTTCCAGCTGTATCTGGAAGTTTGTGCGACATATCCCGGTTGTAAGAGGATTAGGACAGAAGCATCTCAGTTCAGGGAACGGCCAAACAGAATATACCACAAAATAGGAACTCTAACGGGTGTCTTAAAAGGTTTCCCAGAGGGATATATTCTGATAGGCCCGTTTGCTACCCTATTTGCCCAGCTATTGGCAGACACGTCCTAGGATGTCAGTCAGGCGGAAGGAAAAGGACAGTTTTGGGTTAGTCAGACTGTCCCAGCAAGATACATAGCTGACATCGTATGGATATAGTCAATTTACGGTTTTGCAACTGAGGGAGAACCGAGAGTTCCCTGTCTTAGCCCTCATTTGCAACAGGCAGCAACACGAGAAGGGCTATTTGTCTACTATACAAGTAAACTGAACGTGCGCTGATTGGCTGCCTTCATGCCGGTAAGTGAGCCAAGGCAATTGGGAAAAATAGTATATCTTGCATTATTGCGGAAAGTTTTAACCATAAACATGAAGATTTACCTATTATTTAATGCAAATAAATGCGTTACGGAAGCATGAGAACATTACACAGCAATGTATGCAAGCCGTAAACCAATCACAAAACAAAAAGTAAACCATTAGGCTAAACCATAACACTAACCCTAAAACTAACCCTAACCCTAAAACTAATCCTTACCCTAAAACTAATCTTAACCCTTACCCTAAAACTAACCCTAAAACGAACCCTAACCCTAAAACTAACCTTAACCCTAACCCTAACCTTTTATGCCTTCTTAACGAAATCAACGATAAATAAATAATGAGATAATCGACATTATGCAAATGTTTTTTGGTTGCTTTCGGTGCACAGCAATATTTGAGTTTCAATTAGTCGGATAAGTTTCAATGTAGGAAAGGAAACTGTGCAGAATATTAATCGTAAGAATTTATAAATGCAAGAAATAAAAGAATGACAATCATTCTAAAGCGATTTAATACGCAAAAAAGTTTCGCACAAGGTATCCTATCAGCGCACAGCGACCTTGACCAATGTTACTTTCCTGATGGTCCATAGTTCATCCCCAGCAACACAGCCAATAAAAAGCGGTGGCGACCGCCAGAACTCTCTTTTTTGCTTCTATGAACAAAGCAAAGTAGGTTTGTCTTGCTTCTGGACGGGAGCATGCAGACATGGAGGGAATGATGGTAATTAACACAAAAATAAAGCAAACATCGGCAGAATAGCACGTTCTGCTATCCCCTAAGGGCTCTTTCAATATACGTTTCAATCCACGCACCTTCAACCGTGTCTTTATTTTTATTTGCATCTGCTTCAGTATTATGAAGTTTTCAAATAACTCATCTCGTCTGGATAGCCAAGTGATAACGGTAATTTGACCTTGAGCGCTTCGTTGACAGAATTAAATACCATTAGCATAATTTATTGGTCTGACTTGCTGGTTTGGAGCAGCGGCGCTACCTCCAGCAGTAGTGATCGAGACCACCACCACCACTGCGCAAGGTAGTCTAAGAGAATATAATTTCCGGCAATTCACTTGAATCTTTACAAGCGGCTTGTAACACCATTGTGCATTGAGTAAATTAGGAATGTGGGGTAGATGGGCGCTGGCCGATCGGTTATGGGTTGAACTCGTTCTATTTCGCCTTGGAGTTCACTCTTGAGCCACGCTCTTTTGAAGTCGATTGTGGTGTGACTTTTTGAGTTGTTCGTACGAACTAAATGCACAATTTGGTGTTACTTTAAGCGACAACCTTGACTGGACAGCTGAAAATGTGATGTCCGTATGCTTGAAAGTCAATGGTTTTATGGTTCCCGTCAGTTGTGCGAATTATCACTATTACCCTATTTAGGCCGGACAAAGTGGGTCCATTTTAAGTCCTAATTAATAAAGTTTTGAGAGCCTGTTGCACAATGGTACTGTGGTCTTTTGTACCTGCTATGTCAGAGTTGCATTACTAGACTTCCCTCACTTGGAGGTCGCGGCAGTGCCGCCGATTCGTCAGTCTTAATGTCCGGCTCTAGTATGACTAAAGAGCAGGGTAAAAATGCCCTATTCTGGCGTCATTTAAACAGGTTAAGTTTCCTGCAGACATTGGATTTGAACATCCACCGGAATACTGCGAACTTAGATCTATACTCGCTCCCTGTACGTTATTGGAAGTATGTTGCGTCTGCGATGAACCACTAGTCTGCGCAATTGAGTTAATTAGAGGCTGGATGCCCTTAGACGTTCCGCCAGGAAGTCATTCTAGCGTATTGTCCTGGACCAATGGTCTCAGGAGCTCGGGGTCTCAAAAGGCTACCTACTGACAGCGTGCCCAACCAACTGTACTCTGTAAGCAACTAATGGGCGACTAATGAGTTAGACCACCCCAGTGGAGGGGGATCGAAAGCTGCTCGCGGGCAGTACTAACAGTCGCCAGACCTCTGATCGGTCTGTGCCCTCACCTCCCCCCCCCCCCCCTGCGCCTGGGCTGCGGTATTGACTCAACAAGTCCAACAGCATCCTTTGGCGCAGTAGTTTGTCGGCAGGGTGGTGGTGTTTGTGAGACTAGTCGCAGAGATGGCTTTCGGACGCCGCTACCGAGTGGCGGAGGGGGTGGGGGGCAGCCCGATGATGACAAACCTGCGGGTTCGCAATTACCGGTCGTACATGTGTGGTTTTCTGCGTCGATCTGGCTTGCAGCTGCTACCCCGTTGCTACCCTCATCCGACGGAAGACTTGATTAGGTCTGTCCCTGCCCGCCCAGATGCGGGAACAGCTGCTGTTGCTGTCTCTCTACTTCTAACTAATTAATATCTCTGGCACGAACTAATTAGTCGCAGGGCCTCCCTCCCAGCCCACCCAGTCCCCCTCCCCCCTACTGCCACCCGCACGTGTGTGAGCGTGCTCGCGGTCTCTCCCCCCCCCCCCCCCCCCGCCATAAACGACATAACTGCGGATGAACGAGTAATTAAGGTAAAAGACGCTCGCTCGTGCGCTGGTACGCACACCCGGAGATGGAAGGCAAGTTGGAGACAATTAGGAGGATTTCAGTGAGTCGCCTTGCCGCAGTAACAGCCGTCGATAGCTAATTACTTCCTTCCTAGTCTTTTTAGATCGCCAGCGGAAAAGGTGATAGAGAGAGAGAGAGAGAGATATGATGCGGGCAGGGTGTCTCATCTTGTTGTCTTGTTGTTATCATTGTCCATCCGTGTGTGTGTGTGTGTCTGCTGCAAGCCCCGCCCACGGCCGCCAACCGACGACGGAGCATGGGTAGTGCCTTTCAGTCGTTGACTGACTGGTTACCCCTCTCAGGAGGGTGTTGGCCCAGGCTTCATGCAGGGCTGCTCTCACCCTTCTGAGATCCAATGGTCTGTATGCACATGCAATGCCAGTCTTCAGCCAACCACGGTCCCTGCGGCCTGGAAGGCGCTGGCACGTTCTCTCACTCCTGATTCCCAGTTGGTGACTGCGCTCGCGCTCCCACTGGGTTTCAGGCCCCACTGCGGGTGCCCGAAAAGCTAGGCAGTCACTATGCGGTGGGGGAGAGAGTGAGGTCGACCTCGGTGCGATTCTTCCCTCACTATAATAAATCTGAATGCGTCTGAATCTATCACGGTGCGCTTAAAGCCGTGGCTTGGAGGGTCTGCCAACTGACGGGAAAACTCGGCCCCCCACGTAGCTGCTCCTTCTGTACGCGTGTGTCTGTGTGTGCGTACGGGAGGAGAGGGAGGACTGAGAGTCAGGCTGCAATGGCTCCCTCTTAATGTGGCCTTTATGGCGCTCCCGCGCAGTCGGGAGCATACCTAGCGAGATGGCTGTGTCAAGTGTGCGCGTGCTGAGTGTTTATCGCGCCAGCCATCCACACCCTCCCTCATCCCCGGTCTTATTGACTTTGTCTTTACACCGGATACGGAGGTGGGAGTGGCGAGCGAGTGGGTAGATTCTGCGCAAGTCTGCCTAAACTCCTGTTTTCCCTCGCGCCAGTTCTCCGCGTTGCTCCTGCTAGCTGTCGCTTGCGTATTGCTTGCCCAGCTCACCTCTGTGTTAGTTGCGGCTTGCTTCAGCGTTTGCTGCGGCTTGTTGGAGCGCGTGGTGCCCATCGTCGAAATCGACGGGGGAACTGTCGTGTGTGTGTGTGTGTGTGTGTGTTGCAGAGTTCATCGTGAATGACGAGGATCATTGCTGTGCCGGATAAGAACCGATGGTGTCTTGCGTCGACAGTGCATACATACCTCTCTCTACCTCTCTTTCTAACCAAAGCCACAGAGTTCTGTTGATGAGGCAAGTCATGAGGAGCAGAGTTTGGAGTGGACGAAATTCCTAAAATATTCGTTTAAACATGCCGCCTACGACCTGATGCCAATAAGGGGGACTCAAATGGCACAGAGCGCCAGTGAGGTCAGATAAGGAAAAGGAGTCAGTATAGCCCTATCCACGGTCTTTCCTGTGACGGATTTAGCCTGCCAGTTGACAGCCCTCCAAGCCAAAGCATATAGCATGCTCTCAGCTGATCTTATGTTCAGTGGGAACCCAATGTCAAGCCGACTGGACAGGAGAGATTTCGTGCAATGGCTGAAGAGGTGTCCGGGTAATGTGAGCATACACCTGTCCATAGGTCGAAGACTTTTCACAGGCGCTTGCACCTTCCGCGTGAGAGCGGGTCGTTGTTGACGAACGATATTTGCAAGCGACTAGTTCCACTACCGCTGTATGTCGTGAACGCGGCCATGACATGCGCGTCAACCTAGTCATTAGAGTGAAACAGACCTATGTCTCATCTTCCTCTTCCAACATCCAAGGAGGTTCCACAAGCAGGAAAACTTTAGACCGAGCAGAAATAGGCCCGTTGGATTCATCTTGCCTTTTTTGATGCTCGCATCTGCTTCTTGTTGTAGATTGCATTGGGTGAGGGGAGAACGGCAGTAGTTATATGGGTCGCTACAAAAGTCCGCACTGAGTTCCTATGAGGTTAGGAGTTAGAAGAGGTTTGTGGAATTTACTCGTTGCATTCGAGCTCCTGGTAGTTCATCCCTAGGGCTAACGTTTATTACAACCTGCACTAGCTGCGGAGTCCTTCAGTATGGCCTACTAAAAATTTACTCGTCCATTCTGAGGGATATGCCATACAGAAACTTCGCGCTTGGCTTGATTAGCCCATTAGAATAGGTCCCTTCCCCTTCTGCGCTTCGTGCAGAGACTGTTCTTATGCACCAAATCGGTTACTACATCTTCTATGATCATATACGAGCCGACCGCTGGTAATCTACACTCTTGTCTACCAGATTTTCCTTTGTAGATAGATCCCTGTCACTTCAGTCCTTAGTTTGGTTGTTAATCGCGGGTAAGGAAACACATGCTTAATTACCGCATCCAGATTGAATCGGTTGTCCAGAACAGTACAGTCGCTAAATAAAACGCATATCAGCATTATGGTGAAAACTATTCAATATGCACATCGTACATTGTCATGAGGATGGGATAACCCGATTTGTTCTCATCAGAATTATTCATAATTTCGTGTAAATTGAATTTACGAAACTTGAGAAGCTACAGGAAACTTTAAAAATTGGGTGTTTCTTGTACGTAATTTGAAAATATGACGAAAAATTGCTAAAAATGATTACAGGCAACTGAAAAATCGTTGGTATTTGCTTGAGCTCTGCTTTTTGGAGCAAATTGGTGACCGCGGATGCACAGTGCAAGCTTATCGGCTGTTCTCAGCTGTCGAAATACAGCTAAGGCTATTTCTTCAACGGACTTTTCCGATAGCTGCTGTGCTTACTAAGGGGACATGAGAATATCTCTGATTTCGACAGTATGAAGTTGATCAATCGAGGTGCTGCATGTACCGAACGCTTATTTCTGATTCTATCAGTCAGCAGGTCGCCTTCCCTTTTCTCACGCATTGTGTCATTAATCGAATCATGTGGATCGAAATGCACTGGATACAACTAGCACAGCAACTACCGAGATTCACAACGACCTGAAAACCCTAAATACTGACGCCGAAGGACGACAGGACCGACCAACCTCTTGCACAGGAGTACCCGTAGTCAGCTGAAACAGTGATGGATCCGCGCAGGCTGTCCTTCCAGCAACGGCAAAAGCCGTCCAACAGGGGGTGGGGATAAACAATGCCCGTTGCCTTGACACACGGGCAAGTCAACCGCTGTTTCCAACTATGTCCACTCTGTGCATCACGGTAGGGTGGAACTGCAGGAACAGCGATTCGCGGGTGAATTTGTTTTCAGTGATAATAGATGTGCGCTGCATCTGCTGCCTTCCCCCTTTTCACCTGGGCCCGATGTTATGGCAGAGCCAAGAAGACCGGAGGGGGGAGGGGAGGATGGGGCTCGGCCGGCTGGCGGGACGTGAGCCCGCGTCTAGGCTTGCCACCAAGCCCCCCCCCCCCTTCTCGCGTGTGGTATTTGGTCTGAGTGCTACTTTCCCCTAACGCCTGCCATGTCCTGATCTGGTAACCATGTTGGGCCAGCGCATCCACTGCTTGACCCGTTTTAAGGACTACTAACCCAAGATACACGGCGTTTTTTGAATCTGAGGAAGTGGATCTTACTCCGAGTGTAGACTCTGGCGATCGAGCAGCAGCCGTGGGGAGGTGTTTCAATGTGAAAACAAAGTCCCGGGTGATTGCTGCACATTTGGCGGATTCTTTCGCGCTTGCATGGGGCAGGGGGGATAATGATTGCGTCCTTGACATTTTCCGGGATTTTGTCTTCACGTCACATCTCCTTGGAGCGAAGTGCATACATATTTCAGCTGAATTACAGTTGGCACCCGGAAACTTCTCGATGAGCATCTGTTGCACTGTTCTGATTGTCTTCTATGAGGAGAGCGGAAGTTCACGGTTGACATCGATCTCCACTTAATACAGGATGTTGATGGCATCTTCGTTAATAACATATGAGTAGTCGAGGACGTCTCTAAATTGCTCTGACTAGTGCTCCAGAGTCAACCGATTTCTTAAGCGCTGAAGTTGTGCCCCCCCCCCCCCCCCGGTTTGGTTTTAAAGATGCACTGTATTTGCGCCGGCGGAGTTTACACAATTTTTTTTTTTTACCCGGTTTTTTTGCCCCCCTGGGCCCTCTTTTGCCTTGTTTCCCCCCCCCCCCCCCCCTCCATCCCACGCAGGCTCTATTGCACTTGATAAGAGCTTCGAAGAAATTCAACCTTATTGCCTTCTGTTTGCTGTTGACATGGATCGTGTGATAATTCCTTTTTTTCAGTCACTTAATGTCCGATTTATTCGTCATTGTTCTCGGGCCAGCCTTTATGTTGGGGGCTTCCAAAGTGACGGTCTTAATGCAATTCTATGGTTGCCACTAGTAGGTCCCATTGCTAGCAGTTACTTCCAGGGTTTGTAATTGCCAACTGACGTTCAACTGTATCTAATAATGAACATTTAACTTATCCAGTATGGGCTTGCCTTCAGAGTAGAGTTCGTAGGCTGGGGCCTAAACTAGCCGGCCGTGTTACCTCTGTCTAAATTTAAGAACATAAAGTGATCTTACGGTTTTGATGGTATTCCTCGCGCACGACACCCCCGACACTCTCGGTATTATTCAACCTCGATTTTTCACTCCAGAGCGATTGTTTGCTAGCCTAGTGGTGTTGGTGATGAGAGTCGTCTTTTTGGTATTTTTCCCGGATAGTTCACTTCGGACAGAAGTGACTGCTGCTCTCTCTTCCTTGAAAGTCGGTCCGTTATATACAAAGTACGCTGTTAGCCCCGGGTGTTCTTCATAACTGAACAGTCATACAACTTACCATTTTCTTGCCTCGTGTAAAATGCTAACGTCTTCACCTTTTTGTCTGCCTTTTAGGCTATTTGGCATAGCCGGCACGTGCAACAGTTGTCAGTCTGCCATACCGCCGGACGAAATGGTCATGCGCTGTCAGACTCTCGTCTATCACGTGAAGTGTTTCAACTGCGCCAAGTGTCATGCGCCCCTCCTGCCGGGCGAACGTTACCTCCTGTTGAATGGCAGCCTCTTCTGTGAGCACGAGTTCACCCGCCTGCTGCCCAGCACCGACTGGCGCTGCGGTCTGGGCCCACCACCCGGACAGACTGACAACACTACCGCTTCCGGATGTCTGTCCCCCAGCGCGGCAGACCGCCATCTTGCCGTCAACGGCACAGGCAAACTAGCATCCACGCGCCAGATGAGTCCCACCTCTCGGCACCTCCTGGGGGGTCCCGGTCTGCCCCTCCCCTCCACCACCACCCCGCCTTCCGGGGCCGGCCAGCAGATCCGATCGCCCTCCCTGTCCAATGAGAACAACGGCCCCGCCGCTGCTGCCGTCACCACTGCCACGGCCGCTGCTGCCTATCCGAACGGCCTCGAGGTGTCAGGCCGTCCCCCGCCCGGAGGCACCGTGAGCGCCGCCTCTGCACCGCCCTCGGTTGGTGGGGGCGGAGCAGCCAACGTGAACCGAGCACGACAAAAGGTAGGCTGAAGTCGAGGGGAATGCTTTCAGTCAAGGCGGTCAAAACCTGACCTATGTAAACAGTAGGAGCATATGGTTAACTTAGCTCTGCCTTGGTAACCTCCGGCTCCCACATGCATTCAGTCCCCTGCCCACCTTTCAGAAATTATTAAGTTCATGCCATGGAGTTAAGTGGCCGGAACGTAAATTTTTAGTGTCAGACCAGAAAGTTTAGTGGACTTCTGAGTTTAAGACAATCAACCTCTGTTGAATAACCACGTAATGCCCATTCTAAAAACAAGTAGTGGTAAGGATTCCTTATATTCAAAAACACAGCATCATTAAACATTTGGTTTGTTTAGCAGGGACCAGTGGAAATGAGGGTTGGACATGTCAGGGGGAAGGAAAATAAAAAACCTAAATGATAAACTAATAAAAGGAAAATAAGGGCAAAAGTATTTTAGGTGGTGCACCTCATATGCTTCTTGCAGTACTACTCGGATAAGGATTCCTTATAAACAACACTGTATTTTACTATGCATAAGTAACTGCTTATTTTTGTAGTTTATTATTTAATTTAGTTTATTTATTGGGCGACAGGGCAAACGTAGCTTATGTAGCCCCGCTCATATACCCCTAGTCCCAGCATTATGTCCTGCAAAAACGGTGGTTATAGAGTTTTGTGGGGTGGGGAAATAGGATAGACAGCGAAGGAAATTTTTAGAAGGAAACGTAAAGTGAAAAAATGCAGTCGAAGTTGCTTCCTGTGGCCACTGGGAGCAGGTTGTTCCACGTGTAAATTAAAGGTGTGTAGACTATACTAATCTAGCTCCAGAACGGTAAGTTGGACCACAGGTTAGATGAAGTAGACGACCTCCTAACCACTATTTCAATTTTTCGGGAAATTCAAGAAACCTGCAGTTTGATAATCAGGTTTTTCTGCAATAAGTTAACTGATAATATATATTAGGAAAATCTACAGATGTAAATAAACAACACTTCTAAATACAGTAAAATAAAAATGCTTTTAGCATTTATTAAAGTAGATTGCACTGTGTGTACTAATTCCTCACCGATAAAATCCGATAAACACCGTTTTCGTAGGAAAACATGCAGTTTGTAGGGATTAATGAGTGGGGCTACACAGGCTACTGTTGTCGGCGACAGTAGTTTAAGTAGTGCGCCTCATACATCCCTAGTCCCAGCATTGTGTCCTGTGGAAACGGTGGTTATAGGGGTTTGGGTGGGGGAAATAGGATAGACAGTAAAGTCAAATTGTATCAGTAAGTATAAAGTGGAAAAATGTAGTTGAATTTGTTTCCCACGACTGCTGAGAGTATGTTGTTCCGCATGTAATGTAAGGTGTGCGCAGCGCTTCGCACCGCAGACTATACTAATCTAACACCAGAATGGTAATTTGGACCTCAGGTAAGTTGAACTAGACAACCTCCTACCCACCATTACTATTGTTTGAGGAATTTCAAGAAATATGCATTTTGATAATGGGGTTTTTCCGCAATATGTTAAACGATAATACAGATTAGGAAAATCTGCAGGTATAAATCCACAACATTTCTAACTAAAAGAAAACGAAATGCTTATAGTAGGTATTAAAGTATATTCCACTGCCTATCCTAATTCCCCACCCATAAAACACCTATAGCCAGCGTTTCCCTAGAACAAAATGCTGGAACTAGGGGTATATGTAGTACCTTTCTTAAACTACTGTTGCCCAATAAATAAACTAAATTAAATAATAATCTGCAAAAAAATAAGTTGTTATGCATAGTAAAATACAGTGTTGTCTATAAGGAATCCTTATCCAAATAGTACTACAAGAAGCATAAATTATATATGACAAGACGTTATAACACAATCCTTACATACGTACAAGCTTGAAGCCCAAACACCCGTTGCGCTCATGTTTCTGCTGCTGCTGTATGAAGCAATAACTAGGGGTTCGGCTCCTTAGTGGGTCTCCCAGCGTCCTCTCTGTGATTTCTGCCCCATCAACTCTCGAGAATCATCAGAGGAATAAGTTCAAAAATTATTAAGTGCTTGACATGCAGTTAAGTGACTGAGACATGACTTGCTGTGTCGTGCAAGGGTAGAAACATCGGCGAAACACGTGTGTGGGCCTTTAGCTGGTACCCATGTCGGAAGAACAGTATACAGTTTTTGCCATGTAGACTGAAGTATTCTGAGCAAATGATTCGAGGGCAGAGGAGGCACTGCGAAGAAGGATCATAATGGAGCGAACGGGGACGGAGGTTGGTGTAGTATCCACAGTAGGCATGACAGACTTCCTATTTTCTAGAAGGAATGGCAACATGAGCTGCGGCTCCGATCCGGGATACTATCCCCCATCTCACGCCATAATTATTGGTATATGGCTAAGTCTGCGCGTTAGCGGAGGCTCTATTTCGGTGTTGACTTTCGTATGGCTCTTTTGTACTGGTTTATAGCGTAGCCTGGTTGCGCTGACTGAAGCAGCTCAGGGAAACATTGAGCACTCCCAGCCCAGGTACCAGCTAGAAGCTGGTATGACAAAACGTACCAGCTCAGAAATTCGATTTATAAAACGTCGAAGTAACATAATGCTGACCTGCTGTTGCGGGTGCTTCAAATCCTTCCTCGGGCCCATTGTCAAAAAGTAGCAGTGGAGGGAGATGACGAATGCTACATGGGACCTTATCGTACATCAAACTTTGTTGTTTATCCCTGCTTGCAAACCACGCGAACTAATCCTCAAGGTTGAAAGTAACGCACGGATGAAGCTGACGGTCGGCGTAGGATCTCGTTATACCTTCCACAGACAAGTTACGCTCCTTCGATTATCCTCAGAAAGCCAAGATATCACTGTCCTAGAAAATTCCACCTCGTGAAATCGTTGACATGCTAAATCAGTGCAGTTTTTGGCATGGAGAACTCAGGTGCAAAATCATCGATCGGCCGACGCATGACGAAAGTCCACGAAAATACCTTGGTACGAGTCTAGTGCTTTTCCACTGTGCAAGGCGAAGATGCTTCCCTCCGGTATACTGCAACTTACGGAATGGCCAAGTGATTGTTAGGACGTCTCAAATGAGTGACGGCTGTATCAACCCTCACAAACAGTTTGTCAACATAAATCTTTGAGAAACTGAAAAGTTTCCTGCCAAATTAGCTTTCGCGTCCCTATAAATCTGGCAGTCGCTATTATCGAACTAATCCTGCAAAGCGAATCTGTTGTAACTCCAAATTGTCTCAGGCGCGAACAGAACGTTGCCTGCCTCAGCATGTACTTCTTTTTTTGAGGAAACAGCCAACGAGCAGGTGAAAGACGCTCCAACAGGTACTCGAATTTTGGGAACTATAGGCAAATTGGTCCTGATAGGGTCAGACTTACTGATCTTCCAACACCACAGGCGGAAATGTCAGTCTTAATGTGTGAAGGGTGTCTTCTTTCTCGTCGAATGGACTCAGATGCTGGCATTCAAACAACATCTCAACGTTCTATTCCAGTACTTATGATGCAGGAGAACGGAAAGTGCCGGCTTGCTTTCGTTAATGCCCTCATCTGTCACAAACATTATGGTAGCCTAGCGTGGCAACTACGACGCATTTAGTGAGGTTCAACAGTAACCATGCGACTTGAGGCAGACGTGCTAGGACACGCCATTCGGCGCGTTGACACGGACTCCAGTGACCCCAAAGACAAGGTTGTCGCTATGAAAAACACTTAAAGTGTGCGCCGAGCCAGTGGCTATACCGATCGGTGACTGTCAAAACGAGACGAGAAACCATATCTCACAGCTTCCAGATATTGGCGGACATCTTTTGTGTCACAAAACTCCCAGAAGTCATCGGCCAACTTCTCACACCACTTGGATTTGGGGTTACACACAGACCAGAGGCGGTGACTGGAGGGAACCGATTAGATCGAAAAGTTGGCTGCTATTAGTAATCGAAGCCGGTTCGGTTGTGAGTAAAGCAGTTGCACCAGAGAAGTGGGAATAATACTCGGGACGCGAATAGCTGAGCCCGCACCGGCAGTGATAAAAGATGCGGACTCTGAAGTTGTGGCTCATTCGACGAAACCCGGCCATACTGCAAGGCTTGACGCGTCCCAGTTTGTCGCGCAAAAGATGACAACTGCGTGAGTCGATAGCTGTCTGAGTCTTGGTTCTCCAGGCTCTAATTCCATCGAAAAGCGCAACGACCCCTCCCTGTCCAGTCCCCAGACCTTGCCTGGGCAGAGTAATTTAGTTGTGTTAGGACAGCAAGCTGCCTCCAGTGACAGAAGGAGTGAGCTAAATGGCAGAGCAATTATCACCTCAATTACCAGCAGCAATGGGAAATTCGCGCCCATTAACGTGTCAGGTGCGGCCCAGCAAACCATTAGCGTACCAAGAACTGACACCTAAGACGCTTGTGGGAGCTCCTCGCTTAAGCAGAGATATAACTATACAGCGAATGCATCATCTGAATGCAACAAACCCCCGGTGTATCCACTCATTTTGGCAGTTGCTCGAAATGTTAGGGAAATTAAAGTCTTGTCTCCGGTTCAGTTAAGAACCTGTTCATTATGAGATATAATCTCAAATAAATGTCTTGCAAAGCCTATTTTCGAGCGTCACTGACCTGTTTCCCCAAAAGGCGTTCCGATGGATAAATTCAGAGTTATATGAACGCAGCCATATTTCCCAGAAGAGAATGTAAACATACTATAACGAAAGTATTTTTCATGCTTACTAACACTTTTATCAAAGTTAATTGTCAAAAGGCTTACATCTCGACTTCAGCAATTAATTTGAAACCATTTTTTAAAAACATGTCCTCTCCCAATTTTTTACGTTTTGTTAACCACCTGCAAGTTGTTTTCAAGTTCTTGTGCATGAACTTGCCGCCGCTCACAAGATGGTTCGAGAGAGAAAACAAGGTAATATGCTCTATTTTGAGAAGATCATTCTTATTTTCACGATAAAAAGCAACACATACTCCTGTCACGATGACCAGGATGTAAGTAAACATAAAGCTTCACCATGAAACGGCATGCTTGCGGAGGGAGACGACAGAGTTTGGTGGAGTAGATTCGTGCAGACAGCTGATTCGGGCTTATTTACCTTCATTTTTAGCTAAGCATAACCCCGACCACTAGTTGAGACTAGAAACACAAACATGCGCACGCGCGCACATCAAAAATGGTCCGTAGGGAACTACCAGCTGGGTCCTAAGCACTGCGTCGGTGCCTTGCCACCTGTCAGCCTGTGTTGCTGCAGATCGGTTATGTATTAACTCAGGAATTGGAATTCTAAGACGATCATACTTCCACGTGCTGGAGGGCGTCTGAAAGTGCGTTTTGACCCACAGAGGAGCGGGATGTGGAACCTGAGCTTTACTTAATAAGTGTTAGTGAAGTGTCATTATATTGCAGTTTTTAGCTAAGTGTATAGACTTCCATAATCATTAACCCTCTCGAACTACTGTGTTTCGTAGTCTGAAGCATTAGTAACAAGCTGCCGGGTAGTTGTGTCCTAAGGTGCATCAAAACACCTATAGTGGAGGGAACTTATCTCAAAACGGCTTTTTTTAAATTTCTTTCGTTCATTCCACCCTCTACAAAACACTTGTTTACAAGGCTTCTCTGACTCTTCTATAAAAGGACCGATGCTCTCAGCTAACAACCCCCTGCTAGACGGCTCCACAACCTAACTCACCAGGATGTGCTCGCTTCCTGGCAGACCTACCCACCTGACAGATTGTGTAGTGTTTCGCGGGACCCTGTTCCTGTGTTGAACACTCTCTCTTCTGTGTAATTAATGCCTAAGTAGATCGCTTGAAGGGGGCGAGCAGACGTTGCTGTCAACCCCCTCCCCTCCCCGTCTTGTGCGAGCTCATTTGTCCGTTTTTCGGGGAAATTTGGCCCCGCGACGTGAGAGACATTAGAACACGGCGCCAATTTACTTGACGTCATTCCCCTGAGCCCGCGGTTGGCAAGTCCTCGGTGGCGGCACACAAACCTGTTGGCCCTTCCTCTCACCCCCCCCTCCCTCTCTCAGCCTCACCAACTCGGAACAAAAACGGCTGCGGCAGGACAGTCTTACAGTGAATACAATCACTCTTCCTTGCCTCTTCCCCCCCCCCCCCCCCCCCCCCCCCCCCCCTCCTCCCCCCCTCACCCCAAAAAAAACCCCGCCCGGCCGGACCCTTCTACCGAAAAAAACCACCCCTCTTCTTCCCCTCCCCCCCCCCCCCTGCTCATAAGCTTCAGCTCTCCTCACGTTTTACTGTCTGGGCCGCCGGTGTCACGCTGGCGCCAGCAGGTAATTTAAATCTGTCACAGCAGTTTGGTCCTCTCCCCCGCACACCCCCACTACTACTTCGGGGTGGGGACTGTAGAACCACGACGCCATGGCAACATCTGCCCTCCCCCTTACCGTTCCCCCCCCGTCTCATCAGACGATAGTCCTGTCCGCGGCTCTTGTCTGTCGTTGCCTTGGCGCACTCTACGGGCACCTGCAGAATTTCAGTGAGGACCCGCTGCCTGAACAACGAGCATTCTCGCATTTTCTTTTGCTCAGTATGCCAGTGTATACTCAGCCGGCTGTGAGAACACCACAGCGCCTTCAAACTCCGCAACGCTAATCTGCACGTCTGTACACACGGTCTTCCGCAAGTGGCTCGTACTTGGAAGTTCAACCCTCAGTCCCCAATTTCGATGACTTGGTATCAGCGCCTGCAAACTTTGACCGGAAATCCGCCGCATTTGTGTTGCCAAACTAAAAAAACTATCGAATGCCATGGCAACATAGCTTGCCAGCGGTTGTCTTTTCGAGTGCCATTTTAGCGTGATGCCAACCGCAATAGGTACTCGGAATCAGATTTAAAATATGTCGTCTATATTGCAAGAATTGACCCCAAATTAAATAACACCCAAATGCTCCTGAAGTCAGTGCTATGGAAATCCGCGAGTTGTCTGTAAGAGCTGAAGTGTGCTGTCTAATCAAGTCCTCCGGATTTGCTGAGTGTGTGCACACCTATATTCGGGTAAATGTAATTTTCCTGATTAATGACAGTTCTGTGATCGTACCCGCCCAGATTAAGTCATCGATTAATTGGGCCATTCACCAAAATATAATTTTCAGCTTGCTTCTATTTCGCGTCCACTCATGGGAAGCAGCGTCGCTGCATATCGTTTGTGGATGTATAAGTACCTAACCTAACATCGGTAATCTGATAGAGTCCACAACCCTCTGGACCATCAATGCGTGAGCAGTGGGTCCGACCACTTTGCACTTTGTCTTCGGCAAGTGCATCTCAACATAATTTTACTTACGACGCCCTGCAAACATGGCCTTTTCGATTGGTATTGGTTTTCCCGATTTTCCATTCAATTTTTATCTCTTAGGGATACAGTACGCGCCAGAATTCGAGCAACATGCCGAGATATTCCACAGATTTATACTCTTTCGCTAATCGGCATTGACTCGGGTTGTGATATTGATTATCGTGTAGTCTATTGTGAAGTTATTTCAGTCATGATAAGATGCAGGCTTTTTAAGGAGCTTAGTTCTGACCACTAACAAAACGTATGTACTGCAAAAAGTAACTATTTAAATAGTATGCGTTTTCATCATTGATTTTGACTGCCTTTATAAATTCAAATATGTTTTATAAAAAACATAGACGAAACAATTATTTCTTGTACTCTTTTGGTAGTTAATTACGCCTCCTTTAAATTTTGTACTTAAAGAAAGCGTATCCTTTCGTTTTGTGAAAAATTTCTAATTATGAGCTTTCTTACGATTGTTGGGTGTTCACTATAATACATCATACATCTTTTGCAACATTTTATGAGAACTATGTGACTTCTTCCTCAAACTGTAGGCGAAAACGTACTTTTCCTTAAACAGGATGTACACAGTGCGCAGTTTTTAAACCTTGAATTCGAGTGTAGCAGTCAGTAGGCTAGACAATTATTCGGCAATTGGGCAACTTTTTAAAACCGAAAGCTGCCCTTTCTTTGAGTATAAAATTTAAAGAAGGCGTAATTTACTATCAAACGAGTACAAGGAATAATCTTTCGTGCACGTTTCCCATAGAATATGTTTGAATTTGTAAAGGCAGTCAAAACCAGTGATAAAAACGCATAATTTTTAAGTGGTTACTTTTTACAGTACATACGTTTTGTTAGTGGTCAGAACGAGACTCTTTAAAAAGCCCACATCCCATCATGACTGAAATAACTTCAGAATAGACCACATGATAATCAGTATCACAATCTGAGTCAATGCCGATTAGCGAAAGAGCATCAATCTTTGACATATGGCGGCATTTCGCACGAATTCTAGCGCGTACTGTATATGCCATTTTGAAGAAGACGTCCTAGCATTAATTGAATTAATCAACCGTAGTACTTAGGGATCTACCGAATAAGCTGTTTGTACTCCTCCTAGAGGCCATATACTACTCCAGGGATAAACTAGTTATAAAAGTTCACGGAGTTTCAACTACCAGTGGATCTTCCGTTCAAATCACAATAATAGAAGAATAAGGTTCCCTTTCTTACTGATCGAATAGACTGGCAATCCCTTCTTCTTAGCACATTCTAGTACACGGACTTTCTTGCGGCAAGAGACCATGTCAGAGGCGGTAGCATGCCACCGCTTCTGCGCTGCATGCATTGACGAGTATCACAAGAGACCATGGGAACAAACTCAGAAGAAAGAATAGACTGAATAAAGTTAGTACATGTATTTACTTTGGTGCTACTTTGGTACACGTCTATCAAAGGTGCTTCTTTAAGCTTCCATCGACTTGGCAAGCATAGCTGTCCCACGAAAAGCAACGCAAAACAGTTCCAGCGAAAGCATCATCCCCTCATCAACCGATGCTAGAAATGGCTGCTTTGCTCATGGAGTTTATGGGGTTGATGCAGAGAAAGAGGCTGTCAGTTTGACCTCCCCCCACCTGCTCGGCGCAACGTGGGGTTACCCGCATAACTTTGCTTTCCCCCCCCCCCCCTGCATCGGCCTCTGAGTCGTGGTTAGTAATGGATGGTAGTACCGAGGTAACACCCCGGCGCTTAAAGTGTTCTTTTTGTACTCAGGAAGTTTTTTTTTACGTAAAAGTATCTAACGTGTGTATGTGTGGTGATTTCCCTTTTAGAAAGTTGATGCCCGACGATGTCCACTACAAGTCTGTTGAAACCACGCCCCTGTCCCACGCATACACCATCTGTGATATCGGTAGGCTACACTGCTGAGAACACAAACAGTACTGACGGAAACGGAGCACGACTCTTCACTTCTGACCTTTCCATCCCCTTCCTCTCTCTGTCGGCGCGGGTGGACCATCCGTTTCATATCGCCGTCATCATCTAAGTGCACGTTCAGACTTGAGCCAAATAGTTTACATTGACGGAGACGGTGATGAGCCGCGGAAATACAAAAAGACCTGAATTAACACTGTAATGAGTCGGCTTCAGCTTGCATACCTTCAGTCAAACCCTTTTATCTTTACATAACACCCCAGAGGCACTTCAATTCACACTGTAAATCATTTCTCTCGCCTATCTTCACGTGTAAATAGAGCCTTATTTCCCTGTCCTTACTCTTATCTTTCGTTAGGGTAGCATTACAGTAGGCGTACGTAGATTTAACCCATACCGTGGTTGGGACAGAAGTCGACGAACAGCATAATCATGATATCGTCTAGCTTTCTTCTCTCCAGCTGGTGGACCTCGCCTCGGATTTTCCTCACTATACGACGCACTTGGAGCTCACAAACTCGGATCAAATTCTTTAGAACAAAACTTTTTAAGCTCAGTCCGAAGGTTGTTTCAAAGGATTTACTCCACACATTCGTGCGTCAATTTCCTCGGAAGGTAAACCAGACAAAAATGCGATAGCTCAAAACAGATTGTAGAAACTTTCTGCGCAAAGGGGGGGACATTTATAAATCAGACGTTTTTCTCACTTTTTTCCCCGGCTCGTGGATACTGTAAAATTGATCTTTTCCGATGAAACGGGAAGAACTCATTAGGAACTGCGGTTTCGAACACGGCGTCTCAGTGGAGAAAAAAAACCATTGAATAACGGTGCTAGACCCCTGAATATGCACATGAAAAATACTCAGAAGGAACAAAGTTTGTAAAGATATTGGACTACATTTTAATAAAAATGTTAAAAAACACAAAGGGGTCCGCCCCCCACAAAACATGACCGTGTTCACAACGAACTCTGCGTATGTGCAGACAAAAAAAACGAGTTTGAACCCGTGGAACATAGACAGGAGGACTCGAATCCTCTCCACTGTGGCCAAAGTACGTTACATTCGTCTACTGGATGTCTTTACAGCAGCGTGTATAAGGAAATTTAAATTCAGCCAGGTCCTACCGAATGCTCAATTATCCGCAAATATCATTAATTGGTCTAGAGAAAGGTACACAACGGTCCATCACCAGGAGGAAGTAAAGGTGGTCAATGAGGGCTTTGAAGCCGGAATGCTCGCAACCAGGGTGAGGTGACAGGGCGGACGTGCGGGAGTTCGAGCGTTCCCGCGGGTGATATTTTGCAGCTCCAGGGTCAAATGGCGTGTTTGTATGGTCTGATAAAGTCAGTAGGAAGAAGTAACCGCGTTGTGGCACACGTGGACGGGGGCTTCAATCCAGGCCAGTCACTGCACAGTACCATCTAATCTTTTTGTAGTACCACATTTCTTACGGAAAACTGCGGCGGAACACCGACGGCTACACTAAACTGTCACATCCTTCCTCACCAGCATCTGCATGAGGCCCGGTCACGACGCCCGACAGCACATATCATGCGTTTGCACTCAGCACCTCTCATCTGACAGGGAGGTATGACTCCCGGCTCGGCTACGTGTGTTATACGAGTCCGAGACTTTCTCGGGGCTTAAAGCGCCGTGGCTTATAAGGTTGCAAACTGGCAATTGCACGCAAACCTCACAGTCAGTCCAGGGTATGTTTATGCTGACCGGTGGTCTGAGAGTTAGCCTGCAATGACTCCTTCCCACCACACCGTCTGGCACTTTCGCTCATGTGGAATGTGAACCGCTCAACTCCCATTTATATGCGACCCTAGTGCTTTTGTTTGGAGGCCATATATTGCATGACATACGCATAGGCGAGGTCACTAGATGTATCAGCATCTGCGCCCATTCCCCGCACCGGTCCACTGACCGGCTTGGACAGCGTCTGCGGCCTGAGAGTGAGGTCAACTACTCAGAGCAACTTCTTCTCTGCAAGTAATCTGATGCGGTTGAAGCTAGCACGGTACGCTAAAAGACCTGGCTTAGAAGGTTGCCAACTGACGGGATTCTAGGTGTTAAGGCTAAGACGGTTAACCCTAACAGCTACAATCTTCCGGGGCCCGTTCCTTGAAAGAAGTCTTGGGAAGGTCACAGTAGTAGGAACAATATATTGTTTACAGCAGAGTTAGGGGGAAAGGTGCCACTCGGTCCAGTATGGCGTTCAGCCGGGAGGGCGCGTGGCAGTAATCTCCCGCGGCCACCGAAAGCTCTCTTTGACCCTTTGGTGATTGGTTAGAAGGCGCGAGACTAGACGCCGACGTGGGGGGTCCGTGTCTCGCGTGCCGGTTTGTGTCTGGTCGGAGGCACGCCGAAAAGTGCATTCGCGCATGGTCCTGCTCTAAGTGACCTTGACCGGGGCGTCAAGAGTTAGGAGGGCGTCGGACAGACACGACCACTACAGGATAACTCGGACCACGCGGTTAGCCCAGTGTGTATTTGTGTGGAGTGGCTGACTGGTGGACTAAGAGTCAGACTGTTATCACCTTTTCTCAGTATGTCCTTAATAGTACTCCCACTCAGCTGCGACGTGAACCAGCTGTGGCGCACACCTTGGGACGGCTCCGGCCGCGTCAGCCACCGGCGCCCTCTCCCAACTCCAATATTCTTGACGATGTCATGACCCCTGGCCTAAGTGTGGGAGGAAGAGAGAGTGTGGCAGATGCAACGCAAGTCTACTATCACTATAAATATAATCAATCACAACTCCTCTTACCTGTGCTCTTCTTGCTGTAGTCCTCGTCGGTAATGACGCTCGAACTGCAGTTTCTTTTCTGTATTGGTGGCTGCTTTCGACTGGCTTCAGAATAAAATGCCCCATTAAATAACTGCAGACACATAATACGCGTTGGGAAGAAAGAGCAGGAAAGACACGGGCATGTGGTGACTAGCTCGCGTCGAAGTGAACTTTCCTGAAGTCCCGCAGCCGTTGGTCTCGACATCTGGGAACAGCCAATCATAGTTGCCGCATAGATGCCTTCTGGGCCGGCGACGAATAGCAAGCCTGCACGCGTGAACGCTTGCTCTCTGGGCCGCGGGGATTTCCTGCAACTACGCCACACTTCGGATCACGCCGCCCCAGCGGAAGGTCGTGCTCTCCGTAGTCAATCTTCTTCCCTAATATTCTTCGCTTCTCTCTGTACACAGTATACTGTTCCTACTACTCTGGCCTGCATTTAATTCTTTTCCACTTAGTAACCATGGTCTGAAGATCGTAGTTGCTAGGGTTTAACTTATTTAACCCCCTGTGATAGGCGTCCTGCCCAGATTAATGGATACGGTCTAACACAGAATGTGATGCGTCATTCCTGGTGCGTGCCTCTGAAGCTCCGTTAAAATATTCACACACAGCGTTTGTAGTTTGTAGACAAGCAAGCAAACCTGCGAGTCCAAGGAAGTAATTGAGAAAAAGATTTCATCCCTGGGACAACCCTTTTATTAGCCTGACGTTTCGACATCCATCACGGATTCTTCATCAGAGACATGAGCAAAAAAAACAGCAGAAACGGGTGATACGTGCACACCAAGTTGCAGTTTTTATTGAACACGGTCATTAGTGCACACATATGAGAAATATGGACAATCAACCATAATCGTCCATTTGTGCATGAATGGCTTGTTGACCGGCATGCGCGCCGTGAACTGCTGAACTTGCAGCAATCGTGGTGGAATTGGAAGTGATGATTATTCTGCCATCTGGTTCCCTGGTGTTGGCGTAAGACGACACGGTGGCATGTTCGTCCCGAAGTGGTCACTCGCTTTGGTCAAATTGAGCCTCAGCACCGAATATGGATAGGGTAAGTCGCTGCAATAGTTAATGGATTGAGGGCCCGTGACCCACGACTCAAGTAAGTCTCAGCTCGCACGATTATAACCTCTCGTGAGAATTTCGGCCTTATAAAATTTTAATTGGTGGCCAGATCTCGTCAAATGAGCCACGACTTGAGAATTGGCATCATTTCGCCGCACTACTGCCGCGTGTTCGGCAGTTCACGTCTTGAGAAGTCTGACAGTTTCTCCGACGTAGTTGCTTTGTCGACGACTACACCACATCTTATAGACGACTCTAGATATCTTTTTTCATGGCAGTATAGATAAACAAGTATTACTCGAGAAAACCTAACTGATTTTTCTGTTTAAGGGCATAATGAGGAAAAATGATGGAAGAAGCAGCGTCACATTTTAATACACCCTTTAAAATATTCCCATGGTGAGGTAGTTGACATTGAACGAGGAAGCCAGACAGGAATATAAGTTTTCTGCCACAGTAATAGTAGCAGTTTGAATTTTATCTCAACCGGTAACACTGCTAGTCGACAGGCTGACACTCGACAAAACCATCGATCGTCATACTTGGCTGTTATCCCTGAGGATTCGGTCCAGCACGAGTTCAACAGCTCAAAAACATGGACAGAATTTTCAGGTGTTGCATCAATCATATTTTTTTTATATCTGCACGGCTTATTTCGCCGTCGTTTAAGATTGATAGAGGAGAAAGACACGACGAAGGGAGAGAGCGAGAGGGGCTTTTACCTTCCCAATCCGTGTTTGTCTTTGTGTTGATTTGGGGCACAGTTTAAACTGCACTGTTAGTACAGAGGGCGAGAGAGCATGAACAACTACCAGTTTGTTGTAGGATTCTACGAATTCTACAAAATATACCATGAAAAGAATGCATAATACATAATACCCATGCAACCACTGAAGGAGTCACGTTAAGCGAACGGAGTATTTCAGTTTTTCCTAGTCAATAGAATGTGTTAGAGCGATGACCCCGAAAACAGCCACTGAAAAGGAGTCTTGAGGAAAGGGTTTGATATGTTTTAGCACAATTCACCCTTTACCATGGCTACTATTCACTGGTTATTTTCAGTGTTGCTGCTCTACCGCAACTCTGGTCCCCGTGAGCGCGTACGGAGGCAGCGGCTGACGAAGCCATTCGGGTATCCATTCCTTGTTAGTTGGTTCCGATGATACCAAACAAATCTAGGCGAGTCGCCAACATTGTGGCACCCTCTACTGTATATAAATAATGTATCAGAAGAAACGGAAGGTATTACTAAAGAGTTCGGTGACTGCTATCTTGCATACTCAAATCACATAAGTAAAGGACCGACTAGGCAGTCTGGTGTCCTTTATCACGTACCATGCCGCGACTGTTCTTGCCATTATACAGGGAAGGCCGGTGGACGACTAAGCTCCTTAATAATGGAACACAAGCGAGCTGTGCGAAGAGGCGGCCCACTGTCTCAGATCGGTACCCGCACCCCTGGAATAAGGCCGTGAATTTACCTTCACGGGTACGTGGCTAATGATGGTGCGAACTACTAGGGGGGGGCGCTGGATATCTGAACACAAATCCGTCAACAGACGTTTTGGTGTACCCTCCCCCTGCACGCGACCAGGAGGCGTGACCCAGTTCCCGACCAAGGACGCACGCCGTGACGGCAGCGCGAAACGGCGTGGGTGTGAGCGTGGACTCAACATACAGCCAACGCTCTAACCAACTGAGCTACGAGGCCCCCACCGGTGGCCGTGAGTTTAATCACATTAGGGGGTACTAAAGCATTCTCCTCGCTGGCGGGGTCTCGAATTCCACAGAGGCCACCAAATTTTTATCGACTGGGTCAAATAAATTATTCAATTCAGCCAACACTCCCCCCCCCCGCCAAATAATGATATATTTGTCTGGAGTCAAGCATTTAAATTTGGACGACTTATTTGTTATCTACAGATATCAACTGTCAAGTATTGTGCTTTGTTTACCCTTGATTATTGAGAAGCAGTACCGTAAAATTGCAACGCTGTCGTTCTATTCTGAGTTACTGTAGGGTACTGAATTAGGAGCTACATTGCTAGACAGTTAACACTTATCGGTTGCAGTGAACATCTTCAATGATAAAATCTTCCAAGGTTTAGATACTTTCGGGTAAAATATTCCAGGAAGACGAAACAAAGTGTCAGGAAGAAGCCAAAACCCCCTGACGTTCCTGCCGCCTCTTGAAAATTAGGCTCTAACATGTTTTCAGTCGCCAAAATAATTCTCCTTTAGGGGTTTTAAAAATTGTCCAGTACCATAAGAAACGGCTTATACGCGAAGTCGAACTCGAAGGCAAGCTCCTCGAAGTTAAACGCAAGATGGCGCTCGTTAGAGTTGACGTTGAGGCTGACATAGATCGGAGAGATGACGATGTGAAGGTTTTAGATCAAACTGTGTTCTTAGCCCAGTACTTGTATAGGATTTAAGGCTAAGACGGTTGACTCTAACACCTACAATCTTCCAGGCCCGGTTCCTTAGGAGATGGAAGAGGTCTTGGGAAAGCCAGAGTCGAAGGAACAGTATATTGTCTACAGAAGAGTTAGGGGAAAAGTTGCCAATAGGTCTTGCGGGGCGTCCGACCGTGAGGCCAGTGGAAGAGGGTGGCGTCGCCGACCGCACCGCACCGCGCGGAGTTGGAATCCCAAGTCTGTCGGTGCATGAATGGACCTGAGGACTGGAGAGCGCTTGGCCAGAGCTGATTGGCCACGAGCACTTCGGGCC
>JAYGXS010000004.1:19194017-19323558 GCA_036362985.1 Ligula intestinalis | reverse complement strand
CCGCCGCAAAACGAGTGTCTGACAATCAACCTAATGTTCTGATGGCTGCCGCTCTGGCGTAGTGGGACGGACGGACGAAAGAACGAACGACGAAAGAAATTAAATTGGTATAAAATCAGCGGCGGTGGGGGGAGTGGAAATAGCTCGAGAACAAGTTCCGTACTCACCTCGCCCCGCGCCCCCTCCCCCTCGCCTGTCGTGGCTGTCAGTGCGGGCGGGCGGGCGGGCGGGCGTGCGTGCGTGCGTGCGTGCGCACGCGTGAATTGCTTAATGAATCTTGTTAGGTTTATTGAATCACACTTGAGAAGGGCTGCGATAAATTTGTTGGCTTCCAGGCCCTGCCAGAGGAAGATGGACATCGGTGGTGATGGTCTTATGCTGACCGAAATGCAGCTGGAATTAAACTGCAAAGAGAACGGCTATCCAAATAATGCAAGCCAGTGCCCTGAAACGACCAGTAAATGCGGAAGTTCGCGTTACAGGTGTTGATATGAGTGAAGGAATCGCACACACCGACACAGGACTACCATGCGCAGCAGGGTAATGAAAATCAGAGGCCAGCTTAATCTTAAAGAGCAAGCTGGGGGTAGTGTATTGCATCCCATGCCTAAACTGTCCTTGTAACTATACAGGGCAAACGGAACGCATGCTCGGATCGCGCATATATGAAAAAAAAACTGGCTGTGCGACGTGGCGACGAACTATCGCAAGTTACTGCTCACACCTAAGAAACGGGCCATTAGTTCAACTTCGCAGATGTCACGATACTCGCCCGCGCCGGAAACGAGACGAGCCGAAGATTGATTGAAGCCCAGCCTACGGATGGGAACCCAATCAATCTATAGATTTGGCGCCGGCGCACAGAGCCCCGCGCAGTCACCTCCCAACGTGCGTAACCGTTATTTGATTTGTTTACACTCCCTATATTTGTCGCCTTTCAGTTGCCACGGCTATCTCTGAAGATGGATTACTGCCTGGGTTTTAAAGTTTAGAATGAACTGTTCTGGTGCTCGACTAACCTCCTCTTTTAGCTTATGGCTAGTACCAAAAGCGCTTTTTAGTCGACCTTCCCTTTCTTGGACTTCGGGAGTCGCGAGCGATGTTTTATTCAGTCGCGGAGACGTAGAAGACTGTTCCCATGACTACAGCAGGGCTGAAGTGATTATGCTATCTTTTGTCATCTTTACATACTCAGACATAATTATTTGGCCAACAAAGAAATGCTACAAACTCCAACAACTATATGCATTGCTAACTATCTCTGCAAAATGGAAACTATTTTTGAAAATAAACACGCGGTTTTGTCTCGTGGCTAATATTGCCTGTGGGTTATTTGTTTCGAGGGTTAAAAAAATATCCTGTTAAAAATCGACCATAAATATCCTGTGTCAGCGTCAAAGATCAACATCTGTGACCTACAAGTCGTTGGAAAAACCAAATGGTCCAGGCGAATCAAGCGGAGAACGATATGACTACGAAATTTTGAGAGAAAATCTGCATTATTTCAATTTGAATCTCATAGCAGTAGCATAATTTGGGTAGACCAAGCATTTGCCAGTATACCGACAGGCTCGAGAAAGGTCAATGGTGTAGGGAGCCGAAGAAATTGAGTTTGGCACACACCGATAAATATATAAAACGCCGAGATATATCCTGACTAAGTCAGAGCAAGAATTAGACTTCTGAGAGTCATAACCGTATAGTACGAATAGAATATATAGCAATTAAAGGGATGCACAAAAGGATGCGTTATGGCAAAGGACAACCTGAGAAGAAGAAGCAGAAGAAGAAGATGAAGAAGAAGACTCGATCACCGGGACAATACGTTTATTCGCCTGACGTTTCGACATCCGTCGCGGATTAATCATCAGAGACATGAGTAGGAAAAAATAGCCGAAACGGGTAATGCATGCACAGAAGTTTGCAGTATTTATAGGATACAATCATTTCTGCAAACATACAACGACAATTAACGTTAATTGCCTTATTGCGCCTGGATAGTTTGTTGGACTGCACGCGGTCTCTGACCTGTTGAAATTTCATCACGGGCAGTGGGCTTGGGCGTGATGATTGTTCGGTCATCTGGCTCTCCGGTGTTGGCGTAAGAAGGCAATTAACGTTAATTGTCGTTGTATGTTTGCAGAAATGATTGTATCCTATAAATACCGCAAACTTCTGTGCATGCATTACCCGTTTCTGCTACTGTTTACTTCTCATGTCTCTGATGAAGAATCCGCGACGGATTTCGAAACGTCAGGTGAATAAACGTATTGTCTCAGCGATTGAGTCTTCTTCTGAATTGCTTCCTGGGACACGCATGTTCGCTTGTATTGGCAAAGGGCAACCTGCCTGGATGGACAGTGACGCTGAGATGTCTGCTACATAACCAATGGGGAATAAAACTCGATGGGCAGCTGTAGGGAAGGGTTGTGGAAGGTGGCGACGTCGTGAGAGGAGAAAGCTTCAATGAGTTACAAGCGAGAGGTCACCGGAAGAAGGAAAGGGGCACCGATTGCTTTCACCGACGACCGCAAACCTCACTATCTGATTTGTTTTCTCGCCCACTGCATTACATTTAAGTGCTTTCTGCTATGCTTTCCTTATCCAATTTAGCAAAAAGAAACCCCCTAAGTGCCCGAAAAGGTCCCAGTGATAAGTAGTCACCAAGTCGCCAATCGGGAGAGAGATAATGAAACCCTTTCGATTGCAGGGCAGTAACTGCTATAGGGCGTCTCCTAGCGTCCGGACTAGCGGAAACAGTGTATACTCACCTAGTAATTAACTTAGACAGTGTATATGCAGGTATTAGATGTTGTCGATCTTTGGGTATGCAAGTTAGCACTCACAGTAATTCAATTTCCGTTAAGCGCCGAGATGACCAAAAGCTGCCACAGAGTACGACGCTGCTGGAAAAGTCTGCACTGGCTAACCACGGAGATTAAGACGCCATTAGCTTAGATGAGGTCGATAAAATTTGCCTGCCTGCCATTGCATTCTGCGCTGCTTTCCGGCCACGGTTGAGCCCCAAACCGGAGGGGCAAGATCTTTTAACAAGGTTCAGCTAGTTCAATGATCGCATCTTCTTCGTCTGTTCAGCTAGTTGTTGGCCTGAATGCTCCACCAGTGGACTCACACGTTGACTGCAACAACTATGACTGGACGTGCTCACAATCGTGCGAGTGTTACTGTAGTTGTCGTGTCTGTCCGATGCCCTCCTACCTCTTGACGCCACAGACGAGGTCACCCCGAGCATAGGACCTCGCACGAAAGCAGTTTTCCCGCGTGCTTCAAGACATGCGCAAACAGACGGGTGAACGCCACTGCCGTCAGAGGCAACTGACGCGCACCCAAACGCACGCACCATGTTCTCTCTTCACCCAAAGGAACCATGGGTCAGGAAGATCGTAGTTGTTAGGGGTAACCTTAATAGTCTTAACATTCGTTGATATTACGCTCACTTATCTACTGTGATTCCAGGAAGAAGTACAGGCGTTGCTCGTCTCGCCCTTGGACTCCAGTCTCCAGGAGCCCTGGTAGATCAAAATAGCAAGCAAATATGCTACCACTTTCGAAAAGTTGGAGCTACAATCAAGCCACGTCGATCAATGCCACTGGCATCTAACTGTTCAATTTACCTTGAAGTTTTAACCGTCTAGGCCCCATTAACGACCGGAAGGACCTTACTGATGAACGTTAGTAGGATCTTTTGGTCTAACCTTGTGACCCACTACCGACAGTTCAATCGACGGTGACCTGCGCCTTAATTATATAAATCGTTGTAAACTTACGCTGCATCTACCGCATTGCGTCACACTCTCTAAGCTAATCTTAACCCAAATTTCCTTGAAAGTTAGCGTTGAGTCACCCGTATTACGGGCTTTATGTTACCATATCATGCCGGGAGGGTGGGCAGGGTCATATCAGTCATCCCTACCGTCGAATTTTTTCCGTGCTTCGTGAGATCTCACTTCGTCCAAATATTACATTTTGGCTTATCACGCAGTGCATGGAGTTTTCCTGCCCTTTAACCATCTAATGGGGTTTTGTCAGTTCCTTTAGAAAACCTATAGCTAGATTGACCACGCCGTCTGGCAGAGAAGCAGATGACTGTCACAGTAGAAAACTAGTTTCAAGAGGTCTGGTCCCAAAAAGTAAATATTCATTCAAAACGACACAATCAGAAGTAATTTCAGCTGGAAGGCCTTTTTCAATTTCCGATCAGGTGTATCGTAAACAGTTGTAGCCATTTAAACTGAAACCTTTTCAACCATAAAACTAGACAGGCCATTGTTTCGTCTTGCTGTCAACTATTTACGCCTCCGGATTTTGTTTTTCCGGAGTAGCCTTGTTGGTAATAAAGTAAGTAATAAGGTAAGAAGTAATTTTTATTACCTGCTCTTCCTCGCAATAATCACCAAGATCATTGCCAATTTCAAAGTCCTCGCAGAGGTACTGCATATGTAGTCCCCAGAGTGCCATTAATATTAATAATAAAGATGGCATTGCCGCCTATTCTATCAAAGGTAAAACTGATGTCACTACAGTATTCATACGCAGTTTGAATTTCTAGATACCCTGTCAAATGTAAAAGATCATTTAGGTGAGGTTGTGAAAAGGATTATCAGGGAACCCCATGGAAAGACAGCTTATACCCGGTAACCCGTTACACCTTGACGGAATACCCTCACTTGCTTCAATGCCATTCGGAAGAAGTCAGTACAAATTTTGCCTGTTTATGTTATTTCACTGATTTTTTTACGTCTGCATAACTTTTATCCCAATTCATGGAAATGATGCACACAAAGATCCCTTACAAGAATTTTTATAGAGGACAAAATTTCCCACAAACCACGCGTCCGAAGAAGATGCTTGTGCCTCCCTTCTACAAGTGGTGGTGTTTTTTATTGGGGGGGGGCTCGTTGCCTTGTGATAGAAGGTATTTATCGTCGGAACTGAAGAAGGAGCATTTACTTGCAATATACGAGTTGCTCACACAATCTACAATGTAGCAGCAGCGGGTCATAAGGGAAACCTTCTTTCTAGTGAGCCACTGTTTTCAAAAGTCTTCGCTATCTGCACAATTTGGCCCATAACTGGACAGGTGAAACTAAATGTCGAAAAAAGTGATATTGCAACGGATAAGGGCACCCACTCTTTTTGTCGTTTACATGTGGCAAAAAGAGATGATGTTCCTTCTTGCAGTAACTTAACCCTCTCACACAAAGAAGACACAGATCTTAATTTGTCCGCAAGGTGGCAGTTTTCTAGAATCTGTCTATAAAATATTCCAGGACTACGTAGCCAAGCACAAACTTTAAATGTCCCAAATATTTCAAACACCGCCGACAGTTTGACGGTCCTATCCGACAAGGTCAACCGTGTGTTCCAGAGCATGGTGGCTTGGGCATGGTGACTTCTGCGTGAATTAGTCTTCAGTAATAGTAGACTTTCGATGCGTGTACCACCCTCTCTCTTACTCCCTTCCCCCGCCCCACCTGTGTCCAATGTCAAGGCAAGGTCAGGAAAACTTAAACAACCTAATTTGGATCGGCGAGCTACCGTTTTGACTGAGAAGGCTTGGTGTAAGACTCGAGATTTAGAGGTCAAGGGGGAGAGGACTGTACACAAATGGCTATTCAAAATACTGCAGCTTCTGTTCTTCTTTGAGGAGACGTCTAGGTGTTCAAGACAGAGCAATTCATTTTGATAAAGGGTATGACTTGCTGGATCTGTGAGAACCACTGTCATGTCTACTCCAAGTATTGTCGATTCGGTCAGGGGCACGTGGAATTTAGTCCCTAGAAATAAGGCCTGGGTGAAGCCACAAATTCCATCTTTACCGATTACAGTCAACCGGACGGTTATTAAGGCTATTATTTTACAGAATAATTCGCCTGTTTTATAAAAATGCTGAAAATTTAGGACAGCGTGTACCAAGGTAACCGTTTCTCCCTACCAGCGAGAATAAGCATCAGGATTTCTGTATTACAATGTATTACAATGTAACCATATAAATATCCCTTTGAGGAGAAGAAATAAAATCCTGTGAAAATAATCCAGAAATATTTCCGAGTTCACCCAAACAAAACCCCTTTGCAATTCGAATAAGAAAAAAAATCAGAATGAAATATGATCAATCTACAGGAAGCTTATAAGCTATTCCACCCCTCCCCATGAGGTCAGGAATTTGCATGAATTTGTGAAACTTTATCTTCTAATTTGAACCATTTGGTTCTTTTGACAGTAATTCTTCTCACTGACGCCTTGGAAGAGTGCCCCTTGAGCTCTCCTGAGCGCACGGGCACAATTTTCTCCTTACAGCTCGACGCTGTTATCCCGAGATCTTGAAGGTTTACTTGCTTGGCCTGCTGTGTTGTCTCGACAACTGGCAATAAAAGTGGTGTTTCATGCGAGATTTTTAACCTGACCGCATTTTGGACATCTGCTTCGCTTTCAGGCTTCCCACTTAGCTCCACCTGCCCCGGTTACCGTTTACTTCTCCATTTCCAGTCCCAGCAGAGTACGCAGTACCTTGAGCAATGCCCCCTCTCTCTGCCAGCAAGTACATTATTTTAAGATAAGGCCGGGGGAAGTTCGGGCTAGTGGAAGTCAACGAACTACCACCAGTCACCACAGACGTCTAGGTTTACTTTTAATTTCCACAAACATTTAGGTACACATTGCATGCATGCATGTCTACTACCTCCTGTCTGTGTTGCCTGCTCTCATCTGCTTTGCCTAAAAGTCTCTAAAATGCACTAGGATTAAAGTGCTACTTTAGATTTTGTTATTTGGTGGGGGCTCATCAAATGATTCTCGGGGCTTGATAAGGAAAGGTACATTAGGTGGCTATTACAGTTGCGGAGGGTTTATCATCTGTAGACGCGAGCACATTCTGAGAGCGATATATATATATATATAGGCCGGGCTATGCGTGCCGGTGGTGTTTAAGGCAGGCTAAAGTGGAGGCGATGCTATAGCGGGCAGATGGAGACTGATCCATCTGCCTTCGAAGCTTAGTGGTCTTACCAGCACTCTCAGAAGGCAACCTTACCTTCTGCGTAAGTGGTTTTGCCACTTACACAGAGACGTCACCTCCCACTTTAGCTCATAAGACCTCCAGATCATCTTGCAATCGCGAAATTTACGCGGCGAGAGAGAGTGAGAGCAATTTTGCGGGTTTTTGGTGGGTAAGTACCCCAGCAGACGAAGAAAACTAGAATTATCTTAAAACCTAAACGAGCGAGCACTTTACGCAACTGGTGGTTTTCTGTTTTTTTTCAAAAGCCTTTTTTTCAGAAGATCGATTTTTAAAATTCCCGAGTCATTTGAAAGATGATCTGGCGTTGCCTTTGCGATAAAGTTTTTTCGCTATACACGCTATCTGACTTCCGTGTAAGGAATGTTATACATTCCTGTACGCTATTAAGAAGATAACATTTAACGCGCATATAATTTTGCAGTGTATGTGGACTAAACTTTATGAGGAGCACTAATAAATGAGCAGAAACGATACGATTTGAGTGGACATTGTACAGCCTTAATAACTGCCCAATTAGGCACTTTTTAAAACCTAAAAATAACTCTTTTCGCGTTAAAAATGGGAAGAAAATTGGGTTGCCTATTAAATGAGCATAAGAATGAATATTTTTGATAACATCTACCTGTATTTAAGGGCATCAAAAATCAATAGACGAATAATTCACATTAGTTAAGTAGTCCTCTTTTCTATCGATTAAGATTTTTTCAGGATGCTGAAAAAATGTTTGTTCAAAAGTCCACATCTCGGTGTCTTCAAAATATCTTCGGATTCTCCTCCACTTTTTCGGAATTTTGCACTTTGCAAAACAGCCGGTATTTCCATAAAACTTTATATTCCTCCATAAATCACAACATGCCCTTTATTGAAGAACAGCCATTACTTTATTGCTGTAAGACTTTGGGGGCCGCAGCTTGGGCTGCGTTTGAGTAAGAGGGACTTACTTGTAAAAATCGTTCAATTTCATGAGATAGTGAATCTATTGTAATGTCTAAGTTCCGTAAATATTCCCATGGTTAATTTTAAAAGTCAGTTTATAGCAAACATATGTTTCCAGCAACTAGTCATCAGGCCAAACATTTGCAGGGGAAATGAACGCTGTACATAACAATTAAAGTTTGAATATGTAGAAAAATGAATAACTTTCTAACATAAGCGCTGATTGGCCACTGCGGACTATGTCAGTTTGCGCATGTAGGCCAGATCAGCGTGTTGCTTGCGAGACTGCCGCTATTTGGTAGGGGCGAAATGCTATCGCCACCTGGCGTTTGTGTAGGCCACGGAAGTGTAAGGGCTTGTGTCAGCGTCTTCTGACAACACAGCACTGGATTTACTAGCCGTATAGCTACTGCTTTAGCTGTTGCAAACACCAGCTGAAGCAACACGATTTTTGCTTCCTTTTGCTGATTGGGAGGCCACAGAAGTAAGATATTGCGTAAGCTCACGTGGGAACATGCCGTCTAATAACTAATACATTTAAATGGAATTTTCAGTTGCAGTGGTAAACGTACCATTTTTTGTACACTAAGAGAATTGTAATTATTTTGGGATTTCGATTAAGAAGAGTTTCATATCGTTCTTGAAATGGCGATTAAAACTTTACGATTTTCACTGGCTTCAGTCGATTGTCCATAAATAAAAATTATATTTTATTTGCTTAGCAAAGTATTCGAAATAAGACATTTCTTACCTAAATAACGACTGTTTTAACATTCTCTGGGTCATGGTTTTAGAAACACCCAAACATGTCAACTCATTACCGAAAAAATGAACATCCACAAGAAAGTTCGCGAATGAATATGCCTAAGACTGATTTAAAAAATTATATTACAAGTTACTTCGTGAACAAGCCCTTTAATTAGATGTTTCAGCGTCAAAATCTGTCTACGTTACATTTTCTAAGGTTAAGTCAAGATCGAAATTAGAAATTGTTGCCAGTTTTTTGACTTTCCTAAAAATTGGGGAAAGACCTTCCGCTGAAAATGAAAGAACTCACCTTTCTGTGTATATCGGAGCCGTTTCCAGTATATTTGTTTATTTCTAGGCTCAGCTCTAAGATAAAAAATGCAGAGGAGAACGTCAGAATACCAACAACGATTTTTCGAAAACGAATAATTCTCTGCCCGTTCCTTTCAAGTTTTTCTATTCTCTGATTCAGCTCTATAGACAGAAAGTGTTTGAACGTCTTTTGTATATGGCTTGACAGAGAAAATTGACGGTATGTCTCCGGTGTTTGTATATATGCTTGTTTAAGGTCCTTATTTTCGGTGGAGTAAAACAAATTACAACCCTATGGCACAAAACTTAGCAGATTTGCAAAATATAATTTTATAAACTTAGTTCGCTCTTCTTTTCCCGACAATAATGCGTTATCTCATAATTGCGCACACTTCAATTTCATGAACGCAAAACAAACTGGTCTGTGCTCTGAACATATATCAACAAAAAAGTTTCTTGCTTTTTATTAATGTTCTTTTATAGTAAAACATGCATAAACAAGAATATTTTTCGCAGAATTTAAAAGCGTAGAAACAAACGTTGGATTTGGCCCCATCCCGCTCTTATTTGGCGCTCTTTGGTACTAAAGGGCATTTGCGCCTCAAATTAACTCAGTCAACAAAAAAAGACAACCTCAAATGTTTGCTTAATCCCCCACTCAGATTTTGATCTTCACAGTTCATCAGGTATACAATTTACTGTATTACAATTTAATCTAAGTTATTATGTTTAATCTGAAGCACATTTTAAGATTGTGGTTAACCTTGCATGACATGGGTAATTGAATATGTAGCGTTGCCGGCAGAAATGAGACCCACGGAGAAGCCGGACCCCTCGCAGCTGTGTCAACCAGCAACAGAATATCAGCAAAACACGTGTCTGAGCTTTTAGATAGTCTATGTGCTGTCATTATATTAAATAGGTACGTAAGTTATATTAGTGACTGCCCATTGGCAGCTTGTGAATATCAGGCGTTCATCGGACCTCGGCCCAAATATGCATATAAAATTTTACTCTATTCCTACAGACCCTGAATAAACTGATCCACTCCAAGGTAAACACTAATTTCTTAGAAAGTTAAAAATCTGAACTTCCAAACCTGGCTTATCTACCAGAAAACTCACAGGGAATTTTGGGGGGACCCTCTGATGAGCTGGACATACCACAGCTGTGTCCAGCAGCAGCCGAAGAATACGGATGAAGCATGTGTCTGGGCTTTTACGAAAGTTAGGATTCTCCACGTGAGACCGTTCTAAAATACGCCCTACTAGATAACAACGTAACCGACTGCTTTGTTTAACTCCATAATGAGAGTTAACTATGTTGAAACCAGGAGAACAGATTAATGCTCTCAAATGCGCCCAGTACATGTTGTACTCATGAGTGAATTCGAAAATATTCCCTAGTGGGTCAGTGACTGAAGAAATCCTGACGACTACGAAAAAGAGGGTGGGGGCGACGGTGGAGGAGGAGGAGGGGGGACAGGAGAGCGCTGATGCATGAGCACTAGAGACAGAAATATGTATCCTGATGGTAGACTGATTAAAACGACTAATTAATAGTCCATCTTCTCTAATTGTCCGTATTCTCGTCACCATTATCTCACTCGTCCACCTCCTCCTCCTCCTCCTCCTCCTGCTCCCATCAAGTTTAGGGCACTCGGTAACGGAAACGACTGCAGAAACTGCATTAGCAGCAGTAGGAGCGGTTGTAGTTTAAGTGAAAGGGAGGCATCTTGCGCCATCTCCCTCCCTCATTGCCGATACCGCGGCAGGGCACTCGCTTAGGAGAGAGAGAGAGAGAGGGAAAGAGAGACGGAGGCGGAGATTAGGTCCACTTGATCCTTTCGCTGATATCAAAATTCGTGGACGAAGGCGGGGGTCTGCTGCCGAAATGGGCAGGTGCGGCTAAGTGGACATGCAGAGGCACCCCCTCCCTCCCCACCACCCTGCACTCTGCCCCCAATAATCACACTACATCTTGTCCCGGAGACCTGCACTCACTCACAGCAGCACCCACACACACACACACACCCCACTCGCACCAGATGGTAACTCTCTCTCTAAAAGCCGACCCTAATTGGTCAATTAGATAGCAATCGCGCGCGCGTGCGCGTGCGTGCGTGCGTCCGCGCGAGCAGTAGCCCCGCGCAGCATTAGTCTGCATTAGGTGGAGAGAGTAGTTTCGTGCGCGATTAACAGCTCTTAAGTAATATGGAGACAAGCGACTTCAGTCCCATTAGTTGTACATTAACGACGCCGCAATCATTTAATATACTTGCCCGCGTGTGCTCCGACTTGCCCTCTCTGACTTTCTGCTTCCGAGTGGGGGGGGGGGGGGGTGTGGCCCCCCCCCCCCCCTCCCCCACCCCCAGCTCGAGAGTGGGGTGCGCACGCGCGTAACTTCGAGTGGACATACACGTCAACTTCTGCCCCCCCCTCGCCCTCTCCCTCTCTCTCTCTCCTGCGTTTACAACCTAACGACTAAGTGCTTCTCATTAACCACGGTTACTACGACCGCTGCCGCCGGGGTTGCTGCTACCGCTGTGTGACAACAACTCAACAACTCAGGGTCGGTCAGATGGAAGAAGCAGGCGGGCTTGTTTACGACCTGCTTCAGAAGTTGGTCAGTTTCAGTGGGCACACACGGCAGCCACCACCGTCTTGGAAACTGCGCCGCGCAGTTTGTAACAAAACCGAGTAGCAGCATTTTGACGTTTAAACGCTAACCGGAGCGCACTCAGCGTTGTGACGCTGCAAATCAGAAAGGCTGACTGGGTTTGAACGGTAGTCAGGTTCTCTCTGACTCGAACTATCCAGTTCGTCGTTTCGGGAAATGCGACTTGTACTCACTGTCTGTGTACTGGACCTCAAATATACCAGTAGTTCTCAAGACGGGATGAAACACGTCAAATAACTAAACAGCGCAATGTCTTCTTTACTGACTTCGTATAACAATTGTTATCACTTTTTACGGCCAACTAGTTGCACATGAAACAGAACGAGAGAGAGAGACCAGATACCTTTTATTGTCTCTAAACTTGAACTTTAGTGCCATCTAAAAGCACGGGAAGGTCGGAGCAGGTGTTCATCTAGCTGACTGATTCTAAAGACTACTGTATAGTATTACTATCTGCCTAAGATGACTAGAACGAGGACGCTAAGATTAGGGGACCAGTGGAAGTAGGAGTTTTTGGATGAGGCAAATAAAAAATCCGAATTACCTCTCTAAAATGTGTAACCGTATAGTTCTTGTTCACTGAAGGTAACAATTTATAATAGAAAGACTGTGCAAAACAAACTTGACCAATTAAATTCTAGGTCACATTACAACGCTGGATCACCAAATCCATTCATCAAAAAATGCCAAAAAGAAGTAACTTTAAGTACAAATCTAACTCTACCCAAGTAGCCTCAACACTTAGTATTGGCTGCAGCCGCTGGTCAAACAAAGATGCAGGCAAATGCAAAGGTAAAATATTATACACATATAGCAGCATATGCAATATGCTAATATACTATGTGAACTTTGGAGTAAAATGTACAGAAGATGCCTCAAAACGTAAAAAATAATACGTAATTGCGGGCAGAGCAACAAAAAATGACGTCAGTGACCAAACCTTCCAACTTAAGAAATCACTGAAAAATAATTCTGTAGTCAAGATCCGGAGGAATACTGAGGAAGAGACTTTTGCTCTCGCTGCCTCTCCCCCGTCCTTAAACCACGTAACATAACCTTCCTTGCACAAGTCGACGACAATCACGAAAATATTATAATATAACAATCTGAACTACCCAATGAAAATAAGTAGCATAAATGATAGTGGAAATAGCAGAGATGTGATGGCCGTACTATGCTCCTACCCAATTGGAAAGTGAGTGCGATGAAAGATCAACGATAGTAAGTAGTCCATCCACACGAACCGCACACATACTGACCTCTTATGCCTCATGAGCCAAAGTTCACTAAGACGTGGCGCCTCCAAAAAGGGATAGATGCGCATAAACAATACTAAGTCGGTCATAATACCATTGGCAAATTGATACTGCTGCTTGAGTGACGCGGTATTTTATTGGCCATTGGCCAACTAAGTTAATGGACAAGCAGTTAGAATCGCAGTCCAATCAATGCAGCGAAATGCACCTGTATGGCCGGTCAAGCTGTAATATATGTATCACAGGGCTTAATCAAGTTAAACCCTAGCAACTGTGATCTTCAGGCCCCGGTTCCTTAGAGAAGAAGAGAAGTCATGGGAGGCCAACCTGTAGCAAACAGTTTATTCTGTGCAGAAGGAATGAAGCATAGGTAGCAGGAAATTGACTGTCAGACGAGCGAGCAGACACAAACCACAGGGGCGCGTCTGAAGTGAGGTGACCGCGGGAATCGCCACAGCGTCTGGAGTGGCCTTTGTATGAGTCGGCCCTGGCTAGACAGACGGGCCTAGGTGGTGAGCACATGAGCACTCGTGGGAAGCGTTGAGCCTTCACCCGATGATCGGCTGCGCGGAGCGACTCACCACATATTCAAAGTCACACATGAGTGAATGTCACCTATCTGTCCTGGAGACAGTACGGCCGATCTCAACTTGCCCCAAGCGTATAATGGGCAGTTGGCTGGGGGTTGAACAGTTTCGGTCTGTATATGGACACTGCCGGGCAGGGGATGGTACCTAAGCCAGTCCGATCTTCTTTATCTCCACCAATGACATTTAAAGAATACTAACTTCTCTTGGACGTACCGCAGAACGTAAGACGGGCAATGGGAGGAGGGAATAATATAGCCAAAACTGCATTTTCAGGTCAAATAAGTTGGGTTGCTGACTTCTAATTTGCTCAGGATTTAATAGCTAACATTAAATATGAAATGTTATAGGCGTAGACAGCAAGTTGGTATTCATATCTGGGGCATCTTCTATAAGCCAGAGTGGGGTAACCGCGTAATCTTCATCAAACTACTAGCCGTGTACTATATATGAATAAGTAAGACTTTTACATCCCCTGTCACTTTTTACGTAAATAAGCGCAAATTTCTGTCATGTATCCTTATTATGCAGCTTACTGTTTGGAAGCTGTTTGAACCAACAGAAAGTTTCTATGAACGGAGCCTTTTGAAAGCGCCGAAGGTGTCCTTTACAAATAAACCTTATTATAAAGAAGTATGAGCAAGTTGAATGCTATTGTTTTTACCCCCTTTCGAATTTTTTGAATAACCTTTATGCCTACTAAAAGGCCCGAAAGCTAGAACTGCAATGTATATTCTGATGGACTGCTACTGGTCGACTGAAAGATAATGATCTGTTTTTAAACCGGCATGGAAGTCCATGGTGTTTGGTCTCGTACGGTATTAGCGACATAGATAGACGATTACAGTCGGTGACGAGACTCTCGTCAATGTGTTTGAGACTACAACTTTTTAGTCAGCGGTCACTACAATTCGTGAGTCAGTAAAAGTTAAAATAACGTTGTAACTGGTTATTCTTAATATCTTAGTCTTCGCCTTGCCAATGACCTATGCGGAAATCTAGGTAACACAGTAGTCGCCGGTTATTAAGCCCAAATCAGCTTGGGACGGAATTTTACATTGCAAAATCTGCCGGCTAATAAGCCCAGTCCCCGTCTACAAAGCCCAGTTTGCCAACAGGATAGAGTGAGATTCTCATCGCTCTGCGTGCGCAACCGGTTACATAGTTTTGGCCAGGCATCAGATTTCACAAAATTCGACGATTTCTGGTGCCTGGAAAAGGACCTCAAAGAGCACTTGCGAGTGAAGTTTCCTCCGAAACAATTGACACTAGACCGCTTTTTTAAACGTGTCGCAAATCATTTTTTTGTTCTTGTTATTACGTAAAATACAGACAAACAGCATTCTTTTCTTGTACATAACCAAGTTCTACACATAATACAGTACGTATATAATGTATATTGCCTATCCTGTGTTTGCTTATCAAGAACTAGGACTCTCCGGTTAGTGCACTCGCCGCTTATTAAGCCCAATTTGGTCTGGGCCCGAGGTGAGCTTAATAACCGGCGACTACTGTACTTGGATCCAAAAAGAATCGGCAACATCCAGACGGGTTCGGAACTAAATAAACGTTAACCTTCCCAACCGAAACCACTGACGCTAGATCGGTCACAGATAAAAGGGTAAATTAAATTGACCCAGTGGTGAAAAACTCGGCGGCCTCGGTGGGATTCAAACCGACACAGCAAGGGAAAGGCCTTAGAACAGCCAACGCTCTAGCTAACTAACTGGTCTACAAGTAATGATGTCGAAAAGCCTGTTGGACACTCTTTAAAAGGATACTTTTCTTCCAGAAGCTCCATCATACATTTAGATTACCCGTTCCATGATGTTGCGGCAAGTCCACCTTAAGCTATACAGCTAATCGTTATTAGGACTTTTTTCGGAACCAGCTCTACCAATAGGTGATGTGTTCGCCATCTTCCGGTCAAATGCCTCAATCGCAAAGTGACTGTAAAATATACGGAAACGGCCCGGAAAGTCGACAAGCAATTTCGGCCAGTACTTTGCCAGTATTTCTTTAGTACTCGGAAGATTTTGTAGATTCGTTGGTGCGACACGTTGCCTTATATCCACTTCATTAAGATGCTAATTGTTTTCTCATTTGAAAGTTGTTATCATTTATTTATTCGTTGAAATATTGTTGATCTAACTGAGGAGTACTATTGGTAATAAGTCCTTTTTTGACGTAGGTTACTGGTTCACCTCTCGCTGCCGCAGCCAGCTTGCCGAAAGACCTATTATCTGCTGATGGTGATTTACCTATCCACTTATTCAATTTATAACCATGCTTCTCTAATAAAAAAGACATTCGGCTGCATAGCTGCTATCTGTGGATTAGATCCTTTAATTTATGGGACGAAATATATACATTTGTATAATTAAAGGGGTAGTTTTATCGAATATATTTTGGAACGGTAGTTGGCTTAACAAATAAATAAATAAATAAATATTTTTTATTTGAATAAATTCTATATTTAAGGTCCAGAGGGCCTCATAATTAAAAACTTAATGTTGTGGTAAAAAGAAACACAGAATGGATATTTACTGGTCTGCATGAGCAACCACATAGCCAACAGAAGCGTGTAGTATGGCAGGCAGATAATTTCCTATCCGCCATAATATCGTACATTTAAAAAATGTCAACACTCTTTGAAAAATATGATGAAAAACTCCTATCATGAAAGTGGTGTAGAGTTCAGCGAACCCTCAATTTAAAAAAACGTAAATAAAAACAACTTCAATAACAACTAATAGTGTGAGTGAAAGGATTGATTGCAAATAGGACCGTGGTCGTTGATGAGAAGCTGGAGGGATCGAAACGCTCCTTGTCTTCGAAGAAATCATATAACAACAAGGGCTACTGTTCCCCACCATAGCATCTTCGGACTGGCTACAGGATGAATCATCATGAACATGTGACAGGAGGAACGCATCACGGATAACAAGGTTGAAACGAAGAGGGGACAGTAGAGGTCATGAGATCATTACCGAAATGCTGGAGATGCGACTTTGTAAACTGCATAGTCCATCGGCAAGGTGCCGAAGACCATCGTCAAGATCATCTAAGAAAAACATATTTTAAAACCATCTGGTACCAGGAGGACCCTTTTCAGAGTCCAAGAGTTGCGTATTTCGGAAGGAAGCGGATATAATGGACTTTATATCTTCTGAACTTAAATGTTTACGCAATTTGGCTTTGAAAACTGCTAATGTAGAGGATGACCTAACTTCGAGTGGAATATTATTCCAGATGAAGTCACAGTTGGAGGCGAAAAAGAGCAGGGTTAGATGTGGAGCTTGTGGGCGGCCTAAATTATCATGGAGGAAGTACCAGGGGCAAAAGGTCGATCTACCAGAATGGAAGCGTTAATTCGTTAGTGATTAGAGCTAGACTTAACACGAACAGGAAGCCGAGGCCGGTTTCACGTCATTGCTCGATCGTTCGTGCGGCTTATGAAGTTAGCTGTTCTACTCCGAGTATACGACCATTTGATCAAACTGAAAATTGATATATTTATCTTAAAACATTTTGCCAGATGGGTAGACAGAACCGAATGCTCCTTATTAAAATATCGCTGCGCAAAATACTCAGTTTTCTTTGCTGTCCTCAGATAGATGACGTCGCAAATATATCATTTTATCATTAAATGTTGTCAAATTGCTTTCGCCATGGCCGATCTGCTAGCAGTTCACTTATGAGCTAAGCCTAGTTCTCTCTCCGCCGGAAAAGGTCTTTACTGAAAAACTGTTGACAAAACTTTTGGAATGCAGGCAACCTGCCCAGTAGTACCTGAGATAGCATCTCCCTCTGAAGAACATTTTTCACTAGTCTTGGTTGGTCCGACTCCTCGTTTTGGTTGTTACTTTTGCCTATGTTGAAAGCTTTTATCGGGCTAAAGCTCTCGTTCTCCTTTAAAAAGGGCTTCATATATTACTGGCATCTTTCATATCATGAGGCATTCTGTCCTTGGATGACGGAATCAGAATCCGACGGGCTCTTTATGGCAAATCATTTACTGTGATGTACTCGAAGGAGCTGTGATTTATTCTTGAGTACAGTAATAGCACTAGAGTTAGCCTGATATCACCAACAATCGATTAAGAGGCATTTTTCGTGGCACAGACAACGCGTGGTTCCACGCTCACCAGGACTACTTAGTCCTTTTATGTATGTATATTTTGAGGGCTACGGGCGTCAGCCATTGAGGACCCTATTACTGTACAGTAGGGTTAAAATTGCAAGTATATGCTCAGTATTAGATATAGTCAGTGTAAGTTTTACATGATCATTGTCACAGAAAATATGTAATGGTGCGATACATGTAATTTGAAATCATTAAGTAAAGCTCACGGCTGGTCGGAGATTGTCCTTCAGTGACAATTGTGAGCTATCAAAAATTAAGTAATTCATCCGCCGTTTGAACATAGCCGTTTGTAACGACAAGGCCCCTTGGGCCTTAAATATACAAATTATTATTATTATTAAGAGTATCCATGTCACTATTTCACTTGGGAGGGACTGCCACGGTCGAACCACCCGCTGACTGAAGAAAAACTTACGTGTATGTAGGCGTGCAGGTAAGTCATGTTTGTAAAGTCAGAGAAATCCTCAGATTTCAGTGAACAGGATAATACGGAATGTCCACAACAGGTCGCATCCCAATTGTCTATAGGACTGAGAAAACCTGTTAAGCTTAACCAATCGTACAGGATAAGACAGAATCCTAAAACCACCCATTACTTTTGTTGCCAGTCGTTGCACCTGCTCAATGGGATTACAGTCCTTCTTTATCCACGGCATTCATGCTAACATTCCGTATCCGTACCTAACTAAAATACTTGTGGCGGACGGCCATAATGCCTGCCCTCCTTCGTTCTCCAAAGTTCTTTACTCCAAAGTTATGCGTGGTCACAACCAACTGTTTTAATGCTTTCTTTCATTGGCGCCCCGACCCCGAGGATTGACCTCACAGCTACTTCTGGCTAACCGATAACAACTGCGCCAGCGCCAGCTTTCCGGCGGCCCCACATTTGACATCAGCTTATTCAGACACGCGCACACCCGCGCATACACGCTCGTCCAAATAAGCACGTCCGTCTAAGTCTTACATTGGAGCACGCCACCCCTCGGCCGATGCATCAAAGACCTTTGCAGGCGACATTCCCTGGGGCAATTGCAACATACCAATAACAGAACCTTTGAATCTGCTCCGCAATCCTACTTTATAAATAAATAAATTCTATATTTTAGGCCCGGTGGGTCTCATCATTGTAGCTGCCACCACTGTCTCATGCTCTCTCAGGTCTGACTCAACGTAGTCAATACCAGCCCTGGCTTTGCCAGTGGCCACTGCCGCCTGAGAAAACAACAGGGAGTTCTGTACACAATAAATCACTCCTTCTGGTGCCTTCCTTCCTGTAACTTTCAACCTGGGATTTGACTTGGTGATTGTAGTGATCCGAGTACAACCAGGACTTAGACCACTACATACTGAAGAGCTGCGGGAACATTTCGGGTAGAAATACAGTGAAATCGCGCTTCATCCAATGCATGATACTCATCGCATTTTGGACGTCCTTTTGAGCATTTTCAGAGGACAGTAAGTTAGAAGCTATCCAAGTAACAATATCTTTATGCCTGTCTACTTACCCAAGTGTATTTCCATTCAGACAGTATTGGTGTTTGGGGAAACGCCTCCGTCCAGATCAAAACGTGGGACTACACATTTGTATACATTAAATGCCAGGAGCCACTTGCTAGTCTTCACAGCCAGTTTATCAAGGTTTCCCTATCGTTTTTGTGCGTCAACAGCAGAGCTAATGGTTTCCCAAATTCTTATAACGTATAAAATCATGATACTGTCACGGCCTAGATGCTCAATATAGTCATTCATATAAAGGAGGAACAGCAGTGGGCCTAAGACTGATACCTACGGAACACCACTCTCTATTGGAACCCATTCGGATTCAGTGCTACCAACAATGACTTTTGCAGCCTGCGTAACGAGAAACTTTTGATCCACTTGAAGATGTTACCTTGGATACCATACTGCTAGACTTCATATGAGAGGCGCTAATGAGGTACACTCTCAAAGGCCTTCTTGAATTCAAAAAGAATTGCATCGACCGAATGACCCTGGTCTGTGGCTTTTGTCCATTTTCCCTGCGACTAAAGACTACTCGTAAGGCATGAGTGTCCGCTGCGAAAACCACGTTGGGCAGCACATTATATATATTCGTTTGCTCCAGAGACGCTAGTAACTGTCTCTTAATATTTCGCTACATGACCTTGCATAAAATGATGCCTCGAACCACCTTTATGGATCGGGGAGATAGAGAGAGTTCCCCCTTAAGGCAGTTCACCTTTTTCCATCGACTTTTGGAATATCACCGATACCGGTTCAGGAATTTAGGAATTTATATTTGTTGGCATCAGAAAGGCACTATCGATACAAAATGAGTTCCGTAAAAATAATTCAAAAACGAATTTGACAATGTGCACAGATAAAGGTACAAATTTATAATAATGTCAGCAGAAATTGTCCTTCTAGGACAATATTTGGCAATGTTTTGCAGTTAATGGTGAACTTAAAAACTTAAAAAAGTAGGTACTTAAAAAATTCTTGCAGTGAAAATGTAGGCAGAGTTTAATGGGCCTTCGTTTTCAAAAAGCGTGTAAGAGAAAAAACTGCTTAGGAAGATAAGACAGAGTAGAAGAGTAGAAATAGGAGTAGGAATTCTGATGATGGTTAGAAGCCAACGAAACGGCAGCAGTTTAGACTGAGTACGTCCACGTGGTTTCGTTGGGTTTAGCGATGGTTTATGGAGACATCTAGGTTCCCGGGGCACACGAGGCAGAAAAAATGGTTTCAAGAGGATCTCCTAAATTCCCGCTGGTCCTTTCTCGGATTCAAGGAGGAAGCTTCTCGGAAAAGATGAGGAGAATAAAAGATTAATCGAATTAGTGTTAAGATAAATGTAAAGTCTTCGATTGAAAGCAGACAGTCTAGTTAACATCCTTATTTCAATTGACAAGTTATTCCAAAGAAAGCTATATCTGGAAGCAAAAAAACAAAGAGCGTTTACCTGAGGAGAATGTAGGAGGAGGTATAACAAATGCCAAGTTTCTTAGGTTGTAGGGACGACTGACGGGGGTAATGACAGAAAGCTTGGGGAGATTTGTGCTATTATTAAGGCGAAAAAGGAGACAAAAGCCGGCTTCCAATCTCTTGACCAAAAACAATCTTAGTTTCGTTAATTGGCATTTATTTGGGTAGATGTCGGATAAAGCAGTTTTCTTCTGAAATATCTTTAGACGCTTTCATTTTTTGAACGGCTAAACTTGTTCATCAGACCGAAGAATGTACAACAGCATTCTAAGATGGGGAGCACAAACATACGATAAAGTCTTAATTTCATTTCAGGAAGGTATAAATAATAAGAAATAAAGCCGCAAATCTGTGCAGCTTTGGCCGTAATTCTATCACAGTACGTCGGCCAATACTCTAAGGGGATGTGGATGAATCCAATTTGGACGGGGTGACTTGGCAGGTTTTAGGCGGAATAATTCCCTCCTTATCGATGAAGGCGATAATTCGAAGGTATATTCTCCTAAAACTTCATTCGGCAAGTTGATACCTGTTTGCAATTTACTTAGAATTCCTTCCATTATACTGACATTCCTGCCTACTTTGCCTCTTTGGGAGGTGAACGCACGCTGTTCTGGTCCCTGGGATCACATGCGACCGTTCCTTTTTCTCCCAAAATATTTATTACCGGTAACATCGAAACATTTAGATGCATCATTTTGTTAATAAATGTTTGGTAAGGCTACGGAAACAGTGCTGCCGTACGTTCTTTCTTCATTTTAGCAAACGTTCGCCAATTTTCGCTTTTCGGGTTCATAATAAGGATCTGTCTTCTTTAGCTATAATTCAGTATTTATAAGGGAGGTAGACAGAGCATTTGAAAACCCTATTGACCGATAGATGCTGTCAGATCATACATGTGTTTAAAAGTCATATATGCATTATATAAATCGTTGTTGTCTACCAAATGTATGACCAGCAAGTAAAGTAAGATCGAGTCTTCTTTTAAATGCGTCAACGCTCTCAGCAAGAACAACTGAGGAAGGAAGTTTATTCCAGCCTTCAATGACCCGGTGGGAGAAGTTGGGCCGCACTTCTAGTTTGGCATGGTGTTTCCCCAGTTTGTATGGATGACCTCGGAGATGTGTCGTTTGTGTGAATTCAAAAAAGTCAGCCAGATGAAGAGCACAGTTTACTCCCCTGAGGAGTTTAAACACCATGATCATATCTCCTCCGTATTGCCTATAATAGAGAGGCAAAAGATTGAGCCTATCTAGGCTACCTTCATATGGTAGACCTCTTAAGCTCCTGACTAGCTTAATCGCCCTTCTTTGGACCTTCTCCAACACTGCGTAATCTTCCTTCATCCAGTAGCACCACACCTGGACGCAATACTCTATCCTCTGAGTTATAGGCAATTATGCGGAGACTTGATACAAACCTTCCATATCGTGCGTGGCTTGGACTGCGCTCTCATGTGTGACGACTTTTTCCAACTCGCCACTAAAACAAATCTCCGGAAACATCCCTTCAAACTGTATGTGCCCCAAGGACGATTGGATGTGAGGAAGTATTTTTTCTGTAATCGGATAGTAAACCCGTGGAATAACCTTCCAAAGGCGATTGTTATGCCCCAATCTGTGGAGACATTCAGACACCGACTTGATATACACATGTTACAGCACAACGGGAACTATGTGAAAAATTAGCCTTGAAACACCACTGCACAATGTGACGGTCGATATTTTCCTGACTGAAAACTTGTTAAAATTGTTGATAATTCTTGAGATTTTGATGTGACAAATAGGGAGTTCAAAGACGCAAGCCTATTTTTCGCTCAAATATATTGACTGACTGACTCTAACATCGGCCGAACATATGCTCCGAAGACTCGCCCAAAAAGCTCCTCATCAAAATAGAGTCCCTCTCAAGGCCCTTTTATTTCGCGCTGAAATCCCGTGAATTTCTGAAGAAGTGTAATGCATGCCATAGATATATAGAACGCACACATGGCATCCACCAAAATTATTAAATTAATTACCTCTTTCGCCAGGGGTGGTTTAAGGACAGAACACCTGGCATAAAAGTCATTTCTAAACAATAAAATGCTCACTTCCGCATTTTTGTGCGGTGGCCGTGCGGACATTTTGCATAAAATCCTAAAGACCCATCGTTAAACTTTACAATTTGCTTACTCATACTGTAAGAAGGGGCGAATATTCCGCCTGTGGATAACATCGTTGGTCCGGGAATTCTTTACACAGCCAACTTAGTGTGCATTAACCAGTGCTGAATAGCTGTTTAATGGTCCTGCAAGAAATCCTGCCTCTTTATAAAACAAGTTTCTTTATTTTATTTTATTTTATTCTACTGCACTTAGAATAAGTGGTCTCAGTCACGACATTCAGAAAATGGAAATTGTCAGTCGGGGGAAATCAAAGCCTGTTCGCCAAAATCGGAAGCTTTCACTTACAAAGCTTCCGGAAAGGTCATATTTTTCCTTTAAGTTCACAAAGGAATGTGTTCCCAATCTTTTCAAACCTAAAACGATGATTGCATGTATATTTTTCCGGCGCATGATTTGTGAAAGAATTTAGTCTCAGATTAAATCTTTGGCTATGATTCCGTTTTCACATTTTCGCATCCTTCCGATACTTTCTAGTTTACTCCCTCTCGTGCGTTGTTTTCTATATTCAGGTCCGCAACCCAAAGTCAACCTTCCGATTAATCGATTTCTGTTAAGCAGTTCACAAATTACCTTGGGTTTACGTCCACTGAAGGTAGATGCAGAGGAAAAATGAACTCTTTTGGAATCTGGAGACTTAAAATCAAGCTCAGAGTGTGATGATTTTATTGTCTTGTTTACCGTGAGTATTTATAACGGCCATCGTAAACTTTGACAATACTACGTGCAGTACTGCCATGGCAACGACCAATCGGTGAAGTACTTAAAAGCTGATTTTCCTATTGGTTTTGTTGAAAACGCATTTGCTAGATAATGGGTGACGTCGATCCACGCATTATCAAACGAACGCAAGATACACTAGGAAAGATTATTAAAAAGCCACCACTTACAGAAAAACTTCTATCACGACCTCCATTTCGTTTTATTCATGATATCTGTACATCAGTTAGTTTTTTTGTCTGAAAACCTATAGGACTCTTAGTTAATTCGATCAACAGGTGTAATGAAAGGTTTATTCACCCCCGAAGAAATGCAAGCCGATAACGTCAAGGAAAAAGAAGCTAAAGTTCAGTTCTTGAAAAAAGTTCTCGAGTTTCTTGCTGTTGTACACACACGTGTGCCTCCTATTCGTATATCCAGTATAATTGCCGGTAAAGAAGCTGACAAGACAAATTTGCTACTTCAGCTCCTTGCCGAAGCAGTCAACCGAGGAGTATGTTTTCATAAAATTATTTACTTTAGATAAATAACGCTGAATGTGTCGCAAAAGTCCTTTCAAATACTTCCGGAGGTACCGAGCCTCCAGTGAGTACTGAAGGTGATAAGAAAATCGAAAACGGTTTGCAACTGAGTATTTACGAATAAATTAGGTACATCCTCTAAGAAGGCTGTGGCTACTGAAGGTTCGAAGCGACAATCCGATGTTGAACGCCGAAATGAACGACCGAAGCATTCTGGTGAAGAAACGCGAAAGGTGGATAAAGATGACATACAATCGAAGCATGCTGATAAATCGAAATCTAAGAAGGTCATTTACAAATTGCTTACTGTATTATAAAATAGACGGCCGAATCAAGGCGAACGCCGAGGGACCACAAATCACACGAAAAGGTAATTAGTTGTTTCTATCTCCTAAATTCACGGAAGCAAACAAAAAACTCCAGAATAACATTAATAAAAGTCAAGTGAACTTGACAGCACAGTTTATTTTATATCCAAAATTTCGAGCTGTTTTGTCTGCAACCTGCCAAAGATTCTAACCGCTTACCTCGTTTTGTTTTACTAAAATAGACTAAGACAATCTTAAACGTGCCTGCACCCGCATGCTGCTTTTAAGGCGTGAACATATAGCACGGGATGGTACTATACAAAAGTTAAAAACGACGCGAACCGCGTGACTTGTCTTAAGAAAACTGTTTCATAGATTTTGGCGAACATAACGGAGGCTTGAAAAATATTCCCTGAACAAGTGATGTGCGGCTCATCTTTTGGAGAAAAAAGTCATGCATAAACTGATCAATAGATCGGTCTTTCGACTGCTCAAACTTAGTCAAATTATGATCCAAGGATATGAACCGCACTCCGCTGAGTGAGTTGCATGTCGCAGTCTACAAGCTTATTGGAATGCATGCTGACTGCAACTACGCCGTACAACTAAGAAAAAATCAGAGGACTTATATATATCCGCTGACACTGCAGCATGTAGACCAGAATCTCCGGATCGCTATACATGTGTACTTTAGAGATTTAGCGAACCCTTAATTTCGAACTTGAAAATCTTGCAATTAGATTTTATGTGAACCTAACGAATCAAACTCGGGGCCTACATTTTTATGCGAATTGATCGACTGATACTTACAATTTCAATCAGCCTACTATGCCTTGCAAGACTTCCTAGATTAACCAAATCAAACAGTGATCCAAGCTTCTCGGCGAAAATGAAGGTGCATGAAACTCTGATCTTCATAGCTGATAACAGCTTAAATTAAACCGATCCAGTAATGTTTGTACGGTTGCGTCTACATCTTAAGTTGATACCATTATCGACATTCGGTGAAATAATCACACAAGCAACACAAATGAGGCCATCCTACTCTGAGAATAATTACTCATCCACACCGACCAGATAACAACTCGCAAGTGTGTATGTAGGACTGTCTATCGTCAAAGTATTTTGACATACAATTTTTTTGTGGATCAGCTATCAAAAATTGGCAGAAGACAAAACAGGACAGAGCGCCAGACAGAAAGTATCCACATTTCAGTAATGGGCTCACACTTTTCTATTTTTATTGAATGAAGAGTGTAGTTTTCAAGCTTATATTCAACAAGGCGAAGTGTTTTAACGACAACACTGGTTTTTACTACCCGGGATTTTATCCGATCTGTTTTGTTCTGCGTGCTTTCAAAGGCCTTTTAAGCTACAAAAGTATTTATTGTGTGCCTTGATAGTAGCTTTCAGTACCAATTTTGTGGCGTAATAATTTAAGGGTTTTTTTATATCAGACACATTTGTATATGATTTTAAACTCCTCGGTCGACAAAAATCGGTGTCGACGTCGAGTTTCAAGCAGAGTTATGAGACAGTTTGGCGAATTTAAACCATATTTAACTATTCATAGCAATGGACTTCCTCAATAGCTAGTTTTAATGAAGTTTTATGAGCAATCTTAACATCATTCCTATTTCTGATGCAGAAGCCATCGCTTTTTACCAATGAAATTTTGTCATAAACTTCGTATAATATGAGCATTTGAAAACACTGTTGGTTGCCCATTCACTTAAAAGTCAGTTTTATACCGAATCGCATGACATCCAAAGATACATTTGAACACAGCCTCGCTATTTCAAAAAATGTTTGTCATTAACAGTCAGGGGTTAAAGATGTAGCAATCTTAGTCACACATTAAAACACCGGACTGTTACCTCTTTTGTTTTTTTAATTAGGTTAGAGAAAGTAAAATTAATCTAGTTCTCAAGCACCGAATGATCATCATCAGCTATTTTTGGTCATTTAACAGAAAGCACATAACTAAACAACATTAACGACTTCATTTTAACAAAATACTTAGAAAAATGAAGCCGAGGAAACCAAGAGGATGGAAGAACCCGGCGAACGCACAGGGGCAGCATCCAGTGCGAGCCAGCAGACGAGATCGCAGCCCCGGTCTCCAGCCTCTCGAAGAGATACCCCCAGCGCCAAACGTGAGAATTCACCACAAGTGAAGGTGACCCCCACGGAGGAGTCCGCTGCAGGTCAAAAGATATTGAGGCCACCTTCAGCGACTGGAAAGCGAAAGCCCCTTGAAGGTAACTTTGTTTAGTCGCGCACAGCATTTAACTCTCTTCCTTCCACTGAGACCTGTGTCTGGCAGTGCTTGTTGCAAAAAAAAAGGTATTTCATCTTTTTACTTTTGATTTACATTTTTTTAGTAGTCAGAAGCAAAGCAGGTATCCTACATGTCGCTAACTCCCCTCCTCGTTGCCTGTGCCTGTGTCTCTCACAGCTTCTAATATATATGAATATTCTTTTTTTGCAATCCACACGCAGTACAGCTTGTCGCCTCATTCATATTTGTCCGCTCGCTCATCAAGTCATCTCTAACTGCACTTTTTAGCACGTCAATCGCCAATGCAGGAACAGCCCGAATTGCAAAAGAAGTAAGTCCATGTATTCTGTCTATTGCCTTCTACTGTCCACTTTCCTTTCACTTTCCCTATACAGATTAACGATTAAAACTTTTTCGGCCCTCTTAAAATATCGAAAAACGATTTTATCAATTTATTTTCTGTGTTTGAGCGCTACTTCTTGGAAGCATTAAATATATCAGTTGTTCTGTTTAGAAGCGTTATGTTCAGTTTTTTACTCAATTTTCTACCTCTATGACAGACCCTCACCAGTCGAACAAAGAAATGGCACTAAAGATCTCCCACCGCCAAACAATACGGAGTAAGTCGATAACCATGGTGCTTTTACGGCTGTACTCGCCTTTTATTTTAAGTTAGATAGAAACAACAGACACCGTAGACTGCTTCTGTAATGCATAGCTAGTTCAATGCCTAATATGGGTGATTTTAACTTCAGATTTGCTTTCTCAATGTTGGAACAGAAAGCACTCCTTCCGACTCACATTCAGCTCGGGGAAGCGCCGCAGCCGAAATACTTCGTTGCCAATCACCATAGCAACCGGCAGGATAGCTAGCACATGGTTTGGCGATGGAAGGCTCTATTTTGCGACGAATAACAAAAGCGTTTAAATTGTAAGCGTCGGTTAGTCCCGCGCGGGGTTGCTGTAGGTCTGACTAGTGATTTTCAATAAGTCAGAAGCGGGCATTTCTGCCTCACCTTTTGTGCGTTGTACTCTTTAACCTTTTTTGCTATCACAATTCAGCCGATCGGGCGTAACTAGCATTGAGCACTCTTTTGGCGATTAGCCGTCTATGCTTCAGACAGTTCTCTCATAAACTGTCTTTATAGAAACCGTCTATGCGCAGGAGTCGTCGATGTAATCCTTCAAGATGCCGCAAATTCATATCAGTGAGTAACTACCCAGTGCATTTGCAAATTACTTCGAATAAACAGCTACTTATCCGCATTAAAGCAATCGCACATGCATCTGTTCGACTTCTCATGACAAATAACCCGCTAAACTGGGCGCCTCAAACGTATTCTCGCGATTTTCAAATTTTATATAATTTTTGGAAATATCATGTTTAATTTGAAAAGTCAGTTTAGGCAAACATGGTTTCGGCAAATCTTCATCAGGCCAATTACTTTGCTAAACAAATAAAGGTTAAACGTTTAGAAATATCATTAATTGACTAACTTGGGCGCCGATTGGCGTGTTGGATTATGTTTTGGGTATTGATCAGGGGTCAGGTGCATAGCGTGGTCACTGTCATTTTTATGGATCGAACGACTGTCCCTAGTGGGTGGGGGCGATTCGCGATCGTCAGCCACTGAAGGGACAGGGCTTCTTTTAGCGTTTTCTGACAACACAGCACTGGATTCGTTAACCTTGTAGCCACTGCTTTTGTTGTTGCAAACACTCGTTGGCGCAAGCCTTTGTAGAAGTTGGTTGGCATCCGGTAGACGACCTGAAGGGTTTCATTAGTATCGACTTGGTTATTTTTATCGATGAAGTGTGCCAGAAATGAGCTCGAGATCGGTTTGGTTTCACCTTTACGTAACCAGGCCCGTACGTATTCACGTACTCTCTTTTCCAGGCATCTCGCTGTTCGGCCAATATATCCTGCCCCACATGAACAGGTGAAGGAGTAGATGTTCGTGGATGTGGTCTTCAACGAGAGTCGTTTTTTACCTCCCAATCGTAACAGGGCAGATTTCGTGAAAAGCACGCGTAAGTTCGCCGCAAGGAAAGTGCTTGTGATCGCAGTCTTCAGGCGTCGTCTTAACAGCTCGCTTGTTGCATGCAATAGAAAAATGTACAAAAATCAACCATTCGGCTCATTTTTATGGAAAACCAGTCATATCTTCTTTTCGGGGGAATGGCTGTGTTTCGGTAGATGGCCTCACCGGCCATTGCGTCCAGTCTCATCCGTAATCGGTTTGACTTGAACAGCCCAATGGGGGTATTGAAAGGGTAGAGAGAGAGAAAGAGAGAGAAAGAGGGCGATCCAGCTTTGATACGTCACTTAAGTTCCTCATCTTGAGCCCGGCACGACACGTTAGCAGTCGGGGCTTAGAAGCTTGCTTGCTGACGGGATAACTGGGTCCCATCCCGGTATGTGAGGTGCTATGGCCAGTGGCCTACAGAGTTCTTGCTTACTTTTATCTTTTCTCTGACTCTGCCAGTGCAAATGTCGTGGAAGGCGCGCCGTCTGCTCCGCCAATTTCTGGATTATTAACGGAAAATCAGGTGGATTCGGATGATGATGACGATTTCATTATCGAGGAGAGTGCCAGTGGCGTACAGATGGCCAAGGGTGGTCTCGGTCTTGGAGACGAAATGCTCGATGAAGATAAACAACATGGTCAGTTCCTAGGCGATTAATCACCCCCTTCTGTTTTTGTTTATGTCTTTTTGTAGATTTTAAATTTCCCTAGACCAAACGTTGATATCATTATTTAGGCCGAAGTCCACCAGCCACTTCGGGGGGGGAATATTCACAAGCTGCCATCAAACAGACGGTAGTATACATCACATAATTAATTACGATACTGGCAGCGCCGGTACTAGCTAAATGCCCAGACACTGTTTCATAGGTATTCTGCCCTTGCTTGGCCCAGCGACGAGGGGTCTGACTCAGGAGTGAATCTCCCTGCGTTCCTCATGTGCTTTCTAGTGTATAATCTGTGGTGGACGGCCAATATGCCTGTCTACACCCTCCCCCTTCGCTCTTCAATGCCCGCGGCCGTCAACTTCGTGTGCCTTTGCAGGCGGCTGTTCCACTTGGTGACCTGAAGACCACTTGACCAATATTCACTCACACACACACACGCGTGCTCCACACCCACGCATACACGCGCGTCCAAATAAGCACGCCTGCCTAACTGCCACTCGAACACAACAAGATGCGGCCACGCAGCAGGGAACTTTGCAGGCAACATCCCCTCGGGCAATTGCAACACACCATAACATAACACTTGAACTTGCTTCACAGTCATGTAAAAGCAACTGTCATCACTCCACACAACAGACAGTCGACTCTCTCAGGTCTGGCTGAACGCAGTCAGCTCTATCCCTGGCTTCGCCAGTGGCCACTGCCACCTGAGACAGCAATTGGGAGTTCTGTACACAATAAGCCACTCCTTCTGGTGCCTTCTGTCTTATAACTTCCAACCTGGGATTTGGCCTGGTGGTTGTAGTAATCAGAGTACAACCACTTCTTAGACCCCTACAAATTGGTGACCCCGACGTGATCCAACCACGCAACAACTTCTGATATTGCTGACAACTTCTTAACAAATTCCAACTCGACTTCACCGTTCTGTTTTCCTTGTGTCATTCATTGTGTCCGCGAATAGGAAAACGCGGTTGCCGACAACCTGTCGTGAATCAAGACTGTTATCTTCAACAAAACTCAGCCATTCATGTCCAGGTCGAACCCCAAACAAATTACTCAGCGCACTCATCCAATTGTGTTGTTATCCCATCACATCTCTTCTGTGGATGAGACTTTCCTTCGCCGATGAAGACGGAAGGCGGGGGTGTGGATGGGCATTATGGCTGTCCGCCACAAATCCAGCTATGGAAGTTCAGCTTTCCAGTTTTCTCAGAAGTTAATTTCTAAGAGTGGGTCATTATATTCCAGGTTGTACACACACAAACTGCAATTTGATATGCTGTGCTACCAGTATGTTTGGCAGTTTGTGAATATTATGTCGTAAACCCGCAGTGGCTGGTGGGATTCCTCCCAAATATTCATAGAAAATTTCGGCCAATACCTGGAAGCTGACAATGAATTTCTGAGGAAAAATTAGGAAGCTACAGTTCCAAAATTGAAATATCTACCAGAAAGCACACGGGAGATGCTGGGGGACCTCCTGATGAGACCGATCCCTCGCAACTATGTCCTTTAGGGGCAGAATCTCGGTGAATCACATAACTGGGCTTTTACCTAGTACCCATTGCTGCCATTATGGTAACTAATTACGTAAGTTGTGTACTTTTTGACGTCATTTGATTTTGAGGGCTTTGAGGCTTTTGGCTGAAGACCATGCATGTGGTCCTGCTGGTCTTAGGCGGCGCTAGCCACTTTGCATAAACGCAACTTGTTATTTCCATTCTTGTCGCACTCTTCGGGCGCAACAGTAGCTCAAACTCAATCAGACATTTTACCACCCTATTGAGCTTTTGCCAAGGCTCGCGGGATAATTTTTATGCATAAAATTTGTAAAAAGTTACACTTAGCTCAAAAGTCGTCATTTCACGAGCTATGCTGGTCATTTGGTCTTTTTTCATCAGGCGGTAAAACATTAGATATGCGTCGTGAATTCGGGGCAAATTAACTTCAATTAGAGCATATTCGACAATAATATAGGCAACCTCCTTATGTAATTTAATGTCTTCTGTATAGGTAAGAACAGCGCATTAGGATGAATCTCGGTTTCTAAGCATTGTTTTGAGCATTCGGTTTATTCTATTTTTCCCTCATCAATTACAACCTAATGGGCTTTTCTGAGGTTTTTGACTTAAGCATATTTTATTAACACATACGCTTAGAGAAGGCATTTTTGATATCGTGATTGGTTGCGTATAGGCTGTTTATAAATTCAAACTCTGATGAGAGAGCCAGATGAATCAGATAGCCATTAACTTCTTGGTAAGAATCGTACAACTACTGCATTCCCCTGACTCCATCGCTGATGACACCACTCATTTTTCACAGGCGTACTGGTAACGAAAATCCTCCAATCAAAGGAAGAACTTGGTGGTGGAAGTCTTGTGCCCGGAGAACGTGGGGCGTCAAAAGTGAGTACTAGGGGAATCTCTGACCCACCTTTTTACATTTTACCAGAAACTATATACAATGCAATCAATTACGGAAAATAGAACTCATTCATATTTTGTAGTAAAACACTTTAAAATGACTGTAACCAACCTATATGGTCCGGAAAGTATAGTCTTATTCCGGGGATCTTCTCACGGGAACATCTAACCGTGCGTTCGCTTGATGGGACTATTACTATCCAACTTAGTCATCCTTAAAAATTTAACTACTTTTCTCCAACAATCAAGCCTCCCCTTTTTTAATAATCCGACCGTGCAGAATGTGCATTCCAGAGTTTTACGGATTATTGTCCTTTTTTGAGGTTTTTCCGGATTTGCATTCCTTAATCCGCAACACTTTCTCCGCCAAGTAGGAACCATTGCTGTCTGTATTTCCATGTATCGTCAATTACCTACCGTCTCTCTGGTCAACAATTAGGGCAACGTATTGGAGGTTGGCATGACCGGCTTTCGAACTATTTAATTCTGTACTGTTGGTATTCTGGACAATTATGCAATGCGTACTTATTCAGGTTTCTTTTGTTTCGTAATTTTTACCTATTTTTTTGCGACCCTTACGTAATTTTATACACATTATAAATGCCAGCCCAATACTACAGACCATTTTGCTGTTGGGCTAGCTGGTATTTTAGCGGTCATTTGGAACTTATCGCGTTTGAAACCTTCAAATAGGTATAAACTGGGTTTCTCCGTCCAGTATTCATAATACGCTGCATGAGATTTGGTAAATAATCCCTCAGAGTTTGGAAATTTTCTTGGAAGTGGCATGGTTTAACGCTACACGGTTCCGTCTGATTACACCGAAAATCAGGCCTCCTGCCCAGAATGCTCTTTCTCAAAGAGCAAGGTTGAAATTCTTTTTGGGAAAGTAGAAGCCAAGTGATAGTTTGAAAAGCTGACCAGATAATGTCTACTTTATGCCGCAAGATCAACTTAAAATCCCCCATGTGGTATTTGCATGGTCTTTTTCCATAATATAGTTTTTCCACTCGACTGGTAAACGCCTCAGTGATTATCATCAAAACATTCTGATGCGCTTGAAGCCATCACGGTGCATCCAAAGCCATGGCTTGAAAGATTGCCACGTGACGGAACAACTCGGACCGCGCAATCAGCCCAGTGTGTGTCTTGTTGTGTGGAGTGGCTGACGGGTGGACTGAGAATCTGGATGCAATGGTTCCTACTTAATTAGGCCTCTATGGCTCTTTCATTCAGCTGAGATCCGAGACAGGTGTGGCAGCACGCTTAGGAGCGGCTCTGACCGCGTCGGCTACCTTGACTTGGCAATTGTTTTGCATTCAAAACAGTAGCAACATTATACACAGGAAAAAGTACCGCAAATGGCCATTTCCAGCTTATTAGGTGTCGCCAGTCAATCGTATTCAACCCCATAGCTTCATGACCTAGGATTCGAGCCTGGATTTAGTCCGATCTACAAGAAATGACTTCAATCATGCAAAATGCCGAAATGTTAGAAAACTTGATAATCACTAGCAAACCAGCATTACTACCTGTACGAAAACGTGTAAATAGTAATGAACAACCGTAAGCGAATTAAAGACTCCAAGGAAATATAAAAATTATCATTTCTTTGTTTAGAATATCAATTTTTGTAAAAAAAAAAGCTGTTTAAATCAAAAATGTGACATAGTGCTGGAATTCTGACCAATAATTGCAAATAGAATTGTTAGGCTAAACGATTTTACATGCCATTTCGTTAAATTTCTTAATAGATATTTATGGTATCTGATTACAATTATTTTCAGATTGTCCTTGAAATTTTGGCGAATATTTCAGGATTCCCCGTGTTTTTCCATTAATCATAGGTTCTGTTATATGTGGTTATCAAAGCCGTCGAAGTTAGATAGTTCTTAGAAGCATTTACGTAAAACGTGCGGCGTTTTTCCCAGTGGTTATTCAAATACACTACATGTGATGTTAAGTGAGCGGTTCCTTTTACTGCTCCAATGTGGCAACGCCCGCGACAACAAGTCCTGGCTAAGCCTGTTTGTCTCTGTTTCTGCTCCCTCCGTCCGTCCGTCCGTCCGTCCTGTCATTAGGGCCCGGCTGCCCTCACTGTCACAGTTGACGAGGCGACACGAAGACGTGAAAGACAGGCAACGGAACGCGAAATGGAACGCCTGTCTCAGGCCCTGCAGTCTCTGACACGTTCTGCTCTGCCGCTGGGCAAACTGGTGGACTTCCTTCAGGAGGACCTCGAAAGCATGCAAACGGAGTACAGGGAGTGGAAGGCCGAAGATCAGCGTCTGCAGTTGCAGCTCAATATGGTGTTAAAGTAAGGCTGGATCAGACTTTTATTGGTTAATTTGTTGGCCAATCACCGTCTGACTGAATGGTCGACGCTCAGTGCACAGAACACTGTTGCGTATAATGTCTACTTTTCAGGATTTTTTGCTTGTAACACAAAGGTTAGTATCTCGATTGATTCCACAAGGAAGCATCGAAGATACTTTTGACAGCATAGTCATAGTTGTCGTCATGGGCCCTCGTGATATATGGTCACAAGGACCCAAACTCTTATTCTCAAGATCTAACTAAGTATGCTTTTAAAGTGCTCTTTCTTACGACATCTTCACAAATACGATAAAGTATCCAGCGCTGTAGGGTACTTTGTTTTTTTAATCATTCAAACACGCATTGATTGGACAGTGTCGCATATCAACGGGGTTATCCGTTGTCCCCTCAAAAATTAATGTGTGTCGTAGCCCTAAATGTTGGTCGCGCCAGCCGTCTGCGTCCTCCCTCATCACTGACCTTCCTGACTCTGTCTTGACGCCGCGTTCGGGTGTGGGAGTGGTCAGAGAGGGGAGTAGACTCGGCGAGTCTACTTTCACTGTAATCCAGCTGCAGTCATCACGTTGCTTCAGCTTGCTGAGGCTCGTGGTGGACATCGTCGAGATCGATGGTCGAACTGTCGTAGCCCTAAAATTAGTGTGCGGCAACTACCGACAGGAAAGGCAGACGCAGGACCGGTTTTTTGGGTTTCTTTCGGTCTGTATTGCAGTTTGAGTTCAAACTCGTTTGTAAGACACAGCATGCGGCATATGGCAGTGCGTTAAAAGAAGATGGGCACATCGGCTGCTAGGTACTGTTTTGGTTTGTGGCCTTTTGGCATTGAGTTGTAACGCTTTGCGGAAACCAGCGACCAGCCATGCTGACTAGTAAAGGGTTTGTTTTGTTTTGTTTTCATTTTTAAGTCGAGTCAAATTCACGGCGACTAATCCTACTGCGAACAAACAGTCCATAAATGTCGAAGAACATAATAGGATGTCATTCTGACCCAATCGGAAAGCTTCTAGAGTTCAGTAGATGGGAAAAAACGGGTGCCAGCGGAAAAAAACACGAAACGCCTGTTAACTGAAGCAGTTAGTACGATAATAAGTCAGTGATTCACAGCGTGTCCCCCCCACAAACATTGTGAAGTGCGCTGTTAACCGTCCTTTTGGTGTGCTGCCTTGTTTAGCGCTTCCTTTCCACAGCAGGTTTGCACGCCTAATTTTTTCTTTATAGCCATAGTCTGAGCATATTTGCTGAGCGTCTCTTACAATCACTTATACCGTTTTGGAGAATTTAACCAAAACGTAAAAGTCTGCAGGTCTATGCTTCGATAAAAACGGCAGTCAACTGTTAACACTTCCCAATTACTGCGGTTTCGCGTATCATTTTAACCATGAACAAATGACGTAGTCACCTTTAAATAATGTCCTTTAGTTTTAAACAACCAGCAGGGAGCTTCGGATATGTGATCGAATTTCCACCCTTGAAATCATTTGTTCTATTAATTTAATACAAAATAGGCACAGGATAGGTTTGTAGAGGTCAGTTCTGTCATGCCTACCATCCCATAGTAATGGGATGGTGCCCCTCTGCGGAATGCGTTCGAAAAAAGTTTGGTCATTCTAGAATTAAATGTGTGTTTTACAAGGAACGTTTGCCACAAATGCAGTTTACGTCAATATTTCAAAAAATACGAGTTTTAAGGCTTATTTATATGTCCTCCTAGGTAGATCTTGAGCACAAGAACCACTCACAGCGCGCGTGGCTTTTGCCCAATTTCCGAGAAACTAGGAATATGTTTGAGGTTAGGGTTAAGCTTAGATTTGGAGTTAACTATGGGAGTACGTTTAATGTTGCGGTAAATTTAAGGATTTAGGTGAAGGTTAGGATTCGTGTCATCTCGGATAGGGTAAGGTTAGGGCCAAGATTATGACTGCGGCGTGGGTTTGTGTTAGAATTAATGTTTGAACTAGTATCCGGGAGTACTTACCCCTCCTCGAATTATGCGCAGGGCCACTTGTGGGAGTTGGACGGAGCGTTCCTATTTTTCGTGTCAAGTAAACCTTACAAATTACCATTTTTTATATTTTTTCATAGAAAGAAAGAAGCTTAACTGGTAGGGGCTTATTTTTGGTCTACCGTTTCAGGTCGCGAATTCGGTTACTTATCTTCACACAGCAGAATCGTTTGCGCAGTTGGCTTAACAGGGCTCACCCACCATAAATTTCTGTAGATTACGAAGAAAAGGTCACATAATGTTCATAGATTTCGCTATGGATGTGGCCTGCGTTATATAGGATCATACTTTATAGGCAGCATTAATAAGTGGGAAAATGCGCTACTTTATGAATGGACGTTTCACAGTTTTAACAGCAACCATCTGGCTGCCCACAAACGAAGCTGTGTAAAAGTGCTCGTTAAACGAATTCAAACCCACTGCAGTAGACCAGAAGACAAGGCACACGAAGCCCGATACATCCGCGATCAGTTCATGCGGAATGGTCATCCGAAAGAATTTATAAGTCGCTGCCTACACGTAAGGCCCCGGAAGAACCTCCGAGGATAGGGCATGCCCTACCATAAATCAAGAATGTCTCACAAGTGACCGAGCGCATCGCTGCGGAACTGGGTGTTGGAATTGAACACCATCCCAAGGCCACCATGCGCAGCCAGGTAATGAAAATAAAAGACCCGCTGAACCCCATACAGCAATCCGGGGTAGTGTATCGCATCCCATGCTCAAGCTGCCCTTGTAACTACACAGGGTAAACTGGACGCATGCTGGGTTCGTGCATAAATGAACATAAGCGGGCTGTCAGGCTGGGTGACGAACTGTCGCAAGTGGCTGCCCCCACCCATGAGATGGGCCATGACTTTACTTTGGCAGCAACAAGGATAATTGCTCACGCCGGGAGCAAGACCGAAAGCGAGCTAATTGAAGCCTGGGCAACGGATGACATCTCAGTGAACAGATGTATTGAGTTAGCGCCCACATATACTGCCCTCCGTAAGAACACCCGCACGGCGGACACTGCTGCTGAATGAACCCTACCTTCCCTCTCCCTACCTCTCAAACTCCCCTTCCCTCTCTCTGCCAGCATGACGTTCAACTAGCTCCTACCCCCCCCCCACAACTGTTGCTTGTTTTCGTGGAAGCTATTATCCCTAACGATGGACTCTCCCTCCCCCTTCTCCCTCCCTTCTTCCTACCCCTACCCCCCCCCCTTTCCCTATGACGTTTGATTGGCTCCTACCCCCTATAACTGTTGCTTGCTTTTTGTGGACCCTTTTATCTCTGACGATGGACTTCCGCAAGAGCCCGAAAGCTCAGAATAGTAAACAACTTGATCCGGTGATCGACCTTCCTTCTTCCTCAAGCACGTTTCACAGTCTTAAAAAATATCATAATTATTGACTTTAAAACCGTGAGATACCTCTTCGTCAAGCTAAGCACCGAAGAAGACGTACTTTGCTACCAGGTGGCTGACAGAATGAATACTTTCGTGCCTGTGGTCTATATAATATATTTGAATGTGAATGAAAGACGTTCTTTGGGCAACAAGGCAAGTTTATTCATTAACCTTTCGGAACTGGTTCTCCAGCTCATTTTCAGATGTGAGAGAATGTGCAACGAACACTTAAATTTCAAACGTGCAGAAAAAAAGCAATAGTCACCTGGCGTGAGCACTGATTAGCGGCTGTGGTTTATGTCAGTCCGTATTGCTCGGCTCTCGTCTCTTCGATCTTCCTGTGAGATGTTTTTACATTCCATCCAACCCGATACGTCGATTTATGCATGAATCATCGGAGTGCATGGTCTCAAATATTTCTCGGACTGTTTAGTTGGGACATACTCCGAAGATGCATGTTTTGTCCCATGCGAAGCTGTGTCCTGTATCAAGGCTATGCGGAGCGTCTTCGGATAAATGATTACGTCTCTTCACTGTTAGTTGGTGCTCATGGTTGCGTATGGAGACGGACCTTCATGTTTGGCCACAGTATACGGTCTCACAAGCTTTGCATGGGATTTTGTAAAATAGATCTTTTTTTATCGAGGTAGGCAACCTGTAAAAGGATATACGATCCTTTCTTTGTTATCTCGAGATGGCTTATCGACTTGCATTACCCGTCACGCTTTTGATCGCGAACTTCCCCTAAGGCCATGACTTGCCAGTACTTATTAACCAGATCATACTAAAGGAAGCAGAGGAGACGTGAACGGCCGCTAGCATCTTAACATCATAAACTCACCTGAAGATATGATAGCGGCGAGTGAAGCTGAAGGTTTTTTAGAAGACCACCTGGATGCCGGACCGATAAACTTGTGTTAACTTAACCGACTCTAGAGTCTCTAACTAAAAAGACCTCCTACAACCGATAAAGCTGGAGAATTTCTGGTGTTACTTTTACCTCTTCCTTGCGTAAGAATACTCATCAAAATATCTCTGTTATTTCGCCTAACTAGTTTGTCTTATTGTGTCTTTTCTACAGCCAAACCGATTCCAACCTGGATCCCCTTCGAGAAGAACTCCGTCAGCTTGAGGAAACGAAACTCAAATACCGACAGACTATTGCAAATCTAAAGGCCAACATATTCAGAAATGATGCGGCCATTCAAAAAATGGTGACACAGGCGGTAGAACGAGCTTAAGAAGCCCAATGTTTATGTTGTTACTTCTGTTCCAAATATGTACCAGTTTCTATGTTCAGACTCGCATTTTGCCGCGACATTTTTTGCTCGCTTCATGAATTTTCGACTTCTTCTTTTTCCCAACTACTTCAGTAGGCTTTCGTCACGCCTCTCGTTGCTCTAACCAGCTAATTTATACTAAATATTGAACTCTTGTCAGGTCGAGAGGCGGAAAACAGCTGTCTGTGGAAGTTGCACCGGGTGTTCGAACTGCGAGCTATCTAAACCAAATCTGCTGTTTTTACGAGTTCGTCCCTCAGTGCACATTGTTCCGACTATTTCGCCCGAGCATCTTTACAATCTACCCCAAAATTTTGATCCGGTCATCCTACGGTCGCATCGGATATGAAAGACTTTACGAATCCAAAAGCCCAAAGTAGCCTTTTGCCCCTCGACGCAACAGTCTAAGACCTAGTGCGATTCTTCGCTTTTGACGATACCTCTTTACTCAATCGGAATTGATTCACTGAGAGTGCTTTAGCAAAGTTGGGAGATCCGGGGCGATAATTTTGACCGCCAGATCGAGCAATCCGCGCAGAGGCCCAACCGCTTTCCATCGAAGTGGTTACCGATAGCGCATACTTTTCAAACATGGGTGACGACCTCGACAACGGAATATTTTCCAAATCAGAAGTCAGAGAAGACGGGTGATGGTAGACCGCGTTTGATGTGCGAAAGAGCTTCCAAAGAGCTCCACAGAAAGGCGTTGCTCGCGGTCTCCTCAAGTCAGTTGACGGACAACGTGGGCGATTTTCACAGCAGCTCCAACAAGAGCGTGTGAGATAGATTGTCACGCGCGATTGCAGGACTTGGCAGGCAAAGAAAGGGCGAGTACTGGCGCTGATCGCGGACTGCCACAGATCTACCCAAAGACCGACGTGAAAGGAGAAGATACGCCAACCCCAGACCGACTTGCTCGGTATGCCACTTCCATTTCTGCCCGATTCTGTTCATTTAAAGCTGCGAGAATGGTGCGCCTATCCCAGAGGGTCAAATAAGTTAAACCCTAGCAACTACGATCTTCAGACCATGGTTACTTAAAAGAGAAGTCGGTGGAGGCCAGAATAATATTTTCTGCATACAAAGGAACGGAGAATAAGCAGGAGGAATTTTGACTTCGGAGCGTACGACCAGCCAGGAAGCCAGCCGGGTCCTAAGTCCCCGTTTAACAGCAAGCATGCCAGCGGTCATTGACTGGGTCTGCCTACACGTGCAGGCATGTGATTCGTTGCCGGGCCAGGGATCAGCTTTGCGGCATCTGTGATTGGCTGTTCCCAGAAACCGAGAACAGCCGCCGTGAGCTTTGGCAAAGTTCGGTGCTATGCGAGCTGGTCAGGATAACTGCTCCCTTCCGAGACCGAAATTCGACAGATGAAAGAAATTGAATGGAGGAAGAACAATTAAATATAGGGGAGGAGGTACGTACCAAGGTAGAGTTGCAAACAGTGTGGGCGGCTGTGGTTGACATAAATAAGACAGTTTACAGGGGCGGCTGGATAAAGCCGGTGGTTCGGTAAAAAGTAAACAGCAAATCAGTATGCATTGTCAGTATGAGTTGAATTAAAGGGTTCCATTGACAGTGGAAGTAGAACCAGTTGTTGAGAAGAAGATCTGGGTGCCGGCACTCATAAAGGGGAATCTCTGTGGAATTGGGAAGAAACCACATCCTGAGCTGGATGAGCTGTGAGTGGTTGAAGATCTCCAACCCGCTTCGCGACAAGATGTCGGTGGAGAAAGTCACCCATGACAATAAGCGTCCCGAACCCTCAACAGAAGGATCCCATCTAACTGCATCATGTTATACCATGCTACCTTTTAAGGCAGTTTTTTCTCCTACATTTTTTGGTAATCGGTGGCTTGCTGAACTCACCCACCGATTTATAATTATTTTATAAGAGTTCGTTGTTACTCGGAACTATTTTTATTTTCTTATTTTCATGATAGCACTAATTTTGTAATGAAAGGGCCCCTTGGGCCTTAAATATATAAAAATATAACGAAACATATCGCGGTAACATCAGATGATACAGGAAAATTTAATTGAAGGCGAGGAAGTGTGAAAATGATTGAAATCAACCGCATCAGAAAGTTCGAATGCAGAACACCCAATAGGCAGGGACACGTCGGACAGTAATCAAATACGCAGGGCCACGTCGGAAAATCACCAAATACATAGGAGCACGTCAGAAAGTCACCAAATACGCAGAGACGTGTCGGAAAGTCAAAAAAATACGCAGGGACACGTCGGAAAGTCAAGAAATATGCAGGGATAGCAGGCCACACCAGAAGTTGCGTGTTCAGATCACGCCGGGGGGTTAAGTGAGTTAAATCCTAGCAACTGCGATCTTCAGACCATGGTTCCTTAGGAGAGAAGAAGTTGGTGGAAGCCAGAATATTTGGAATAGTATATTCTTTATACAGAGGAACGGAGAATGAGCAGGAAGAAGTTTTACTTTGGAGCGCGCGTACTTCCGCTGGAGCGGCGTGATCCGAAGTGACGAGAGCTTCGAGATTCGCCGGTGCATGCTTTGTTACGGCAGCAAATCACGCGGCTAATGTCTAGACTAGCGGTCGTGGCGTGACCTTGAGATGGACGAAGGTGGCATTGGGCACGCAGGCCAAAGGGACATGCTTCAGCGGTTTATCTTGGCTTCCAAGGGCTTGCTAGGAGCCACTACACGCCAGCCAAGCTCTCCGAAACATTGGAAGTTCCATAAATCTGTCGCAGTGAATCTGTTCTTTTTCCAATATTAATTTACCTTATTCCTAGCACAGATCGCAGTTAAACGTCCAAGTACGCAGTGCGTCGGTTTTGCCCCATTGCATGACCCAGCTACGGGGGCTAGAGATCTTCAGGGGACTGTCCGGCTTTCCCTGTATGGTTTTTGGCATCCCAGCGTTTTTATTGACGGGCCATTTTATTCTGACAAGGAGCGATATGATAACTCAGTCTCGGTATGCGTTTATATATAACTAACTGCCATTTGGATGCTTGCAAATATTACACAGTTACTCCATTGACGCGGGTGTAATCCAGCCCAAATATGCATACCAACCTTTCACATCAACCCTACTTTCGGTAGAAGTTTAATTTACGTCCCAGAACAACATATGAAAACCCAGACCTTTCGTAATACGGAACCGGTGGTTTCGCGAGTTATACGGTCGCGGCCTACAAGGGGAAAGAAAAAAATAATTAAGAAAGTAGAGCTTATAAAATTAGAAAATCATAGGATTTTTTTGAACAAACAATTGTTTGCACGTGATAATTAAACTGATGAACACGACCAATAGGTAACATGAGGTGTCCAATTAGATATAATCGTGTATCGGCTATTTGTTGAAACTATGTCCCTTGTATGTTGTCTTCATACATAATGGAAGCCACAATGCGGATACAGTATTATGTCGAATCGTTGCCGACTCTATGTAGAACTTCAAAGAGTAAATTAAAACAATGAAAGGTAGACTTTTGTCCAATTTTTTTTGAAACACACAATAGCTCCTAAGCTTTGGCAATACTATGAAAGTGATCTTTTCGTTGGGACGACAAGAAAAGGCTAATCGCACCTATGTAGTTTACTATGCATAAGTGTCTATGATATAGGCAGAAGGACATTGCCAGCAAAGGCATGGGACACTATGAACGCCTTTTCTGGCTCATATGCCATCATCGGCTAGTGATACCCACGGCTCGAATACAAGTAGATCAAGTGTTAAAGCAGCTTCTTTTACCGGACGTAAGAAATGAAATAAATGTAAGCAGAAACAACCAACAGCCAAAACTAGAAACGAGGAAACCTACAAATATATAAGAATTATCCCCAAGTTTCATCGAAATATCCGTAAAAAATTACTGCGACCACACTGATGCCTTGTTCAATCAGCCAGTACGGACTTAGTGTAGCCGGAAGTAGTTGTCAGATTCAAGCACGATGAAACAAGTCTCAGATATCATTAGAACAAAGGGATGGGATGGACATGTCTACCCATGTATACCAATCGGTGACCGTCCATTTACCAATGAAACAAAATATCTTCATAAAAAATAAATGGAATAACATCGACGGATTTCAGCCCGCAAATCGTCACGTGACCGTGCTCGTCTACCTGCCTCTGGACAGCCAATCAAAAGTGCCAAAAACTGCTATTGGCCAAGCAGTTGGTCAAGCGGCCGGTGGTTTACTCTCGCACGACATAAACGCATTCACGTCCACACAACGCCAACAGTCAGACGCGCGCAGGGCTCGGGGCCTGCCGCGCGTCGGGGTTTCAGACCACCACTGAGTTCCTGTGCATAATAAACAACTCCAGGGACTTACCATTTGAGAACTAAGTTTGGCAAAAGTACCTGCGGGAATCGAAAGGTCGCGTTGACCTCAAACATTCTCAGTAATAGCACGCCAAACGCCTCCTCAGTTTTGAGACCGAAGACGGTGCGGAATTGTTAACTCACTTAGATAAACAGGCGTGCATAAAATCAAAGGTTCACGCAACGAAGAAATTGACCGATAAACCTACATGGTCTACTTCTCTGTCAGTATCAGTTTATGGAGGGATTTGTAGGTAAATTACCTTTGAGTTCCCTATTTGTACATGTGTGTTGTGGTAGCAGAACAATTGTATCTTTCGTTAGTATCTTCTTTTATAGTTTTCATCCGAGCGCCTACAGTACTCATGTATGTTCAGTTTCGGCTAGTTAGTCACGGAAAGGAGCAATACTTATCAACATTTCCTATTAAGAAACTGAATCAACATGCAACCACCCTCTGCGTTTGTTTTATTTTACCGTAGCCTGGCGGTCCAATTGAGTGACCTCCTATGTGATTTCGTTTTTTTGATTTCGCAGGGGCATTTTTGCAGTATGCCAGATTCAAACAATTCAGCAGAATTCAGCTTACCAGATAGTATGTCTATTGTTCTGTTTGATCCAATTTATCGTAACCCTTTGTTTTGGTTTTTCTTGGAGTTTTTCAAAACTCCGCGATCACAGTATAGTCACCTCTAAATTTAAGTTTTCTTTGGAATATTTTGGTCTAAGGTTTTTATACCGTACTGTTATTACTATTCCTTTGTCCATTTTAAGCATCTTGGTTTGGCTTTTCCCCATTTTCGATAGTATAATGCCGAGTTCATAATTAAGAATTGCATAAATCTATGCGAAGGCTAGCGTTCCTCTCTCGTTATTTTCTGGCCTAAATAATTGACCATGCCCATAGATTAATCAAAGCCCACTCAGTTTACCTGAATCTCCTTTGTAAGAAAGTCACGTGTGAATGTGGTTCGCATGCTCTACAAGGTAGATCAGAAAGTCGCCAGTTGCTGGGAGATGAGACACACGTAGGTCACAGACCGATATGACCGTACTGACTGTACAAAATCTTTCTGTGGAGCTCACTTTACTTGGTCGTCCAAACAAACAAATTAGTTCTAGTTGTCTTTTATTTTATACTGCGGCCAGGGAAACCTTTAGTGCACGATGAGTAAATATTTCATTTATAAAACCTGTATATAATAGATGAGTTAATGTGCCCAGGCTTATAAAATACCTTCCATCATTCTGTAGCATAAGGGAGAAGGGACTCCCGGAGTGAGCTGATGATGTTTCCTTCTCAATCTTACGTCGCGACCGTCGTAGGTACATCAATTCTAATTTATAGGTCACTCTCGTCAACTCTCTATCATACTTTAATCAGTGACTTCATAACTAAAGGAGTGACAGTCCTAGCTCCCATATTCGTTCTTCAACCCGTAAAACATTTGATAGTATCGTAATGACGGTTCAATAGATAAATCTGGTTTTTCAGATTTCCCCTTTACATATTCATCATGCTACGGCGCGGCTGTCCCGAAAAAAATTTGACTATATCAATTCTAAAACTTGCACTGATGTAATATAACAGAGTTATGGAATTATACCAGTTTTCTGAAGCTATCAATAAATAGCTTACTAAATGAAAATCTTTGAGAAAGACACAACTCGTAAACGTAAATTGGTGACAACTGGCCGAATGAAGTCCACTTATGTACTAGATAGGTGTACGTATACGCAAACGAACTTGAAATAAAATTATTATTATTAGTTGACTTATGAAACGAGCACCTGTCCCAAATACGTTAATTAGTAAATGCAAAATGTTTTTGCTAAAAATAGTTAGGGATGACTTTATGATAATCTAACGGAGTTGCAACCGAAATTGCCACTTTTTTCAAATGCATCACAAGCGATATTTACAAATTTTGACATGGCAATCACCAAACACATTCTCTTGACGTTGTAACTTACCATACTAACAGCCTAGGTACTTGCTAAAAGGCCCAGACAAGTGTTTCGCTGGTATTCTGCCACTGTTTGACACAGCTGCCAGGGGTCCGGCTCATCAGATTCAAAAGCAGAACTTTCAAAACCGGTATATCAACCAGAAAGCAGATAGGGACAGCTGAGGGACCCACTGATGAGCCGGACCCCTCGCAGCTATGTCAAGCAGCGGCAGAATACCGGCGAAACACGTGTCTGGGCCTTTTAGCAAGTACCTAGGCTTTTAGTATGGTAAGTTACAACGTCAATTTATACTACTTAAGACTGTCTGATGGCAACAGGTGTATATTACACAGGGGTTGACGGGTTTTAACACAAATATACACTTACAATTTCGGTATACGCCTATAGACCTTTAATACTGATATATACAGTGAACAGAAATTAATTTCTCATGAGATTAAAAAGCTAAACACATTCTTTACCAACACCCTCCGGCCAGCCAACTTGTCGCATCCACTTGCGCTGTCTTCTACCCATTATAACCATTCAAGCCAATCATTTAGGGGCTTTATCTGTGTTAGAAATGTTATCAAATGGCCCACCTGGTGTTCCTCCGGCAGTGCATATTGCATATTCGGTTAAGTATCAAGCTCTCTAGCGAGCGCGTCATAAAAAGTTTGCTACCTGTCGCTGCCACTTCATATATATTCGGTATTCGGTCTACGTTATCAAGAAGCGTAGTTTGGACTGCCCAGATCCGCTGCCATGCAGAGGTACAGTTCGGGATCTCACCGAGTTCAGCTAAACCGGGCATAATCGCAGTCGTAGGAAGCACTATTAAGTTAACAAATCGTGCAGGGGAGTTAAACGGGCGCTGTGTAGTATTCTTAAATTGGTCTTATTTTTATTACGACAATTGAAAACTCCTCCTTAATTTGTGAAAACAAACTTCCCTTTTTTCATATGGCGGAGGGGGTCATGCGCGTGAACTAAGTCGACATTGGCTCTTTTCGCTACTTTCATGATCTCATTTTAAGGTGTGTGCGGGCCAAGGGAGCCACAAAATTGAACCCGTTATGCGATACATTCGCCAGTTTTGTACTTGGTGAAAGCTACTAACAAGTAACAGATATTACTGTCTCCCACGAAGAAGCACACTCGTTTGTCATAAATAGTGTACCTTAACTGGGGAGTCAGCACTGTTCCAACCGGACTAGAATGTTCAGAATCCTTATTTTGCTCAGTGGTATGCCCCTCTTTGAGTCTGCCTAAGATATTCGTCTTTTTAGAATTTAATTCTTTTAAATTGGACCTTTGTATTATGTAAAGACCCCGTGACTACAGCTATTGCTGTTTTGATTGTTGGAACACTTCGCTTCCTGCTACCTTGTTGTTTTCCAGATTTAGTTCGGATCCTCTTTTGCATTATGCTGCCTTTCTTCCCTTCTGCTTCTGCCCAGTTTAAAAATGTTTTTCATATCACGTCACAGATCCTGATGCTGAGCGTTACTCTCTTTCGGCTTTCGCCAAGATGAATACATTTCGCAAGCATGGCCAGCTATGCGACATTGTGGTAAAGGTGGGCGGCCGGGAGTTTCCTGCCCATCGTGTCGTTTTAGCCGCTTCCAGCGATTACTTCGACGCCATGTTCTCCAGTGGCGTAAGTTTAACTTCCGGCTTCTATTCCTTGTCGGTTTCAACACTTCTGCGTTCTCCCCTCATATCCCTATTTTATGTAGATGGCGGAATCGGCGCAGTTGGAAGTCGAACTAAAGTCCGTTTCCCCGGATGTTATGGAGGCTCTGCTCGACTTCATGTATACCGGTCAGGTGTGTGTAAGCATGGAAAATGTACAGGACCTGCTACCGGCAGCCAGCCTCGTTCAAATGGAAGGCGTGAAGACGGTCTGTTCAGCCTTTCTTTTTGGCGAAGTGGACGCCTCCAATGTTTTGGGCATCCGTAGATTTGCTGAGCTTCACAGTTGCACAGAACTAGAGGCTTTCACCAAGAACTATGCAGCGCATAATTTTGAGTCAGTGATCGAGCATGAGGAGTTTCTCTTCCTAACTGCAGAGGAGCTTATTGAACTGCTCAGTCGCGAGGACCTTCATGTGAGTGCTAACTCTTCTCAGCCTGTCTTTGTGTGTGTGTGTGTGCTCGGTTTTGCCCTAGAAACTGAACGTGTTTTGTTTTCGTAGTGTTATCTGCTCACACGGACTGCGGAGCCTGTGCATTTTGACGTAGGTTGACTTTCGTGGAGTGCTGTTAGATTTGGATCTGAAAATTACAAACGGAAATAGGCAATGGTAGATAGGCGCTCACCGATCTAGTACGGAACCCACTTGTCCCGCTGTGCCTTGGAGCTTGCTCTCGAGTACAACCAGCAGCTGCTTAGTGACTAGCACATATTATAGGCATTACCAATAAAGACAGGAGAGACCACTGCCTATAATATACGCTAACCTTTGCACGGCTGCTAGCTGGGCTCGAAAGCGAGCTCCAAGGGATGCGTGAGCTCCGTAACCGATCGGTGAACGCCTATCTTTCATTGTGTCTACTTCCGATCGAAACTAGCGACGCAACGAGCCCGTGGCACAGTGGTTACCGCGTTAAACTTCCAAGGTCTCACAGTCGAACTTCGCGGGTCGCTACCCGTGGGCTTGATTATGACTGGCTGATGACGAAATGACCATTCCAGTCTTCCTTGTCTTTGTCAGTAATGTGTTTCTTGAAATGATTAATCCCAGTAGCTGCTACTAACGGCAAGGGTTGTTGCCATGGCTGTCAAGCGGCAACCACACTTATTGATCGCCCCTCGCCTCGCTAAGATGGAGTGCTGTAACTGTGGTAGCCCACCCGGCGTCTCCCTTCGATTTGTAACAGCAGGGAAACGAGTGCACTTCAAAAGAAAGCATAGTTGAGGTCATAAATTGTTCTGTCGATACAGTACTCCTCTTCTAAACGAAGATATATTTTACCGAAAACTAGGATTATGGCAAATGATGATATTTACTCGCCAAGGCCAAGTACAACATTGCATGGAGGAGGACAGTACATAAAAGGGAAAAAATAATGAAAAATAAAAATGCATGCAGTGCATAGCAGTACTTTGTTGGCTTTCCTTTTGTATGTAATAGACTAAAACGTTTTTTAGGTCAAACTGTTTGCAGTGAGTGGCCTGGTATTCGTGATTATTGGGCACAAAGTCAAGCTTTTCTACTATTTAAAGACCCTTGCATGCGTTGTGCCAGTTTCCCTAAGTGGGCGGGAAGATATTTTCAGGTAAACCGAGGTCAGGACTTTCGGTGGGGGTAAAATCGTTTTGCAGGCTAGTTGATGCCCAAAAGGAGTAGGCGGTAGTCATAAGCGTTATTGGATTCATACCTCTTGAGGGAAAATTTGAAGCCTCATATTGCAAAATTACGGTGCCAATTCGACGTCGCTTCGTACTATTGTAACCGAAGGCAGCCCTAACGGTGTCGATGTTCACCTTGCTGTTGACCTCCAGTTTGCCGCATCTGATTTTCTCCTACCCTAAATTCTGCCGCTTGGGTTAGCGAAAGAGCGCGCTTTATGCTAAGGAGCATGACTGGTAGCAACCCCCTTTTGCGCAAGAACACACCCAAATCGACCCAAGTGCAATTAAATTCACAGCTCACGATGAGCCTCGCAGCTCACTGGTGGAGCGTTGGCTGCGCAAAAGCCTCCCTGCTCTGTGTGGGTTCGACTCCCCACCGAGGCCGCGAGTTTTTCACAAATGGGTCAACTGAACTTCTGACTTGTATCAACCTCCTTTTGCGCAAGAACGCACATAAGCACGCGGTCTTGGCCTGCGACACTCGCAATACAGAAACTTGTACGGAGAAATCGGTTTTTCTCCAAAAATATCCTGCTGTTTCGTTAATGTCAGATTTAGAAAGAAGTCTCCTTCAAAAAAGACCTATTTTTCCTTAGAGTTATAACTAGCAACCGCATATAAGCCGCCTACTGGTCGTCCGGATTTCAATTATGAAATGTAAGCAATGCCTAGTTTGTCTACCGATCACATTTGGTACATGGTTGCATGCGTATTTCTGTAGATGTCTTGCTTGATTGCTTGTATTTTTATGGTGACTTTCGTAGAATTTTTATTGTAAATCACCGTCTGCGTTGTCGCAGTTGTAGGCTGCATCTTCACCTAGCCCTGATGCCATTGTTGCCGGTTTGGAAGTTGACAACACAGAAGAATTTTTCGACTCGTTTACATGGGGTGGGATCGAATAAAAAAATTTTCAACGAGTGTGTGCATTTGGGGCGTTGTTGCAGCCCGATGTTCAAATTTTGTTCGACAGGTCCCCATTGGGTATACAACTCGAGTAGTTGTTGCCGACGCATGGCGGTGTTGTTTTTGTGGGTGTCTGTGTCTGGCTATTCCACCATTTGTGAAAAATCCCCTCGCAATAAATAATTAAAGTCCACGAGCACCCAGGCATCATTCCAGTCAGGGTTTTTGCAGCCCACCCGTTGCCCAATCTTCACACCAGAGGCAATGTTATTGAAAAGGGCCGATGGGAAAGCTTAGCCCCGCTCTACCTCGAACTATTGAAGAATTTCCCGCGGTAACTTAGTTTAACGCCTGTTAATATCAAAGGAACCTTAATATCCTTTTTTAGGCAGCCGTCTAGAATCACAAAAGCATGACTAGCAGCGAAGTTACAGAATACTTGTGGATGGAGCCATTAGAAAGATCGAGTTCGTTCGAAAGGCCTGGTCGACGTGTACAAACGATAATTACTTCCGGGTTTGGTTATGTCTGGAGGTTTTCCTCTGTTTGAATTCGCTTAACTGGCCCTACGTTGGAAGTTTACTTAAGCTCTGAACGTTCGTTATGTTAAACTACCTGGAATTTCACCTGCGAACTTCACCTTTGCCATTTTGTATTGTTTAGTGTAATGCACACCGTGACAATGTCAATCGATTCTAGTCCGAAATTCACGACCTTCCGCAGCACTTATTCGTATTACTGCACAATAAAAAGGTCGTAATTAACTGTTTCGTAGCTCTTGTTAATCCTCTCCCACTCACTGCCTTACATCACCCAATAGTTAGTATTCAAGCTTACACTTGCTGAAGGTGGTTATGAGCTTACCCCTTTATTGCTGTATCTCGTTCCTCTACATATATGCGTTCATGCTGTCATGATGCTGGAAACGGTATTGTTACGGAGGCGGGATCCTCCATGCAGTCAGGGCAGTCGCCGAAAAGGACAGACCAACTGCGTCATACCCGTAATCCAGGCTCGCCCGGTGCGTCACGCTTACATGCATGCCGCCTGCGCCGTGCGTCGAGCAAACCAGACGACCACCCACATAGCGGAGGCAGTGGTCGTAGTCGACATGATTATAGAATCAGTAGCAAAAACGGCTGCTATGTTTCCTGCTCATGTCTCTGATGATGAATTCGCGACGCATGTCGAAACGTCAGGCGAATAAACGTATTGTCCCAGCGATGGAGTCGTCTTCTTCTCAATGAGTATAGAATGTCTGCTCGCATACTATACGCTAGGAATATTCTGGATAGACCGGAGCCATATAAATATGCCGGAGTGGACAAGCTAAAGGACGAAGCCACAGACCCTGCACGCCACACAGTCTTTGTGTACTGTTGAAAACAGCCATTGCCTATCAGAACCGCTCTCTCGCCTTCTTCTGCCTATTAGTCGGGTTCGACATACTGGGCTATAACAGGTATTTACTAGTTTTATCTTCTGTCTATTTTCTGTCAGGTTAGCAGCGAGGAAACAGCCTACCGGGCAGTTATTCGTTGGGTCTACGAGGACGTTGATGAGCGCTCTTCGCACCTACCAGGCCTTCTGAGTCAGCTGCGTCTGGCCACAATGTCGGTCCGTTTTCTGACGGACGTAGTCGACTCTGAGGTAAGCACCAACGTTTAGTGTTAGTGTTATCCGACTAAAAGCCGGGGCCATCTTGCTGGGCATGTTTGCCGATGCCATGCTTTTTTGTGCGAGTGCAAGTTTTCCCAACGCTTTGCAAGGCTTGCTTTATAATAATAATATGTTTATTATGCCAGTTTACAGGCATACAGGATGGTTATTAGCATCGATTGGGTCTAGCATCCCCTTCTAGCAGTTTTACGCTGCATGTGTAGGGGCCTAAATAGTGGTTATACTTGGAACACTACAACCATCAGACAGAATCCCAGGTTATTGGTGAAAAGGTGAGGGCACCTGTGGGAAGGATTTATTGTATACAGAACTCTCGATTGTTGTATCAGATGGCAGTGGACACCGGCGAAGCCAGGGCTAATAATTGACTGCGTCCAGTCATGCTTGAGAGAGAAAGAGACTGTGGAAGCAGCTGCTTCAGTAAGATTGGGGAGCAGGTTCAAGTCTTCTGCAATTGGTGCGTGGGAGATTACCGGAGGGGTATCCTGTCTGGTGGCGTAGGTTGTATCGGCCGAGGGTGGGAGAAAGAAACATGTTCAAATGGCGTTTCGGCGGCCGCGACTATCTGGGCGCAAGTATTTGTGTGTCCGAGTAGAAGTCGGTCAAGTGTCTACAGGTGAGCGCGTCTGGAAGCGCTGTCGGAGATAGCGGGTGACCTTGAGATGGCTGGTCTTGAACAGAGACGCCGAACAGAGAAATGTTGGGTGTCGCTTACACGTGTTTGATAATTGCCCTTCTAGTTCGTTTCAGTGTTTCGTCGTTCAACCCAGAGTAGCTGCTATCTCTCTCTCTCACTGTCGACTGACATTTTTGAGCTAAAGAAGAATTCCCTTTACCAGGAGATGAAACGTAGCGTTCATAGTGATGCTTTACTTAAGTTTATATTAACACAGGGACTCCTCTCTGTCTGCCTTGTTAGCCTGGAATGGGACACCTACCTCTAGGTCAACAGGTGTTTGCGTATAAAATCCACTGGCAAATGTTACTCGTGAATGGTCTTAACACCTTTTTTAGTTTTTCGAAAAAATAGCATTACCATACTGCTTACCTGTTTACCGTTTTGGTCCACCCGGCTTATTTTTAGGCACCGTTCAGTCACTAGTAATCCATCGCTAAGCGACCATACTAGTCTCGGAAATAGAGGCTGACTGCTAATGCAGCAGCCTCTTCTTCTTGGATGGTCCTTGTGAGGCTGTCGCAGCGAGCGCGAACTGGCTCGTTTGAAAGAAAGTAGGTGTACTTTACTCGAAGGATGTTCCTCAAGCCTTGGTAGTCAGATACCCCCAGTTTTCGCTCCTCTTCCACGCACACAATCAAGCATTCAGAAAAAGTCGAAGAGGACGGATACACAGTACATGCGAATCTTTGTGGTGATGGAATTGTCGCGTCGCATCCGTAGGCATATTTGAAGGCTTAAGAAAACCCGATGATGAGCATTCATTCGGGAGGTAATGCTGTCCTTACTCTGTCCATTCGGCAGCAGTCTCGGCCTGAGGTACTCATTCAGGTAAACTGCTATCAATTTCGAGAGGTGTTTTTCCCTTCTCGGGGATGCAGCTTGAGAGCACTTTCCTCTTCCCGGCGTCGATGGCTAAACTGACTGCTTTAGTGACTTCACTTTACATTCATATTATAGACTGCAGATTATCAAATCTTGTAGCTAGTAAGACGATACAGTAGTCGCCGGTTATTAATCCCACGGTTAATAGGCCCAGCCGCGTATTAAGCCCAAATCAGCTTGGGACGGAATTTTACATAGCGAAATCCGCCGGCCAATAAGCCCAATCGCCGGCTACAAAGCCCAGTTTGCCAACAGGATAGAGTGCGCAACTGGTTACATAATTTTGAATTTCACAAAATTCGACGATTTCTGGTGCCTGGAGAAGGACATCAAAGAGCACTTGCGAGCAAAGTTTCCTCCAAAACAACTGACACTAGACTACTTTTTTAAACGTGTCGCAAATCATTTTTTGTTTTTGTTATTACGTAAAATACAGACAAACAGCATTCTTTTCTTTTGCATAAACAAGCTCTACCCATAATACAGAACGTATGTAATGTATAGTGCCTATCCTGCGTTTGCTAATCAAGAACTAGGACTCTCCGGTTAGTGTGCCCGACGCTTACTATGCCGAATTTGGTCTGGGCCCGAGTTGAGCTTAACAACCGGCGACTACTGTATAATCGTCGTAGTCAAGATTGGTCAGCTGGCATCCTAGTGCAAATACATCACCGTCATCGTCGTAGTTGAACAGAATGAGCAACAGGATACAGCTTCGTCGACTGCCAGACCGAGAGATTGCAAAAGATTTTATGGATCAGACCTCGCGCAATCGTGGAGCAGCAACAGGTCTTGCTCATGGCGGTGAATTTTGTCGGTACAACATCTAAAGCCAGTATCCACCACTGGGACTCACGCTGGACGAAATCAAACCCACTGGCAAAGCAGACGATCGTTAGTTGTTGGTAGCTATGGTGGAATTGAACAATGTGCCTCAGTGTGAATATCTGGTCAGCACGGAATCCAGGTTAAGTGGGCCTTTTTATAGATTCACCCACAATCTGTAATCGCCTGAAAAGGACAATACTATGACACTCATCAGTATAGAAAACCACTCCGGTACAAAGAAACATTATTTTGATTCAAAAATGTCTTACATTTCCTGAATGCAAACTTTGTTCACAAAACGAAGTTGTTATGTTGCATAGGTATAGTTAGTAAAACTAGCAATAACAATTTATCCCCTAATAACCACCCGAATTCCAGTGATAAAACTTCATGGGTTTCGGCATTTGCTTTTTTTTCTTTGCTTTTGCTAATGTCTAATCAGTTTGCTTTTTTGGTGTTGTTAACCTTCTGCTGGCACCTTGAACGCAGCGGCTCATTCGTCTGTCGATGGAGTGCCGTGACCTCGTGGATGAAGCGAAGCGATTTCATCTGCGTCCTGACCTACGTCCTCAAATGCGTGACCGGCGATTCCGCCAGCGTGACAGCGGTGATGAGTACTTAGTAGTGATTGGTGGTTTCGGTTCCTATCAAAGTCCTTCAGACTCGGTAGAGATGTTCAACCCACGGACACGGGAGTGGAGTGAGTTGCCGGTAGGTTTATCTCTTTCAGCCAGCCTTTTTTTTCATTGTGCACGTTCCTACTCAGCATTATCTCTGTTAGCGGTGATTCTTTTAGGTGGCTTTCGCTACTCCTGCGTTTTACATAGCTTGTTTTGAACCGGTTGTTTAAAATATCTCTAGTTTAAAATATTATACAATGAGAAGTCGTATTGGCAAACACACGTTCTCAGCATTTCGTCATCAGGCCAATACAATTGCAGCGGTCAGCTATGTGTAGTGTTTAAATAGTCCTCGGGGTTGTAATTAGTCATCTCTGTGTGTTCTCTCGTCTCATGCATGCTGGTGCCAGTGTGTTGAGGAAGTTGGGTCCGGCAAGCAGGAAAGAGGAGCGGTATGTTCTCATGGTCGGCTTGCCTTCGGCTTCTTGTGGCGTGGGTTCGGGTGGCATGGGATTCACTCCTGTGCTATGCCATGCTGTCCGTATAAGCATCCTTCCATCGACAAAAAATATTTTTGGGCCATCTGATTGCAAGCTGTAGCCGGTGTATAAAGTTTGTGTGCAGGGGGCTTTAACCTGCTGTTTCATTGGCATTGAAGCACGCGCTTCTATAGTAGTTCCGTAGCTTAATTGTTATCATAGTTAGTGGAAGGTCCTTTCTGTTTTGAATATGCGTAGGTGGTAGTTCAGTCGTTTGCCATTTGACGCATTCGACTATCTTGGCAGCCCAATCGCTAGGCCTGATTTATACGACCTCGCGCTCTTATTAAGTATTCTGTGGAAAGGTCATGCACGATGCTTGGCGTACTTTAAGCCGCCTCCTCTATATTTATGCTCTCGTGTGTGGATTGTCACATCACCAAGCACCTCTAGAGAGCTCTTTGGAAAGTTGTTTTTCTTTCTCGGTTGGTCAGTTTAGCAGTCATGTCCTTCTACTAGAATTCGCTGCTTTTAAGGTCCAGGGACCCCCTTTACCCAGCACCTTCCGCCCCGTTTTAATCGTCCTATTGTCTTGTCCCTACAGAACCTGCCTATCAGCTACCGTTACGTCGCCGCATGTTCCCTGGGCACATGCGTTTACGTAATTGGCGGTTTTGATGGTGGCGAACGCCTCAATACTGTTGGTCTCCTCGATGTGGGCCAGCGCGAAAGGGGATGGCGCTGGTTAACACCCATGCATTATAAACGTGGGCTCTCTGCAGCATGTACCCACCAAGGTCGGTCATTGCTACCTTATTGCTACTTAAATATTGTTAGTAAGCGTGTCGACTTACAACTTTGTTTGCGCATGCTGTTGTAGGTCTCATCTATGTGTGCGGCGGCTTTGATGGACAGACTCGTCTGCGAGCCTTAGAAGTCTATCATCCGAAAATTGCCGAATGGCGCATCCTAGAGGAAATGAGTACTGCCCGAGAAGGCGCCGGTCTCGTTGTGGCTGATGACTGTCTCTACTGCCTCGGTGGTTATGATGGTTTTCAGCTACTGAACAGCATGGAGGCGTAAGTTGACTGAAACTATTGTTCCATACCTACGTGATTTAAATCCTTTGCTGAATAGCTTCTGGTGTTTCCTTAATACGCAGGTAAGGCCCAAGCAGTCGGAAATAGAAATAGGGTCCCTGCTCGCTACAGGTGGCCTCGTGCCGAATTCCGGATTTACCTACTTCCGTTTCCTAACTCCTACTCTAATCCTACCCATCCCTACTCTAACTTGAACATCTCGGGAATTTAGCGCAAGACCACATGCAATAAGGTGTCGGGATGGTGTTCATATTTCTGTGCCCTACCCTTTTTAGCATCCGATTAATTCTACTGAAGGCGACTGGGAGCATGGTGAATCCGACTGCATTGCTACCTTTAGGTGAACTTTAGATTGTTTAGTCGAAAAAAGGGAGCAGCAGTTAGAATTTACAGACGCTTTCCTCTTAGACTTGCTTCATTAAGATTTTGATCCTAATTTGTAATGGTTTACTATCGCTGTATGTGTGTACTTGATTGTTATTCCGGTATTAATTCTACGGCCTATAGGTACGATTTGCGTCGTGGGACGTGGTCAATGTGCAAGCCAATGTACATGCGCCGATCGGGTGCTGGCTGTGCCGTGCTTGGAGACAACATATACGTGTGTGGTGGATATGGTGGCGCTGAGGGCAGAGGCCCGTTGCATCTGGACACAGTGGAGTCCTTCAACACCCGTCTCTGTCAGTGGACCCTGGTATCCAGTATGAATGTGCCGCGGTGCTATGTCGGAGCCTGTCAGCTCGCCGGTCGTATCTACGTCGCAGCTGGGTAGGTCTTTGTTTCTTCCTCTGCGTTCAAAGTGTATGCATTGAAATCATTTTATGACTGTACATTCTAGCGTATTGGCCTTGATGATAGCTGTCGCCAATTCTACGTGCTGAGAGACTGAACACGATCCAACACCTTGTTGCACAATTCAGACTGTGAAGGTAGGAGGGTGGTAGCAACATTATAGAATGTGAGTAGACTGATATGGAAATGTTTCGAGCTAATTATGGGAACAGAAACTAATGACAGTTCGGCTAGTGGTATAGAGGATGCCCAGCGTATGCTCTAGATAGGTTGGTGGAGAGACAGTGACTTGCGAGTTAATCAGTTTTAACTGATAGCAGACTTGTGAAGCCTATACCGCACTCTTTCTTCCCTCATTCTCCTGTGTAAAGACTGAGGCGGGATCGGGCGCAAGACAGCCCCTCTTATGCGTGCCAGCATACCTGGCCAGGATCCCAGCTATGCGGAAGTGCCATAGAGGCCACATTAAGAAGGAGTCATTGCAGTCTGACTTTCAATCTACCAGTCAGTCAGCCACTGCAAACAACAATACACCCAACGGACTGACTACGTAGCCAGAAATATCAGTTGGCACGGCTTGTAGTACACTGTGATAGCTTCGAGCGCGTTAGATTGTTTACAGTGAGGAAAGTGACCACGCTGAGTCGGCAACGGCGCACCTGGTCCTCAAACGGAATCTAGTAAATGGATCCTAAGCATTTCATCGAACCGAAAATTAGCATTACCTCTCTCTTCTTCCTCTGCCACTTAATAACTTGGATAACTTCGGTCTAGCAGGTAGCTGCCTTCCAGTGACCTCTGCCAACGATACAAGTTCGGTCCATACAAACTTGCGCCCGGTTTCCAGTCGGGGTCACCAGTTTTTACTCTCGGATGACTACAGTTCGGCTGCCAGGGCGTCAATTCCGGACTGACAAGAGCGTCAGGAATCGCCGCAATGTTGGTGCATGCTTTTTTACGGCAACCAATCACGCGGCTGAGGTCTAGACTAACGGTCGGGCGTGATCTTTAGATAGGCGAAGGTTAGCGTGGGTGCGCAGCCACGCTGAGGCGTATGCGCGCGTCAGTCAAGGACAGTTAGCGCCTAGCCCCAGGACGCAGTGGGCGTGCAGGCTAAAGGTGCCACACGTTAGTGGCTGGTCTTGGGTTTCAAGTGGCTGCAAGAGGCCACTGCATGTGCATGGAAACCTGAGAAGAGTGATATCTTCTCTTTACCGCCAACTGGTGTTCTTGACGAACACAGATAAATGTACCAATCTTCTAACGCACATTATCTATCACTCCACCCTAGGGTGCTCCCCGATATCCGTTTCAGTAATAGAAATTATATGGGTACGCCCTCGTCGGTTCTGTGTGGCATGGTCAAGTCCCCCACTCATTCCGCTTTGTCTTCTTCTTCCTCCTCTAGCTATAACGGAAATCGTCTGCTTAATACAGTTGAGGCGTTTGACCCTATTGACAACACTTGGACGCTCTACGAGGAGAACCGAATGCACAACGAACGCTGCGACACCGGCATGTGTGTCGTCCGCTTCCCCTCCCACTCTGAACATAACAGCCTCCCCTCCACATCCAACGCCATTAGCGGACCCTCACGCCATGTTGGTGCCTCCTCCGGCTCCTACGCCCCGAGGCCGGTGCACCCAGAGCAGACTCCACGTCCCGGTCGTGCTTCAGATAGCACCGGCACGATTATGCCCTCTGCCGCACCCAGAATAACAGCAACCCCTACTACCGGCACCAGCGCCACCACTACTGGTCGTCTGCGGCCAGCGGCCTTTCGTCAGGCGCCCACCGTGCCCATTCATCCGGTGGAGCGTAGCGATGATTCGCAGACCCAGGTGCAAGTCGTGACCCCGCTTTGTCAGAGCACTACCACTGCTGTCTCCGAGGCGCGTCCATTGCCGGGTTCTTCACAGGCAAATGGCAACGGCGGAGATATTGCCGCGGCGGCGCCACCGCCGCTGCCCTCTACAAGCCGCATGGCAGCTCCGCGCCGGACCATTTCCAGCGCTCACACCGTCTCTCGGTTGATGTTCGAGTCCTGCAGCGCGGGTGGCGGACCCCCGGTGGCCCTGCACTCCTCTCATAGACTGCGGATGCCGCCACCGCCTCCACCATCCTTGTTGAACGTTAGCGATGGCGGCGGTAGCGCCCCCGCCCCCACTGTCTCCCTTCTCGACCCTCCACCGCAGCGACTTCAGCGCGGACGTCCGACGCGTTTCATGCGGCCTTCCAATCACCCGGGCACTGCTGGACAAGAACAGGTTGTCCTCGAAGAGGAGGAGGAGGAGGAAGACGAGGAGGCGGAAGAAGGGGAGGATAATGATGATGATGCACTAGTGCGGGAGGACGCAGTGGAACGCGGGGGACCCCAGTACCGCCGGCTGCCTGTTTTTACCGAGCGTCTTCTGACAGATGAGGTTGTCTCATTACTAGATGGATCAGAAAACGGGTAAATGTTTTTGCCTCTATGTGCTGCCCCTCCTAGCTTTGCAATGTGATAAACCACCTACCGGCCTCTAAGACCTTGAAAAGTTGATGTTACTCGCAATATATCTTGTAATTCACGTTTTTGGAAAGTGATGGGGTTGTCCTCACGATAAGTCAGTCCCACAGAAAAGCACGCGCGCGCGTCTCCCACGCTGCATGTGCGTTTGACAGTGTCGCGCTGTGGTTGTGGGCACAGAGTCCTCGTGAGATCTGATGAGTGCCTCTGCGAAAAGTTGCTTGGCTCTTCTCGAACTTTCCCTTCAAGCGGATTGGACAGCATATGGCAAATCTGAACGGGATGCTGTCAATGCACCCAGGTTTTCTGTGAGAATGACTTGCCTCTTAGTTGATCGTGCTCTCTTTCTCTCTTGTTGGTTTCGGGACAACAGTCGGGTAAGCGTACACTTCGTGTGAATTCAAATCACCATTACAGAAAGCGAAAGTGACATCGACAGTGAAGCGTCTTAAAGTCTACTGCATATGCTCACAATAAATTCGCTTTAATATTTGGGGTTATTTCCATGCAAAAATGTTAGTCAGCAATTGCGCATCTACAAAACTCCTCAGTTTTTGAAGTTTTAGTATGTTTGCAGATCGCAGTTAGAGTGAAAACAACTCTCTGCATTAATACCCTCGAAGCTGTCGATGACTCTTATTATAGATTTAATGTGTGTTCTCTAACACACGGTTAGGTTACGAACAATAATGGCAAACGGCAATGACCATTTCCAGTTTATTGATAGTCATCAGCCAGCCATTCCTCAAACTGAGAGGAGACCATTTTGGCCACCGTTTTCGTTGTTGTTGTGTGTGTTCCGTAGCCCTTGTTGGTCCAGAATTTCCCGCCGGAATCCAAACTGGTTGAAGTTGGAAAATGGAGAAAAGCCGAGACCCCGACCGGCTCGAGCCAAAGTCAGTTGGGTGCCTGGCCGGGAACTGCAGGAGTATAGATGCTGACAGTCATGCGGAGAAACGCCGCAGTCGGGACAGCTGCCGGGTGTGGACAGGTTGAGCCTGTGTTGGTACCCGAGGGATTGCGAGCTCTCGCATTTAGATTTTTAAGATCGTCGGACTGAGAATAGAGCTCTGAGGAACGCTGCAGGTATGTTTGTGGGCTTAGAGAGAGCGCCGCGAATTAAGACACAGTCGTGACGGCCACGGATGAAAGCCGCAAGCCGTCGGATCAGGCTAGTCGGGGGTTCAGGAGGACGATGTCCTGCAGGCGCTGATCATGACGGACGCGGTCGAAAGCACGTGACAGGTCGATTGAAGCTGAGATGGTGCGTGAAGCGAGCTTCTCTTGTTTGAGGATATAATCGCTGAGCTCGAAAAGCACCGTTGTTGTATCACGACCTAATCTGAAACTATGTTGATGGAAAGACAGTTCCGCCGCGGACGTTAGAATTGGGTGAATGAGCCGTTCAAGGATCTTCCTCGTTGTTAGTAATATAGCCTAGCTGAGGAAACCTCGTTTTTGAACTCACTTTAATGATGCCAACGTCTGCGTTGTTGGCGTATTCCGAGGCTTCGATATTCATTTTTCTTCCCTTTAACTCTACCCAGAGCATTTTGTGTTGTAAAGCGTATTGTTAATTTTGGTTTAAGATTCCCTAGTCTTTTTGTGGTGAGTCGCATCTGCTTATTTCACTACTTCCCTTCCCAGAAAGACTATTTCGTCCCTCCCATTGCTTTACGCCATGCTAACGTCCCTTCCTTTCTGCAGTTACTCACTGGGCGCTCTTCGGGAATTTTCTGGCCGAGTTCTGCCCACGCGTACACCTCTAGAGGCTGTCAATCAACGCCCCTCTCGACACTCCACCAACAGTGCGCCCGACTACCTCGCCCTGGTGGATGCTCACAACCCCCTGCGTGCCAGTTCCGACGCTGTTGGCCAGGACGCGGACTTGGTCAGCACGGCATCAGCTGACCACCAGGTCGTCTCCGCGCCCACTGCCCTGACCTACGCTGACCTCGAGGGCTCCGGCCTTGCAGCACCCGTTTCAATCACCGTCCTCCCCTATTCTCCCTCCGATCAGCTCGATCAGACTCTGTCTGCCTACACCTACTCACCCGCCAATGTCTTCCTCACGCCCGCCTATGGCCCAACTCTCAATCTCACCGAAACCGTCGACTTTTTGTTCGATGAGGAGGGCGCACCCAGCGAACGACACGCCGATCACGACGTAATAAGCCTGCCCCGGGAGTACAGTGAGTCCTATCTCGATCAAGCCCTGGCTACTGGTATTTCCGCCACAGGTCTTTTCCTCGATGATGAAGAAGAAGTGGACGCGGGTGTTGAGGTGGAGGAGGAGGAGGAGGAGGGAGAAGAAGAAGTTGTGGTTGACTACGAGGTGGAGGATGGTGATGCTGCTGATCATAGGGGCACATTCGCAGGCGGAGGAATAGGAGCAGGTGACTCCGAAGACGCGACTGCCTCCTCTTTCTGTCCTGGAAATGAGGCCTCGCGTCTGGCCTACCTTCGCCTCGAAGAGGCCGGTGAGGCGAATGAGGAGACACCAGTGGTGGTGTCGTCTGCCTGTCCGTTTGCTAGAGAGCACCTTTTGCGGGGTGAGGCGGTACCGCCGGACAACAGCCTGCTGACGGTCGATTCAACACCGCAAAGCTCACGTATCGCTGCTCGTGGCTCTCTGGACGCTGGTGCGTCCTCGCTCCTGCCCTCCCCGTCCTTCGGCGATGCGCAGATAAGCCCCCCAGACGTGCCCATTGGCGCAAACGGCGCCTTCTCCGTTATGCCGGCGCCAGCTAGGACCATGCGTCAGCCACAACCGACCCTGCTATCGGTTCAGGTAAGGTTTACCTCAGTTCCCTGATTGCTGGTTTCACCAGCAGCTTAAACTCTATTTCGCGCCCCCTGTTTCGGAAGTAAATATCAGTCTCTGCTGCCTGGTGGGTAATATGTATCTTGTTTAAAGAAATTAGAGTGTCTAATCCGTAAGTTTACTGATCAGAGGCTCCTGCGAAACAGGAAGCATAGTAACAATAGTTTTCTTCGTAGGGTAGATGAGCGATCTGATGTGCCCTTAGGGCAGTAGCAGTCAGCGATTCTTTGGCGGCTTCTCTCGTTCCTGTTCACGGATCGTTTTCAGCAATGCTAAGCATATCCGTGGTTCTTCTTAAATTTTATTTTCATAGAAGGAGTAAAAACCCAAATAACGTAGGTTTTCTTTTCTGGATGCCGGATCTCCCTACCATGCAACTCGATTTCAGAAGCCGGATACCTGAGGTCGATTTCGTCCAGATCATTAATTTTTAATTTCCTCAGAAAGGACTCGCTAACTTCAAATGAATCACTAAATAAACCCGTCCACGCCGCCTTCGGATACATCCAAAGTCAGGCGTTGTTGAAATGGTCAACTCTCCTTATTTGACAGCGACAGAGAGTTAAGACTCCTCTCCTATAGTGCAGTCTACTTAGGCAAGTTATGATCTTCATAGACATGACTTCATTTAGGAATCAGTAATTTTGCTCCTTTGGGCCACTTTTCATCTGTCTCCCATGACTCGTCCTAAATTTCGTGAGGTTATCTTTTCGATAAGTAGGTAGTCCAGGGAAGATCGCATGTGCTGCGTATGTCCGGGGGCGGGGGAACCTCTTTGCCTTTATAAAAGCTGTAATATGGGTTTTATTTTGCTCTTATTATCGTACCTGATGCTTGGACAGCCTAAAATATGCTTCTCAAGGTGACATAAGAATCCTGTTAACTCGGACTGTCTATCTGGATGCGCATTCTCTCATGAATTTCCTTTTTCTGTCTATTTAGAACCCCCTTTTACACTCAATTGTCGTCAATAACCCTGCCAACAGCGGGCTATGGACTCAACGCTCCCGTCGACCCTCTAACAGCAGCCACCCAGTAGTTGTCGGTACGGCTGAGGATACCCTAGAAAAGCGATCAATCGCCGTAGGAGCCCGTTCCTCCCCATCACCACCCCCAACCTCCGCTCCTATTCCACCTTCGGAAGTCTTCAACGCCGGTGATGCCGACACCGCCAGTGTTGTTAGCGCTCCCGACGCCGGTCTCCGCTGTGAGCCGCCTCGAGCCGCGGAGGATGAGTCAGTAGCTGCCGGTGCTTGCAACGGCCTCTGTGACTCCTGTCTACTCCTACCGGTGACCTCCCCGCGGCCGTCAGTTGATGCCACGCAGCCCGACGCTCGTTCGGACGGGGAGGGTGAGGAAGGCGATGATCCGAGCATTGGTGGTGGTGGTGGCAGCACTGCTTTCCCGCTGGTCGATGGTCAGGCCGAGGAACCGCTTCCCCAGCAGCAGGCACAGCCGCCACCGCATCATCACCACCAACAGTTGCCGTCGCTTCGTGAACCGGTCGGCGAGGCGGCAGTACCAGCCGCAGCCGTTCCCAACCCCGAGTCCGAGGCAGGACGGGAACGGGAAGTGGAAGCCGACCTGGAAAGTCAGACTAAGTGAAGGAGGGCCGCACTCCCCGCCCCCACCCCACGCCCCCGCATTCACTTCCATCCTATAAACGCAGCGGACTTGACCACTCACTCACTGGATGTGCGTGTGCCGCCCACTTGTACATATGTATGCGCGCGCCGTCTTCTTTCCATTTTGCTGCGCGCGTCCTGTAGAGATCAGAAGTTGAATGCGCGACACACACGTCTCTATTGTCTCCGAGTTCTGCATAATGAGCATGGTTTATCGAAAAAAGGGTTTTTTGCAGGACTTACTTCGTGTGCACTGGTTACTTTTTAACCCATCGCCCACAGCCTCATCGTTGCCTCAGTCATTATCTTATCTTTTCCTCGTGATTTATTTTATTTTGACGTCCTTTTTAGATTTGCAGAATAAACTACTCTGTTTCTTGCACCTTTTTATAGCTCCAGTTTATTCTGACCCGACTAGTAGGCAGAAGAAGGCGAGGGAGCGGTTCTGATTGGCAATAGCTGTATTCAACAGTACACAAAGACTGTGTGACGTGCAGGGTCTGTGGCTTCGTCCTTTAGCTTGTCCACTCCGGCATATTTATATGGATATGGTCTTTCCAGAATATTCCTAGCGTATAGTATGCGAGCAGACATTCTGTACTCATCTCGACTACGACCGCTACCCCCGCTATGTGGGTGGTCGTCTGATTTGAACGGCGCGGGCGGCATGCATGTGGGTGTGACGCACCGGGGGAGCCTGGACTGCGGGCATGACACAATTTGCCTGTCCTTTTCGGCGACTGCCGTGAGTGCATCCAGGATCCCCCCTCCGTGACACACCTGTTTCAGGTGATTATGTAATGCTTGATGAAGTTCTCTGTCGGGAAAGTTGTCCCCTATTTTACAAGATTTAGCCTAAGGATAGTCGTGAATCAGTCAATAAAAAAAATGCAAAACTCGTTACCGTGAGCCTCAGACAATGTAATTCAATGCTTTTGGAAAGAGAAGTTAAAGGGCATTTAACTTCAGCTCTTTTTCTATATTTTCAGCGTCAGGGTGATTGATACCAGGAGGCTGAGACCGTATTCAGGGGAGGGGCATGCATAGCGAGGGACTCCCGATTAGCTTTTTCTCCTGCTAATTTTGCCTACCATGGTTTCTGATGATTTATTTTCATTTGGAAAAGGACATCAACGAATGAAAAAGGAAGCAGCACAGTCGTCTGTTCTTGGCCGGCTATGCGATGCACGAGGCCTCAAAATTGCCGCTGATTCTTACTGGGGAGGGGAACCGGCTGATTATGTCAGATACTTACTGTTGATATAACCTGTCTTACGACATTTACAGGTAGGCAAGAGACTCGCACGAGGGCATTTTCTGCCTCATTGATCGTCATCAGGTGGAGATGCTCTACCCCAGTGTAGCAGCGGAAATTGCCACCACGCTCGAATTTCGAACTCGCGTCATTCCGGTCAGAGGCAAACGGCTTAACCATTTGAGCTATTGGGCTTGACGTCTTACCGGTTGTTGATCGGGACTATAGATAAGTGCATAGGCGTACGCCGATCATATGCAGTGCACACCCGCCCTGGTTTTTTTATGTCCTGTGTATTCGGGAACGCCCGAACCTTTGCCACATGGCTAACTGTACATAATGTTGCTTACGAGGTTTCAGTGGCATTTTTGTTAAATGTCCTAAAAAATAACAAAAATGTTACTAATTTGAAGACAGCGTATGTAGCAGAATTTAATGGCACCATAAATTTCGCGAGCGCTCATCAGCCGCTTCCGCTCGCTGCATAAACAGAATAACGAATGATAAATTACAGAATTGAATTTATACAGAAAATCGATCCAAAACATCAAGGTCACTTGATTTAGCCAAGAGGCAATCAATAAAGTAGGAATTCAAACATTGTGGGCAGCAAGAAAAAAACGCAGTAAACTGTCTAAGGCAAAAACATCCAAGGCAAAAATGTGGGAAGGGGGTGGGTAAACAAGGAGCCGGTGCTACCACGGCAGGGTTAGGTTCACCACATGCTCCAGTTGTTTACATAGGTCAGGTTTAAACCGCCTTATGTATGCTGCCTCCAGGTAGCGTAAGATACGATTTGTTCGTGCCCGAACAAGTACACGGAAGGATGTTTTAGGGTCAACAGAATGACCCGTATCCAATAGGTGTTCAGTGATAGAAGAACGGGGAGTCCTATTCTCCCGTCTTAATAACCAACTCGGCAAGTGCTCTTTTGCTCTGGCTGCCAATTGCCGTTGTGTTCGTCCTATGTAGTTGCATCCGCAAGTGCATGTAAATTGGTAAACAACATTAGAAGTGGCGTACAACGGCAAGGCATCCTTCGCAGTTGGAATAGGAAGGGTCTTCACCGAGTTGCAAAATACAAGCTCAGCTGCAAAATACGTCCTTTCAATGGTATTGCGTAAATGTCTCATGATGGTGTTTAAGGTGTTGTTTCCCTTAAATGGCAAGGAAATGAAAACAGGCTTTTTCGGAGCTGATTGTTCTATAACCTTTTGCCGCAATGGTTTGCTATTCTTTTCAATAAAGTGAGCTGGATAACCACGTTTGAGAAGAGTTTCCTTGAGGCTTGCAATTTCTGCATCCAGTGTATCCATTGAGCAGATTTTGCTTGTCCTCTGGAAGAGGGTGCAAACTAAGTTACGTTTCCATTGTAAGGGGACAAAACATAGATAATGCAAATACTGCCCTCTCCACGTATTCTTATGGAAAACTCTTCGCGTTATAGAGCCATCTTTCTGCCTAGTCATGTGAACGTCTAAGGAAGAAAACTGGTTTCCACGTTCCACTTCCATCGTAAATTTCATTTTTGGATGTAAACTGTTCATTGTTAACAGTAGTTTCTTAGCTTCCTTTATGTTTTTAACAATTGCAAAGATGTCATCCACATATCTTCTATAGAGTGTTGTACTTTTCGATGTGGAAGTTACTTTTTCTTCGAGGTGACCCATAAATATATCTGCAAAAGTGGGACCAAGAGGACTACCCATTGCCACTCCGTCAACTTGTCTATACAGTTGGCCATTAAATAGGAACTGAACATTCTTTGTGCATAATTTTAATGACTCTCGTAATATGTCAGGGGGCAGGCGAGTTTCAAAAGCATATGCACAAAGGATATCAATTGTTTCATCCAGGGGCACGTTGGTAAATAGTGACTCAATGTCCAAAGATATCATATATCTGCCTGCAATATTTTGATGACTAATTTCATCGACAAATTGGAAACTGTCTCTCAGCGTATACGTAGAGAATCTATTGCGAATTGGTTCTAGTTCTTTTACTAGCCAACGCGCTAGTCTGTGAAATGGTGAATTGGACATGGAAATGATAGGTCGTAAAGGGATATCCTTTTTGTGAGTTTTAGGTAATCCGTATAGTCGCGGAATATAGGAACCCTTGGGTTTTAAATATACTCCTGTTTTAGTGTCTAACAAATTATTATCCATCAAAAGCTTGATTGTATTCCAGGCGGACTCTTCCAATGCCTTGGTTTCCTCTTTTCCTTGTGATTCTAGACGAAATTTGCTAGAATCATTTAGGATATTTTCCATTTTCTGTACATAATCCTTGCGAGTGAGGATGACAACACCATTCCCTTTGTCAGGTTTAGAAATTACTATGTCTTTGTGGTGGAGCATGTGGTGAACCTAACCCTGCCGTGGTAGCACCGGCTCCTTGTTTACCCACCCCCTTCCCACATTCTTGCCTTAGACAGTTTACTGCGTTTTTTTCTTGCTGCCCACAATGTTTGAATTCCTACTTTATTGATTGCCTCTTGGCTAACTCAAGTGACCTTGATGTTTTGGATCGATTTTCTGTATAAATTCAATTCTTTAATTTATCATTTGTTATTCTGTTTATGCAGCGAGTGGAAGCGGCTGATGAGCGCTCGCGAAATTTATGGTGCCATTAAATTCTGCTACATACGCTGTCTTCAAATTTGTACCTGGGAAACGATGTTTCAAAAATGTTACTGAAAACTAGTAAGTAACATTAAAATTAGCCATGTGAAAAAAAGGTTCGGGCGTTCCCGAACCCCCAGGACATGAAAACCAGGGCGGGTAAGCCCTGTATATTATCGGTGTACGCTTATCTACTAATAACCTGTCTTGATAACGCCTGGCATCAGTGCCAGTTTGGCCAGCTTTAGCCCCGCCCTCTACTGTGACCGCTAGCTGGAACATTAGCTGTCGTAATCATACTTGGCGTTCCACCCCCCAAATCCATGTTCAACGGAGTCCGACCTCTTCCCAGGATCTGACTCAGTCGCATTTTTACTTTTTCTAATTGACTAACGATACCACCAAAGTGGTGCGTCGTAGAGTACATGAATTGGGGGGAGGGTATGTCGTAGCTGATGGCCTTTTCGGATCACCGGAGTACGAGGCCGAGCTGCTTGCCAGTAGGTGGTGTTGCCAATACCAGATGGGACCCCTTTTTGTTATGTGATTCATGAGTCGCAGCCGTATAAGTCCCCAGAAAGGTCAGTCTTCTAGTATCGTGGTCATCTTTAGATCCGCAGAGCGTGAAGGTCACATTGCCTAACTATAGCAGCGGATGGATTTTGAACGAAGTCATTCACATGAACGTCGACGTTTTTCACCTGCTGAATTTCCTGCCAAGACCATGAGCACTATCAGAGGTGGCAGAGAACATTCTGATTGTGGCATGTACGAGGTATTTTATGTCGTCAGCGGTAAACAGAATCGTTGCCACTAGAGCACTCCTATTGAATGATTCAGTTGCCTTTCGAATCATTTGATGACATATCACAATTTCGTTTCGCGTTCATGCCATTTTCTTCCAGAGAGCAATTTGTTTGTTCGGGTTGGACTAGGAAGTAGCCGCTGCTCTACGATCAGCCTTAGGGGGAAATTTTGCTTGGTATAGCTTCTGTCGAGGTTGAGGCTCTCTGAGTTTTCCTAGCAGAGTGAACCCGGCTTATTGGGCTGTTCGCGGATATCTTCGTGACAATTTCGATTAAGAGTATGCCGCTTTGCTTCTGGCATTCCTTTCCTGGTATTCCTTTCTTCAATAACTGCAGCCGAACGACTGTATTTCACTAAAACAAATTTATGACCGGGGACGGAGACCGAAAACACTGCCGCGCAGACAAAAACCAATCGAGTCGTTAGTGGTAATACAGTTATAATACGAGTTTTTATGGGTGGGGTACGAAGGACAACTTGGAGGGGCAGGAGTGGTTTTAGAGGCCCCGAAAATCCCGTCGACAAACAGCGAACGCTAACAACCGCTGACACGTCGCGGCAAACTATCGATCAGCGGCAGGCCAGAACAGCAGTCGCATGCTATTGCGACAGGAGTATCCTAGAAGGCCAGTGCCTAATTAAGAGGCTACATTGCAGAAGCTAAGGGTTCTGTTGTCTCTGTACCGTCCTGAATAAAGTCTTGCTATCAAAACCGGCTGTTTGCTTTTCTTCTGCCTACTAGTCGGGGATATAACAACTTCTTTTCAACAACTGCGCCGTTTTATAGACCTGTCAATTTCTATCCACATTTCATACCTCATTGCGCTTAATTGATGGTACCTCTTACTAATATTTTACGCCGAAGCAACCACGAATGTTCTTTTCCTGACACAGCTGTAGATGCTTTCAATCGGCTTTTTCGGCTACAATTTCTCTCGTTCACTCCATACCTGATGCTCCTTTCTCCATTTTTGCCGACGCCTCCAATTGCGTCATAGGCGCCAACCTTCAGCAATAGACGCCCACGGGCATCCCACCCCTGGCTTTCTACTCTGTCAAATTAACACCCCACAAACTGGCTATAGCAATTTTGTAGAGAACTTCTTGCCATTTGCTAAGCCATTAAGTATGTCCGTTATTTTGTTTAAGGTTGAGATTTAAAGCTCACTTGCCAAGAATTAAGTGTTTGACCGCAAAATACACTGAGCAGTTGGGCGGGGGGGGGTGGATATCTAGAGGGGTCCTACAAATCAATTTTGCCCTTGGAGGAAATATAGAAGTAAAAATAAGGAAAATCATAATTATGACAAACGCTGTTTAAGTGCGATAGTTCCATTCACAATGCAGCACGCCACTTTAAAAGGATGCGACATAGCACCATGTCTGAGGAATCACTAGCGACCGTTAAGCGACTAATTTCCTGAAATAGTAATGGAACGACAATGCTTGTTTTTATTTGTAAGTTATTGACTGTTATTAGTAGTTAATGGAATTTTTCAATCTCTATCCCACGGTTATTGAAACGTTAACCCCTTTCTGCGAAACCAAACTATCCACAGCCTATAACCTTATTTTCGACCCTTCACTCCACGCAAACTCTAGGCCCACAGTCGTTGCGACAACCGACCTGTCTGAACTTTCCCCTTCCACACTCCCAAAGCCAAACCTAGGAAAATGACTCCGAAAGGAACCCATGCCGCCAAGCCTTTCTTACTGCAAATTGCTTTTTACCGAACAGAAACTATTCTACTGACAAAAACAGCATTAATAACCCTAAAAAAGAATTAACCAAGTAAGGCAGCATTGTCAGCCCTTGTCTATAGTAGTTTTTTCCAACTGCTTCGTCGGAGGTTAACGTGTGCAAGTAGGTATTTATATCCTACTTGGCACATTTTAGGAACGAGTTTTGATATATTCGCTATTTCCACCGCAGCGATACTTCGGCCATCGCATCCGACAAGGTGGTGCAGAACCGGTGACACGCGCGTGAAGTGATAGCAGACGTCTGTCGTATCTACCGCACTATCTCCTTGCTCACTTACCTGTGCTCGGTGTCAAGGCCAATGGAGGCGGATCCAGGCGTCGAGCCTAGTTTCTGTGAGCCTTCTGGAAAGTTCACTTAGACGCGAGCTAGTCAGGACATTGACACATAGTGATTTCCAGTCATTTGCACGTTTGTCGCGTGCAATTCTGCAGCCGATCTTCTTGACCGACTTGCCCACGAGCACACACGCGCGTCCAAATGGTCGCGGCTGCTAAAAGGCCCATTGAAAATGCCACCCCTCAGTCGATGCAGCAGGAGCCTCTTTTCACGACACCCCCCGCGACCAATGCAACACACCAAACGTACACCGCTTGAACTTGCAGCTGCCATCGCTGTCACACTCGCGCTCAGGCGTGACTGGACGCAGTTAATACATGCTCTGGCTTGGCCAGTGGCCACAGCTGCCTCAGCCGGCAACTTAGGGTGGCTGTTGCCGCTGGTTGATCCCCAGCGTGCTCTTTGTCCCGCTTCGTGGGCAAGCATAGGCATTGGGAGCGGACTACTGTGTCCTCAAAGTCCGTGTGTGATGCAACTCTCCTTTTGTCAGAGGAGACAGTGTCTAATAAGAGTGTCATGTGCGCATTCGCCTGTAGCCTGATTGGCGAATTGGGATAATGTCACGCGACCAGTCGGCCCGCGGGGAACTGCGACCATTTCTGCCTTGCGGAGGCTCGTGTGCGTGCGTGCGTACGCTCTAAGGGCATTGTGTGTGGACAGTCATCACCTGTATGCGGTCAGAGCTAACAAACAAAAACATTTGGCTAGGCTCGACGCCTTAGGAAAGCCTCCGAATGTTGCCAGCACTTGGTCCGGCCAATATCCTAGCACGTATAACATAAAAGACCTGGAAAAACTATTTCAGTTCGCTGGTACAATTACACTAGCTCTTCAGGGGACATTATTTTCTACCGTCAACCGTATACGGGACTTCAGCCCTGTTAAATAGGATTTCCGTGGTTCCTCATGAAAGGTGTTTGCAACGCGACTTAGTTGTCACACCATCTAGGCATTTAAAGGCTGACAGTGGAACTGGAAATTAGTAGGCTTCGATTATCGGATGGTAGCAGTTGTTTCCCATCGTTCGTATATTTTCCTGGATTTTAACGAAACTTGTATGCGGGAGTATACATTACACCGGACATTCTGCATTCTATGACAATTTGGATACATATTGTAGCGTTTGATTTTAATGCCTTCAAATATTTACCACTAACCATATGCAGTATGAACAATTCGTCGGCTGTCGTTGGATGTTGGGCATCTTGACATGACATTATGCTTTAGTTTTCAACAGATCACGAAGTTTTATATTGAAAACTACCCAGTTTCAGCGCTGGTGGTTATTTTTCCAGGCAAAATTAAGATACGTTGAACGTTTTGAGTAATCCTGATGGGATATTTATGGAACACCAACGTTGGTGTAAGTTGCTTACCTTAACTTTAACTGATGCATTCTAAACGAGAGCTTCCTTATCTGGATTCGATCGGTTATGCTATGAGCAAACACCTTCAGTAATATTTATTGGAATGCAAGCTGTTGAGAAACGAATTTCCCTCGTAGTTGGCCTGACATCAGCACACAGAAAGCATGAAGAAATGCCTTGACGGAAGTTGCCTCTAAGCTGGTCTGACTTTTACACTGCATTACAGGTTTTTATGAATACAAGTTCTCTGAAAAGTATACAGCCATCTCCGAGGACCCCTCAGAACATTGCAAGTTGCTGCTTTCAATTATGACGGGACTCTCCACCGCGTCTGCAGCTGACTCCGAGGCACCTTCTTCGACACCCGACGAGGAACGCAATTATAAGAATGTAATTTTGGAATCCACCCGGAGGAGGGTTTATTGTGTCGAAAACCCGGAGTTGCTTCTTCGGGTGGCAGTTGCCACTGGTTGTTCTCCAGCGTGCTGAATGTCCCCGCTTCGGAGCTAGACCGGGCAATGGGGAGCGGACTGGCGGTGTCCTCGCAATTGGTGTGCAACTCCACTGTATACGAGGTGACAGTAGCTTACAAGAGACTGTCATGTGCGTGCGCCTGTAGCATCGTTGGGCGCTTGGGGTAAGGCCACGCAACCAGTAGGCCCTCGGGGAGCTGCGAACACATAAACACGCACTTGCACGCAAGCTCGTCCGTATCCTGTCCAGCGGTTAAGGTCGTCGCGTGTATGCAGTCAGAGCGAAGAAAGACATTCGGCAAGAACTACGCCTCAGGAAAGCCTCTAAGTGTCGCTAGCACTTGGTTAGGTTAAATTGATCCCTTCTGTCTTTTACCTTCATCCCTGGACTCGGCTTGATGATTATAGTGCTTCGAGTACACCCACTACTTAGGCCCCCACAATATGAATTATTAAAATGCTTTGTCTGCACTACATAAAAAGGTGTTATTTCAATCAGCAAATTACGAGAGGCTAAGACCAGGGCAAGTATTAATTTTGTGCTAGGACTAGATGTGTCTAGTCAGGGGGACTCCGCGTGCAGGAAGTCACAGAACTTGCCTTGTGCAGGCGTGGCGACCGCTGCTGTGTCAGCACCTAATTCTGTTATCTGCGGCTCCTCAAATCTAGTTTCTGGCACACTCCGGTAGCCACTTCGAATGACATGCTGAACCAGACGAGAGTGTCCGGTGTAGTCCGGTGCTCCCCGCGCTTTCCCATCCCTCCTCCCACTCACCTCAAAAAGAGAACGACATACAATCCCGTAGGTGGCCCAAGCTAACTCGGGTCATTCTTCCACTGGACAAAATTGTAACCCATTGTGCAATTCGAGAGCCGACTGGGTCGCTTAATCAATCCTACAGCTTACACCCTCGTGGGGACTGGGCCTTAAGTAAATGCTGGGACCATGCCATCTGCACACTAACCGTGGCTTTTAGTTAGGCATGTAGTGGCCCCCATCCGAGTGCAACGTGCAACCTCGCGCGACTGCTTTCACGTGCTCACCAGTGTTTGCCGACCCCAGTCCGGTCTGGCCAATCATCTTCCTGAGCCTGAATCGCGTATGACCTCGCTGGAGGCGCTGTGACGACTTCGTAGCTCTCACAGTTCGGATGCTACCCTCGCGGCTGCGGTCGTGCGCTCGTCCAACTGCTAACTCCAACCTATTCTCAAAAAGCTCTGCACATACAGTAGATTGCATATCTGATGAAATGTGAAGAGCGAAATTTGAATGGGTAATTTAACACACACATTTGAGGTTGTTTATTTTTTTAATTGAGTTGACTTGAGGTGCAAAATTCTGTTTACTAGAAAAAAGTTCGATTCTGATCAGTATACTGGGGGCAATAAAGGGCAAAATGGGGAACAAATCCAACGTTTGTTGATATGCACGGAATTTCCTATGTTATTATAAGCCGCTGAAAAAATTCTTGGTTTTGCGTGTCATACTATAAAAGAACATTGATTAAAAACGGAAACTTTTTAATTATATATGTTCAGAGAACAAACAATTTTGTTTTGCCTTCATGAAATTGAGTTATGTGTAATTATGAGATAGCGCATTATTTTGGGGTAAAGAAGAGCAAAATAGGTTTAAAAAATTCTATTCTGCCAATCTGCCAAGTTTTGTGCCATAAAATTGAACAATAAACTTAAAAGGCTGTTACTTTCTATACCCCACCTTAAATGTATATTGTATATTTGAAGGGTTACAGGCAAAGAACGAATTTGAGGACCTTTGTAGAGGCTATATCTCTACAAATATACAAAACGTCTTAGCAAATACGTAATGGAAAACTTTCTAGGGTAGGCTACCTGCTAATAAGTGATTTACCCGACTATTCTAGTGGAAAAATTTTAAAAACTGGCATATGAGGATGACGATGAAGATTAGAAATGATGCAACTCACTTAGATCCTTCACGGTCCTAGCCGGCAGTAGGCAAGCAGTCGACTTGCCAAAGGATGACTCCGTGAAGACCGGGATCCGAGTTCGTTGGGTCGCGATTGTAAAAATTGAGCGAAATCTCGTTTGCAAATTGTTGCTAGATTCTCCTGAGCCCGGGAATGATCACCAGAGAAAGATGTCGTTGAAGGGCGAAGAAAACAGCGGCAGGTGCGGAGAGAATTGAGCTGTGGAGAGTGTTTAGCAAAACAGTTACTAGCACGCGTCAAAACCGAAAGTGTGCTTGTGTGTTCGATTCGAGTTTAAACAAAATTGGTTATTAATAAATTTAAACAACGCACAAGTTGAGCCAAGAGCCCACATAACTCCCCCACCAGAGCGTTGGTGGGTTACAAAAGCTCGACAAAAGAGTATGCACAAAAAGGTTCAACAACAAAGTCTCGCAGGTGGGTAGGAAAGCGAACATGTCCACCAGAACGATTGGAAGGGGGGAAGGAGTGGAAGGGGGGTAGGTTCGGGTGGGGAGGTTGGCGGTGGGCTGGGGGCAGCAGATGGAGTGCAGGGCGAAGATGTTGTGGAAGTGGACGGACCAGGTGATGGTGGCGTGCATTCAACGTAGGCCAGCTTCAGTCTGTCGATGGAGACCGTATCAATAGCATCAGCCCTTTGAATGACGAAATATTTGTCCTTCTGTTCAAGCACTTTGAAGGGACCATCGTATGGTGGGCAAAGGGGCCTGCGAACTGCGTCGTACCGGACAAACACGAATGGGGTTGTGTGCAAGTCGTCGTGCACGAAAACGCGTCGAGGTAGCGCGCGTGTGGGGGTTGGGCGCAGTGCGACCATGCGTTGCTGCAGCTATTGCACGAAGTTGTTCGTGGTGTCAGGGGTGACGGAGGAGGACTGCACGAGCTCACCAGGTAAACAGAGGGATGTGCCGTAAACGAGATCGGTGGCAGTGCATTGAATGTTTTCCTTAACAGCCGAGCGAATGCCGAGGAGGACGAACGGCAGGTTGTCGCTCCAGTTGTGCGGGCGATATACGTGCGTGTTCATGTATGCAAGTGTGGAACTGAATAAGTTGAGGTCAACCGCCGGGTAACGCTGGAACGCAAAGGACGGGGGAGGCTGAAGCGGCTGTTATTAGTGAGCCAGTGGAACAGTTGTTTGTGACGACACGACTTTGGAGCAGCGGGCCCTGGATGACGAAGAGGGGGAGAATTATGGCACTCCGCCACACCCTATATGTATCAAGTAACAAAATTGATTGTACAGTCAATATGAAGTTGAAGGAAGTTAACATAACACACCTTTGAGTGAGTTGTCGCGGGACATTGTGAAACGGTTTTCTAATAATGGCCGTTGACGTTTTGCCACTCTGCTCTGCTTTAGTTATTGTAGAACTGAGCCTAGAAGTAACCAAATAAACTGAAAACTGTTCCGATTTAAATAGAAAAGTTAGCTCTTTCATTTATAACAGAAGATGTATCCATAATTTTTAGGGAAAGTAAAAAAACTGGCAGAAATTTCCCATTCTGATCTTGACTTAAGCTCCAAAAAAAATAAAGTACGCAGACATCCGACATCAAAATATATAACTAAAGCTCTTTTTTCAATAGGTAACTCGTTATAGAAATTTTTTAATCAATCTTACGCATGTTCAATTGCGGCGTTTGTTGTGGGCGTTCATTTTCTTCGGCAATTAATTGACATGTTTTCATGGTTCTGAAACCATGACACAAACAGACAGCTGCAAACAGAGAGAATGCTTAAGAGTTTGTTTTTTAGGTTAGTGCTTTAAAGCTACATTTTATTTCGAAGGTTTCGGTAAGGATTTGGAATATAATCCTTATTTATGGTCAATCAACTGAAGCCAATGAAAATCGTAAAGTCTTCATTTGAATTTCAAGGAAGATCTATACCTCTTCGTAATCGAAATCCCACAATAATTACAAAGGAATGTGGTGGAGGGACATTAGTATAAGTGTAGAAAAAATAGTACGTTTTCAATGACACTTGACAATTCCATTTAAATGTATAACTCAGTGACCGGCAAGTCCGCACGTGAGCTTACAAAATACAGTACTCCTGTGATTTCCCAATGGGTTAAATCAAGCGAAAATGTAGCTGCCTAAATCCAGCGTAACTCAAACAATGCATAAACGAAAGAAAAAAACAAGCAATTTTCGTGAAAACGTGTTGAAATACATACTCGAAATTCGGGCTGTTCGATAACAACCATACATTACATTGCACGTAATATGGGAGCATATGTATCCGAAAATTTTACAAAATGATTACTTTCCAACGTAATTCACTCAGTGGTTTTGCATGAACAGGCTTCCTGTACATGTAAAACTTGAGTTTACCTATTACGTCCGATTTCCACTTTTTTCGGAATTTTCTAATTTTCTAAGAAAACTGGCATTTCTATCAAACTTTATGTCTCTTTATAAATTGCAATATGCCTTATTGTGACGAACGATCATTACTTTGGTGATGGGTTATTTTACAGCGATCTGTTTCAGGATGCACTCACTCTGTTTTTGATTGTTCGTTTTGTGAGCTAATTGGAACCCCAATCATGTATGTTACTCGCTAACTTTTAGTAACAATGGTATTTAATGGTATTTACCGACAACGGAGAGCACACTCACGAAGGCCTTTTCTGCCTCGTTGGGCGTCATCAGGTGGCGGAAGCTCAACTCCAGTGTAGCAGCGGAAATAGCCGCCACACTCGAGTTTCGAACCCGCGTCTCTCGGGCCAGAGGCGAGCGCCCTACCTCTGAGCCACGGGTCCGCCGTGTTGTCGGTTTGTGATCTAGTCCGGAGGTCAAGGATTTGCGATCTGCTATAACTACTGCACTTTGAGTATTCCGTCTGATAGAAAAAGGCAGTCGAATGTTACGACTAATTTATTCGTGCTTAAGGCAAGTTGCCGTGAGTAGACTGTTTGCTTGGGAGAAATAAAAGCATCCATCTGGAAGCTTGTCAGAAGCGGTGTTTTTTATAAGCGATTGCCATTGTTCGTGTCAGAACGTCGGAGTGCGTATGGGGCTTCTGATTGGGCTGGTCAAAGGGCCAGTCAGGGGAACATGAACACAAAGAACTATGAATGTATGTGTTTTGCCGATCTAGTAGAGGAACAATTAAGTTCCGCTTTGCCCAGGAGCTCGCAGCGCAGACCCTCAAGACCGTCGTATAGTGACTAAGATGATATGATGAAGTGGATCCGACAAAGCAAAGAAATACCGGAATGGCCATTTCTGGCTTATTAGCCGTCATCAGCCAGTTTGCTTAATTGTTCCTCTACTAGATCGGCGAAACACATACATTCATCATATTCCCGATCACAACCGACAAAGCAAGGAACCCGTATACTAGAGGTAGCTTATTGAACGCAATGATAAAGGTTCCGGGTTTACATCTCGGGGGTGCCAACCCTCGAGATTGGGTATGACTGGCTGATAATAATAATAATATTAATGATAATTTGTAAATTTAAGGCCCAAGGGGCCCTGTCGCTACAAACTTAGTGCTATCGTGAAAATAAAAATAATGATGATAAGCAGTGAACTCTTATGAAATAATTGTCATCGGCAGTAAAAAAAACTCCTAGATCGGGGGATGAGTTCAGCGGGCCACCGAGTTCAAAAAAACTTTAGGCGAAAAAACTGCCTTAATAGGTAAAAGGGTTTGATGTGGTTAGTTTGGGACCTGATGTTGAGGGTTCGGGACGTTTATGGTCATGGGAAAAAATAATATATCGTTGAGTTAAGAAGGGGTCATCCGGATGGCAGGAGAAGGCAGTAGAAGTCAAGGCAACATCATCGAGTTGCGACCCACCAGATTCCAGAGCCAAAGACCACAGCGAAGGTTGAAAAAACGGAGAAGAATTCGCAGCCCTTGGAAGTGATGCTTGACTCTGCAGAGGGAAATGCAAACATATTTAGAAACCATTTTAGTATCCTGGGAAGAGCTTCAAATGCCAGGAGGACCCTTTTCAAAATCTACAACTTGCGTGTTTGGAAAGGAAACAGACAGTAACGACTTTATTTCCTCTAAATTTAAATGCTTATATAATTTGCCTTTAAAAATCGACAGTGTAGAAGACAGTCTAATATCGAGAGGAAGGTTGTTCCAAATAAAAGCATATTTGGAGGTAAAAAAGCGAGAACGGTTAGATGTGGAGCTATGAGGTGGTAAAATTATCATGGAAGAGTTACGAGTGGCGTAAGGTCGGTCTACTGGAAGGAGAGCGTTAATTTGTGGGAGATTAGGACTATTATTAACGCGAAACAGAAAGCATAGACCAGCTTCGAGTCTTCTTATCCAAAGAAATTTCATGTTTGCTAATTGACATCTATCTGTATAACACATACCAGACCCAGAAACAGAAAATATTTTACGAGTGAAAACTCGCTGAACCTTTTCAATCTTACTACGGTCATGCTGGGTCATGAGGCCAAAAAGCGGACAGCAGTATTCTAGTATAGGGAGAACAAACATGCGGTATAGTTTTAACTTCATTTCTGGAAGGAAAAAGTAATGCGATATAAACCCACATATTTGTGCGGCCTTGGCAGAAATTCAATCTGCATGAGGTGATAATGCAAGCTTATTCGTGTAAGTAAGACCCAAATTCTTTATCGTAGATCTTTCTAACAGTGGACTATTTTGGAAGATAATGGGTCCAGGAAGCCTTGCGGGACCAAAACTCAAGAAACTACATTTTGATGGCTTATAAGCCAGAAATATCCATTCCAGTCTCCCATTGCTTTGTCGGATCCACTTCACAAAGAATTATGGGTGAGAAGACAGGTTGGCCAATGCGCACTAGGTGCGCGCTACCTGCACATGTGACCTTGACTATGCTGAGGTCAAGTCTGTGGCGGCCGTGCTTTGTTGGAGCGTCTTTTAGTTAACAAGCCTGCCGCGGCCGTTTTAAACGCAGGGGAAAAAGGAGAGATTATAGCAGCCACTAGGTCAGGCCTGGCGGACATGTGAGGACATTGGAACAGCTGCCACAACCTCTGTGCACGAAGTATACTATTCCTTCCATCCTGCTTCCCACTTCTGATCTTGCCACATGGGGCCGAGCCTGAATATCGCAGTGGCAAGGCTTTTACCTATTAATTTAAGCCTCCACAATAGAGTCACAAGAAAAGTACAATTGTGAAAAAAATCGGCAATCAGCGCATGAAGGCGCTTTCGCAATCGTTTCGGCACAGCTGGTTTTCAGTAGGCAAACCTACCGTCCTTTATTATTTGGTGTCGGTAACCCTAGATGTTTTTTGGGTGTGTCTCTCAATTATCCACAGTCCTCCGCCGCACCCCGACTGATGAATAACACTCACGCCCCTGTGATGGCACCGTATACTACTAGTCAATAAGCCCTGCCTGTGCGTGCATCGCGCGTACGGCAACGTGTACAAGAAACAGACCTCTGCCATGGAAATCCCGCGCAAATGCCTATTGGGACGCGGGCGGCACAACTGACCAATCGATGAGCCGAAAGCCAGTGGAGTGTTGATGCACAATAATAACCGAGTATTCGCTCTAACTGCCCACGGCGCACGCGTGGTAAATAGGTCGGATAATTACAAGGTAGATATAATGGTTAGTGGCGACTGACCAGGGCATCCAAGACCAGCTTTAAAGGTTTGCTTACATGAACTGGTGGGAACACCAATCAAATATTTAAACTGCGGTAAAAAGTGACCAAGGCAAACCGCAGTTTGAAAATTACGTAAATCCTGAAAGCAGCCAACGTCTTCCAATAACATGGGTCGCCTGTGTATCTGTGTGGGAGAGTGAGAGAAAAAGCTTGCTTTATTTAAGATGAAAAATCATTAAATTTTCAGAAAAAATGGCTCCATTCACGGAGAGCAAAAGATAGGTTAAGTAATGGGTCATGGTAAAAGGTAAAATGTCATATAATACTTAAAATTAAAGTTTTACGCGATATCCACATCTACTATAGTGACAGGTCAGTTTTAAACTTCTAAATTTCCGCTTCTTCACATGTGAGGTAGCGCGCGAGGAATGGAAGTACAGAGTGCGGATATGCTGATGTGTGGCAAGACATATGACGGAAACCTCGACGCATGGGACGGGAAGACTTCGCAGCCATTAGTTCTGAGTGGAGATGGTGAGCGACTTCATTAAGGATGCGATCAGCAAATTGCTTGACCGTTTTAAAGTGGCGCTCTATTAAAATGTCACCTAAAAACATAGGAAACACCGGCAGCGGAAGAGAGCATTAGGAGGCTACGTTTAAAAATGACTAGGTCTTTTTTAAGTAAGGCTGGAAAAATAACTGGAGAGCAGTAAAGAATGAGGGAGAGAATACATTCATTTACAAAACGCCAGATTAGGGCTTGCGGTGTGTGATATGCACGCAAGCGGCGGATATAATGTAAAAGTTTACGGATTTTGATAAAAAGGTCTTCTATATGAAGAGCAAATGTAAGTTTGGGTGCTAGTGTAACACTAAGGTCTCGAAAAGAGGATACTTCGGTGGGCAGAATACATTTTTGGGGCTGGGAGAGGGTCGCAGTCGAAAAATACACTGGACTGACTTTCGCTCGTTAAGTAGAAGGCCATCTGCTGACAACCATGTGGTTGTTTTCCTTAAGAAATGTTCTGAATGCATATCAAATTTCATCTTCTTCCTCAAACAGGTTTGAACAATTCGAATATGTCCGGGTTGTCTGTTATATTTGTTAATCAGTTGTATTTACGCGGCTTGTATATTCAGGTCAAATGAGTGCAAAGGGTTTGCCTTAGTTGTTGGGCGGAAAATAATAGCGATTAATTTTTTTAAATGACAGAAGTGGATGCAACTGTTCCAATCAATGGCAAAAGGCAGGAAGTCCAGATCTGCCTTCCAGTTTATACGAAATTTCAGATCTGTGCTTTTTCATTGCCTTCTGTTTTCCACTGTTTGTCTTAAGAAATATCTTAATTCTCGTAAGTTAGATTTAACTTGCTAAGACGACAAAGCAAACCTTCTTCAAAGGGGTCAAAGATTACTAAATATTTTTCTAGATTAGTTAATCATTTCTATGATTCTCACCAGCACCCGTAGAACTCGATGGATACACAGAAACCAGCCACCAGGGCTAGGATATTTATGTTTCCATCAGAAGACCGTTTGGGGGCATACCATTCCTGTCGAACTCAAGCTTGCCTTGATGAAACTATATTTCTTCGTAAACTAAGAAAGAATAGAAACATAAATACTTATTTAACGAATACTATACTGTGTACGGGGGGCGTTGTAGGACGGATCCTAGGCCTGTATCGCAGTTGCAGCTGTGTTCACTTACAGTTGGTCAATGTATATTGATGGGCAGCACAAGGGGTTACAGTTCAGCAGGGGACGACTGGTATGCCAGCTGGCCGTCAAACAAGTACCGCACTATAGAGATCCATCATCCTCGAATATGGGGGGTTAGGGTATCTGACGTGTGTATGTCCAAACCCGGTAGTGTCTGAACTTATCACCAAACTCCCTCCTAACAAAATGCCCCCACGGAGAGGACAATTCAGCCTGCTCCGAGCCACCTTCCCACGAGACGAAATTCATGAGCGACAGCGTGGTTCGAAATCAGGCTGGAATTGTTGTACAGCCATATCTTGGACTATTAACGCTTATTCTTTTGCGGAAGGGGCTTGGAAGGTGTGCTCTAAAAGGCTGGTAAATCAGGGCTTCTGCAAGATGACCGTGACTTGTGATGTCAAAGATGTGGTTTAACTGGCACCCTAATAAGCATTCCATGCCCGTGTTTCCTCAAGTCTGCCAAAATGACACTGCTCATTTTGGCGACGTGGAAGATTCGTTAGCTGTCAAACAATTCAGCGGCCAATCATCCAAAAGAAGAAAGGTCGTAGGTGCCCGCGACTTTTCTCGCAACAGACTGGACATTGTGGCTCTCAGTAAGATGCGCTTCTCTAGACGGGGACAACTGGAGGAGACCGATGTAGAATGCATATTCTCCTGGAGCAGACGTCCAAGGGTAGAGCCAAGAGGTGCTGGAATGATTTTCCGGGAACAACGTCATGAGACGGCAGTCCTGTCTTCCACGAAACGTCAGTGACCATCTCGTGACCAGGAGGCTGTTACAGCGTAAACAACTAATCTGCCAACTTCGCCATTGCCTACGTGTAGCCTGCCCCCTCCTTCACTAATGACCACTTCCGATAATGTGCAGAAGTTCCACAAAAACCTGTACGTCCTTTGTACGACTGCACCGAAAGCTGATATATTTCTTGTACTTATTGACGTCGAGGTCCGCACTGGTGCAGACCACGCTGCCTCGAAAGCAGTGCTAAATCGCCGGGCAGTTGAAATAGCAACCGCAAGCCCTGGCTTGATGAGTTCGTGAATAAGGTTATGTGTGATGCAGACTGCTGGACCCACCATCGCTTTGTCGTTCTGAAAATAAGGTTTCAACTACAATCACCACAGACGACCGTAGGATAAGCTAGCATCGGACAGGTTGAAAACTGTATTATTCAATACAAGTGGATGCTGATTGAATGTTATCAGCTGCCTAGCTAGCCAATCGGATTAATTCCAGTTCCTGAAATAAAATGCAACTGCTGAGACCCAACAGGGGGAGTTGCAGAATATCCTTCGGGTCACTGCTCCGGATATCCCCACCCGCACATATAAGCAGCACTAGGACTTGTTCAAGGACGGTCAAGAACTCCGTCTCCGATCTGCTGAGAAAGACAACCTACGCTGGAATGCCAAGGAAAATAAGACCGCATACTTCCGATGACAGAGACTAGGAAAGCAGAGAAGACAGAGCAAGTATTCTAACTGCACTGCTGTTTGGCGCGGTGACGTGAGGCACGCAAACTAAACCGCCTATCGAAGTTTGTTAAGGCTGATAAGGTTACACCCTAATAGCTGTGATCTTCCAGGCCCGGTACCTTAGGCAATGAGAGAGAAGTCATGGGAAGACCGGACTAGTAGGAAGAGTGTATTCTGTACAGACGCAAAGGAGAATAGTTAGGACGAAGTCTTGACTGCCGGAGTGCACATCCAGCCACGAGGTGGGCCAGGTCCGGACTGTGTTCTAGCTGCAGTAATCCGGGCGGCCGCCGAAAGCTGTCTTGGGCTCGGTCAGCCTTGAGGTTAATTGGTCACACCGTGACATCGCGTGTTAGTGGGTCACGATGGGAGAGACCATGTGCGCGTACTCGCCAGCAGTGAGGGTCGCGCGTCCGTTCGCGCATGGCCCGAGGCACGCGGAAAAACTGCTCTGAGTGACCTTGTCTGTAGTGTCAAGAGTTAGGAGGGCGTCGGGCAACAGTGAAAACTACACACCTTCACTTAAGCTGCCTGCGGCGGATACTGAAACCGAAGTGCTCGGGAGAGGATGTCAGGCAACGAGGTCCTGAAATAACCGGTGTTCGCGTTATCCACACCATGAGAAAGTAGATACAAGTGCATTGGGGGGCAGTCATGTCATAAGCATGAACGGCGAGTATATGTTCAAGCGTATACTTTGAAGCAATGTCACCAGCAAGTGTTCGTACACAATACAGACAAAACCCCGAAAACAGGAGGACACCGTGGGGAAGTTCCCGTAGCATCTGCCGATCAAGGCTGAGACCTGCGAAGGCCTCACACGAATTCAGCAGGCCTGGCGCACTATCGTTAGGGCTTAAGCAGCCATCCTTGAAGTCCACTGGATAGCCACTGTGAAGCCTCCAGTGTAGCAAACCACCAACGCAAGCACTTAAGTTTGGCTGCAGTGTGTACAGTGTCGATGAATATTGTAAGGACCCACCGCACAGCACACGTATACATCACAGCTCTCTGTAACACAGCATGCATTACTCCTGTAGCAAGAATGCGATCCGTCGTGCCAACGCATGCAAAAAATAGCATACTTGACTTCAATGGTCAGCATGTTCTTTGTTGTAGCTGATCCATTAACTGGAGACAGAACCGTGTGCGGCACGCGTAGTCAGACTGCCCAGATTTCTTAGCTCAATTCCAGTTCCATTCGACCTTACTCTGGTTGGGCACCGGTGCTTGTGAGGGGGGAGGGATTAGAATGAGGCCGATACTGATGGATCTGTAGGATAACAAGGAGTTCGGCCGGATAATAGAGGACAGAACGTATCCCAATGGTTATAAACTAGTTGATAATATAAAGCATGGGAGGCCAGAGTGTTATGGATAATTTAATTAAATGCAGAAGGAGTAGAATGTGAGTAATAGGTAAGTGACTCCCAGACGAGTGCAGTTCAGCCATAAGCGGGCAGAGTCCAGAGTCGCATTCCGGCAGTGAAATCACCGGGTCCGGATCTCTTCAACCGGCTCTTAGGTCACTCGCTCTGGGAGAGTCTGAGAGTAAGCAGTCACCACACTAAGGTCCTTTGTGAACTGGCCTTTGAAAGTGGTTGACCAGTTAGGACAGACAGAGGGTGAGCACACGTCCGTGACCTTAACCCTCCTTTGACACGCTCTGGTGCGTACGTCCTTAGTGGGCATGACTAGAAAACATGCCCCAGAGGCGTGCGTGCGAAGCATGGCTTAAAACACGAAGTCGCTACCGATCTATACTCCCCGCTAGGTGGCACATCCTCCACTTACATCTGACGCAACTGCAGTTCTCAAAACGCGCACAGAGTAGGGACCTGAGGGGTTACCAACTAACGGAATAATTCGGTTTTTCTCCAGACTGAGAATGGGACTGCAATGGTTCCCTCTCACTACAGTCTTTGTGATATTCTTAACTATGCGATATTCTAGACGTCTCGGTACATCTAGCCTAGTACTTATGGAGTACTGACCAGATCGTATGTAGCATGCTCGCATGGGCTTTTGGTTCTGTGAGCCAGTATGGCTACGCCAAGCGCTGATACTCTTAATTTTGCTTTGTCATCTGAGTATGGTAAGGGCGGAAGGATAGAGGTAGGTGTACAGAATAGAGGTCTGATTCACATTATCCAACTTCACGCGTAAGTGACAGGAGTGTGCGAGTTCTGTTTGACTTTCAGTCGCCTAATGGGATATTCTATCTTGAAATTTGCAGGAGATTTTAAGCGTGTGAAGTTATAAACCATGGCATTCGCAAACCAATACCATTATCCTGACGCTCAAAAAGCTAGGAGGCTTCACAAAATCCTTAAACAAATAGATATTGTGTAATAGCGGTCAGTGGGTTAATGGGTATTATCTTTTTGTCCCTTTGGGAGGAAACAGATGCGTCAGAAACTCTTTTGGGATAGTCGAATACTTGTAGCATGCACATCGGTGGAAGAATGCCTGTGTCGAGTATGAGAGACGCCCTAAGCAGCAAAAGTTCCGAAAATATTTACGGGTAGTAGAACTGAGTAGGCGGGATGATTATCCGCATACAAACACAAACTCGATCCCCTCGAAATTTGATGCAAGGAAGGGAGCCTGCGTCCAAAGGCGGGTGGATTCAATTTTAGTTCTGCACAAACCTAAGCAACCAGGCGACTGAGGATGTAGGGGGAGTATTTCTCTTGGATGTTAAATATCCCCAGATTGACGGCTGGGACAGTTCGAGGAAGTAACAGTTCTCTCCGGAGCCCTGAGTCTCGGACGAAAACCTAATTATCCAGCAGTTCGTCCGCTCTTTCCCAACCTTGCATGAGAGCGTAAACTAAGTAGAGCAAATTCAGAGTGACATAAAGGTCACGACCGCCAGGAGGCAGCTTGGTAATCCATAGAATTGGTGAAGATGAGAAGCAAAAGCGATTACCACCGACGTAGGAACAAGCGCCGTGGATTGGCGTTACTATCGATCTGGACAGCCACCATCCATCATGGTTTCACTAGCTACAGGGGCATTCGTAAAACGTGATGGATAGGCGATCGAAGTTTCCTGAATGCCCTTTATTTCTCAAGGACGCCCGTTGTCACGGGGCTGTAAGACAGCTTGAACTCGGCCTTATCGCGAATACTACCCTCGGCCACTTCCTCTGAGCTTGACTACAAAAACCTCTTATCTGTTTTTGCCTCCTGAGAGAATCTGGTGATGGACTCCTGTACGAGAATAAAGGTTCGGGCCATTACACACACTGATCGCGAGTTTAGTTACTTTGAAATAAATCTATCTGCTCGAAACATTTATTCGTGAACACATTTGTGTCATTAGTTTCTCAAAAACCCGGTCGGGATGTGCCTATGCTGACTACCGTGCCAGGCACCAATTCAGTCATGTTATAGGACGCAGCGTAGACCTGCTTTCCGCTTTGCAGTTCAGAAGTAGTGTAGTGACCTCCCATGCACGCCTCGCATGAGGTCACGTGACTGTAAGACTCGATTTACTCCTGTCGGGCACGGCCTGCTGGTACGGGCACACCATAGGCCACTGCCGGTTTGGCCAATCACTTTCCAGGCTGACTAAGACAAAGACAGCTTTCGGTGACTGGCTGCGATGACTGCCTACGCCCTACCACTCCGCACCCGACTCACTAGCGAACGGACTGCACTCGTCCGAGAATTAACTCTCCTCATACCTATTCTCCATTCCTTCTGTACAGAATATACTGTTCCTACCACTCTGGCTTCCGATGGCTTTTCTCCTCTTAAAGAACTGGGTCTGAAGATCGTAGTGACAAGGGTGAACCTAGCTAACCCTAACTTCTCAATAGAGCTACTCCCTCCGATTACGCGGAAGGGTACCTTTTGGCCTGTAATTTCGAGTGTGAAGTTTCAGAAGCAGTTGTCAGAATACCTTAGTTGAGTATTTTTAACTTTATCTTTCGCCGGCAAATTTCAGTAACAGATTAAGGGCAAGACAATAACAAGTACTAGCAACTTATATATTGGCCCGCGATTAATCAAACAAGTCCGCACGCACTCCGATCTGGTCTGGCCAATAACCTCTACCAGTTTTGCCAATCACTTTCAAGGCTGACTAAGACAAAGATAGCTTTCGGTGACTGACTGCGATGACTGCCTACGCTCTAACAATCAGGACTCGACCCACTAGGGAACGCACTGCATTCGTCCGAGAGTCAAATATTCTCCTGCCTATTCTACATTCCTTCTGTACAGAATAAAGTTTTCCTACCACACCGGTCTTCCTATGACTTCTTTGCTCCTAAGGAACCGGACCTGAGGATCATAGTGACCAGGGTTAACCTTATTAACTTTAACACTCCTCGATAGTAGTACTCTTGCATGTGGTCACGATATGCCAAAGTGGTTCATTATCGGTTATTGCCGCAAGGGCCAACTCATCGGTTGTCCTCTTTAAACTGCAAGAATGACTGCAACACATTACACGGGCGTTATCCAATTTGTGAATTATGAAGTCAGACCAAGATGTGGCGCAAATTCCAACGGGACCGAAATTCCCCTGTCCACCGGCGTGGCCTGATTATGCGGGCACGAGAAAGGCGTCCACCTTCTTCTAGGGCAGTGTGCTCAGTGTGTTTCAGTTGCCCGTGCTTTGTCGAGGAACAGTGCCGTGTGGCACATAAAAAAATTGCTACAGGCGCGGCTTGTTGCCGAAAAAACAAAAAAACACGCTGCGAGCGACGGAGTTCATACGAATTTCGAGATGGAACAAATGACCTCGCAGACAACGGCTAATTGTCGGACATGGCTTGAGGCTTCCGACAAAGGTGTCTTGGAGTAAGGTCGCGTGACGATAAAGGACATGTGGCGCATGGGCAACAGCGCCTTGTCTAATCTGGGCTTCTCCGCCATTAATTCAAATATCGTCATTGGTGCTTAACCAACTACGACCTACTTAACTGTTAACATGCCTAAAACATTGAGGTCGTAATAGAGCTGGATACTTTACCTGCTCTTTGCTCAATTGTTCAGCAAACCCCTTGCAAAATAGCTGTAACATGCCTGGCGTTCCATGCCCTGATTCGATACTGTAGTAGCCCTGCAGTCCGACGCCCTCTTACCTCGTGACGCCACAGACGAGGTCACTCAGCGCATAGGACCTCGCGCGAAGGCAGTTCTCGGCATGCCTCTGGGGCAAAGCGCAAACTGACGCTAGCGGACGTGCGCACCGTGCCTCCCAGTCCTGGCCTCAATCCACAGGGGCTTGACTTCAATCCGTCCAATGATATTTCCGCGTTACTAGACTAGCCTCATTTAGTAAGTCAACCTCAATCCGCCAGATAGCACTTCGGACCCGACCTTACTAAGGAACGTATTGCAGTCGTCCAAGTCAAATCGCCCCTACCCATCCTTCTGAACAGAAGCTACTCTTCCTACCACTCTAGTCTCCTCGTGACTCCTCTCTTATCCCAAGGTACCGGGCCTGGGATCGCAGCCGTTAGAGCTAACCTTATTAGCCTAAACACTCCTCAATAATACTATACTACACTTATTATGCCCATAGGTTTGGCTAGTTCCACATTAATGGATGACAATATGACGAAATTAAGAGCATTCAAACCGATCTTTCAGGACAAAATAAAACTTGAAGTCACTTCGTCGGACCTTATGAGACGTTCTAACGAAAACCTTGCCGTCGTTTCAGTGTCCCACAAGGTTCATAATAAGTTTTGCCGACGAAGACGAGGACAAGAGGAGAAAAATTACGAACGTGCTTGGTGAGGAAAATCTGTCATATAAGTAAGTATGGCAGTGGTTAGAAAGTCCGACTGCATTTTGCAAAGTGGTTCAACTGCGTATTTGTGAGGAGCCAGCGGTCAAAGTCGTGGGGGGTGTGGGGTTATACTGTAATCACGTGCCAAAGTTGGAAACGCCAGCGGCGTAAGTGCAATGGCCTCGACAACTGAAGGGACCAAAGGGCAATTCGCACTTCGGCTTCGCAAACTAGAGTGCTGGAGTTCTGTTTGGATACAAACTCCATTGGCAGCGAGGAAGACGGCACCCCACGACGCCCTAAGCACACTGGAATGGTCGAATAAGGCATCAAGACTGGCTACTGTAGGCGGAGTACCCCCTCCCCACTACCATTTGTAGGCCGAACACCCACCCCATGATAACGAAATCTCCAAATACTTCCAAAAAATAAGAAAGGAAAGATGAAAATATTTGGAAAAAGAAACAACCATAAAGGCGAAAAATGCGCAAAAGGGATTGCACTTTAATTGGCAAATAGGCAGAAACTAAGCATGCGGCAGAAGAGTAAATTCACATGCTATACAAACTGCAGGAACACCATTTAAGTTAGCAAATGCAAACACCGGTTTTGTGTCAAGCAAATATAGGGGCTGAAAATTCCCCTACGGCTGGAAACCATATATTGCAAAATCGAATGAAAAATTCGCTTGCTTTCGGGGAGAAAGGGCACGGAGGTTGATCGTTTCAATGTGAAGCAGATGAACGAGACGGATGAACTGAAGATTATTTTCCGGACTTAAAAGGTCTATTCAACATGCACGCGGACCAGTTTGCGGCGATCTGGAGCGTGGACAATTGAACCGGATCGGCACAGTAGTGACGACGAGAAGGATTCAGTCAGCCTTGTCCTTTTGTGACCCTCGAAGGAGCGACTTTGGCAGGTAACTTTTGACCTTTGCGGTTGCAGAGGACTCCGCCGGGGGCTCAGAAGGACTCTTCTCGCTGTCGCTTTCGTTTGCTGTCGCGTTGGACTCCGATCCTGTGGCTGATGATCGGAGGTGAACTAGACCAGCTACCCCACTCGCCACGCCTGTTATGGCCGAACTACCAGCATTGACACCGGTGCGCAGTACGCCGAAGCCCAGGGAGACAGCGCCTGTAGCCCCAGACCACAGAGTTGACCCAACAGAACTCAAAAGTTGACCAGTCTTAGCCACCACGCCCGGTTGAGAGGATGGAGATGGAGATGTGGCTTGTTGTTTGCGGATTGGCGTTGCAGTAGGAGATGGTTTAGCGAGCAGCAGAATGTCGTTTTCGTTTTCTAAAGCCCAATTTCAACACACATAGATTTAACAGTAAAATGAAGATTGATCAGTTTTATTTTGAAGTTCAGGGACTAGAAATATGGGCATGGGGTTTCAAACTGCCGGTTACAAAGACTAGATATAACTAGCATAAAGAGAATTGAATAAGCAAACCAGAAAGCAAGAGATAGGCAATGCTGTAAACGATTGTTAGCTTTATGTACATACACGATGTTCTGGCTGTGTATCGAATTTCTCAAATAAACTTCGTAACCTGGTAGCTCCTAATTCATCATGCACATTTTAATGACTGATTGTCTGCTTTCGTTAGTCTTGCAAGTGCATGAATGAAAAACTTTCACGTAGTCCACACTTTACGATTTAACCAAGAAACAATATAGACGACAGCTAGCTATCTATAACACATGCGCTAAAGTACCATCCAGTGCGCACATTGCAATACCGATGGACCCACGCAACCTTCTAAAGTCAACAAAATGACGTGAACATAGATATGTGCTGCTTTCCAGAAAGTGTTCACTCACTTACTTGAGATGCATGCTTTACATTGCATAAACTTCTTGCAGCCAGTGGCGCAAACTTAGGAATAAATAAACACCGCAATAACATCCGAAACGGCTGTTTTTCGGGTTCAATAGGTAATTGACTACAGGATAGTGGCTGTGCGATGGGTGCGACGACTTTGGCTCAGAGTTTAAAGTGTAATAAGACAGTACGTTGGTTAAGAGTGGTTTGGTCTGGCGAGAATCAGTTTGACCTGCTGGTGTGATGACCTACTGTTACGCTAAATTGATCTTCGGGCTGTCTCCTGATAATTGTAAGCTCATTGTAATCCTTTTGGTCCAATTTCCGCGTATGTAGTGTCGTAGGGCCTGGTAAGCCAGGGGGTCAATGAGGCAGCTGTTTGAACTGACATCTTAAAAAACCAAATTTAGATGAGCGCAAAAAATGTGGCTAGTATGTTTACACTGCACTACATATGATGCATATACATGCCACAATATGGGCGTTTTCAGCTTCCCGTGAGTCTATCGGAGATTTTCGAGATTTATGGTTGCGACAGGTTTTTGTCTAATTGATAAGCGATAGTGAGACGTTCGCTTGCAGTACATTGCAGAATAATATAGCCTAAGTTTCATAGGCCATTTCAAAACCTTCTGAAGTTCAACAAATAAAAATCCGTCGTGGGAACTCTGTGAATGAAGGGAACGTTTATCCAAACTTTCAAATGCTGCCGGTGTTCATTTTACCGCAAAACTGTCTATGCCTGCTGAAGAAATTATAGAAGTGGATTCGTTCCATCCTTCGGTCTGCCGCACTGAGACTTCTAGGGAGGTTGCAGCTGACGGATTTTCACAATACTGTAGCTTTCAGTCCGCCAGTAGCATATCAGCGTACAAGAAGGACGAGGAAAGAAAATTAGAGGCTTGTTTCCTTTTACTCTTAGTAAGAGTATTTACTTCCTAGGAAAGCAAAAGGGCAGAAGGAATATCTATAATAGAAGGAGTGAATACTGCTTGGCCGAAAAATGTAATAAACATGACGTAGTTTATTTGATAATTGACAATAATGAATGCGGTACTGCGTAGTGTAACCTGCGTAGACTAGCAAAAATTCTTATCTGTCGTCTACGAAAAATTTAATATTTCTGTACTAAACAAATTTTTCTTCACATGAATAGGACTATTTCTATATGATTTTGCAGATACCGCTACTGATAACCTTCATGTTTCATGTTTCATCAGTAGAGGGTGGGGAACGGATCCGTGGGCACCCCTTCTTTGCAGTCACCGGCCATGTGGGCGTTGTCAGGTTAGACCAATCCCCCAGCCAAAGCAAGGGCACTCCCGTGAACGGTACAGATCATATTTCAAATAGGGCATCGTATTTCTTCTTGAATGCGGCAATTGTGTCGGCAGCAACAACGTCGGGGGGAGATTGTTCCATGCATTCACAGCGCGCCTTGAGAGTCGGTAGACGTGCGGAAGGCCATCTGTCCGTTGTACCACCAGTTTGAAGCAGTGTCGTCGCGTTGGCATGTCAACGGCTAGTTTGAAGTACTCTGCGACCCCCGGTATGTCGCCGCAGACGATCACTTTGTACATCATGATTTGGTCGCCTCTTAAGCGTCGAAATTTGAGGGTAAACAGGTCCAGTGCTTTACAGCGCTCCGGATAGGTCAGCCTTCTCACTTCGGGCACCATTCTTGACCCCAGTCGTTGAACATATTCGATGTCAGTAATTTCGCTCTTCGTACACGGAAACCAAGCGGACGATACATACTCCATGATCGGTCGAATAAACGTGACCATGAGCTTACGGAATATCTGCATGGACCAGGACGTGAATGCTCTTTTGAACATCCAAAGTAGCGCTAGCCCCTTGCGTCTCGCCAAAGTTGATTGTTCTCGGGTCTTGAGGTCGTCCTGGATGATAACGCCCAAGTCTCGAGTACTCCTAACAGCGGCCAGTGTCATGTTTTCCATTGTATGGGGCGGGTGGTCCCGGTCTCTCCCAATTATTAACAAATTCGATTTGGTCACGTTTACTGGTATTTTGATCTCTAATGACCACTCGTGCATCACATCAAGATCATTTTGGAACGTCATTGTGTCTTCGGCGTTGCGTATGACACGCCATACCTTGAGGTCATCCGCGAACAGAAGGCATGGGGATGCAAGTCTTGATGGGATATCCGCAACGTATATTGAAAACATTCTGGGACCCAGCACCGACCCTTGTGGTACTCCACTACGAGCCTCAAACGCCGAGGAACACCCTTCGCCAACTCTGACCCGGCATTGTCTACCGAATAGATACCCCTTGATCCATTTGATGACAGTTCTAGGAACCGGCGTGTTACTGAGTTTATTTAGGAGAAGCACGTGATCTACTTTATCAAACGCCTTGCTAAGATCGATTAAGGCTGCATGAACCGGCAGTCGTTTTTCTTTGGCTTCGCACCAGGCTTCACGTGCCACCATGAGGTTTGTGGTACACGATTTGCCCTTAACAAAGTCATGTTGTTCTGTCGGTAGGATTATGGCTGGCCCAATGAGAGCATCGATTTCGCGACACATGAATTTTCGAGTACTTTCACAAACACCGAGGTCAGGCTGACTGGTCGATAATTCTGGGGAAGAAAATGTTCGCCACTTTTGTACCTCGGAGTTATTATACTCTGTTTCCAGTCATCTGGTACCGTTGCAGTTTCAAGCGTACAGAGAAACAGTGTTTTGATGCTTGGTGCGATTATAGAAGCTAGCTCGCTAATTACCCTCGGATTAAGATTTTCGGGTCCAGCAGCCTTAGTAGGCATCAACCTACTTAGTGCATTCACCACATCTTCAATGGTGATTAGCATGCCGTTTTCAGTTTGGTCATGGATCTCAAAATCCTCCCTGTCGGGCGTTGGTAGCAAGTAAACAGTAGAGTATTGTTGAGCTAGAAGTTCAGCCATACATAACTCATCTGTCTCGAGCACACCATCTGTATTGTGGAGACCCTGGATGCCCGGGCTTTCACGACGCTTTCTCTTCAGAAACGAGTAGAATCGATTCGGTTGAGTGTCAACGTTTTTCAGCAGATCCTCTTCGTACGCTACTTTTCTCGCCCTCATCATACGTTTGCATTCATCGCTGAGTGCTTTGTATTTTGTTTTTGCTTCGGTAGTTTTTAGGATCATGAAGGCTTTGTAGGCACGTTTTCTGGCCTTGAACTTGCGTTTTGTCTCACCATCCATCCATGGGGGACGACATGCTGCCCATCCACAGAGCGTAAGGGGGATAAAATCAGTACAGAGTCGCTCAATATTCCCACGAATCACTCTCCAGCATTCTTCTACATCGGCCGAGCTACTCGGTTCCCAGGATAGGTTCCTAGCGCTCTGTCTCATTTCATCGTAGTCAGTCTTCCAGTATGCCGGTTTGTAGCATCTACGCGTTGACGGCGATCCTGTTATGTAGAGTGCTGCGAAGACAGTAGCATGATCACTGGTGCCTATGGGGTGCGGAGACCCGAGCATCAGATACTTTTGTGCCCGTTTGTGAATATCAAGTCCAGACAGGAAGCCATACCCGAGTCGGCTATCCGCGTAGGCTGGGCAACATGTTGTACAAGATGGGTTTCGTTTGTCATTTCCAACAACGCGTTCTCCATTTCAGAGGCAGGACCTCCGATGTTTAGATAAGCCCAGTTGATATATGGGCGATTGAAATCACCTACAATACAGACCCGCAACCTTCTGGCATACTTTTTTGACTGTAGTCCACCAGTTTATACCGTCGGCTTGAGGACTTCGGTATATAACACCTATGGTTGTGGTTGCACCAGTAGCAGCCTTGACCGACACCCAGAGTTGTTCAACCCGGTTGTCTTCCGTGCGTGTGCGTTCTAACAGTGTTACAATGAGTCCATCGGTCGCATATAACAAGACACCTCCATGTATCCTATCGTTACGGTCGCAACGGAACACTCGGTAACCGGGCACATCGATCTCACTATCCGTTACAGATTCAAATAGCCAGGTCTCTGTCACCGCAATAATCACAGGGCGTTTTGTGCGATAATTACATGTAATTCAGCCATTTTGTTGAACAGGCTTTGCGCATTTATCAGTAGAATGCCTATAACTCTATCAGAGCTTCCTGGGCCATTACTAGCAATGGTTTGAAGAGGGTCCCCTCTTCTGGACAACCCGAAAATTTATTATGCGTAGGTCATTCTCCCCAGCGGCACGACGTTCTTTGAGTTCATCGACAGCTCTACGTTATTTTTTCCTGTCCTCAGGGGACAGATCTGCCCGCATCGAGATATTTAAGCCTTCAAGTCTCCAAACACGGGTCAGCAGTGTTTTAGGGATGTGGTCGGACTTAAAAACCGCCTTCAGTGGTCTAGGTCATCCGCCATCTGCCGATTTTGCACCTAGTCTGTAAAGGCTTAAAATTGATACCTGTCCATCAATTGGGTTCAGCATTTTAAGGGTAATTTTTGTTATTTCTTCAAAAGAAAAATTGTCGAGATTCTTCCCTGATGCCGTCATACTTGAAAAGGACTTAACTATTAGCGCAAATCTCACTATATTTTCACAAAACTCGGAAAGAAATATAATCACAGAAGGAATTTTTTCAATAACCTGCGATACCAAGAAGTGAATATTTATATTAAAAGTTTGGTACCTGAAATAAGAGATGGTTCATCGTATTTTTGGCGAAAATATTTACTGAATATGCCTGCGATAAGATACCAGCCTGTTTTTCTGTACAATAAACTACTTCGTAGGCTTGGTCAACATGTTGGCTCAGCGAGCCTTTGAAGCAGTATGGACGATAGTGCTTCATGTATGTACAAACATTATCGAAAATTACAATGTAAATGGCACGGCTAAACGTAAAATGACTGGCTGAGCTGCTTGACAGGGACATAGACATACATATTTTCTACACAAATAAACTCATAAACAAAATAAAACATGGCCAGTAAACTGCTAATATGTTATTTGGGGCATTAAATTTGTGAAGGTTTCCTAAAATTTCTAAAGCTATTGGGATTTTCCCGTCACTTACGTAAAACCTTGAGAATAAAAACTTTGCAACCCTCTACCACAATTTTTTCTGCGCCCAATGCGACACATCTAAAATTTTAAACTTATGAAAAGTTGTTATGAAGCACTACAAAAGCGAATTATTTGTGTGCAAAAAATCGCATGTCTAAATCGGGGAATACTATATCTCAATGTAAATTGAAACTAAAAACAAGCAAGTTAAGGATTTAATTTCTAAAAGGAACCTGTCATTTTAGAAAAGCACAAAGCTGCCAAATTCTAGGTGGTTAACGTCAGTGCACTTAGGTCGTGTACAATCCTGAGGTGAAAAACAATATTAGTATGGCAACGACTGTATCATAGCATCAATAAAAATTCCTCCAATACTATGTTAATAACTCGGACGAATTAGTAATATAATTGGTAATAATGACCAAGTCGCTCAAGAAGAAAAAGTAATCCCGTAAGTATTGTGTAGCAGCTAGAATATATATTGATCCCAAAAGACTTTATTGCTAAAGTATGACCTCCTTCTTCGTTCTTAGTCAATATTTGAACAAATATATGCATATATATATATATATATATATTGCTAATAGAAGCGAAGATGCGCGTCCCCGGACATAAATGAGAAGATTATATACATATATATATATATATATATATATATATATATATATATATATATATATATATATTTGTTCAAATATTGACTAAGAACGAAGAAGGAAGTCATACTTTCTTACTATAAACAAAATTGAATGATACACAAGCCACAAAGTGCTAAGCAAGAAAATAGTTTTTAATTAAGCGACATAAAAGTTAGAAAAGCGTGTCGTGGACTTTATGAACATATGCGTGAGATGAAAATAGTTACGTGCCATAAATAAGTGCTCTTCTCACTGGATTACAAATAACTGACAGGGCCATTCTCTTACGCAGCTTACACCAGTAGAAATTGAACAGTTAGCATACAGAACAGACGTAAAAGGAATTCCAACCGATTGTATAAATAATAAATGAATCTTTGGAGAGCAAGCATTATGTTTAAACCTAAAATCAAATGCCAAATTGGATGAAGTATCTGGCAGCCCAAAAAATATTTCAAACATTAACGGTTTGCAGCAACGGCTGCGAATTTGCAAACACAGCATAAAAATAATTACCTGTCTAGGCGACATAAAGGAAAAGCAAACTGAAACCAGAAAGAATGTTTGTAAAAACACTTGAACTGATGATGACTGTAGTTTACCAACAGAAACAGAAATACATGATAAAATATACCTGGAGCTCTGCCAATGTCACCTTCTGGACCATAACGAAAGCGTTCGTCTTGGTCAACTATTTCGGTCACTGGAAGTTTCCCAGTTTTCTCATCCGACTAAGAAATATTCACTAATTTCGGCAACCTACATCGCTTTTCAGAGCACTCCTCATTCCACCGCGCAGAAGTACGTAATTACGTATGGCTTATTAATAAGCCGCAATGAACTGTGTAACTTGGCAAGGGTATTTTCTGGGGTTTTTTGGTTGCCGTTCTTCAATATGATTGGTTCAGTTTACAGCTTAATGATTGGTGGGTTCAATCAGCAGTCTTGGCTTAATGATTGGTGGGAAAAGTGTGCACTTTAAGATTGTGCACATCTTAAACATTTTCACGTGAGCTGTCATGGCGTTCACTTCTGCTGTTCATGCGAAGTTCCGAGAGGTTCTCTGTGGCAGACACTTCCAGGCGTTTATGGAGTTGCAAGAAGCCATAAAAGAGTTTATCAAAGTAAGTGATATCAATGAGAGCTTACTTTTAGGCAACGGGCTTCCATTTCAGGACGTGCAGTTCCCATAAATATCCGGTGGAATGCATATGCGCGGAAAAATTTGTGTATGCGCACCGTAAATATGTATGCGTCATGGCGCCGAGGAAAAAGAAGGATGATTTATCTTTGTAGTTAATTTCGTCTGTTAGACGGCCCTATGGAAGCTTGATCATCACTCCCGGCAGCCGCCTTCAAACGTCTCCCAGAAGTCATCTCCGGCCAGGACCAGGACCAGGATAGTCAATCATCCCCGCCAAAGGACGACTTCACTGATTTTTGTAGCCAGGACTAAATAATTAGTCCTTCAAATCGTAGTAAAGTTTAAGAGTAGCAGTCTTTGTTTAAACGGTCTTGTTCTTCTTTGGGTTCGGTCGTTTTCATCTTGTAATTGCATTCGTTGTTCTGTTTCGGGTTATAGTCGCACGAAATCGCCCATCGGTCGTCTCGGTTCGTTACAATTTGGTGGCAGCGGTGGGATATGAACATGGACGACCTACTCGCTCGTCTCGTAACGGCAATGGAGAAGGTGACTTCTCCTGCGTCAAGGACAACACGGCCAAATAGGTTCTCGCCCTCAGACGATTACGACCTATGGGAGAGCCGCATGAAGACCTTTATCGACGCAATTGATGAAGGTAGCAGATCTGCTGTCGTCCTCGAATGCGTGGACGACGAGGTACTGGGCGTTGCTAGGGCCTGCAACGTAACGTCATCACTAACCCCGGCCACCATATTTGACAGACTCAGACGAGAGTTTGGTGTTCCAGTCACGCCATGGAACAGTCGTCAAGCTCTTAGAACCAGGAGACAAATTACCGGAGAGTCAGTTGGCGAATACCAACGCCATCTCCGCGTCTTAGCTCACAAAGCTTTTCCAGACTACAGCTTCGCTGATCTGGAAACAAAGATAAAGGACATCTTTCTAGAAGGTGTAGCTAGTGATGACGTTAGGCGTGAGTTCGCTCGAAACACGCCCACCACCATTAAGAAGGCCCTTGAATACGCCCAGCAAGAGGAGGCAGCTTTCATTGCCGTGACGCTGTCCCACTGATTACCCGCGACATCTTCGGTCCCCGGCCCCCAAAGACGGTTGGCGTCTACGCCACGAAACAGTGCCTATCCCGCGATATAGGCGCTCAGACGGCTCAGTGGCAGATGAGTCCTCCTACGCAGATGAATCCTCCACCGCCAACCTATCTGTCCTACGGCTTCCCTCAACCATGGCAGTGTCCTTCACAACCTTGGCATGGACAGCCACAGAATGTTGCTGGCTGGACTGGACCTCCACAACCGACCTCTTCTTGGCGAGGCCCAACACCGCCCACTCCTCGAGGGAATTGGAGACAGCAACGAACGAGACAGAACCGACCCCCATATAGTCCCGGTGTTCATGTGATCACCCCAGGTGAGGACGAACAATCCGGTAAGTGCCTTTTGATAACTGATATGTGTATTATGAACATAGGTTCCACTAAGTCTTTCCCAGTTATTAATACTACTATAGGCAACTCTAAGTTGCCATGCTTAGTTGATTCAGGGGCTGGGTGCTCCCTTATTAGGCTAGAAACATTTCTTAAACTTCAAGCGAAGGTTAGATATTGCAGTAAGTCCAAAATTAGTCTGAAAACGGCTAATGGCAACACCCTGCGACACAATGGCATAGTAGAGCTAGAGCTTTTGTTTGATAGCATTAAATTTACACATACATTTTTTATTTGCCCAGATATCACTTGGAAATGTATATTAGGAGCAGACTTTTTACATGCTTTTGAATGTTTAGTAGATTTTAATCTTAATTGTATACGCTTTTAAGGAATTGACATTCCTTTTTATATCGAGGCGCCACGTATACTGGTCGAGGTTAACACGTCCCAGTTAGATGAATGTGTTAAGGATTTAGTTCCATCCTCACTCGATTCGGTTAGCGCTACGAAGCTAGGTAATCTAATTCATGAGTTTAGGGACATTTTTGATTGGGACGGTCGTTCGTACGGCCGAACCAATGCAGCTCATCAAGAAATACATACGGGAACAGCCCGACCTATTAAGATTCCGCCTCGACGACTACCTGTGTTCTACCAGACACAGTTAAAGGCAATGATAGACGATATGCTTGATCGAAAGATAATTAAGCCATCTAGCTCTCCCTGGTCGTCTCCGGTCGTTCTAGTCATGAAGAAGGACGGGACATTAAGACTATGCGTAGATTATCGTAAGTTAAACGAGGTCACGACTAAAGATTCCTTTCCGTTACCTCGTATTGATGAAACGTTAGATGCACTTTCGGGTAATCGGGTGTTCTCGACGTTAGATTTAGCTGCTGGATATTGGCAAGTAGAAGTCCGGCCGTCCGACCGTGAGAAAACTGCTTTCTCAGTCCCTTCTGGACTATACGAATTCGAGACTATGCCTTTTGGTTTAGCTAATGCACCTAGTACTTTCCAAAGGCTTATGAACCAGGTTCTAGCACAATTTATCCCGAGTACCTGTTTAGTGTATCTCGACGATATCATTATTCTTGGAAAAGATTTTGACGATCATTTGCATAATTTGCGTAGGATATTCGACGTGTTGAAACAGGCAGGTCTAACCCTTAAGCCGACAAAGTGCGTACTCAAACGAGATAAGGTTAAGTTCTTAGGACATTTCGTGTCAGCCTCGGGGGTCGAAACCGACATAGATAAGGTTGCGGAAGTCCGCGAGTTGCCGACACCCACCAATGTGACTGAAGTCAGAAGTTTCACGGGTCTCGCTTCATACTATAGGAAGTTTGTTAAGGACTATGCACATATAGCTGCACCGTTAAATAAGCTCACGCAAAAGGGAGTTCGCTTTAAGTGGACACCCGAATGTGCAGCGAGCTTCAACACTTTAAAAGACAACTTGTGTTCCAGTCCAATCCTCGCGTTCCCCAATGTTAGTCAACAGGCGGGAGAATTTATACTTGACACAGATGCAAGTGAATTCGCCATTGGCACTGTTTTATCACAAAGACAAGCTGATAAGACAGAGTGTGTTATCCAGTACCTAAGTCGATCCCTGAGCAAAGCTGAGAGGCGGTACTGTGTGACTAGGAAAGAGATGCTTGCCCTTGTCTTCTTCGTTCAAGAATGCCGACCATTCCTACAGTACAGGAAGTTCATAGTTAGAACGGATCATAGCTCGCTAACATGGCTTCGTTATTTCAAAAACCCCGAAGGGCAAGTCGCACGATGGCAAGAGCAACTAGCAGGCTATGAGTACGAATGTTTATACCGACCGGGTCGTCTGCACAACAATGCTGACGCCCTATCTAGGAAACCCTATAGACCGCACGGTAATTGTCCATCGTGTACGGACATTAACATAAGTGCGATATCGCTTCACGACGACCAAAGTTATATGTGGGCGCAGGCACAACGTGAAGACCCGCACATTGGGCCGATATACCATAGAAAAATTAGTGAAACCCGGTCGTTGAGCACGGACGAGTTAAGGGGGCAGAGCTACGAAACGCGCTGCCTGCACACAGTTTGGGATAAGTTATTTTTGGATAACGGTGTCCTGTATTATAGGGATAGTGATCAGCATCCACGACGTATCTTGCTACCTCTATCCATGGTAGACGAAGTAATAGATAGGATACATACCGAGTTAGGACATGTAGGAATATATAAGACCGAGTGGGCACTCAGGCGTAGATATTACTGGCCCAACTTAAAGCGTTCCGTGTGGAATCACATTCGGTACTGCACCCTATGCAATCAACTTAAGCCACCGCGACAGCTAAACAGGGCTCCTCTTCAGCCAATATTGACCGGGTATCCCAACGAGCGCGTTGGTGTCGACATCATCGGACCCATTACTGAGTCGTACAGGCATAATCGGTACATTTTAGTGATGGTTGATTTCTTGACAAAGATGGCCGAAGTAGTAGCCTTGCCCGATGTCTTTGCCGAAACAGTCTCCCAAGCCATTTTTAATGGTTGGATTTGTAGATGGGTCGCCCCCGATGAGCTTCACTCTGACAGGGGAAGTTCGTTCGAAAACGCAACCATACGCGACTTATGTAAGTACCTGCGAATCAATATAACTCGCACGACTGCGTACCATCCGCAAGGTAATGGACAGGTAGAGCGGACGAATAGAACCCTAATCGGTTTGCTCAAAGCGTTCGTTGATAGACAGGCTCCCCGAACGTGGGACGATGCTTTACCAGCCTGTATGCTAGCCTATCGCTCCACGGTACATGCATCAACCCACCAAACCCCCTTTGCCCTTACATGCGGCCGAGAAATGCGAATTATCGAGGACCTTCAAGTGCCTCGCGATAGTAACGAAGTTCCCATCGTCGTGTACCTTACAAGTCTAAACAATAAGATGCGTATCGCCGCAGAAGAAGCGCGAATACATCTTTAGGGGTCCCAGAGGCGTCAAAAGGATCACTACGACCGTTTGGCCCACGGAAGTCCTTACGAAGTAGGTGATGTCGTTTGGCTTCGGAATTACTCCGTTGCCCAGGGAATGCCATCTAAGTTTGTAGTTGATTGGTGCGGCCCATATACCGTTACCCGAGTTATTTCGGACACCACGTGCGTTATCCGGGAGCACGAACGGCCTTTCAGCCCCGAGTTTACGGTACACTTCAACCGTCTCAAACTGGGCGGCCGTCCCGCCGAACCAGATCGTAACCCCAAACCCCCACGCGACGAGGTACCACCCGAAGATATAGAGGAGACTTTCGTACCCGTAGGAAGTAGTCCACATAATTTGGAGGATGATGTGCACGCTGAGGACAGCGATACCTTTTTCGGGGAGGATGCAGTGTAGCAAATACCCTTAAGATGGCCTCAATTTTTGTTCATTTTGCACTATATTAAAGATGGCGGCGTACTGTGTCACGACTTGGTTATTTCAGGCGGACATAATCCTATTGGCTAACTGATCGGCTATTTTATGTCGGCGAGTTTATGCTATTGGCTATTGTATAAATTAAGCATTCCCATTGGTTTATCTTCTATAATATAGACTTAATCCTGCTGTCTCTTACTATATATAGACGGCCCTATGGAAGGTTGATCATCACTCCCGGCAGCCGCCTTCAAACGTCTCCCAGAAGTTATCTCCGGCCAGGACCAGGACCAGGACAGTCAATCATCCCCGCCAAAGGACGACTTCACTGATTGTTGTAGCCAGGACTAATAAATTAGTCCTTCAAATAGTAGTAAAGTTTAAGAGTAGCAGTCTTTGTTTAAACGGTCTTGTTCTTTTTTGGGTTCGGTCGTTTTCATCTAGTAATAGCATTCGTTGTTCTGTTTCGGGTTATAGTCGCACGAAATCGCCCATCGGTCGTCTCGGTTCGTTATACTTTGCGTAACTTGGCAAGGATATTTTTTGGGGTTTTTTGGTTGCCGTTCTTCAATATGATTGGTTCAGTTTACAGCTTAATGATTGGTGGGTTCAATCAGCAGTCTTGGCTTAATGATTGGTGGGAAAAGTGTGCACTTTAAGATTGTGCACATCTTAAACATTTTCACGTGAGCTGTCATGGCGTTCACTTCTGCTGTTCATGCGAAGTTCCGAGAGGTTCTCTGTGGCAGACACTTCCAGTCGTTTATGGAGTTGCAAGAAGCCATAAAAGAGTTTATCAAAGTAAGTGATATCAATGAGAGCTTACTTTTAGGCAACGGGCTTCCATTTCAGGACGTGCAGTTCCCATTAATATCCGGTGGAATGCATATACGCGGAAAAATTTGTGTATGCGCACCGTAAATATGTATGCGTCATGGCACCGAGGAAAAAGAAGGATGATTTATATTTGTAGTTAATTTCGTCTGTTAGCCGTCTTGGATGTGACGCGTACTTCAATGTGAATCATAGAGTAAAGAAGGCTATTGCGATAACGTCCTTTAATATGAACTCCAACCACCAGTGCGTGCCAGTGGAAACAGTTGATACGAGCAATAATTCAAGGGAGCATAAATCAGAGGATTTTCGGACGTTGAGCCCGTCATCCCCTAAAGATAATTTGGTGCATTATAGTTATTTCGCAGCATGAGCACGTAAGCAATCATTAGTTCTGCGTTCACCATTTGAAAGAGTGATTCAGAACGGAATTTTAAGTAGTTATGAAGAGCGTTTGTCGAAAGTGAAAGATTTTGTGAAGGTGAGCTAAGCATGATTTCCCTTTTCGAATTCGCAGGCCGCCAACTGCAGCTTCATAATAAGCCACAGTCGCAGACTGCCAGATAACCACCCTGCGTATAGCAGGATAAAGTTCCAATCCGTGATCTTTCACTGTGTGCACGGTGGCAGTCGAAGGACTAAAAGCATAAGCCGGCGAACGAAGTAATAGTATTTAACTTAATTGATAACGTGTTAGATCAATGAAATTTGGCTGAAAGGCCAGATTTATGGCTGTGGAATTTAAGGTTGATCTGCATGTGAAGCCTTTTTGCATGACGCACAACCACAGCTGTAACCAGGTGTTAGTGTCGGCGTACCCGAAATTCCGTAAGTTGGAGGGCGAAGTCGATGAAAAGCTCCTCAATATAATTGTTCAAATAAAGCCCTCATCAGGTCGTCTGAAGGTCTTTTTGAAAAGTATGTTTCTTGCACTATAACGCAAACATTTTTGAGAATACTGGCATCAACTACAAGATGAAGGACACAGCCAATATGCTACGACGGATCATTTGGTCTGATCAGTCCGTGATAGGGATGACAGAAGCTCTAAAAAATATGGAGAGCGGCTCTATGTATGACTATTTGTATGGAAAAAATGGGCTTGACGCAGTGTGCTTCACAACGCCGGCCCTGAAGAACTTGTTTGCTCAGTACGGCAGGGGGCTGCAAATGAATGGCACCTACGGCACGAACCGCCATGTGTATGCTTGGTATCACATTGTGATAACCGAGAAGCACGGTCGTGCGCGGTCCGTGTTCTATGCTTTGATTAGATCTGAAACGGTCGAATTGATTGAATGGATGGTCAGGAATTTTAAGGAAATCATGGGTTCTCTTACCAAAGAAATACGTACACATTTTCTTGATAAAGACCACTTGTATACTTTCAAGGCAAAACTTTTAGTTTTAACAGGTCAAGGGTAACATTTTGTTATCCGTAGGTCTAATCTGTCTGAGAGTCCGAATTCATTATTGTTTACTTCTGCGAAAAAATTGTACATCAGCTCTTATTAAAATCTGAGCAGTGAAATGGTCAATAATAACCAAAAAATGAGTTTAGGTACGTTAGCTACCAGACGATCAAACTGACACTGCCAAAAGTGTGCAGAAGTTTCGTTGAAAGTTATGTATCAGGAAGAATAGTTTTAAGCTGCTTAGGGGGAACGTTGGAATCAGGCCAGTTTTATCGATTGTGAAAAAAAAGAGGGGATTCAGTATCAGTATCAGTATATTGAGGGATATGTAAGAAAAATTCCTTTGAGTGCCCTATTTGTACATATGTGCAGTGGTAGCAGAAAATCTGTTTCTCAGACTGTTGGCGAGGCCAGTTGTCTTGTGTCATAGGATGAAAATAGGAGCAGACAGTGAAAAAACTCCTCAGGGATTTTTCGAAGAGAAACTGTCGCTCTTGTTGGGGTAATGCGTGGGATTTGAGAGAAAAAGGGGAGGGGGGATCCAACTGGGGGGGGGCATTGCAAAGGTTCCCAGGATCATCACCATGTTGAAGCTGCGTCCTGATTCTTCCTTGCTGATTGCAGAGTCCACCAATGGAACTGGAAAAACAGAGGCATCCGTCCAGATCGTCGACAGTCCGCTTTGGGTGGAACCAAGGGTGAATGTTTAGGCCGTCAGGTCTGGGTGATGAGATCGCTATTGGGGTAATCACGGTACGCAGATAGCCAAGTAGGGTAGACCGCGGAGACCTTCGCATGAGGCTATGCGTAGAAGGGCGTTATAAAAAGCAAACGTGAATGATATAAAAACTAATACTTCTGAAAAATTGGAAGTAGCATTATTATTATTTTTGTAAATTGTCAGTTCCGATCCATCGTGCACTGCTATATCGATCCAGTTTTCGCTTAAAACCCTCTAGCGATTCCGACATAACGATGTCCTGAGGAAGTGCATTCCACGCTCCGACCACCCTTTTTGAGAAGAACTGTTTCCGAGCATCCAGTTTGGCCCCTGTCGCCTTTAATTTGAGAGGATGACCCCTCAGATTCGCGGTCGTTGCTAATTCAAAAAATCCCCTAATATAAGACAGCAGTCTTGAAGACGTAATATGCGGAATGCTAGTATCAGGTTCCCCCGAAACTGCCTGTTGCGCAATGGGAAAAGGTTGAGATTCGACAGCCTTGTTTCATAAGGCTGCGAGCCCTGCCCCATAACAAGTTTGGTTGCGCGCCGTTGTAACTTTTCCAGGATGTTGACGTCTTTCGTGGCCCAGGGTCTCCAAGCTTGGATAGCGGATACTAGGTGCGGTCGTACAAAGGTTCCGAAGACTTTTGTGAAGCACTCTTCATTGAAGGTAGAAAAAGCTCGTCTGACGAGGTATATGATCGACATCGCGGACTTGGCTACCTTTGTGCAATGCAGGGATGGTTTAAGCGAGGGCGTGATCCAGACTCCCAATCTTTCTGGGCGTTCACTTCCTTCCGTGGTATGTCATTCAGTCGGTAAGCCGTGCCGTTTGAAGAACCGGATTCGCCTACTCGAATGGTGGTGTACTTGCTCTCATTGAACGGTAAGAGCCAATCCGCCGACCATTTTTGAAGTCTATTTAACTTTTCTTGCAAGTGCCGCAGTTGGAATTACGCTCCAAAGTTTTATATCATCGGCAAACATGGCGATACCGCAATCCAGTTCGCGGTCACAGTCGTTGATGAAGAAAACAAACAAGATATGGCCGGGAACGGAGCCTTGGGGAACACCACTCTCAACCTCAACCTTGGCTGACTGTTTGTCGCTGATGTGGACAGTTTGCGAGCGACCGATTAGGAAGCTTTTTATCCACGCAAGGAGCCTACCACTAACTCCTATGTGGCTGAGTTTATAAAGGAGACGGTAGTGCGGCACGCTATCGAAAGCCTTTTTGAAGTCAATATAGACAGCGTGCACTGAGTTTCCACTATCGACTCTCTCAGTCCACCGTTCTAAACAGTACAGCAAGTTTGTTACCCAGGACCTAGCTCTGCGAAAACCATGCTGAGCATCCGATAGCAGATGGTTTTGTTCCAGGAACTGCATAAGTTTTTGCTTAGTAATTTTTTCCATGATTTTGTAACAGATTGCAGTAAGGCTGACCGGTCGGTAATTATTCGCTGAGACCCTGCTTCCACCCTTGTATAGCGGCGTAATCCTCGCGGATTTCCAATCTACTGGTAGGCATCCGGTCTCGAAGGAGGTTTGGAAGAGCATCGAGAGTGGTTTGCCCAACTCATTGGCGAGCTCCTTCAAAATCTTGGCTGGTACGTAAAAGGCGAAAATTTCCGAAGTTGTATAAATGAATCATTTAAATTATGCTTTTCACAGAGTTGGATAATTTATTTGACGCGGTCATGAACATATGGCTGGAACCCTCGGCCTGAAGTATATGTATATTTTAAGGGAAACAGGCAAGAAATGCCCTTGAGGACCCTATTAATGTAACGCAAACAGGTTATTCTTACAGTTAATGTGCAGTCGGGGTGCACATATGATATCATAACAGAATTTCGAGTGAATTTCACGGAAAAGAATGAAAACGGTCTAAAGCCAGAAAAATTGTTCACAGTGCTGGCAGTAGGAAATCGTGTTGTAAAAGTCGCCTTTTGTCAAATAAAATCACATCAAGTCTTCTTTTAAATTCCGTAACTGTGTCAGCGGAAACCGTCTCGCTTGGTAGCAAGTTCCAAGGCCGGACCACGCGTTGACTGAAGAAATATTTTCGGAGGTCTAATCGGGTGCGTTCGTTTGTGACCTTGTAAGGATGCCCACGCAGGTGAGTAGTGGTGGCTAATTGGAAGAAATCCTCCAATTTTAGGGAGGAAATGTGGCCCCGGATTATCCGGAATGTCCAGAGCAGGCTGCACTGAACGTTCCTGTAAGACAAAGGAAAAAGGTCAAGTTTTATTAATCTCTCCTGATATGGTAAATCCCTGAGACCGTCGACCATCTTTGTTGCCCTGCGTTGCACTTGTTCAAGAAGCTCCACATCTTTCTTCAACCACGGTGTCCAAACTGGCATGCCGTATTCAAGATGTGGTCTCACAAAGGTGCCAAATATTTTTCCGAAGAGTTCAGGTGGAAAGATTTTGAACGCTCGTCTGATCCAGTGCAGGGTACTAGTTGCTTTCTGGACGGACGTTTTACAGTGCTCTGTTTGCATCAAGTTCGCGGTTGTCCATATACCCAGATCTTTGTGTGTCTCAACCTCGTTTAATGCGGTACCATTGATAAAATAACTGTGTTTCGGTGGCACTTTTCGCCCCGGGGTGGCACTTTTCGCCCCGGTACATTTTCCATAACTGCGTCTAGTATTTTACACATGCACATAGCATGTGTCACCATCACGACAACGGGAAACCTGATACGCAAAGATATGCCTAAATTCAAAACATTAGAATATGCTGCGAAATATGTCGTACCGGCATTTGCACGTTACATAGGTTTGAGTAGCGTTTGCTGATGCCCTAAACTCCTGAACACATGACAACTGTGGAAAGATAAAGGCATTTATGCGATACGCCTTCTATCTGCCTTCATCAAAGTCGTCTTAGGGACAGAGCGCCAAAGGTTTCCAGTACACCTGTCCACCAAAAATCAACGGTGATTTTTGAGCAAACTCTATCGCAATGTCATGTGACAACTCACTCAATGAGTGTTATGGTAACTGTCTTCAACTTTATATTGGCTGCACAATCGATTTATTTACTATATACTTATACATTCCTCATTCGCATCCCTTGACTACAAACCTTTATATATACAATATAAATTTTTAAATGCGGTTAGGCAACTAACAGCCTTAAAAATTTATGTTTCAATTTTACGGTAAAAAAAAACTTTATAAGTTTGCAAAATATAAATTTTTAAACTTATTTGCCTCTTCTTTTTTCCAAAAATAAAGCATTACCTTAATTTTATGGACGCAAAACAAAATTTTCCGTTTTGTGAACAGATATAACTAAACAGTTCCTGAACCCTTATGAGTGTTTTTTTATAGTCCAACATGCACTAACAAGAAGCTCTTTTCCGCAACGTCTAATAGCATAGGAAATTTCTCGGATATCAGCAAATGCTGAACTTCATGCATTTTCTCCTCTATTTTCTCCCAGCATACTGATCTGAACAGAATGGAATTCTAATAAACATCATTTCGCACCTCAAGCCAACCTAATGAACTAAATAATCAACCTCAACTGTGCGTTAAGTTCCCCAATCTCCAAACTTTCATCAGATAGGTAACTTACTTAAATATACTGATACTGATAACTAGCTCCTCTCAGAACAGAGATTAGGAATGTGACGACGCCTCCAGCATCTGACATCTCCAGCACTCCCGCTTAAAATCTGATCTGAGACCGGTCCCCATTTTTACCTGGAAATCGTAAGTATATCGTGTGGATAAAAGGTCGTGCGTAACACGCATGGATATACTGTTTATCATCGTCAACAACTGCGTTTGATCGTCCTCCCACCCCCCTCCACCAACTCTGTCTTGTTACTGGATCCAGTTGAGTGCGAGACGTAGGATTTATGCCGCGAGAATATATCGCAAAGAAAACTTTCTGAACTTTTACAACTGGAGTCAACACGGGCGTGTAACCAAGGCCGTAAATGCGCGCGCCCACAGTTATCAGAAAATCGGTCGGACGTTGCACTGAGTTATGCGGCATGCTATCCCACATCATTTCCTGCAGTGTCACGCTGCCGGGCGGACTCCTAACTATCTTGACGTTGCGCTGACTCTATATTCTCTAGCAGTTCTAAAGCCCACCTCCTTCACACGCTTGATGCCACAGACATGATCTGGCAGGGGCAATCTTGGTCGCCCAGTCGCTTGGCCCCTGTCCGCTTGCGAGGCGCAACCTTTGCCCTCGGGCGGCTGGAGCGCACACACACTCGAGAAAAGTCTGGCCTATCAGCGTCCCGAAACACTCTGCGTTCTTCGGTCAATTCCTGCACTGACAGCCACTTGGGAATTCGCTCTGAGCGGGACGCGCACTCACGCTCCCTCACGGCTAGACGTCAGGCTGGACCGAGTGGCAACTTCCTCCTAACTTTTCTGTACACAATATACTGTTCCTAACACTCTGGCCTTCCCACGACTTCTCCCAGCTTCCAAGGAACCGGGCCTGGAAGATCGTAGCTGTTAGGGTTATCCATCTTAGCCTTAACTCTTATAATTTTGTACATTGCGTTCTTATTGATAGTTTTCAGTGTTCAAGTCTTTGTCGAAGCGTATCAGTTATAGGCGCGTAAAACAAGGAGTTCTCGAAGACTAAGGTGAATTTGCCGAGAATTTGGAGGACGTTTTTGTGTCTGACTCGTGTCCTTCGGCATAGTGTCTTAGTTGCTCGTCCTCTTCATCTGAATATGATTCTTACTCGCAGATTTCGTCTCATGTCGAAGAGACGTGTTGAAGCCCTAGCGCTTTGATGTCCGACAGTGGACCCGGCGAACCGGTCTACTTTGTGGGATACTAAGTAGTCTATCCAGAAATCTAAGATAGAAGTATCCCAACAGTTAAAAACCACTAAGTAAGAACAAAATCGTTGGTACCTAAAAGCAACGTGCTTATTCAGCCCCTTATTCAAAGTTGTGTCAAGTTATTTACAATGCATATTTTACTGAGTAAAACAAAAAGCTCTTTAATGTCACTACAACCTCCTTAGTAAGCTATAACTTTACGTTGTTTCAGGAGACGGAGTCAGAAGATTCAAACAGTACTGTCACCATGCCTTCCGGCAATTCCCCTCCATATGCAGGTAAGCACTCATCGTGATGCCACATTTGTTGTAGACAACAGTCGTAGGCCTCGCAAATGGCGGCGTGCCATGCGTCCGCAGGCCGTTCAAAGGAGTGCCTACGATGCTTAGAAAAGTTGGGTCTGACCCATCCCGCCCACGATTGGAGGCACGACGCCAACGTGGAGTGGTTGAAACAAACACTTGAATACCCCTAGTAGCGAAGTGGACAACATCCTGTATAAATCTGGCATATGAATCCAGATTTTTCCAGTAGGATTATATGAGGAATCCGCTTGCACGGTTATCTTGAGGATTTACCTATAACTGAGCAGAAAACATGGTAAATTACGAGAATTTCAGATTGTGTTGACCCTTCTTGTAGTTCTTTATCTAAAGATTCAGACTGTAGCGCATCATCATGGGAGGAAGGTAGTAGTTAGAGCAGTTTGGCATCCGAAGAAGTAACCGAACAGTCAACAAGTAACCCAGCGATGGAGCAAGAGCAGCGTCTGAAAGATGTTTTTTGTTCTTGTGCAATATGCACCAACATCCCGATAAAACATCTGACAAAACTCCTCAAAATTTTGAAGCGTGATAAGTCACTTTAAGTCACTTTATTAAGGGAAGAAGGCTTTCACCCTTGAGCTCCCTATTCATAACCAAAATCGCATAATAAGTCCACCGTAACAATAGTACATGATACAAATGTACAAATGTAGGCTTAACATCAGCGATAAGTGTGAGCCAGTTGCAAGGTGCTGCTACTGACACTTTGTTAATTATATCTGCCACAGTTTCTCAGCAAATGAGAATCAAGTTTGTGTTTAAAAATGTCAACAGTATCTGAGAGGACCACATCTTCCGGGAGTCCGTTCCACGCTCCAATGACCCTCTGAGAGAAGACGTTTCGTCGAACGTCGATACGGGCCGGTTTCCTCTGTAGTTTAAAAGGATGACCTCGCAGATGGTCAGTCCGAGCCAATTCGAAGAAATCATCAAATTCTAGGGCGCAGTCTTGGCCTCTAACAATTCGGTAGGTTTTTATGAGGTCCCCGCGGAGTTGCCTATAATTGAGAGGGAAAAGATCAAGTTCGGTCAGTCTGTCTTCATAAGGCAGATGACCAAGATTCTTGACCATCTTCGTAGCCCTCGCCTGCACTCGTTCCAGGTGCAGGTAATCCTTCTTGAACCACGGACGCCAGGCCTGGACAGCATACTCCAAGTGGGACCGAACAAACGCTCCGTAGGTTTTCCTGAAGAGCTCCTTGTCAATGTTGACGAATCCCCGCCTAATCGCAAACAGCACCTGTGTCGCGCGTTTAGCTACCTTTACACACTGAGTAGATGGCTTAAGTGAGGAATTTATTAGAACACCGAGATTCTTTCGTTCGTTCACATTTGAAAGCGGGTGCCCATCGAGGAGGTATTGGAAGGAATCGTTCTCCTCATCAGTCCTTCTAGTACGGAGTCTTAAAACCACACACTTACTAATGTTGAAGTTTAAAAGCCAACGAGCAGACCAGCAGCTAAGTCGATTGAGACTCTCTTGAAGCGGCTTCCTATCGGCGTCAGACCTGATGGCTCTCCAGAGTTTTACGTCGTCGGCAAACATGATAGCGCTGCAACCCAGGTCGTTGACACAGTCGTTGATATAGATAAGGAAGAGCAGTGGCCCTAAGACAGAGCCTTGGGGGACGCCACTCAGAACAGATGTAGGGTTTGACTTTGAGTCACCGATGCACACAGTTTGCGATCGCCCTGTGAGAAAATCTGTGATCCATGCCAGCAGGTTTCCTCTTATGCCAATTTCTGGCCATTTATACATTAGACGCTTATGTGGGACGCTGTCGAATGCCTTCTTGAAGTCCGTATAGATGACGTCAACCTTACCATCTTCATCTAGTGCGCGAGTCCACTGCTCAGTGGAGAGTAGAAGGCTGGAAAGGCAAGAATGGTTCTTTCTGAAGCCGTGTTGGAGCCCTGACAGTAGGTTGTTCTCCTCCAAGAACTCCATTGTTGTCTTCTTAATTATCGTTTCCATCACCTTAGAGCAAATGCAAGTTAGGCTGACGGGCCGGTAATTGTTGACCTTCGTTCGGGCTCCGCCCTTGTATATCGGGTAAATATTGGCCATTTTCCATTCAGATTGCAGTTTTCCTAGTTCAAATGAAGAACGAAAGATATGTGCTAGGGGCTCTGAGAGTTCACTTGACAATTCTTTCAAGAACTTGGCTGGTATATTGTCTGGACCGGATGACTTTGCTTCTTTGAGGCTCTGCAGCTCCCTCTCAACTACAGATGTTGGAAATAGTAGAGAATGAAGTGCTAGACCGGCATTTGCAACAGCACTGTTGGCATTATCAAAATGAAACTCGGTTTCCCTAGTGAATACCGAGGCAAAGAACCGGCTACAGTACTCGGCTTTCTCTTCATTCTCAACGACTTCTCCGCCATCATCATTCTTAAGTACTGCGACAGGAGCCTTGTTTTTTAATCTACTGTTAATATAGCGGAATAGAATTTTGGGCTTTTCTTCGGCCTGTTGGAGGATTCTTGATTCATAGTTTTTCCTGGCCTGGCGAATTGATTTTTTTACTGCATTTCTTTGGCGTCGGAATTCCTCGAGGTGTACTGGCGAACCAGTTTTCCTGAATAACTTCCATTTCCTATTCTTCTTCTTCAGTTGCCTCTTAAGGTCTCTCGTCAACCAGGCAGGACGACTAGTCGTCTTGTGTACCTTGACCGGACAAAAGCGCTTAAGCAGATCTAATGCAACCCTCTTGAGTGATCTCCAATCCTCCTCCGGATCCCCCTTGAGTAGGCAGTCCCAATTCACGGTCGATAGTGCATTCTTCATTGAATTGAAATCTGCCTTCCATATGTTTGGCTGGTCCTCCGTTTTCCTCAGCCGTTGGGTATGGAGTGAGTAATCCCACATTAGCGTCGTATGATCACTCTTACCGAGCGGAGAACTTGAATGCAATTCATCTATGTAGGACGAATCCTTCGTGAAAATGAGATTTAAACAAGTAGCCCGCTGGTTTTCTCGAAATCTGGTTATGTCCTTAACGTTCTGAACTAGAGACAGGTCAAACGTGAGAGCCATTAATTTGGAACAAAAGGAAGTTGACGCCACCTCAACTGTCAGGTTGTTTCATTCAATTGCAGGGGCGTTGAAGTCACCAACGATGAGAACCTCCTGGTGGCTAGCAGCTTCTTTCACCAGACCAAGGAGTGAGTCGTCGGCTCCGCTCAGAATGTTTGGTGGCCGGTAAACGGCCAGGAATTCAAGGTTCTGTGAATTCGCCTTCTTGATCTTTAACCAGACGGACTCATACTCCAGGGCTAGAGTGTGTTCTCTTTCTACAACAGAGATTTCAGTTCTGACATACACGACAACCCCACCTCCTTGTCGGTTTTGGCGGTCTTTGCGGAAAAGCTGGTATGCTGGAATCGAAATCTCCGAATTCGCGATTTCTGCTTTTAGCCATGTTTCCGTTATGGCAACTATATCAGGTTTCCGCTCCGAAAGTACTGCCTTGAGTTCATCAATTTTTTGAGGGAAGACTTTGGGCATTAGTGTAAACAAAGCTTAATTTAGACTTATTCATCACTTTATGCAGGCGGTTGCCTCTTGCGTGAGATTGCATACAGGGAGCTGTCGGTGCTGATGGAGACGGACTGTTGTCCATCCCGACTAGGCTGATAGTGTTATCGGCTTTCTCCAGAGGAGTGACCTCGGGACATGGACGATCTCCCCGTTCAAAATTCGAACTACCAAGTACAGAACGTACGCTTCTGGGAAGAAACACCAATCGGACAAAGGTACCGGCAATGGGCAGCGGTGAGTATGTCCACATGGGTCTTGCTAAAAATAAGTCAATTTTCCACGCCTATTGTCGGAAATAAGATAGTAAAATACTTAGCTATTGATGGACTACCGTTATGTTGGAAAAGTAAGTTAGTTTTGGCCATTTTAACCTTGTCACTCGCTGATACGTTACTGATAGTTACCTACTACGTACGCGAGCTCGCTTGGAGCTCGTTTTTTTGGATTAGCGAGCTTGTTTTGCAATTAATGGAGGCTTTTCAGGGACTTCAGTTGGAACAGTTTCGCGGTATCTGGTCTTACTGATCTCATCAATGTGATTATTCTGAACATAGATAGAGCATGTGTATATTTGATAGAAAAGATTCTTTGGGATACAGAAAGAAACTTTATTGTCAATTTTCGACGCTGGCACACCAGGTCGTCTTCGGACGGGTGGAATGTGTGAAGAGCAGTGCACATTTTTAAAAGTGTCAAAAAATCGATAATGATTCGTTATCCATGGTCAATAGCATGATTTGGTGGTTGGCACTCTTCTCAGGCTTCTTTGAGATTGGTATACATTGGATCCAAATCAAAGTACCGGTTGACGCATAATTCGTCAGAATTAATGGCCTCTAAAATCCTCGGCCTTTCTTATATGGCCAGCGTCGCAAATTTACAATAACGTTTGTTCCTATTTCCCAAAAAATATTTTCTATCAAATTATATTTCTTGGGATGCCTTTTTTCAACTTCCATACGTAGTTCCGCAACAAGGTGACATACACGCGCCAATTCCTGCCTTGGAAGATCATAAAACGCGTTGCCAGAATGACGCCCAACGTGGGGCTCGAACCCACGACCCCGAGATAAAGAGTCTCGTGCTCTACCGACTGAGCTAGCCGGGCGAAACCCTTCACAAAACCATTTTATGGTTATACGTGCACTTTAATTTTGCAATCATTTAATGAGAACGAAAAATCGATAATGTGAACCCACATTGCAAGTAAATAATTCTCCGGGTTAAAATACTAATACAGGCCTTGTATTCTTACTTAGTGTGTTAGGTAAGGCAGGAAAATTGGAATACCACCTTGAATTCTGTGTATACATTGCAGCAGCGAAAAACAGTACACTTGTGATAATTTTGGTTGCGAAAATGACGCCCAATGTGGGGCTCGAACCCACGACTCCGATATTAAGAGTGAAGCGACCCCTATTTCTTAGTCATGCTTTCCTCGGACGCCGCGCGGACTATGTCATGTCTGGCGTGAATACCACGCGTCTGCGAGACACCATAGTCAAGGCCTCCGTTCAAGGTCACTCCTGTCTGGCTTTCTCAAGGCGGTCTAGCCTCACTAGCCAATCAATTCTCAAGGCGAGACCAGTGCCCGAGATGCGGGTGAGATGTTTACGCTCAGTCACTTCCAGAGCCGACGACTCACTGTTCGTTTGCAGACCTCCAGACCCGGTGATCGACTTGCCGGAATGCGACTCTGGACTGCACTCGTCTGGAAGTCACTTCTCCTATTGCTTGCATACCACGCTTGTTCCTACCTTAGTAAATTCTCCCTGACACTATGGCCTTTCAAGCCTTATACTGTCCACTAGCTTAAACATGTTGGGATACGTTCTCTTGTCTATTATCTGGCTGGACCACATCGTATCCCACAAGAGTCTCGTGCTCTACCGACTGAGCTAGCCGGGCGACGCCTTGCGGCTTCGCAAAACCATTAATTGGTTTATGTGTGCCCTCTAATCTTGCAGACTAACAAATGGCACATTCATTGAGTTTGCTTACTTTTATCGGTTTTTAAGTACCTTTTTTGTATATTCTTGAGAGTATCATTTTTCGGTTTCTGACAATTTGTTGATTACACGAACGCGGAGCAAAATGTTAGCAGCAAAATCGACATTTGCACTGAATCTTGTCTGAACAATTTTCCTTAGGAGTCAAACGCTCCAAATTCCTCTAGAAAGTCATGTTTGGCGTTACTCCATCTGACGATTCGGAGAAACGCACTTATTTTCTGCCTCAGGATGATTCGGCAATGGTGCATACAGCTACCTAAAGTACTTTTGGAATTCACCTTTGAAGTTGAGACAGTCGTTGGAGATGTCAACATTCTTGAGGCAGATTGGCTTTGAAACTTTTGCCTCACCTGAGCCCTAGATTTTCACCTGTACGTATATTTTTCAAATGTGCAAACCGCTGTTTGTACTTTTGGCTGGTACTTGTGCTTTCAATATGGTAACTCATTTATAAATTGTATGCAATAGACTGCTTGATGACAGAGTCTGCATACTAGGTGGTTTCGAACTCTCCCGCGAGCTCATTGTCAAGGAATGAAAAAACGTACAGCTCACAGTGTAATTAAGTCGGTTCTGCGGGGATTGACCTCTGCCCTCGATCTGCTCGCGCAACGCTAGGTAGGCCTCAGGAAGCTCGACGTGCCTGTTACTTGAGCCCGCGCTTGAATGCCAGGCTTCCTGCAGCAGGCGTGAAGTTCGGTCGTCTGACCGACCCAGCATTTGCACGTTTTCGAAGTCGAAACTGTGTCCTGGCTAGGATGCGTGGGCGGCCACCATGGAATTCTTGTCGTTCCGTTGCACGGCGAGGTCATGCTGGTGAATTCTCGTGAGGACCCGTTTGCCGGTTTCACCAACATAATTGGCTTCACCACAAAGGCAGTTAATACCGTAAATGACGCCGGACTTTTGATTAACGGGTACTGGGTCCTTGGGCCGCATAAGCTGCCTGCGGATTGTTGCTTCCGGTCTGCGAGCAACGCCAATCTCAAATTCGCTCACCAGTCGAGTGAATTCTTCAGAAACACCATCAATATATGGTATTGTTCGCCAGCGTGTCGGTTCTGGCTGTCCTATTGGTTTTCTTCGTTTCACTCCTCGCCTGCATTTTTCGACGAAGGCGCCAGGATAGCCATTAATTGTGAAGAGTTTCTAGAGATACTGGGCCTCGGCCTTCTTGTCGGCTGATTCACTGCAGTGAGTTTCTACACGACGATAGAGCGTTCGCACGCAGCTACGTTTGTGTGAGACGGGATGGTTGCTGAGTTAACTCAGGATGCGAGATGTATTTGTCACCTTCCTGTAAACTGTTGTTTTGAGTTCAATTAACAGGCATGTCGAGCTTCCTGAGGCCTACCTCGCGTTGCGCGAGCAGATCGAGGGCAGAGGTCAATCCCCGCAGAACCAACTTAATTACACTGTGAGCTGTACGTTTTTCATTCCTTGACAATGAGCTCGTGGAAGATTTCGAAACGTCGGACAAATGCACTCCTGGTCCCAGAGGACGTCTTAACTTCTTCTATTCAGTTACCTGGGCCTCGCATATTATCGACCATCCAGACTAGGTGGTTTATTCGGCAAAGGTAATTTGAGTAGTGTACCTTATATACTCTTAGCCCCAGCATTTTGTCCCACGGAAACGGTGGTTATAGGAGTTTTTTGGGGGAGGTGAGGAAATAAGATAGGCAGTAAAGGAAATTTGTAGAAGTAAGGATGAAACGGAAAAATTTAGTCAAATTAGTTTCCCGCGGCCGCGGGTAAATTAAAGGTTTGCGCGGCGCACAGTGCCGCGGGCTTTGCTAATATATCCCCAGAACGGTAAGTTGGACCTCAGGTAAGTTGAAGTAGACGATCTCCTGACCACCATTTATAATTTTCAGAAATTTCAAGAAGCCTGCATTTAGATAATCAGGATTTTACGCCTTACGTTAAACGATAACAGAAATTAGGAAAATCTCTAGATATAAACCAACAATATTTCAAAATACAGTGCAGTAAAATGCATATAGCAGTTATTAAAGTATCTTCCACTGCCTATCCTTATTCCCCACCAATAAAACTTCGATAACCATCGTTTCCTGAGAACAAAATGCTGGGACTAGGGGTATATGAGGTGCACTAATTAAACTACTGTTGCTGTTTTGATCCGCTGATGCTGTGACGCTGATTATAATTTTGAGAGAACGTCTTATTCTAAACAGAAGGAGTAGAGGCAGCTGCCTCGTGAAGTCACTGAGTAAGGTCAATCCCAACGGATTCTATGGGTCGCCAATCAGGACGTGGCATGGTAGAAAGGATAAAGAGGTCGAGCGATAGCCGAACTGGCGAAATTTTAACTGGATACAAAATAACGAAAACGATACTTGGTAGGTGGCGAAAAAAACTTTACAGAGTTCTATATACCCAAAAATACAAGAACGCAAAATTCGATCGGTGCGGCAGTCCTGTAATTATCACCCTGTGTTCACACGTTTTCGTCACAGTCGGTCTATGCGCCGCCACTCGCGCGTGTATGGCCAAATTCGCCGCAGCGCCCAGCGTGACCCATAATGCTTTTGCGCGAACCATGCTGGCGTGTCGGTCGCGTAAAGCATCAAGGTCAACTTGATGTCTTGCTCTTTGTCTGGCGAGCCAAGCACCTTTTTCTGATTGGCTGGCGGGCCCAACAGATCCCGTAACCTCTGCGCGGAGGCACAGACCAGACGCACGTCAACTGGCTTATTCAAAGTGCACACCTTGTTTATGCGGAGCCATTTGTTGGCTCCTTTTCACAGTACACTGTCCTACCTATTTGGTCTTACCGACTTCTTGACTTGCGGGACCTTCTGTAGTCGACGATCTCTCCTTTCGACACTAGTGACCCCGCTGTGATCAGAAGCGTAGCACTTGTAGCGGTCTCTGCCATCCAACGCCCTCCATTGCTTTGCCCGGCGTCATTGTTCAAGGCCAGCTGCCTCAAGGTCATCCAATACCTCAGTCAGCGCTTACAGTCACGCTGACCTGCAGAGACTTGACCCACTTCCACTCAGACACACATACGTATGTCTGGTTCTCGCAACTACCCAAGCACCACCTGCACAAGTCCATTTTTCCCCACTCTGAGCTACTAGACATCACTTAGGACCACGGTGCTCCAGTGGAATGACATGTGCTCCGAAGTCCAACTTCTCTCCACCTATTCATTGTTCCTTTGTGTACACTGTTAACTATTCCTTCTACTGTGGCCTTCCCTAGACTTCTCCCATCTCCTAAGGAACCGGGCCTGGAAGATTGTAGCTGTTAGGGTTAACTGTCTTAGCCTTAACTACTATATCGGTACAAAAACAGAAGAGTGTTATGATATTAGGGGAGGTTATTACAAACGGTGCAAAACGGGAAAGAATGTCTTAAACGGTATGGGAAATGCAAAGAAATGACTTACCGATTGACGACACGCGGCGATGGCGGCGTAGGGACACGTAGAAATATGAAAATCGATAAAACCGGTACAACGTCGACTAAAACAACCAGGTCCGGGTTGGGTCGTTACAATAGAAGTGCAGTGGAGCCTCTACGAGCATTTCTGATAAAGAGCGAGCCACTAGCAGAGCATCTGTTACGATTGACGAGCTCCCGCTCAGTTACTGGGCTATCATTGCGCGTGTTACTGTGTCCGCCGTTGAGTCTTGCTCCCAGGACGTGAGCCCTCGGTCACTTGCAGCCATTTATTGAACTGGTGCAGTTTGATTGGCTACTTTTCGCAAGACGAGTGTTTCACATGACGAACTCGGTGCTGATTAAACTCTGTTACCGAGATTCCACTGTCAAGCCCTAAATATGGTTACTCTTTAATAAATGGCTTAATCTCGGGTGGATTTCACCTACAAGAACTCAACACAAGCTTAGATGCTCAGCTCTAGCAGTTCTTTGTATCGGATTTGAGACTGCTAGCAATCAAATCACCATCGAGACTTGAAACTAAGCGTCTTCGGCAGGTTGGTCACGTGTATAAGCACCCGTCCGTACTGCAAGTATCCTTCATTTGAATTCCAGCCAGTACCTATTCTCGTGTCCGTACTTCAACCAGAAATCGAACGTTTGTAGTGGTGGCTTCTGCCCAACGCCCTCCTAACTCTTGATGTTACAGACAAGGCCACTCAGAGCGGGACCTTGTAGGAATGCACTTTTCGGCGTTTCTCCGACCAGACACAGACTCGCGCGCGAGACACGGACTGCCCACGTCGGTGTCTGCCCTCGCGCTGTCCAACCAATCACCAAAGAGACTGAGAGCGCTTTCGGTGGCCGCTCGAGATCACTGACGCTATACTCACTTGGCATTCTGCCCCGTCGCGGGGCGGACGCGCCGCCGCTGCTCTCTCCCACGGCTCTCACGGTCGAAGTCACGCCAGACCGAGTCAACCTTCCTATGAGTTATTCTTCAACTCATGCTGTAAACAATATATTGTTCCTACTACTTAGGCTTTCCAAGACTTCTCTAATCTCCTAAGGAACCGAGCCTGGAAGATCGCAGCCGTTAGGGTTAGATCTTAGAAGCTTTAACACTTTGCGATACGCTAACCCTCCAAATCTGTAATATGAACCGTCCTAACCACAACACTTACCCCTTGGAGCTTGGCGCAAGGCCCTCTGTAATAAAGGCCGTGGAAGTCCCTATTGGTTACAAAAAGATCGAAAAATTGAGGAACCTATCGCAGCGGGTTAAGTAGGTTAAACCGTGCAACTGCGGTCTTCAGACCATGGTGACTTAGTGCAGAGGAGAAGTCATTATAGGCCAGAGTAGTAGGAAGAATGTATTGTGTACACAACGGAGGGGAGAATAGATGAGAGTAGATTGACTCGGGAGAGACACGTCCGATCAGTAGGTTGATCGGGACCCAAGTAACTGTTTGAGAGAACTCGGGGCAGTAGACAGAGGGAGGGGAGCTTTAATTGGCTAGGTCGGCATGGAGATTTTCGGCAGAGAGGCAACTTGTGTCGGGCACGCGTGCAAGCTCCCCATTCGTCGCTTCATAGATGCGGGAACTATGATTGGCTGATCAAGACCTCGAGAAACCGCATCGATAAGCCTTTGAGAAAGTGCACTTCGACGTGAACTAGTCAGCCAGGCACGACCCGCTACAAACCTTGAACAGTTGGCTTAGGTTGCTCTGTGTCCGAGTCCCACAAAAGCCAACGATTTCTTCACAGGTAGAGCTGTCGAGTATATTTTTTCGAAGCACGATTTCACAAACCCAAAGTCATGGAAGACAGAATAGGTTGGACCAGCCAGAAAGGAGCGTTACAAAGGGCACTGCCAAGCGTTAGCCGTGTCTTCAGGCAAGTTGTGTCAGTCTGTGTACGCTCTTGGAAGTACTTGACTCCGGGAGTTGTCTTCCGTCGCCTGCAGCCAATGGCGCGCAGTGATTAGTGTCGAGCTTACGCGCAGCTCGGCAGCGAAACGACCTGTGGCCTAAGGTGGATAGGACACCGTAGGCGACCGGCCAAGTGTGTGCGGGAAGTTTTCAGACACAAGTACCCAAAGCTTTGCAAGCCAATGAAACATGAGTCAGCGCAATTATGCTAAGCGCGGACTGCCAAAATCCGTTACTGTGGAGTCCGGTTAATGTGGACATGGTTAATGTGGAAAACTGCTTAATGTGCACAGTTGGCCAGGAATGGAATTTCTCCATAGTACAGTGGAGTCCAGTTAATGTGGACACGTTTAATGTGGATAACCGGTTAATATGGCCAGTTGGCCTTGAACGGAGGTGTCCACATTAACCGGACTCCACTGTATTACTGAGCAGTAGATGGTTGCGAGCGAGATGCAATTGCTAGGACATGACGCTTATTGGCCTGACGTTCTGGATTACCACTCGGAACCATAATCAGAGACAGTTGCAGATAGGGATTTACGTAGATGCATGTGAGAAGCAAGTAGTTTTCAGAAAACTTGAAAGTATAAACAGTAAATCTTATTTGATTGAAGAAATTCTTCGGGAAACGGGAACAAATTTTACTGGTAAATTTTCGACACTAGCACGCTAGGTCGTCTTCAGACGCGAGGAACTAGTGCGGACACACAGGACAATCGGCCTCTACACACTTACGCGAACATCAACGAGCGGTAAAGGGACGATATCCATTGTCCGAGGTCGCCATGCACACATTAGAAACTGGACACCAATTTGCATGGGACGAAACTTGCATTGTCGGTTCTTGCCCATACAAGAAGGTTCGCGAGTTTGTAAAAGCTATCAACTCCGACGAATCCTGCATCAACAGGCACGTTGAGTTGGATTCAATGTACACCAACCTTAAAAAGGCCTGGAAAAAGGACCAACAAAATAAGCATGCTAATGACCACAGCTGACAAAGCATCATCGTTTTTTGAGACGTTTAAAAATGTGAACAGCTCTTCACACTATTTTTTCGCGTCCGAAGTCGACCTATCCTGCTAGTGTCGAAAATTTACAAATAAAATTTGTTCCCGTTTCCCGAAGAGTTTCTTCTATCAAATTGTATTTCTCGGGCTGCCTATTTTCAAATTCATACGAGTAAATATAATGTTATTTGACTGCCTTCGTGAGCTCTAAAGTGAACTGCAGAGCAATAGGAAACTGACTTCAGACGTGGCGCTGTGGCCGGCGGTTGTTCGCTCGCCTGACAGTCAAATTCCTACTGTCTATTCTCCACTCCTTCCGTACGGAATACACTGTTCCTTCCACTCTGGCCTCACATGACTTCCCTTCTCCTCTCAGGAACCGAGGCCTGAAGATCGCAGTTGCTAGGGTCTAACTTATATAACCCCTGTATTAATGTTGACTTCCCGGTATGTCCATGCGATACATACACTGTTCCATCAATGGATCGGCGATCCTCACATTCATTCAATATACTGTTAACGTCGAAGTCAGAGACATAGGTCTTATGAGCCGAATACCTATGCTGTGATTGAAATGAGGAATCAGTCATTCCATTTGGCCTGGGATTTTGGAGCGCCTAACTAATTTTAAGGTAGGTTATTCAATTGTTTGTCTGAAGGATCCATTCGATTTAACTACTACAGCCCTCAGGCTTAGTTCCATTAAGAAACTCCAGTGCGGATCGAAAAAGGGTCTGCTCTCAAAACCCTTCATAAAATTAATTTGCCCAGTCTTAATTTTCTTTGTATGTTTTGCTGCATTTCGCGAACTTCCGGTACAGCGATCTAGAAAGGCGTAGAAATCCGATAACTGACAACAAACATTTGGTCCAATCAGCAACGAGTGACCTTGGTCTGCGCAGCCCTTGCGCGTATTCCGCGACGCGCTAGAGCGCGCCTGTAACGCGTGTGCGCATGCTACAGCGACAGTTTTTAGTACGGTAGTGGTTACCACAAGCTAACAGTGTCATCTGCAACGCGAATTTCTGTCGTCAATTAGGCAACCTAGGTAGTCGCGTGCCTTTAGAGTGTGGTTTGAGGGTGTTAAGCCAGACAGTCGTACTTTGGCTGTTTTTTTTCAACGGGGCAGATGAAGTGCAGGCACGCGAGAGAGTTTTGTACTAAAATGATGTGGACTTATCGGAATTTACCTATAAGAATGATGGATTCAAGAGAGAATCCAAAATGCCGGGCTGGGAAGACTCTTTTTCAAGTGATCTTGTCCCCTTCTTCGTGTAGATATTGCCTGTGGCTTTCCCATCATCCATAAGTACCTGGTAGGCGGGTTACCCGGGAAAGGAGGGTTACCCGTTAGCCAAGCTGCAGGCTACCTGGCGCGTCCATGGGTGGCGGATAGTGGCGAGGCCTTCAGTGAATGTTAGCTGCGAAATAAGCAGGCTCCCGGGTCTGGCGAATAAGCAATCGCGGACGCAGTAGCGACAGTGTTACCAGGGCGCGGTGGGCTGAGGTCTGGCGCACCGACTGCCTTATAAAATGCCGCAAGGCCCAATGGCGACACTGTGACATGGCGAACGTGAACAGCCATTAAATAGGTTTGCTCGCGACCAAAACCACTGCCTTGTGGCTAGGTTCGTGAGCCAAAGTGCTAGAGGAGACAACCTCGAACAATGAATCCGAGCGGCCGTTGGGGACCCGTCTGCATTCAAAATTCCCAAGAAACCTCATGAAAATGTCAACTTACGATTTTACTACCCATGCTACGGCGTCCGCGGGAACCGACACGCTCCGCAACCCTTGTCCGGTGGTGCGGGCGAATAATGTGCAAGCTGGACTGCTAAACAAAAAACGGATTGGATGCTGGAATGTGCGAACATTTCTGGAACCTGGTACTCAAAGTCTGACAGCGCACCGTCTCCATGAATATCACGTGGATGTTTGTTGCTTGTCAGAAGTCCGACTCCCCGACTAAGGCGCCCGAGAAATCAAAATCCCGGAGGTCGATTCTTATTTCACCTTGTACCACAGCGGTCCGAGTGACTCATCTGGTAGACACGGTGTGGCTATTGCCCTCTCGGAAGAAGCAAACCGTGCACTACTAGCATGGGAACCAGTCGACGACCGAATGGCCTATGTTCGACTAAAAGGCTATTTTACGAACATCTCGGTCGTATCTGTGTATGCACCTACGTCGGCGGCTGAACAGCAAGAAAAAGATAATTTCTACTCACAGCTGCAGGAGCTAGCTGAACAACTCCCTCGTCGAGCTCTACTAATTGTTGCCGGAGATTGGAATGACCGGACTGGGCCCGGTGACCTGACAAACAGCCACCTTCTTGGTCATTTTGTGCTTGGCTCTCGAACGGACAATGGTGAGAGAATGCTGCAGTTTGCCGAACAGAACCGACTGTTACCAACACATGTTTTCAGCATCGTCACAAACATCTACTGACTTGGTATTCGAACGATAGCCGTACCGCCAGTCAGATCGATTACATTCTAGTTGGTTCACGGTTTCGCAGCTGGGTCCACGATAGCAGGTCGAAGTGAGGTGCCGAAACTGGTAACGTCCACGGGTCTGACCATGTTCTCGTTCGCACGCGCCTGAAGGTTCACCTCTCATCTGTGCCCAAACTGCCACGTGCGAGACGCCTTGATGTCGCAAAGCTCCGGCAAACCAACACTACCGAGGCTTTAAGCACAGAAATCCAGTCCCGTCTTATGACCCAGGCTGACAACGAGGGCAGTAGCAAGTGGCCATCACTGAAGACATTAATCTATGGGGCAGCTGAGAAGATTCTCGGATTCACTCAGCGGTGCCGCAGTGAGTAGATCAGCGGAAGAACCCTGCAGCTATCGGCCGAGACGACTCGAGCCAGGTCCCGGAACGATGCCTCCTTCCGCCAACTTCGAAAGCTGATAGCAAAGTCGGCTAGAGATGATCGGCAGAAGTATTGGTCCAAGACGGTGACTTCTATGGAGTAGGCTTCTAATGTTGGTGACACCCGAAAATTGTACAAAATCATACGCCAGGTTAGTGGTAAGCCCCCGACACTCTGTGATTCTGTTCGCGATGTGAATGGAGGATTTATTGCCGACAACTCGGCCAAGGTCGATCGCTGGCGTGAACACTTCGAGCACCTACTAAACTTTGACGAAAAACCCATCACACCCTCCCTCTCCTCCACAGCGGATTTTCAATCCTCTCCTGCTTACGCAGTGCCGTGTGACATCCCTTCCGAAGACGAAGTTACCGATGCAATGCAGAGGCTACGCAATAACAAGGCGTGCGGAGAGGATGGTATTCCTGCAGAAATCTACAAGTCCTGTGTCGACACGCTGGCTCCTCGGCTCCATGAGGTGATTGTACAGGTGTGGCGAGAAGAGACCGTTCTCGATGACTGGGGCACAGGTATCCTTGTACGTGTCCACAAGAAGGGAGATTAAACAAGATGCGAGAACTACCGTGGCATAAGTCTTACCGATGTTGCTGCAAAGATCTTCGCTGTTGTTCTACTCAGGCGTTTCCAGGCTGTACGTGACTCCAGGACACGACCCAACCAAGCCGGATTCCGCGCTGGGCATGGATGTGCGGACGAGATGTTTACGCTGAGGCGCACGCTAGAATTCCGCCATAGCTACCAGCAACCGACGGCCGTTTGCTTCGTCGACTTTGCCGCCGCATTTGATTCCAACCATCGTGAGTCCCTGTGGAGAATAATGGAACTGGATGGAATGCCGACCAAACTCATTGCGATGATTAAGGCCTACTATCGGTCTACCACCGCACGAGTCCTGGTCCACAACAATCTCTCTCAATCGTTCGATATCCGGTCTGGTGTCCGACAGAGCTGCGTCCTTTCGCCCATTCTCTTTAACTACGTCATTGACTGGATTCTCGGCAAAGCCCTACATAAAGAGGACGGTGTTGAACTTGCACCCGGACGCCGACTAACTGATCGTGATTACGCCGATGATATTGCGCTGTTAGCCTCAAACTTTGATGGTCTACAGTCAGTAGTGTCGCGGTTAAATGAGATCGCTATGTTGGTAGGCATGTCCATAAATTCCGGAAAGACGAAGTTCTTCTCGAGCTGCATCCCTGACCAGGAAAAGGCACCCCTGGGGATTAATGGTCATCAACTTGAAGAACTAAACAGCTTTATATACCTGGGGGCGAGGCTGCTACCGAATGGGCAGAGCAAGGACGACATTGTCTCCCGTATCGATGCTGCTCGCTGGGTTTTCTCAATCCTTCGAAAGCGCCTATGAATCTGACGTCACATCTCCATCGCCACGAAGATTCGTGTATACCGTGCATCCATCCGGTCAGTCCTCCTCTATGGATGTGAATGCTGGGCTGTGCGCGCTGAAGATGAGCGAAAACTGGAGGTCTTTGACCACCAGTGCCTGAGGACAATCCTGCGAGTTAATTATAGCGACTTCATCTCAAATGAGACAGTCCGCATCCGCTGCGATCGTATCACGAGGATAGCTCAAGCCATTCAAGAAAGGCGACTGAGGTGGTTTGGACACGTTCTCCGTCGTCCGCCCCACGAGCTGACCTATGCTGCCCTCGACCCGGCACCGCAGCCCACCTGGAAACGTCGAAGAGGAGGGCAACTGAAGACTTGGTTCGACAACATCCGTCAAGACATGGAAGCAGTTCTTGGACCTTCTATCTTTAACCTCCGTCGCTGGAGAAGGGACTGGGAGGAGCTTTCGACATCCGCTGCCGCCAATCGCCACGCATGGCTAAGTACCGTTCGTGACGTCATTGAGGCCGGCTAGATCAGGCATGATCACAGCCGTAACAAGTACAAGTAAGTACCGGGTTTTTTGGATATTGAATAAGCGGTTGTGGTGAGATGAGTTGGAGACGAGGAAGAAGAAGAAAAAGAATAATAATAATAAAAATAATAATAATAATGATAATGATAATAATAATAATAATAAGAAGAAGAAGAAGAAGCAACGAACCTTTCTATACGGCAGTGGAGATAGGATGGATTTTATTATCAGTGCCAAAGGCTACGATGGACAGCATATTCAACAAAGAACGTGCTCTTAAGAGCTGTGCCACGACCTTAGAAACTGCCTTAAGCAAACAACAGATCAAATCCGGTGGCATTTACTTTCACTTTGTTTCCAGATCAGTTGCCTATCGATTTGTCAAAGAAAAATTCTGATTGAGGGAATTTTACAAAACTACGGTTTCAATTGGCTTCTATTACAGAGGGCAAAAATATGACTCACCAAGAAGGTGGGCGGAAATTGTGAGTCCAAAAGAGCCGTCGCTTTCAAAACTGTCATTGCTGCCGGTGCTGTTCGACCGTGTAGCGTTAGCACTTTCCTCCTCCGCCTTTTCGGGACAGGCAGCACTGAAATGCTGACGAATCTCTCCACCCATTCGGATAAGCTCCGTAATGTCCTCTAGCAAGTGAGTGCCAGAGGCGCAAGCCTCGTTCACTCTGCTCTGGGTGGCTTTCAGGCCCTCCATGGGATCGACGCTGTCGTCGCTCGGACCACCGCCACCACCACCGCCGCCGCCACTGCCAGTGAAGGAAGAATACTCACTGAGTCCATCCTCGTCCACGCTGACGGCAGAGTCCACCTCCTCATCATCAGCGCTACGCAAACTACTACCCGAGTGGCCGCCATAGGGCGGTAGCGGTGCTCCAGAGTGTCCGGGCAAAAAGTCATTGACGGACTCGATCAGCGACTCCCACACGCCCAACAACGGTTTTACCTGTGAGCATAAGAGGGGTATACTGGTATTAGATACGATTCATACGCAACGACCAAGTGAGATGCATACACATGAACATGAGTATCGTTTACGTATATTACGGTACACGCTTCTGTGACCAATTTAGCGGCCTCGCGGGCAAATGCAATTGTAGTGGTCGGAGTCCATAAATGTAAGATCGATTCACTAAAAGTTGAGACTACGGTAACGAATGTCTCTGAACAATGCTTCTCAAAACTGTCAGTTTTTAAAGGCATGTCTGAAGTGTAGATGGTGGAAACTAAATAAGGAACACAGGCCAACTCATTGTGGAGCAGCGTTAAAAAGGATTATTTGCAAATACTTTTTCACTAAATAGGGTTAAACAATTGTCGTATAAAGCAGCTACTAGTGTTACTGTGCGTTTGTACAAAGGGCATTGAGCGGTCAGTCCGCAAAAGTTTGTTTTTCTAGTCGTATGTCTTCGTGTGGGTTTTGAGATTGAGGATAAAAAATCGTGTTCCGGATACTTACGCCAAGTCATGCCTTCGACAAGTTTTGGAATAATAAGGTCAGTACAGAAGTCGCCGGTTATTAAGCCCACGGCTAATAAGCCCAGCCGCGTATTAAGCCCAAGTCAGCTTGGGACGGAATTTTACATAGCAAAATCCGCCGGTTACAAAGCCCAGTTTGCCAACAGGATCGAGTGAAATTCTCACCTCTCTGTGTGCGCAACTGGTTACGTGTCGCAAATAACTTGTTTGTTTTGGTTATGAAGTAAAATACAGACAAACAGCATTCTTTTCTTGTACATAACCAAGATCTACACATAATACAGTACGTATGTAATGTATATTGCCTATCCTGCGTTTACTAATCAAGAACTAGGACTCTCCGTTTAATGAGCCCGCCGCTTATTAAGCCGAATTTGGGCTGGGCTCGAGGTGGGCTTAATTGCCGGCGACTACTGTATATAGAAACCCGTAACCGGAGAGATGAGCTATATATGCACTTTCGAAGACGAGTTAACGTGAGAGTTTGAAAAGTCAGATTAATAAACACCCGGGTCCGAGAGAATGCCTTCCCATCTGTCATTCAATTAGCTGGACCTTGCACACTATTGACCATTCAGAAACCTATATACCCAATGGCAGGGATACAAAAAGCTTATGTATCGTTTGCCTCTCTAAGTGACATTACGAAACGCCGGCAAATTTTCAGAGCCAAACGTTTGCTCTCGAACCTTTATCGGTAGACGCCCAATCAAATCCTCTCGAGGATAATCCAACACACAATTTCTTGAAAGGGTAGTTTTGTCGAAACATGTGAAGTGCACAGTTAAAAGCGAACCTGTGACCACGGCAGAGAGAGGGCACCCAAAGTGGGAAATGTACCATCTCCTTCCACAGCTGCATCTGGTCCCTGTAAACCCCCGTATCCCTTCACATTCAATCACAGGAGACCAGTTGAGGATACCTGTTAACCATTTTATAGACACCTCCGGAAATCGTATTATCAGTCAACTGCGAAGCTACACAGGCAGCGTAAACGTGGTTCTAACTCCCGGTACAAGCTCTGCTGGTACACCAGCAAATCAATAGCTCGCAGCCAGCACACGCTTACTTTCTGCACTTAAATCCTCATGTTCGTGATCTCAAGAACACTGCACTTGCTAGGTTCGATAGTAGATTGCATGGAAAAAGTTAAAACTGAGGGGAAGAAGAAGAAGAAGAAGATGATGATGATGCTGATGATGATGATGATGATGATGAAGAAGAAGAAGAAGA